>CM073446.1:33542500-34783605 GCA_037074515.1 Mimosa bimucronata
TTTCATGAACCGTTCAATTGGGTACATCAATCTCAAATAGACTGGGCCGTACAGTTGAACCTCTTTGACCAAGTGTACTGTAAGATGAACCATGATGTCAAAGAATGAAGGGGGGAAATACATTTCAAGTTCGCACAGGATACAAACGATCTGTCTCTGCAAATCCTGCAACTTTGTTGTATCAACCACTTTACTACAAATGAGCTTGAAGAACATACAAAGTCTGGTGATCGTGCTACGCAATTTCTTAGGTAAAATGTTGCGTATGCCGACAGGGAAGAAATGTTGCATCAGGACGTGACAGTCATGAGATTTCAGGTTCTTCAATTTCAACTCTTTCATGGACACAAGGTTCTTTACATTTGAGGAGTAGCCCTCTGGAACTTTGATTCCATTCAGAAACTCACAAAATGATATTTTCTCTTTCTTCGAAAGGGTGTAAGCTGCCGGAGGTAAATAAGTCCGGTATCCTCTCTCGACAGGTGCTAACTCTTGTCTTATTCCCAACTTGATCATATCTAACCTCGAATTGACACCATCCTTACTTTTCCCATGCATATTCAGCAACGTGCCAATTAGGTTATCACAGATGTTTTTTTCAATATGCATCACATCAAGAAAATGCCTAACATATAAGGACTTCCAATACGGGAGTTCGAAGAATATGGATCTCTTCTTCCAACCACTTGTCAACACATTTTTTGCGAAAGGCTTACCAAAATCATTCTCCAACGCCTTCACCTTTTCAAAAACGCTATCCCCGCTCAATGTCCTTGGTGGCCTACCTTCTTCTGAGTTCCCGTTAAACGCCTTTTTCCACCTACGCCAACGATGTTTTAACGGCAAGAACCTCCGATGTCCCATGTACACATTTTTCTTACAATGATCCAGTCTCATCGAATGGGTATCATCTTCACATACAGGGCACGCACCATATCCTTTGATGCTGTATCCGGACAAATTACCGTATGCTGGGAAATCATTTATCGTGCCAAACAACATGGCTCTCAAATTAAAACTTTCTTCCTTACAGCCATCAAAAACTGTCTCACCCGAATTCCACATATACTTCAGGTCTTCAATCAATGGATCCAAGTAGACGTCTATATCGTTGCCGGGTTGTCTAGGCCCGGAAATAAGCATAGAAAGCATCATAAATTTGCGTTTCATGATTAAATTTGGGGGGAGGTTGTATATCATCAAAATCACCGGCCATGTGCTATGAGTACTACTCTGAACTCCATGCGGATTGATTCCATCGGTTGCTAATGCAAGCCGTAGGTTTCTTGGTTCTTCACCGAACTCAGGGTACTCATAATCAATTTTTTTCCATTGGGGGCCATCTGCGGGGTGCCTAAGCTTGGTGTCTTTAATCCTTTCATCGGCATGCCAAGTCAAAAGTTTTGCAACATCCGCATTATTGAACATGCGCCTGAATCTCGGAATGATCGGAAAGTACCACAAGACTTTAGAAGGACTCTTACCTTTCTTTCCATACCGAGATGTGTTGCATTTCGGACACTCCTCCAACAATGCATACTGATTTCGGAATAAAATACAGTCATTGGGACATGCATGTATTTTCTCATATTTCATACCGGTCGAGCGGAGAATTTGCTTTGCCTCGTATGTTTTTTACGGGAGTACATTCCCTTCTGGAAGTATATCTCGCAGAGCGGAAAGCAGTGCGGTGAAACTTGCATCACTCCAACCGTATCGTGCTTTCAGGTTATACAATTTAAGCACCACACTCAATCTTGTGTATTTGCTGCATCCCACATACAACGGCGTCTCTGCATCACTCTTCAGAGTCTGAAATACTTCAGGATCCTCCTCACCCACCACGTTCAACATTTCTTCAAGGTCATCGCTCTCATCACACATGTCTGTGTCAACTACATTTGAAGCGCTACTAACATCAGGTACCCAGCAGTCTCCGCCAGAATACTCATACGTCTCACCATGCTTTGTCCAACGTGTATAAGACGGATCGATTCCATGACAAATTAAATGACCCAACAGGTCAAGAGGGCGAAGACGCCTTCCATATAAACAAGACATACAGGGGCACACAATTCTGTTAGCATTCTCTGCATGCTCAGCAGCAAATTCAATGAACTCTTTTGCTCCATCTATATATTCCCTTGAACGTCGATCACAAGACATCCATTTACGATCCAACATTATAACCTACTAAAGGAAAACGTCGGTAAGATGTATATGACCTACTCATTAGGTAGCCACCTTACGATGTTACCTTACTTTCTTAACAAAAAATCGGCAGCATAACGGTTAAAAATGAACGTTCCCAGGCTCAAGGCCCTCTCTTTTTTACATAGAAATGGATTGCCAACTATATAAACAACATCAACTCAATATATCTCAACAGCTCACCACAACAGAATTCACAGAGCATTTATATATATAGAGCATTAATAGTTCCACAAAACAAAAATTTCATACGAGTAAAATAAAACACCACACAATAGGATTTATCGGAATGTACCAAAACTCAATCATCTGATATGTCCCAGCCTGCTGAATTAAAGAAAAAAAAAGATAAGACTTACTTCAAGGTCCTTTAGCTCAAAGTAAGCCCGCTAGCAACAATAGGATTCTTCACCTTCAAGTGTCGAGCAATAATCTGTAAATATTATAAGGAAAACAAAAAGCAAATAGATTTGATTTAACTCAACGTTCAAAGAAAACAAAAAGCAAGAGAGCAAATTGATATTTCCGTTCCATATGACTACATATCTTGATGGAGACTTTCCCTCCATTTTTTAATGCCTATAGCGGCGCTTTCTTTAAAAAGCGCCGGTATAGGTGCATCTAATATTTTTAAAAAATACAAATTGATATTTAATTGTTAATTAATTATTTAATATTTAATATTAAATTATTATATTCTTTATTATTTTTTTAAAAATTCTAAAAAAATAATTTTTATTAAAAATGAATAGGAATATTTTAGTTAAATATTAAATAATTAATTAACAATTAAATATCAATTTGTATTTTTTAAAAATATTATGTGCACCTATAGCGGCACTTTTTAAAAAAAGCGCCGCTATAGGTTATAAATTCAAAATAAAAAAAAGGAGGGAAACTTTCCCTCCAGTTTTTGATGCCTATAGCGGCGCTTTCTTTAAAAAGCGCCGCTATAGGTGCACGTGACTTTTTTCTTATTTATTCTCTCTTAACACATTTCACTTCCATTTTTTTCTTCTCTCTTCTTTCTTGCTCTTCCCGTCCCACTCTCTCTTCTCTCTTCACAAGGGATTTGATCAACAACTTGTAAGTTTCTCCTCCTTTCCTCAAATTTTATCTCTTCTCTCTTACCTTCTCACCATTTACCTCTCTTTTTTTTGGCATATCTCACTCTCTTTCTCTCACTGCCATTTGTAGAGAAATCATTTACAGTTGCAGATTATGGAGCTCCAAGTTTCCAGGTGATTTCACGAATCTCAAATGGTAGAAGCTTTTTTTTCTTTCGGTATCTAGCTTTTTTTGTTTCTACTCATTGTATAGGAATGGAAAAAGGGAAAAATAATTTGGATTTCTTGTTTCTACTTATTGTTTTAAGTTACAACACTAAGCACATAAAATGGAAAAAGGGGAAAATAATTTTGATTTCTTGTTTATACTCGTTGTATTAAGTTACAACAATAAGCATATGAAAAACCATTTTGAATTAGGAGTATTTTGCTTTTTGTTGAGTTCCAGTGCTAAAATTTTCGCACTGATGTAGGTGCATGTGAAAAAACAATATTGATTTATTTTTTTTAAAAACAAAACCTATAGCGGCGCTTTTTAAGAAAAGCGCCGCTATAGAGAGGCCTATACCGGCGCTTTAAGACATAAAAGCGCCGGTATAGGCTTTTTCAGTTTCAATAAAAAATTAATTAAAACATACATATAGCGGCGCTTTTGGTATAAAGCACCGCTATATGTTCACCTATAGCGGCGCTTTGTAAGCGCCGCTATAGGTCACCTGACCTATTGCGGCGCTAGCTATAGCGGCACTTCAAAAGCGCCGCTATAGGGGTCAAAAAAGCGCCGCTATAGGTGTATTCTGTGGTAGTGTTTTGACCAAAATAAAGGTCCTAAATGTAGGGTAGAACTTAAAGGGGGCTCTTGCCTGTCATAGTACATATATATATACATAATAAACATACATACATACATATATATATATAGGTCATTGATAAATATCTAATTTGTAGTCTTTTTTACATGCTCAAATTGAGGTTTTCAACATAAATAAGATGTAAATTTGGTCTATTCACTACTACAAAAAGAGTTATTTAAACCACCTTATTTAGACCGCATATACAGAATGTGGTTTAAAAAATATAACCGGTGGCATATTTGTAAATATTATGAACTTGTTTAGACCACTTTTTGATATATGTGGTTTAAAAAATATGAGAAGTGGCATTTTTGTAAATATGATGAACTAAGTTTAGAGTGCTTTTTAATAAATGTGGTTTAAAAAATACGCACGGTGGCTGTTTTGTAAATATTGTGAACTTTTATATAACCTATTTTTCTTCTCCGTCTTGTTTGTCTCCGTCTCCTGGCCCTAATAACTGTCTCCTTTTCACCCTAACCTTGAGACTTCAGTGTTTCCTTCTTCATCTTCTTCTTCGAATCGTCTCCACTTGGAGATTCCTATAACCGCATACTTCTTGTGCCCTAATCGCCTTCTTCTTCTTCGTTCGCAAAGCACCATTCTTCTTCTTCTTCTTCTTCTTCTTCGTTCCTAAAACGAGTTCTTATAACCAGAACAAAGAATTCTTTAGAAATTCCACACCTGTGCCCTAATCATGTTCCCGCCACGGCTCCACCGTCCGACAATAAGAGACCCGCTGTGAACTTGTGATCCTCCGCTGTTATCATCACCATCGATCAGTTCCTTCTCCTCTTCGGCTGTTGTTCGCCATCTGCAACTTCCAGGTATGTTTATATGTATTTATGTACTTCTCTCCATCTTATTCATACTCTAGTTTGTTTTGGCCATCGCACGATCCCATCCTCCTTTTATAGGTTATATGCTATCTTTGATTTTAAATCCATGAGGTTCCAACTATTCATTGAATTATTGCTAGGAACGAAAGAAACTGCATGTTTAATTCCTTTAATTTACTAGTTTATCAAGGCCTATATCATTGTTTTATTGCATATTATTTTAACTGTCAAACCGCTTATTTCTATTAGATTTCTCGGTAATCATTTCTTCAACTCGAATTTATCTATCGTGATACTCTGGAATTTTTAAGTTAAGAGTTTTTTGGGTCAAGAAGTTAGATTTGTTCCTGGCTTAAAGGGTAATTGTTGTGCAATCTGACCTGATTCTTGGGTTAAAGGGTAATTGTGCAGAATTTAAGTTAGAACTCTTTATAGCTTTTGGATTTAACCTAATTTCTGTTATCACCTGCTTTAGGATCAAAGTGTGGGCATCATGATTGCTAGAGTGTGGAATACTCATTGAGACTTTCTTTGAATTAGAATTTTGTAGCTATATTATCAGCTTGCTAAGCAACCAATCAAGTCATTTCATCTTGTGCCTCTTTTTATAAAAATATGATAGCAAACATATATCTATAGCTTAAAGCTGTTTAAAGTAAAATATGATGAAAAGAAATTTGTGATAAGAAATAATTTACATGCCTGGGTAAAAAAAAACACAAGATTTAAAACTGTTGAATGGTGATAAATTTGAAGGAAAATGCTCAAGTTGATACAATAAGGGTGTGGATTTTAAAAAGAATGAGAAAGCTTGAACGGAAGAAATGCCATTGGTGTTGGAATCTGAATGGTTGGTAATTATATAACAGAGTTAAAGAAGTATTTGAAAAGACGAAAAGGAATGGATGTAAAATAACTTGGAAAGACCGTTTTATTTATTTATGTCTATCTTTTAAAATACACTATTGCCCTTTGCTTGATTACTGAGAATCCAATTTGATGATGGTATCGCTCCTATATGTGCTTTTTTATAGAGAATAATATGTTTCTTCGAAACAGAAAGGTGAGGGAAAAAATTTGGGTTATGGCATCTGGAGAAATAGGAACAAATAGCTAAAAGGCGTAGCGTTGAGTGCGGAGAGGAAACAAGTTTGGTCTTATCTTTTTAGAGGATGGTGAAATTGCAGAGAGGAAAAAGAAAACAAAGGAATGGATTTATTCTTATTTAATGTTGTTTAAAAACTCTTGGACTCTTAATGCTTAGATAGAGGTATAACATACTACACCATAAATAAATATATATATATATAATATATCTGCCTCCTACATATGTTGCAACCCTACATAGGTAACATCATTTGCAAGTTGGAATCCTTGTGCTTTATGTTTTACTTAAGCATGTTGTTTACTTAAATGCAGGGGAAATTTTAATCAGTAGATTTTGCTACAGGCCCTTCCTATCTTGCTAGATGCTCTTGTGCCTCCAAGGTGCAGATGTGCTAAGGCACATATTTAATATTATTTCCAAAGGCACAACTGAGTTTACTCAAGAGGTGAATGTAAATTTCATAAAATTTTATTCAATATTTTTTATTTTAGATTTTGATATTTGCTAATTTTTGTTTCTTTAACAACTCAGATGTTTGATCCAGTTGATCCCTTTGCTGAAGAAGATATTGTCTGCATTCGCGAGTGTTGGAGTGAATTTTTTATTGATCTTCTAAAACATTGGCAATAGTGAGTTTACATTAATGGACTCATGTAGGTCTCTAAATTCACCTTATTGTTGGAATCATATTGGCTTTTAAATTCACATAGTCTAAGTTTTCAAATTGTAACTAGAAAGATTGAATTTAAGGATGTGTTATATTTTTATGGTTGGTTCTCTTTTCAACTTGTAAAAAGTCAAGGGATGGATTAATTGATGCGCGTATATGTTTAAAAATTTAGTAAAATGGTTTAAAAATGGTTTTTAAAAATGGTTTAAAAAGTATTCTTTTAGACCGCTTTTTTATGCGGTTTAAAAAAATCATATTTTCTAAACCACTGATTTAACCTTTTCCTTACGCCTTGGGGTTAAAATCACAATAATTACCAAGGATTGTGTAAAGTGGCACAATCCCGGATCGTTTCACTTGAGGAGTCCTTCTAAACTACTTAAGCTAACTAAATGTAATTAAAACGATAAAAAGTATGGGGGTTTGATTGTGAAAATTCATTTAATGAAACTATTAATAAAAGCAGTTACTTGTTTTTGGTGTTTTTGATTAATAAGTAAAAAGTGAAAAGAGTTTGGATTAGGGGTGATTTATAAAATGGGCTTTGGTAGTGTTTTGGTGACTCAAACGCTTCTTTCAAAATGATAAGTGGGAGTTTAATTTACCAAGTCTAATTGAAAAATCCCCAAGCAACCACTAGGGGTCCACTAGCCCTAATTAATGACTAATCTAACAATCACTTTCATAGACATTACTTAGGGTTAGTGTGAAGATCCACTTGGTTTGTGAAATGCCTTGAAACAAATGCAATTTAACTCTCATGAAGTGCAACCACATCATCATGCATGGAAGAAATTGACTATAACCACTAGCAACCACGAAAATGGCTACAACCAAGAATACAACCACAAGTAGATAGGAAATTGTATCTCAATCACATTCAATTCAAAGCATACACAATATAGTGTGAATCTTCAAATTCGAGCCAAGGATGGCCCATGACCACAGCCTCCATGGATGAGGAAGGTAGAAGAAGAAAAATGGTGGAAATGGAAGGTGAAGCAAGGAAGAACAAGAAAACCAGCAAGAATGGAGGTGAGAATGAGTGGAAATGTGAGGAATTGGATGAGGAATGAAGAAAACAAGAGGAACCCTAGCAGAGGGCTGATTTTCGGGCAGAGAAGGCTTAGCTCCTCAACGTGGGGGTGTTTTGATCTATTTATATTGCCCTAGAAACACTGAAAACGCGTCAGAATTTTGCAGTTCTCGTCTTTTCGCCTTGGGCTCGCCGCGGCGAGCTAACATCAACTCTGGAATTCTTGGGGAGTTCGCCGCGGTGAAAGCCACGGCGAACTCACATTGGTTCTGCCTTACTGGCCTTTCTCACCGCGGCTTAGCCGCGGCGAGGGACAGATGATTCTGTTTCTCTCTTCACTTTCTTCTTCTACCCCGTCCAGAATTCTTCACTGCAACTTGTCTCCTTAATTTGGGCATGTTTCTTCTATGACCTACAAATAAAATCAAGCCAGAGGTAGTGTCAAATGTTCTTGAAAATGGGTTAAACAATAACTTATGCTAATTATGCCTAAATCGCCCTTGACTAGAACAAATTCCAACAAAGTGTGCAAAAGTCAGAAATTACTCTAATTAGGTGCAATTACCCCAAGAACATGCAATGATCCAATGATTTTATCAATGAAAAGTGTATAAAAATATGGTGCAATCAACCGCCTTTATCTAAACCGCTCATATATGCGGTTTAAAAAGCCTATTTTATGTGGTTTAAATTTCCTTTTTTGTACTAGTGATTTGTGCTTATAAAATATCTTAGTGATAAATCATTGGATTTGTTTGTTTTTATGTGTTTAAATTGAAGCTTCTAACATGAAAAAGATGTAAGATTGGTCCATTTATGCTCATTTAATATCATGGATCTCTAAGTGAGATTTGCATGAAAACGAGGTTAATTAACCATTATTGTAGATTGATTTACATTAATTGATTTATAGAGCTATTTGATCCTTGTTTAGTCTTATTTCCACTTGTAGGGTTGCTCAGGACCAAAAGATCGGATCTCAGACGGAGAAGGCTAAACTAAGGGGCAGAAAAGACAGCTACTGGCTGTGGCCTCGCCACAGCAAGAATACCCCAAAGAAAGCCATGGCGAGTGAGCCCCAAAAGAGCCAGAAGCAATTATTGCTCATCGTGGCCTTGCCACGATGAGCAGCACGATCTGCAGCATATCAGTTTGCATTTTGGGCTTCCAATTTGGATCCAAATTAAATACCTACTCAATGACCCGACCCTGGACCATATATATACGATTTTTATAGTTTATTAGAGCAGATTTGGTTCAGCACACACCCTCTCAAACCCTAGCTCTCTCATTCTCTCATCTCATCTTTATCTTCCAACCTCTATGGCCACCATTCATTCCACCTTGTTTGTTGTTTCTTCTATGAAGAGCATCAACTAAGCTCTTCTATTCTTGGTGATGGAGCTCAAGGGAGGAGCTTGAAACTTCAAAGGGAATGTTGTTCTCCACTCTTTATTCCTCTCGTATATTTCAAATTATCTAGGGTTTTAGGATTTGTTGTATGCATTTGCTTGTAATTTCATCCTATATCTTTATATGAGAATGGTAGAAACAACTTATCTTGTTTATTTTCTTTGTATGGATGCTTGACAGTGCACCTATTGACTTGAATATATTTTATTTGTATGGGTTCATCATTTAATATATGTTTTCTTGTCAAAATCTTGTGCTAAATGAGGGTTCTTATTTAGTGGATCATGGTGTCAAGTAGTTGTGTTTAGAAATTGGCAAGTGAATCTACTAATTACTTAAGTGACATTGGGCTTCAATCTATTGGTTCCAATTTATTGGTTGGGGTTCCACTAATGGATTGGAATTAATAGGTTAATTTGATTGCAATTCGGGGTTCTGGTTGTAGGATTAAGAGTAACTTATGATTAGTAGATTTAATTGGGTCAAGTGCTTAATCAACTTAGGTTAAGTTAATTAACGTGCGGGGTTCTAGCGTTAGCTAAATTAATCCAAGCCTAGCCTAGAGAGGTTCCTCTAGGGTTGTTTAGAAAATTGGCCATTTTAAACTCCCAAAAACCTTAAGAAGCAATGATTCCCGAAAGTTATATTTACCAAGAATAACCATCCCATTTAATCCAAATCTCCCTTCTGTCCAATCTTAATTTATTCTTGAACATATCACACTTTTCACACAACTTTCATACTTAAAACAAAAACAAAATGCTTTTTTTACCCACTTTTCAAGTTTGCATATTATTATCGATTAGGAATCAAATTACAATAGGGCTCCTTGAGATCGACACCCGAAGATAGCTTGCACTACCCCTTAGGTTTAATTTCTTGGAGAGTGGATCCGAGGTGACACTACACCGATTTCTTCCCATTTCGGTGCTCTTCACTTAGACTCTTAGGTAAAATTAGCACGACATTAGGATTAATTAGCCATAATTGTAGATTAATTTTCATTAACTGATTTATATGGCTATTTGATCTTTGCTTTGTCTTATTTCTACTTGCAGGATCACTTGAGGACCAAAAATAAGATCCCAGGTAAGAAGGAAGCAAAAAGAAGAAGCTGAAGAATTTATGAGTTCGTCGTGGCCACTCACAGTGAAGGTCACATTGAGGCAGAGAAACATGGTGTTCGCTGTGGCGAACTCGTGGCAAACTTAGCTAAAATGGGTAGAGAAATACCCTATTCTCGCAATTCTACAGTAGACATATTCTAATATTTTGGGCCAACTCGAATCAAAACTCAAGACCCACTAATTTTACCCAATCTGAGGTGCTATTAGGTCAAAAATAAAGAGCATTTGGAGTAGATTTGGTTCACCCTAACCCTCGCCCTCATCCTCTCATATTTTCTCTTATCTTAACTCTTCATCTTCCACATTTTTCTCTTCCAAATCTCATGACCTCCATCTTCTCCCTTTTGGTTATTATTTGTTCCATGAAGAACAACAACTAAACTCTCATATTCTTGGTGGTGGAGCTCTAGGATTGAGCTTGAAGCTTGAAAGAGGAGTGTTCTTCTCCACTCTATCTTCTTTATGTGTATTTCAATTATCTAGGGCTCTAGGAAGTGTGATATGCATTTGGATGTAATTTTATTTCATATCCTTGTATGAGAGTGGTAGAAACAATTTGTCTTATTGATTTTCTTTGTACGGATGCTTGATATTGCACCTGTTGACTTGAACATATGTTATTTGTATGGGTTCATCAATTAATCTATGTTCACTGGTTAAAATCTTGTGCCAAATAAGGGTTATTGTTTGGTGGATCATGGTGTCAAGTGTTTGTGTTTAAAAATTAGCAAGTAAATATATTAAATGCTTGAGAAACATTAGGCTTCAATTTATTAGTTTCAATTCATTAGTTGGGGTTCCATCAAGGAATTGGAATTAATATATTAATCTTGTTGCAATTCGGGGTTTCGGTTGTAGGATTAAGAGTTCCTTGCAATTAGTAGGTTTAATTGGGTCAAGTGCTTAATCAACTTAGGTTAAGTTAGTTAATGTGCGGGGTTTCAATATTAATTAAATTAATCTAAGTCTAGCCTAGAGGAGTTCATCTAAATTTCTTTGGAAAATTGGCCATTTTTAACTCCCAAAATGGCTAATGTAGCTTCAGTGCAGGAAGACAAAATAGCAATAACATCATCATCACCCAGGAAGTCATCCACTCTATGAGAACAAAAAAGGGTTCATCGAGGTAGATAGTTGTGAAAGTTGATTTGGAAAAAGCCTATGATAGACTAGAGTGGAGCTTCATCTAGGATACTCTGAGACTAGTGGGTCTGGATACCAAGATGTGTGAGATTATCATCGCATGTATTACCTCTCCATCTTTCCATGTTTTATGGAATAGGGAGGCAACAGAGTCCTTTTAAGAGTCCAGGGGAATTTGGCGGGGGGACCCAATATCCCCCTACATATTCACCTTATGTATGGAAAGATTGCATCACATCATTCAAGTGAGGTTGATAATGGAGCATGAGCTTCTGTTAGACTTGGCATGGGGGACCCCCCGCTATTCCATCTGTTCTTTGTGGATGATTTGATTCTCTTTGGTGAAGCTTCTACTATACAGATTGACACAATGATGAGCTGTAGCAAGCGATTCTGTGACTCCTTGGGTCAAAGAATGAACAAAGCAAAGACAAAGATTTGCTTTTTTAAGAATGTTCACTTCTCAAGAGCTGTGAAGATGAGCCATAGGATGGGGGTAGGATTGACTGATGATCTTGGCAAATATTTGGGGACCCCCTATTACATGACAAGGCTTCTAATGTTCATTTTACTTCCCTCATGGATAGAGCAATAAGGAGACTGTTAGGTTGGAAAAGACATCTCCTTAATCTTGCAGGGCGTACCACTCTAATAAAGTCAGTTATATCAGCGGTTCCATCCTATCATGTGCAGACTATATTGTTACTAAAAAGGCTAATCAAGGAGCTAGAGCAAGCTAGTAGGGGATTCTTATGGGAAGACTCTGAAAACCAGAAGAAAATCCACTTAGTATCCTGGGACCAAGTGTTGCAAGAGAAGAAGAAGGGAGGTTTAGGAATAAAAAACCTAATACTTCAAAATAAGGCTTATATGATGAAACTTTGTTGGAAGCTTATTGATGATAGCAAAGCCCTCTGGGTTAGGGTACTGAAACACAAATATGGGATTGTAAATGATATGCTCCCTGATCTAAAAAAGAAAGCATGTTCATCCCTAACTTGGAGGAGCATGTGCACGGTTTGGGCAAAATTCAAGCAGGGAATAAGGAGGAAAATTGGCCATGGGGCTACTACTTCCTTTTGGTTCAAAAATCGGTCTGAAATCGGTACCCCCTCAGTAATTTGATTCAGGGGCATGAGGGTCTCATCAATTAGAAGGACAACGTCTTAGACTATGTGGATTCTAAGGGGGAATGAGATGTTGGCAAGTTAATGGGATGGTTCCCTCCCCATGTGGTTGGTCACATTACTAGGTAGTTCCCACCGAGAGAGGAGAAATGATAGGAGAGGACAAACACTTGTGCCGATGGGTGTTTTGCAATTAACTCTGCCTATCACTTTTTGGTTGCAGGTACTATGGAGCAAGCAAACAACGTGTGGCAGCTATTATGGAAATGGAAGGCCTCAGAAAAAGTGAAATCCTTCATGTGGCTTTTCACCTATGGGAGAGTTCATGCAGGCCAATTGAGAATGCAACAAGGGGTCTCTAAAATAGTGGAATGCCCGTTTGAGTATCCTCAGAAGGAGGATGCTATGCACATGATCAGGGTTTGCAAGCAGGCTATCAACAGATGGGGGTCAGGGGTATCCCCTCACAATGCTATACCTTCTCCTCCTTACAGGAAGCTGAGTGGGTCAAATGGAATCTACAACTAGATGCCGGCAAACCTTACACAAAAAAGGTTAAATGGCCTCATCTATTTGGTTATATCTGTTGGGACATTTGGGATGATAGATGTAACAAGATGTTTGAGTTGTCTAGGTTTAAGCCACGAAACAATGCGCTTGACAGCCTATTCAGAGCTTGTTTTGACCAGGCCCTTTTAGGGAGATGCTCCTTCTACTCAAATAGACAAGAACCTCAGAGACCACTAAGCGCAGTTGTAGAGGATGAGACTATTTTGGAAGTAGATGGGATGGTCTTGGGTGATGGTAAAAGCGGGTGTGGAGGAGTTATTCAAGATGCGAGACGACGATGGGTTTGCGGCTTTAGCTGCGAATTGATATATGTACCACCCATGATTGCCGAGTTACTTTCAATGCTACATGGCATCAATATGTGTTGGAACAAAGACTTCAAGAAGATTGTAACACCCCAAAATTTGGAAATAGGCATAAGAAGTTATTCAAGGCCTTAGGGTGTTATTAAAGTATTAAAAAGGATTATAAATAAATTTATGATGTTTTAGGTGGTTTTTTTAATAATTTTTAAGGCTTATTTTCTTTAGAAAATAAAGAAAAAATAATTATAAGATAAATTTTAATTTGGGAATTTTAGGAAAAAATATTTTTAGGCTTAAAGAAATTAATGAGTAGGAAAATCTCTAATATGATATAAAAATTAATTTCAGAAAATTATTTTTCAGAAAAGGGATCAAACTAAAAATAAGGGAAAACTTAAGAATAGGGACTAAATGGAAAAGAACAAAAGTCGGAAGGGCAGAAACATAATTGTACCCTAACACTTTATAAAATCAGAATCCTTCTCCTTCCTTTTTCATTTTCGTCAATTCCCTCTCACTCTCTATTTCTCATTTTCTCCCTTCGTTCTCTACGATTCCTCAGCGAGCTTCAGTGGCGACGGTGACAATCTTCGACAATGGTAAGGCTCAATAGTGGTTGATTACAGAGGTTATAGGTTTGATTTCTAATTTACTGAAAATATAAGACTCCCCTGTCTTGAATATATCGATTCCTAGATGGGGAAAAACCTAAGGATTTTAAAGATAATAATTTCTGGGTATAAATGGAAGCTTGCATGGTTGGTTGATATTATGTTGTATATTTTTCTTGATTTGTTTTCTAAAAAGCAAAGTCAAGCCCTTTTGTTGTGATGATTTTTTAAGCTCACATTCCTTGCCTTGATGAGTGTTTTGACGGGTTCAGAGTAGAGAGGTGGGGAAAGTTAAATGTCTTGTAATTGAAGAATAAATAATGCTGTATTATTTTGGGAGTAATGTTTTGAATATGTTTCTGGTAGGAGAAGTTTCTTCTATCCACCTCTCCTCAAGGTTTCACTGCAAAGTTTAAATACTAATATAAAAGTCGAAGTAATGCAAAACCATGTTGATGAGTTGATGAATCTGAAACTGATTTAGAAATCATTATTAAAGACATTCAAATATTTTTATGTTGAACTAGAAAAGCCATTTGAATACTTTACATGTCAATGTTTGTTTTAAGGTAGGTTAAAGATCTGTGTTTTTATTTGGAAGTTTAAATAACTTGCTCAAAGTCTCATAGAAGGATTTGAACTAAATTCCTAAGCTTAACAATTGAGAGTGTATTGGAGATTGAATTTGATTTGGATTCTTTTTAATATTGATGATTTTCTACAGTCCAAAGGGGATTTAAATAATTAGATATGTTTGAGGTTTTATGTTAGGTTGTATTTCCTGGAATGTCTTAGATATTTTTGTTAGCTAGAGAGGAATTGTAATGTGAATATATGAAAAGCTTGGTTATTGTTTTATGCAGAAAATAAATGATTTTGGAGAGGATGGAATATAGGGTTGATGTGAAGTTAATGATTGAATTTGATCTTTGTTTTGATTAGGCTTATAGTAGTTTTCAAAAGGAATAAAATATGAGAGCACCTGGACTATAGATAAAGTAAAAGAAGTATGTGAAGTAAGTGATTTGTGAAAATGTTGGATTTATTGTTGTGTAAGAAAAATGTGAAGATACTACAAATCTCATTTTTCTTTGCTCTATTTTGACCATGATTTTTGAGTAAGTTGAGGTCTGAAATTTTGTTCTCTGATCAAGAGTCGTTTTGACATGAAATTATATGAAGTGTGTATGCTATTTAGTAAGTTAGTTAAAATCTGAATAATTTAAGATCATTGTAGATTGGAAATTATATGGGATATAAGGAGGTATCATTGGACTGGTTAAGGTTCCTGAATGCTGCATAATTGTTTTAGATTTGTAACTCATATCTAGAGATGGTGAAATTAAGATTTAAATCTTGTTCTGGAAGCTGAAATTTTTGTAGTTAGTATGTAATGGATATAAGTGTTGATGTGATATGTTGACTAGTTTAAGATCATAATAATGTAAGTTCGAAAGTTAATTATAGAGTTGTTTTGTACTTATTAAATTGTTAGAAAGAAGTTGTTTAAATTATTAGTCAAACATTGAGAATAAGAAAAATTAATTCTACTAGATTATTTATAAGTGACCTTTTAATCTTAAAAAGGGGTCAAGATAGTTATAGTAAAGTGTTAAGATATAAAGAATGGGGTAGTATCAAGAACACTAGGACCCGAGAGAGACACTTAGTATAAATATATATACAAGCATAGTTATTAATTCACTTTTATTATACAGATGTGTAAAAGACTTTCACTACTACAAAAATGTTATATAGTGGCGCACCTATACCAGCTGATAACTCCTAGAAATTCATGATTATTTGAGTATATTTTCCTTGAGTTTTACTCAATTATTTATACATTTTAGATACTCAAGAGGGAAAAATGCTCATTTGATTTTCGGTTGCACATTATTATATTTATGTAGATTTTGATTGTTTTTATAGTTAATTTCTCATGTTATTGTATATAATTTTTGTAGGAATAATTTGATGCAATAAACAAGAGATTTTAGCCCTCCACCAAGCTCCCAATTGAACAAAAATAAGAAGAAGCCAAAGATTAGCCAAGAAATAAAGAAAACAGAGCAAAGCACCAGAATAGACAAGACTTCGCCGTGGACTTTGCCGCGGCGAAGTACATTTCATTCTGCCCATTTTGGGAAAGCTCGCCGTCAGCTCGCCGCGGCGAAAGCCACGGCGAGCGACAATTGATTCTGTAATTTTTGGGACTTCGCCGCGGTGAAACCCACGGCGAACTTCACGTTTCTGCGCGTTTTGGACAGATCAGGGGCACGTTTTAACTGATATAAAAGCTATGGCTTCGTTGTGAGTCCTCATTCTTCGACTTCTGGGCATATTTTGGGCGTGTTTGGTTCTGCTAGGGCTTGGAGATTGGTGGGATTTAGCTTGGGCTTGGAGCTTCGAAGAGATTTGGGCTTCCTCTCTCGGTTTATCTCTTCCTTCTTCATTCTCTTCTCTTGTTCTGATTTGTAATGTTGTGTATATTTGCTCCCTTGGAGTTGTAGAACATGAGTAGCTAAATACTTTGATTCTAGGATTATTTTGAACCCTTGTATGTATTGATTCTTGATTCCTCCTCTCAATTTGTGATTAATGATATCTATGTGCTTATTTTACCCCGTTCTTAATGCTTCTTGGCCTCAGACACTAGCACTTTCTAAATTTTATCTTGAACCTTATTTCCAGTGCTGGGCTTGTCCTGGATTGTTATCTCCCCATTAGCTCCAGGAAGAAGTACAGAAACTGGGATTGGCTTGGCAGTTAAGACACTTGGAGGAATCCCATACTTCTCTGCTATCACAAATGCTTCTGCAAGGATGTCCACTTCTGGGGCTTTAGCAGCTTGAGTTTGTACTTGAGACTTGTTGTAAGGAGGAGGAGTAGTGTGGTCCTCAGACGCCATGTAGCTTCGAGCAATGCCTCTGACCACTTTCTCAACCTCTTCAGTATCCATGGAAGCATCAATATTTTTCTCCCCCTTTTTGTCATCATTACTGCCAGGGAAGAGTGTTGGGCCAAGGTTCGGGGAGAAGGAAGGAGAGTGAGTAGTGCTAGGGGTAGTGAGAGAAGGATGAGTAGCATTAGTGGTAGTGGGAGAAGGGTGAGTAGCGCTAGTGGTAGTGGGAGGGATAGGTGCACTATCACTAACAGAGGGTTGAGCGATAGAGGTTGGATGAGTGAGTGGAGTGTGGTGGCTATCGCTAGGGGATGGGCTAGTGATAGGGGTTGCTGGAGGTGTTTGGACTTGGGTGTTTTGTGGAGTTGGAGAGTGGGGTTGGCTATGGTGAGAAGGAGTTGAGGAGTGATTTTGAGAATGGAGTGGTGAGGAAGGATGGTGAAGAGGGGAATGAGGGCTGGGATGAGATGGGATGGGTGATTGGTGTGATGATATACCTTTCTGATATCCTTAGGGGCAAGACAGAGACAATCTTCTAGATTCCTGACTTGAGCCTTGAGCTCCAAAATTGGCTTCATAAGCTCCGCTTTCTGGGCTTCCAGTGCCATGCTAAACTCAAGAGAGAGCCTGAAGACTATTTCCTCAATGGCATCTTTGGAGAAGATAGAGGCCTTGGCTGAGGAAGGAGGAGGAGGAGCTCTTCTGATTGAGCTTCTTCTTCAGTAGACTTGGGCTGAGCTGAGGAAGAGGGGGCATGGGAGACCTGGGATTGAGAAGCAGAACCACCCCCATTGATATTCACAGGAATCCCCATTTTCTTGAGGGTGGTGGTGGTCAGCTGCTTGCATTTCTTGTTCTCACTATTCCTTAACGACTTGATCTTTGAGTACTCCAGGATGTGAGAAATGAGCTGAGGGTAGGGAAGAGGGGCCTTTGGAGACTTGTCTGAGAGGAATCTGAGTATCTCCATACACACCAACTGGCTAGGATTTAGGGGAATCTTCTGAATAAGGTTTGGCAGCCACGGGTTGTCTATCTTTGGGAAGCTGCTGAAATTCCCAGATTTGTGAGTCATGATCCTTGTATATACATAATGAAGGATCCTATTGATGACTGGCATATCTGCTGGCTTATTTGTGTTGGTCTCAGAGATTTCTTCCAGTTGTTTGTTAGAATATTTCTCAGGCAGGTACCATTGATTGTATTCGACCCCCTGTGATCCCCAAGAGTTTGTTGATGGCTTTCCATCCGAAAATAATCCATCTTCCTCTCACATCGGTTTCAAAGGAGACATCCATAAGCTTCCCCTTCTTGTATTCTGGAATGGCTTTCAGACTGGAGTAAAAGGACCACAACACGTCCTCATTGTAGTCGTTTTGCACGTTCAGCCAACTTTTATAAGGAAGCAACCAAGCATCAAGATCAAATCCTTGTTGCTTGAAATAATCCAGGTCGACCCACACGGCAGCCCTATCTAGGGTTCCTTTTACCGCAAAGAAAGCGCTTGGAGCATGCAAGGGGGCTTTCACATATTCCAAATCAGAATGGGTCAATTTCTGTTTCTTGGAGATGTTCTGTTCATATGCAAGGAGGCATGCAAGGGCGCTTGGATCTGGCCATTTTAGAGTTTAAGGAGATAGGGTTTTGAGAATGAGTATGCTTGAATTCTCAGAGAGTGTTTGGAGTAGAAGAGAAAATGCTGAATGTTTGAGAATGATGAATGTAAATGCAAATGTCCTAATTTTATAGGTTTAGGGTTAACCTCGGAGAAGAGCATTCGCTAATCATTTCGTATTCCCTTGTTAAGTGACTTGCTGTCGCTAATAGAGCTGCTATCGCTAGTAGGCATGGTCCCACGCTGAGCAAGTGACTTAGATTTATCACTCACTCCTTCCAGCTAGCGATAGCTGACTTTGCTATCGATAATGCTTAGTACTTTTGACTAGCGATAGCAGTCTTTGCTCAAACTTAGCTTTGCCCTGCATATGCTAGCGATAGTGAACCTCACTATCGATAGGTCAGTCCTGTAAAACTTAAGATTTGGCACTCCGATGCCTAAGTTAGTGATTGATCTATATGAATAAAATGAGATTTAAATCAAAAATAAGTTAGAGATATTTACAACTCATTTGGATTCACCATTCCTAATTCCCTTCTGATGAAAATAAATTGAGCTGGCTCAAGAGGTTTGGTGAAGATATCAGCAAGTTGCAAGTGTGTTGAGATGAATTATACCTTGACATCTTTCTTCTGAACATGATCTCTCAGAAAGTGATGTCTCACATCAATATGCTTGGTTCTGGAATGATGAACTGGATTTTTGGCCAAGCTTATTGTGCTGGTGTTGTCACAGAGAATAGGCACTTCTTGGAATTCCAAACCTAGATCTCTTAGTTGATGCTTAACCCACAGGACTTGAGCACAACAACTTGCTGCTACAATATATTCAGCCTCTGTAGATGAAAGAGAAACATAATTTTGCTTCTTGCTAGCCCAAGAGACTAAACACCCACCAATGAATTGGCATTGACCACTTGTACTTTTTCTATCTGTCTTATAACCTGTATGGTCAGAGTTAGAATAAGCAAGAAGGTACTCTTAAGTTCCCTTGGGATACCACAACCCAAGCTCTTGAGTCCCTTGTAAATAGCGCAAAATTCTTTTTACATTTGTTAAGTGAGATTCTTTAGGATTTGCTTGATATCTTGCACACATTCCCACACTAAATTAGATATCAGGCCTACTTGCAGTTAGGTAAAGTAAAGATCCTATAACTCCTCTATAATGAGATTGGCTAACTACTTTGCCCTTGACATCTGCATCTAAGCTGGCAGAGGTACTCATGGGAGTGTCCTCATCTTTAGATCGCTCCATCCCAAACTTATTGAGAATCTCCTTACAATACTTGGTTTGGGAAATGAAAATGCCATCTTTCTTTTGCTTTATTTGCAGGCCTAGGAAGAATGTTAATTCTCCCATCATTGACATTTGAAATTCACCCTGCATCATCTTAGCAAACTCTTCACAGAGCTTTTCATTAGTAGCACCAAAAATAATATCATCAACATAAATTTGAACTATAAGCATGTGTTTATCTTTATGCATGATGAATAAGGTAGTATCTAATTTTCCTCTAGAAAAACCTTTTTCAATGAGAAATGTGCTAAGCCTCTCATACCAAGCTATAGGTGCTTGTTTGAGACCATAAAGAGCCTTTTTAAGTTTGTAAACGTGGTCAGGCTTAGAGTTTTCTTCAAAACCAGGAGGTTGTTCAACATATACCTCTTCTTTGATATAGCCATTAAGAAATGCACTCTTAACATCCATTTGATAAAGTTTAATGTTTTTGATGGATGCAAAAGCTAGAAGAATCCTTATTGCTTCAATTCTTGCAACTGGAGCAAAAGTTTCTTCATAATCAATGCCTTGTTCTTGGTTATACCCTTTAGCAACTAATCTGGCTTTATTTTTGACAATTTGACTAGATTCATCAAGTTTGTTTCTGAAAACCCATTTAGTACCAACAATAGGATGATTTCTTGGTCTAGGTACTAAATCCCAAACTTGATTTTTTTTAAATTGATTAAGTTCTTTCTGCATTGCAACTATCCAGTCACAGTCAACAAGAACTTCATCAACACAGGTTGGTTCAATTTCAGAAATAAAGGCAGAGAATTCTATTTCATTTTGTAGTTGCCTTCTAGTTCTAACACCCTTTGACATTTCTCCAATTATTTGTTCAGGAGGATGATGCTTAAGATGTCTTATGGAAGATTGAGGCTTATCGGATTCATCTTGATCATCTTCAGCCATTTCTTCAGAATTCACTATCGATGGCTTTGGGGCTATCGATAGGGAAGGTTTTGAAAAATTTGAAGAACCTTGATTACCTTCAGCATTCACTATCGATGGCTTTGATGCTATCGATAGTGGATGTCTTAAAACTTTTGAAAATTCTTAATCCTCATCAACAGAGTGTTGTTTTTCTCAAGGAGTTTCATCAAATACTACATGCATTGATTCTTCAACAGTTTGAGTTCTCTTGTTATATATTCTATATGCTTTACTCCTATTTGAATATCCTATAAATATGCCAATATCAGATTTAGGATCGAATTTACCTAAGTTTACCTTCCCATTGTTGTGAATGTAGCACTTAGATCCAAAGATTCTTAGGTGACTGATATTGGGCTTCCTTCCTTTGTAGAGCTCATATGAAGTCTTCTCCATCCCCTTTCTGATGTATGCTCTATTTGATATGTAGCATGCTGTGCTCATTGCATATGCCCAAAATATTTGAGGCACTTGTTTCTCATTCAGCATGCTCCTTGCCATTTCTGTGAGCACTCTATTCTTCCTCTCCACAACACCATTTTGTTGAGGAGTATGTGGGGCAGAGAAGTTGTGTTCAATACCACTTTCATCACATAACTCCATGAACTCTTTGTTCTCAAATTCTCCTCCATGATCAGTCCTTATTGCTACAATCTTGGTGCCTCTTGTTAGAATCTTAAGTTTTGATGAAGACTGATCTATGAAAAATATCGCTAATAAGAAATGATAACTTAGCAGACCAATAATGAATGAGTATCCTTATCGCTAAGTGTATCTGAATAGCTAATTGAAAGAAAGGAATAGCGAATGAAGACTTAGCAATATCAAGGTTAATATCTATCGCTAAAGTCTCCCTCTATCGCTAAGCAAAGGTTCCATCGCTAGAAGTTCATTGAGCTTATAAGTAGATGAAACCAGCAGATAAATGAACTAAGTCCCTAAATCAGCTAGCGATAATAGGTTAAGATATCGATAACCATAAGTGCTTCAGATAATGATCTTTCAGATAGCTAGTGCCTAAGAGCTAATGAATCAAGAGCTGATATGTTTGCTTGCGCTAAAATGTTTATCTATCGATAATGGGATACCTTGAAGTTCTGAATTCTTTGATAATTGTATCCTTAAAGCTAATAAGCAAATCGAGTATCTAGCGATAGTAGTTTAAGCAATCGATAGAAGAATATATGCTGATATGATGCTTTTTAATCCAAGAGAATATGCTATCGATAAAAAGCTCTGATATTCTTTATACTGTCTTTATCTCATTGAGCTAAAGGATTAAGCTTGCGATAGTAACCTCTGTGCATTATATGACTATTTGGTTAGCTAACAGTTTAAGTGCAGATCACGATAAAATTAGCGATAACAGATCAAGCTAGCGCTGATAGAAAGCTGCCAGAAAGTACTATTTGTACGGATGTTCAGAGCGCTGAGTCTGTCTCTCTCTTAGCTCACCCTATGCAAGAAGTAGTTGAAGCTAAAGCAGAGAGTTAAGCCCGATAAAGAAGCTACATTTAATGCCAACGGCTATGAGCTCCCAACGACTAAATTCAAACGGCTTCTTGAATGCTAAATCAAAAGGGCAAAATCTAAAGAAGATATAAATACAGAACTCAAGCATTTATTGAGTAGAGACGAACAACGAGAATATTCACAAGCTCATTCATTACTCTGTATTTATTGTCTTAGAGATTTCATCTGTACTTAAGTGTTTATCAAAATCAGTTCATTAAGTGAACGTATTTATTGAAATCCTCTACTGTTTGAGGTTGTTCTAAAAGCTTGGTGCTTTAGAACAGGGATATTTCCTTACAGGTAGTAAGGGGGAGTGTTTAGAGATTCTAAAACTCTGTAAAGGTTGACAGGTGAACCTGGGCTCGTAAAACCTGTGGTTAGTAGAACCCAACAGAGTGTTGGAGAACTGGACGTAGGCAGTGTTGGCCGAACCAGTATAAATTTCGTGTTGAGTTAATCTCTTCTAAATTTTTAAATAGCACAATTCACCCCCCTCTTGTGCGATTGCCACTTTCACCTCTTTCATTCTGCAATTTCTTAGCAAGCACACAAAAAGCATCAAAAGTTTCATGCTTTGAGGAAAGAAACATAATCCAAGTAAACCTTGAATAGTCATCCACAACTACAAGAGTGTATAGACTTCCACCTAGACTTTTCACTCTTGCAGGCCCAACCAAATCCATTTGAATTAGTTCCAATGGCCTACTTGTGGAACTGTCTTCTTGGTTTTAAAAGAGGACTTTGTTTGTTTACCCCTTTGACAAGATTCACAAATTAAATCATGTTTAGATTTAAAACTAGGGATACCTATGACTAGTTCCTTTTTAACTAGCTTATCAAGTTGAATGAAATTTACATGAGCTAGTCTCTTATGCCATAGCCAACAAGTTTCATCATTTGAAATAAAACATTTTTCTTCAAGTTGTTGGCATAAATCTAGAGTGTATAAATTACCATTTCTATTTGCTTTCAGCTTACAGTTAAGATTAGTTTTATTTAACTCTAAATCCCTTTTATCAACAATAAGACATTCATTGGAATAAAAAATTACCCAGTTACCATGGTCAGTGCTTTGGCTCACACTCAGCAAATTGTGGCATAGACCATCCACCAGGTATACATCCTTGGCAGGACCAACTTCCCCAACTCCAGTGATCTTTCCACTTTGATTTCCACTAAAGTTGACTTTGGCTCCTTCTTTTATCACTAGATTGTTGAACTTGTTCTTGTCACCAGTCATATGCCTTGAGCATCCACTATCAATGTACCACTTTCCTTTGTTGGATGCATTAAGGCACACCTGCACAAATTAGACAGATTTAGGTACCCAAACTTTCTTGGATCCTTTAGGATTAGTTTTAGGCTCTTGGTTTGTGAAAACCTTAGGCACATGAGTTTCTTTAGGAACCCACTTATAGAAGCCACTAATTCCATACTTTCTTGGATTGCAGGTAGATTGAGTATGGCCCTTTTTGTTACAATAATTGCAGAAACTATAAGGTGAAGAATATTCTGAAGATTTTCTAAAATATTTCAAATATGGTTTCACCTTGGGTTCTTCCCATTTCTTCGAAGCTTTCTTTGGCTCATAACCAATGCCAGTTTTGTTTCTAAATGCTTTTTGATCCTTTAAAATTATGTTTAGCATCTCTGAGCCTTTTATAAATTTTTCTAAAGCATTTGAAAGCTTCTCTTTCTCCTTCAATTCTGGGAGCTTGCACTAGCTGCTCTACTATCGATAGCGTTGAAGGAACTTTGGATGTAGAAATATTTTTCTTTAGTTCCTTATTTTCTTTTCTTAAACCTACAACTTCTTTAGCAAGCTTAGTCAATTCAGTATGCATTTCATTATGCATGCTTTGAAGTTCAAAAAAGGTAGGTTCAGAATCGTATACCTCAGTATCACTCAGCTCCTCTTGAGCAACCAGGTAGAGGTTAGCACATTCTTCATTATCTCTAGCTTCCTCATCTGAGCTATCACCCCAGATGGACGATGCATATGCTTTCTTCCTTCCAAAGGACTTCTCCTTCTTTTTCTCCTTTTCCTTGAATCTTTGGAGACTTGGGCATTCTGCTTTGAAGTGGCCAGGCTTCTTGCATTCAAAACACACAGGAGCTTTCTCTTTCTGAGAATCCTTTCTGAAGCTAGGACCACCTCTCTGGAAACCTCCTCTTCTCCTGAAGAATTTCTTAAATTTTCTCACCATGAGGGCCATATCTTCATCATCCATATCTTCATCTTCATCTTCATCATCAACTTCGTCTCTTTCAGACGCAGCAAAGGCAAAAGACTTCTTCTTGGTATTTCCCTGAGCTTCCCTTTGATCTATCAGAGTTGGCTCATATTCAGCAAGACTACCAAACAAGGCAGTGATGGACTTGGTTGATTCACCTTGCATTTCTTGAATGGCAGTAACCTTCATAAGCCAATCACCCTTTAACACTTTCAGAATCTTGCTTACTTGTTCTTTCTGTGAAATTTTTCTTTCTAAAGCAGCAAGGTTGTTGATGAGATGAGTGAATCTGATTTCCAAGTCTCTTAACTTCTCACCTTCAATCATTTCAAATTTGTGGAACTCCTCAACAAGCATTTCCACTCTTCTGTCCTTCACTCCGGAGGTTCCTTCATGTGCAATCTGCAGAGCTTCCCACATTTCCTTAGCAGTATTCAGGTGGCTGACTCTGAAAAATTCTGTTTGACTCAGAGCACTTTGAATCATCAGAATTGCCTTGCTGTTTAACTCGAGATCAACAATATCTTCATTTGTAAATTCGCTTTCACTCTTCGGATTGCCTAAAATATTTGTAGGCACAATGTCCCCTTCTTCTATGATCTTCCACAATCTATACCCATTTGCTTTGATGTATATCTTCATTTTGAGTTTCCAGAAAGTATAATGCTTTCCATCGAAGCCAGGGGGTTTGTTGATGGAACTTCCTTCAGGCAAGATATTCTTGTACGATGCCATTTTTTATCTTTGCTTCTCAGACTTGTTGGAATCAAAAAGAGAAGACCAAGCTCTGATACCAAATGTAAATGGCAAAACGCACAAGAAGGGGGGTGAATTGTGCTTTTCAAAATTTAAACTGAAAATACAAAGACAATCCTTTATACTGGTTCGGCTAAACACTGCCTACGTCCAGTTCTCCAACTTCTCGTTGGGTTCCACTATACCACAGGTTTTACAACACGGGTTCACCTGTCAACCTTTACAACACAGAGCTTTAGACTTCCTCTAAACGCTCCCCCTTACAAGTTGTGAGAATACAACCCTGTTCTAAAGTCCCAGACTTTAAAACAACCTCAAACAGTAGAGGATTTCAATAAATGAGTTCACTTAATGAACTGATTTTGATAGACACTGAAGTACAAATTAACTCACTAAGAGTAATAAAAACTTTTAGCTTTAAAGAGCAGAGAGTAGGTGAAAATAATGACTGTTCGTAATTTCGTTCTCTTATTCTCTACTTCATAAATGCTCAAGACTTGGTTTTTATATCTCTTCTCAGCTTGCCTTTTCTTTCAGCTCCATCAATCCATTTGAATAATGTCGTTGGGAGCATATAGTAGTTGGCAATTAATGCTGGTCTTCATTTTCATCAACTTTCTTCTCTTACTTCATTTAATTCTTGCAGGGAGTGAGCTAAGAGAAACAAAGTCTGTGAGTAACGATAACCTGTAACATTGTACTTGTATAGCAGCTTTATCAGTAGCGCTAGCTCCTTTGACTATCGCTAGCTTACTAGTGTGAATCCTGCACTTAGCCATTAGCTAAAAAAGTATTCATGTGAAGCATAGTAGGTGTTATCGCTAGTGAAATTCATTAGCTTAGTGTATACAGACAATATATTAGCTATCAGAATGTCTAAGTTATTTTAACGAGTGATTTCCTATCGATAGCTGATTTCCTTATCGCTAGTGACTATGTTATCGCTAGCTCAATGTATTTGCTATCTGAAGGTTATCTAAATGTTCTACCATCGATAGCTGTTTCTGTTATCGCTAGTTATCTTTCCTAGCTGAACTGGCTTTCTGTTGTCCAAGTTAACTATAGGGTCTTAGCGATAGAGATCTATTGTTTTCTTCGGCTAGCTTAAATCTTTATATTAGCGATACAGAAGGCTTTAGCGATAGAAGTATTGCCTTTCTTCAGATTATATTGCTAAGTCCTCATTAACTAATGTTATCCTTATCTGTCATCTTTTAGCGACAGGTTATTGGCCTAGCGATTGTGTATCTGTTATCTATAGGATTTTACTTGTTCAATGTTCAGATAACCTACACTCTTTTCCTTAGTCATATACCATGATTCTTATCTCAATTCATTCCAGACTAAGTTATATGTTATCTGTTCACTTTACTTATGTTATCTATGGGTCCACTCCTCATCAAAACTTAAGATTCTAACAGGTTTCGCCCCGTCGAAATCCACGGCGAGCTCCCTCCCTCCCTGCCAGTTTTGTTCAGTTAGCCGTGACTTCGCCACAGCGAAAGTCACGACGAGCTATCACCCATTTTGCCTATTTTGATGTTTTCGTCGTGGGTTCGTTGCGGCGAAACCCAAGGCTAATAGCCCTGTTTTCGGCCTGCAAGTTTTTGAACAGCCATTTTCATTCATTTTCCCTCACACCCCCTCGCACTTGGACTCTTTTTGTGACCAGATTCATTCTTTTATAACGTTTACACCTTTTAATCTTGCCCTTTCAGTGCCTTTTTAACCTTTCTCCTTTCTTTTTTGTTTTCTCTCATTCCACACTCACTCATTCTCTCCGCCGGCCCCTCATTCTCTCATCTTCCTCATCTCCCATATCTTCTTCATCTTTTTTCTTCTCTTTCCTCTTTCCACTAGACTCACTTCTTTCTTCCTCTTCATCCTCGTTATTCAGCCTTCCCTCTCCATCCTCCATTGGTTGCAAGACATTCAAGTGTTCAAGGGGAACCAAAGTCTGCCATTTTTGGCCCTCCACTTCTTGCCCTAAGTCAGATTTCGTGTTTTACATCCCATTTTCAACTTTGGGTATGTTTCTTTGCACCTTTTGCTCTCTTTTGATTAGACTCATGTAATGTAAATAGTCATTTATTACTGGGATTTGGGAGAAGTGAAGCAATTAGTGATTTAAGATTGAATAGGGGAGTTTTGAGTTGTGATGTTTGAAGACGTGAATTTGTATATCATGTATATGATTTTCTCCCTCTGAATTGGTAACTAATTGTTATTGGGGTTTCAAAGATTTGTAATTGACATGTATAGGCTTGAACAATGGGTCACATGATGCTTAGTGTACTTGTGGGGATTGTTGTTAATTTATTCTGATATTGTGTTGACTGCAAGACTATTTTGATGGAAAGTGGGTCCACTGTCAGTTGATTTGTATTGCCCATGTGTCATTGAAAGTGTATTTCCCCTTTTTAATTTATGTGATGGACCTCACGTGCGTCATTTGAAACTAAGCACTGCAGGGGAACATTAAACAATGTGGTCCCCTCATGCAAATTCTGTTAGTTATGCTTGTGAACCTATGGGCTACAGTATCAAACATCATTGGGCCACTTGTTAGGTAGTGGGGAGTAGGAATAGGCTTGGAATTTGGAGGCAAAGTATCATGGGCTTAATTTAGTTGAAGTTTGGGGGGAGATTTTTCTTTTGGAAATAGTGTAGTAGAACCTTTATTGTTATTTAGAATGCACTAGGTTAGTCATTTTGTTTTCTTTCTGTGCTCAATAGTCTTGTTTTGTGTGCTTTTGGTTTGTCTGTTGGCTTTCATAGATCATGCCTGGCCACAAGATGGTAGCTGGAAGGGGTAAAAAACCTCAGCAACACTCCCCCAGTTAACACCAAGAGCCTCATCCCCCTCCAAAGAAAAAGAGCAAAGCCCCCATGGACAAAAAGAAGGAAAGGCCCATACTTCAGGAAAGAGAGTTTCTAGCCACTGATTTGGTCCCTTTTCATCGTCAAGCCTCCCAACACTATCATTTTGGAAAGCTTTTGGGTTCGAGGCAAAGGGGTAATGAAGCATTGGTGCGCCACTACTATGATCGGGTTAAAAACAGATTAATTGAAGGCGTGGTGGACTGATACTCTGGTGAGCTACTTAGTCATTTCGTAACCCCTTCGGTCATTCGTGATTTCTATAGCCTGCCCTCCCTGCCATCATGTGAGTATGTGCGAATCAAGTCGCATATCCAGAACTATCCCATGAGCGATATAGTGAAAACATTGGTCATACCAGGGGAGCCGGGGTGGTTTAAGCAGACCGGGAAGCAACAATATCTATACCAAAAGGCCCTCACTCCTGATGCCAAGGCTTGGATGCATTTCATCTCTACAACTTGATCCCTTCTGTGCATAGGAGTGACATCACTAAGGAAATTGCTTTCCTCATATACTGTTTTATCAAGGGCAAGCTAGTTCAGGCCGAGATCATCATCTACAACAATATTCTACACAGTGCCACCACCACTAGAGAGGGTGCAGTCTTTGCTTTCCCGCACCTCATCTCTGACTTGTTTATGGCCTGTGATATGGATGACCCTGATGCAGACCCGCACTCCTACCCAACTTCTGCATTTGATTATGAGCTGATCAAAGGACTTGAGGCACCTGCAGTCCCAGCCCCAGTCCAAGAGGAGTAAATGCCAGATGAAGACTCTGATGAAGCTCCTGCAACGCGTGGTGATATTCGGAGGCTTTCAGACAAGATTGATCACTGGGGTAGTAAGATGATGTCAGAATGCAAGACTCAGCGATTTGAGAATCGCCTTCTGAGGAAGATGGTTAAGAAAATGTCTCTCAAAATGGAAATTGAGCCATCTGAGGATGAGCAGCTCGAAAACCGAAGGAAGGGTTTAGAGGAGGTCAAGCAAAGGACCGAGCGCAGTAAGGCGCCAGTGGTTGCAGACACTGATGAGAAGGAGGAATCTAACGAGGATGAGGATGAGTCATGGGAGGATGCTAATGATTGAACTCCGTTTTTAGGGTTTTCTTGTTGTTGTTCATTTTGTTATTTCTACAGAATTGTTATTTTTTCGTTTGTTTTAGTGATTTAGACTTCTGTTTTCTACATGCTTTTGACTATGAACTGTTGGCAAGTCCTTCTTTTGGGGCCCCTGTGTTTTGAACTAGCTTATATTGTGGATATCGACAGGTGCCAAATTGCATATTAGTTAATTGGTATTGTGGGTTGATTTTCTTGCACATACCAATTTGATATTGACTTCTTCAACTTTGTGAACTGTTACTTTAGTTAGCTCCTGCTGCATATAAATTAGCTAACTTTCACATGGTGTCTTTGCTTATGCATGGTACATATTACATTGCTAATAGGAATTTTTGGTCCTTTCATGCAACAATTTGCATGACAGGGCACCCTCATTTTCCTCTTTTGACAAGTGAGGACACTGTCAATTTTAAGTTTGGGGGTGAGGGTATACTTTTGATTGATACATTTGACTTTGGAAGTTATACTTAATAAATTACTTTTGGCTAGTCCGTGTGGCTAAAACTTTCTGGGAAGTAAAATTTTGTCCGATTGAAAGTTGGTGAGATTAATTGATTATTCCATATAATGATTGCATGATCCAATGATAGAAAAGTTGCTTTGGTAATATGATTGATTGGGAAAGATGGTTAATATATATGGATGATTGATTTGCGTTTTAAAGCTTAATTCCTAGCAATTTTTTGGAAACAAAATTCATGCATAAGAGATTATGAGATGATTTGAATGCGCTTGGTGGGAAATTTTGTAGCAAGTTGATGTGTATTTTCCTTCTTAATTGAAAAACTTTAGAACTTATTGTTGAATCTCTTGAAACAATTGGATGTAGTCACACATTTTGAAAATATGATTTGGGCATTCTTTTGAATGAGATTGAGCCTTTCAAGCCAACCCATAACATTAATCCATTTGCACTCTCTTTGAACCTTATAATGAAAGACCATATAGATTTTTTTTTTGGAACCCACAATTGGCTTTAACCTAGCAACTTGAAAAACCAAAGAATTACCCAATTACCCAATTCTTGAGATAATGACTGATTATTGGTAGAAAGAAATGGGATGGGGGCTAAATGTATATGATGGTATAAAAGAGTGGGGGAACAAAACTGGTGAATAGTGTTCTTCATTGCTTGTACTCCAAAGTAAAAAAAATGTATAAATTAATTGTCTCAATAAGACATGGAGTACAAAGATTTCAAATTGAAACCAGTTTGGGGGAATGGTTGTTATGTGTAAAAAGTGGATGTGAAAAGAAGGGAGGAACAAGCTACGTGCAGTTACTTATCTCAAGATAATTGAATTCCTTTATTGCCCTTTCTTTCACTAACCTAAACCTAAGCCTCATTACAAGCTTGTAAAGTCCCATTGATTTTTGAATTGTGTGAATCATTTAGTGGTGGAAAGAGAGGAGATTGTGAGCTTATGAAGTCTTAAGGTTGAGGCGGCTTATATATGTTGAAATGTTGCATTTGCTCTTAACTATTGCAAGATAAATATTCTCAGACTCTTCTCACACACACACCTCTGGAAAATTAGTAGGAAATTTGTTTTATTTTGCGAATTTATTATCTGCAATTATTTCATTCCTTTCTTGTTAACTGTATGAACTTGAGCAATGACTGAGGAAATCATCATGCATGAACATACAATGGATAATTAGTGGATTGAACCCCTGCATCATTTGCTTTGCTCGAGGACAAGCAAAAACTTAAGTTTGGGGGAGTGATAAGCTCCTAAATTTCATTACAAAATCATCATGTTTTACTCCGTACCTGTGAATAATTTAGTGATTAAAATGGCAAAAAGGAATTAAAAGCTTAATGAGAAAGCGGGGCAAATAAAGAGTTGTAAATTGTATGAAATTTGGAGCCTAATGAATTTTTATAATGTAGTAAATTGTAAAACTCATCAACCCTCTTTCTTTTTTGTATAGGAAGAGGTGCTCAAGTGAAAAATCCCAGAGGAAACACACACACACAAGTCAATTGGATTGAAAAACACTGAGAAGAAGACTGAGGACCAGAAACAACATGACCTCGCCGTGACTTTCGCCACGGCGAGTGCGATTCTCTTCTGCCTTTGAACAACAGAGAGTTCGCCGTGGACTTCGCCACGGCGAAACCCACGGCGAACTGACCTAATACTGCGCGTTTTGAGTAAATGAGCTGTCTGAAAGGGGATAAAAGAAATTAATTCAAAGGATTTTGGGCAAAACTCATTGAGGGCATATTTTGGGACATTTTGGAGCTTCAAGAGAGAGTAGGAAGAGCTTGGAAGCTTGGAGGATCTTGGAGAGATTCAAGTTCATTGTTCTGGGTTCCTTTCTTCTTCATTCTTCTCTATTTTCTGTCATGTGTTCTTTCATACTCTTTATTTTCGTTTTTTATTTACTCATGTGTAACTAAATCCCTTGTCTAAGGTTATTTTGAACTATTTGATGGATTGAACCTTGTATTTCCTTCCTTTGATGTATTCAATGAATGCTTATGTGTGGATTTTCATCTTGTTTTTAAATATACAAGTGCTTGATCACCACTTGATGTGATAAATGAAGTATGGCTTGAGAAAGTATATTTTGTTTTAGAACTTGGGTGAAATCATGTTAGACTTGAAATTTATGGTTTTAAATGGATTGTTAGTTGGTAATATAGAGATATAATTACTAACCTAACGTTGTTCATAGGAGGTTGGTGGAGTATTTATGACTTGCATTAATTGTGGCAAGAGATTGTACAATTAATGCAAAGAAAAATTTGATTTTGACTTGAGAAAGCTTTTTCAAATGAAATTGAACCTTGAACTCACACATTAATTCATTGGGTACTAAAAGGAAAGGAATTTATTAGGCCAAGAAGTCAAATGGGGATAAGTAACCCTAGGTTTTCACGTTTATTCTTGTCAAGGGTTTCTAAATCATCTTTCTATTTTATAAACTTTGTAACTAAACCCTTAAAAAGAAGTAGATGTGTTAATGTTAATCTTTGCATGTTAAATCTTCAATCCAAACTTTGCTTTAGCTCAACTTAATTGAATTCACTGATCGCATTTGTAACACAATCCCTGTGGGAACGATACTTTCTCATTACTTTATTACTTGGCGCGACCCGTGCACTTGCGGCATTGCGAACAACCACATGTACAGATTATTGGGACCCATGACTAAAATTTAACTCCGTTAATTTATTTAAACAGCCATGGCATTTTTGTACCCTATTTAAAATATGATGGGTATTTTTGCACCAATGGATTGTATATGGTGCCAGGCGCCCCTTAGACAATTGTAGATGGGTATTATTGCACCTTTACCCAAGTTATAATATATCAATTTTAAACATACAAATAAGTTATGGTATTGCCAAATAGTGGTATCCTTGTTGAAATCATGCATTAACGATGCTGTTGATTGTTAGAATGATTATTGATACGTTTATATGCTATTTCCAATTAATTAGAGCGTATTTAAATCTTCTAACTTTTCAATTTTCATTGAATTAGATTATTATTTTTATGACATTATAAATATAGTATCATTTTAAATTAAACCACTACCCCCACTGAGGGACCTCAGTAAGGAAGGAGCTCCTTCTTTTCTTTATAGTCCTCTTCCCCTCTTATTCTCTAATCATGACCATCTATCAAATCTGATCGTTGTAAAAACATAGAACATGATCATACAAGTCTCTTATATTATCTCTCACATCTCCTAGATTCTTACATATATTATCTCTCCATTACTTTTTCCTTTTTTACTCTTATTTTTCAGCCATTAGATGTGATGGATAGTCCGGATTAAGGAAGATGAAGAGATGAGGATTATAAAGAAGATCATTCTCGAACGTGCCCATTCCAATCATTTGAATTATGAGCCACCAAAATTCTCGGCTTGACATCGAGTCTGGCTTATAAAACATTGGTGCAAGCAACGTCACTGATTTTGGCAATCACCTTAAATGCCCATAATATTTGGGAGCCATTTTATCAGAAGCATGAGACGCAACTGAGGCCTGTCTATAAGATTGCAGATAAACAAAAACCCAGTCATCAAGATGTAATCGCGTTCAGTATGGTGATTATTATCAGATATATGTTTCATTTCATTCACAGCTGTGACCAAGTGAAACTTGAGTATTCTCAAGTTTCAGGAGCAATGAATGTTTGATCAATCGATTGTACCAACGACTCGTGGTAAATGAGGTAATTGAAGTGGAGGTGGCTATCCATACATTACCTCAAAGAGGGTGATCTTGGTTGAGGAATGGGTAGGACGTGCTGTACCACCATTCTGCTAGCGACAACTACCGTGGCCAATCCATCAATTGCTGACAAGAAAAATACCTTAATTACTTCTCCAAACACCAGTGAAGTACCTCACTTTCCCCATCACTTTGTGAATGGTAGGCTGACGACAAATGTTGTTCAACTCCCAAGTGTAAGAGGAACTCATGCCAAAATTGGCTCGTAAAAAGTGGGTCACGATCACTTAATATTGATTGGGGTTCCATACAACGTATATACAATCTATGAAAAGCTGAGCCAAGTCAGCTGTCGAAAATGGAAGAGATAATAATGCCACAAAATAGTCATATTTACTGAGTCAATCAATGACAACCCAAATGATATATATCGCTTCGCCTTCGGCAGGTTTTGAATAAAATTCATGACTTGCCATACCCCCCTTGGGATTCGAAGAGGCTACAAAAGACGAAAATATGCTATGCTTTCATGCCTATAACGGAGTCATGTAGAGCACTGACGAATAAAAGAGGGAGGAGAGGAAGAAAGAGGAAGAGGTGATAACAATTTTTATCCAATAATTCAGGCATAAAATAGAAATAATATGTTAATAATGATGATGCTTCAAATTTCAATTCTAAATCATAAATCAAATCCTAACAAATTAAAAAAACATATAACCCTAATAGAATAATGATGATGAAATAAAAGTATTTGTGGGGCCGGGCCCTTGAAATTTATCAGCATCAAATCTGATTTTCCTCGAATATCTACTATTAGGATGGAAATAAAAGGAAGGCGGTTGAGGAGAAGCCCTCTGAAAACTCTGCAAATATTGGAGCCCCTCTCGCATCATAGACCCATGAAAACAATATGGGTAATGAAAACTTATCTCTTTCAAGTCTACACATGACTTTATCAACCACCCGGTTAGAATAACTATATTGTAGTTGAACTCTTTTATTATCAACTTCACTTTCTTCAATCCCTTGGTTCTTCTCACTTCAACTTCCTCACAATCTCTTAGTGCTTTCTCAAAGTGATCATCAACAGATCTCTGAAACATTAAAACACAGATTTACAAACAAATAAAGTAATTTGTGTGTGTATATATTTATGTCATTGAGGATAACGTGTATATATTGAACATAACATACCTCATTTAAATAGAAATTTAAATACCCATCTTTTGTATAATCTACAAGGGTGAGAGATTCTAAATTCGATGATCTTTCCAGGAAAGTAATATAATTTCCAATCGCAATATGCTCTCGAACATGTAATTTGAGATGGCGAAGGTTTTCAATGTGAATGTCCCAATCACGATGCTACAAGTTGAAAGCAATAAATATTTCAAGGTTGTTTATTATGAAACTTATTATGCGACGAATATATTAATAACTCTATCCCTATAGTTGCATAAAGTAGACTAATGGAGTTCAAACGAGCAATCACTTAAGTTATTTAGCATTCTCACCCATTTCTGTAGTACTTCTGTGTCTATATGTAGTTCTCTTGCTGAACGTATAGCTTTAAATAATTGCATGAGCACATTCATATTTGATTCCCACATGATCAACACTCTAGAGATAGTAGTGACATGCAAATTTTCGAACATCTCCTCATCATCATGATGCCTATCCTCAGGTTTAGGACCACCAAACCAAGTGAGGCTTTGTAGATTAGGTGGAGAAGCCTCAAGTACAAACTTATTGGTCCAAAGTTCCGGATATTGTTCATGAATGTAACAACTGAGGGTGCGTAGATTCTCAGCGATAATCCTCACTGGTTGCAAGCATTGGAAATCATGAATTTCTACGGTTTTCAAGCTCAAGCTCCGTATTGTAAAGTCTTGTTTTTTTGCCGAAATGAAGACTCTTTGGAGAGATAGATGTTTCAAGGATGGGAAACTCTGAGAGATCCACTCGTCTAATGAATCTTCAGTTATGATGGATTTTACATGAAGAGTTTCAAGAGAAGCAAGTTTCATCTTGGGGAGATTCACTGCCGTGTAGTGTAAGTTGGTGGGTTGGTTCATGTTTAGTTTGACAATTTTCATTGACTGAAAATTGGGGAGGCTTTTAAAGATGGAGGGTAGATTGTAATCAAGGGAAAATTCATTGACACGGAAGTCTTGACATAATTGGTTGATCCACTGTTTGTGAAGCTTAAGATGTTTTAAATTGTTGCAAGAAGATGAGAAGGAGATTTGGTTTATTCCCAAAGAATGAGGACGATTCTGGAGAACAGTGTTGCTCATCAAATCAAAGACATGTGTGCATTTGCAATTGTGATAATAACAATCATCAGGGAAGCAGAAGGAAGGGATGTTTGTGATACATAAGGTTTTATTGAAGCTTCTAGACAAGACTACAAGTTTGAGTATATCCTTGACTGGAAGGAAAGAAAAGATGTGATGAAGAATTTCATGTGGTAAATCACTCAGAAAATCTCTGTGTTTTGTTTCCATTGATATGCTTGATAGGCTTTCTTTCTTTCTTTTTCCCACCCTATAACGTATAAAAATAAAAATATTATATATGCTATCAAAAAAATATTATATATATACGAGATATATTGAAGTTTTAAAATTTTCTAGTGTTTATATTAAAGATTCATCCAATATGATAATATCTTTTATTTAAATAATATCTATGAAAATATATTAATTATATCTTTAAAAATATCTATGTAGATCTCTAAAAAATAAATATTGAACAAAAAGCCGGGATACCTAATTTGTTTGGGACATGGATACTTATGATCGGAATTAGCCGTCCCCCAACCATAATCATAGGCTCTTTGTGTGCGTTTTTCAAATAAAATGTTGATAATCTTATAAGAGATTTTTTTCAAATCATGAAAGTTTGCACTAAATCAAATATATATATAAATATGATTTATAATCCAAATTTTATACTTCCTTTCAAAAGCTTTATATATTCTTCGAAAATCAAGGAAAAGGGAGGAGTTTTTATTATATATATATATATATGTATGTATGTATATATATAATAATAAAAGAAATCAAATCAAGATATTCGAAATCTAGGAAAAAGAGAAGTTTTCCTTACTTTTAATCAAATTAAAGAACAAAACCGTAAAGAAAAAAATCTTCAGTCCCTTACTCCCAAACCACCCATCGCACAAGAGAAGAAACGATGACTGAAATAGATATGCAGCGAAAACTAATCTACTTTGAAGTTTGAATGCGAAACTAAGAAAAAAGAAATACAATATTAAATAAAAATAAAATAATTTCCTATTTTATTTTAAAGGTCAGTACAATAATACAATAATATATACTACTAAGTAAACCGTTCCTCTGGATATTAAATTCAAAGTCATCGAATACTCTCTCTAATATATTATAAATTGTCAAAATAAATCATAAATTGAGACTTATTTATCATATCTAAAAAATTAAACTTCGATTTTAATTTTCTTAACTAAATCGAATTATATTCTTATTCCCGTAAATAGTTTATAATATTTTATTGCAACATGTAACCTATGTTGTTCAATATGTATCAACATTAACATATGATAAAATAAAGCAAGATACAGGAATCAAAAAGAACCTTTTTGTGTTAAGAGCCGAATCAAACCGAAGCAACTCGTTCTGAACCGATCAAATTCAGCGGTGAACCTTTTTTTCCTTTAAAAAAAATGCCTGAAGGATTGCAGAAACCGAGAAATAAGAGTTTATAGGGAAGAAAAAAGAAGGGGGTCACTTAAAAAATTGTCGAGAAAAAAATTTATCCGGATGAAATGAAAAATCAGAAGAACAACGTAAGAAGGAAGATAAAGGGGAATAAAAAGTTTATATTCAGACAATTTTCACAGATATTAATGCAGATATTCAGCGTTTGGTTTATTGAACATGCCTGGTTTATCTTCGCCTCAGTTCAGAGAAAAGGGAAACGCAGCTAAGGAGATAGAAGAGGTAAAAGTAGAAGCTAAAAAGAGAGATGGCTTGAGTGGTGGTTGGTGGGAAGATTATAATATATAGATATCTATATATATTGATGGCAAAAATATCAATATATATTAATAAATATATTATTTGCAAGTATATATTTTCATATAGATATATTAAAAATTATTGCAAGCTGTGAGATTTAATTTTTAAGCATTATATTTAATCAAATTTGATATGATCTCAACTAATCTTATATAATCAAATATCATATAATATTTATATATAAATTTATATATATTCTAACCAGAATCAGGACTTCCATTCATAGCTATCCGAGTTACATTTATATATATTCTCTTCATGAAACATATTAACAGACACCGAATGTGCATTGCCTAACCCAACTATAAGATTTTCCTTAAAATACAAATTTTTTTCCAAACAAAAATATATCCAACACATTCCACCAAATCTTTCAAACGACAAATATCAACACGCGTGTTTCTCTGTATAGAAGGGTATTTTGTTAAAATAGAAAGATACTATGTTAATTTCAGAACATATTAAAAGATATATATATATATATATATAACTAACCAAATTCTCTGAATTTTGTTTTTTATTTCAAAACTCAATTGGTCTTGAATCTCATTGCAAAAGTCTTTGATAAAAATGTTAGATATTTTATATATTTTTATATATTATTTATTATATTGTTATATCAGGATATTCTGAAATTCATTATATTCTATATAGTTATTTTGAATATAATGGATATTCTAAATATTAAAATATCTCCTCATGTGTGGCATACACGTTAGATGCATTAGGATTGGTTTAGGGTAATTATTTGGCCAACATATTATTTTTTAACCTTGATGGAAGATTATTAATAATAAGGTAACTTTTAAATCGTACAGACATGTCTATTTAAATTTAGAGACATATCCATTCACGTAATTATTTATAAAAAGGAGGTTCATTGACTGGAGAAAGCAATTCAACATGCCATCATTGTACATATCTATCTTCCAGTTAGAAGAATTCCTCAGTTATTCTTATTGTAGTTCAAGAGGCTTTAAATTATGTCTATAGATCAAATAGCATGGCGGGAGCGAAGTCTTCTACTATTTACTTTGAAATTGGTAGAAATTCTATATCCTTGTTTGGTTTTAAATTAGGATATATCCAATATGTGGTAGGAGAGAAGCAAGGTTTTTGAGATTCCCTCCTAATTTTGATATGATGCATTATGGATTTTTTTTTAAAATTTGCTTTTTGAATAGTTACGATAGCATCGTATATATGTATGTGTATTTTTTTTTTCCTGGATCTGTACGTTTCGATGTGCTTTTGGGAGTGAGATTTGAGGGTATATATATACCTGCTCTTTGAATTGCTGTGTTGAAATCGTTGATTTTTGCAAGCTACAAGAAGATTCAAAAATTTCATCCCCCCACCCCACCACCGGCGGTTTTTTTTTTTTTTTTTTTTTGTTCCATGAAATATTGCCCATATGTTTTTCATCTTGATTTCCCATGTTTGCAGCCATGAGAGAGTTGAGAACGCTGGAATCATCGTCATTGAAACCGCCGGAAACGGCGTCTGTTTCGCAGGAATCCACAGCAGAAAACAGAGGAGTTTTTTTTTTTTTTTTCCTTCTCCACGTCGTCAAAAACCCATTAACGCCGTCAAAACCCATCAACGGCTCTGGAACGCTGGAAACGGCGCCTGGAATTTCTGGACTGGCAGCTGTGATGGGGTTCCGTTCAGGTGCCGCGGCTACGGCTTCCTGTGTTTTCTGGGGTCATTGGAAACCAAAGTTCAAAAAACCGGACATCGAATAGGATGAGGTACTAGTTCAAGGGTCAATAGTTAAACCGGGGTCAAACCGTTTATATTAAAATAATAAAATTTTATTGATATTAAAATTAATAGTCACTAATATCAAAATGTAAATTGTTGATAAAAAAAAAATTAAAATGTAAATATAGATAGGTATACATGATTCATCAAATATGAACATTTTAATGTTTCTATAGAGGGAAAAAAAGAAAATATTAGTTGATTACACGTGAAAATAGATATTATTCTACAATCCACAGACTAAAATACAAATATAAAGAGCAACAACAATTAAATATTAAGTATATGTAAGTAAAATAACATTTAAAGTATTATAATTTCCTAATTTCTAAAATTGAGTGAAGTGAAAGTTAGTAATTAGGTGAATTATAATAAAATAAAAAAAGATTTTTTTTAAAAGGTCGACTCGGTTCAACACCGTAGGTCCCTCCCGGTTTTAATACCCGACCGGACCACTGTGAACCGGTCGGTCCGGTTTTTTTTTTCCTTGCTTAAAACGTAAAAACATTACACAAAGGTTGTCTTTAGGTTTTAGCCATTAGTGAAACGCATAGTTTCATTAATTAATGAGAGATTTTTTTTTTAATGCTTTTCCAGAAGATGGGCCTTTTCCTTCAGCCCATTTGATATGATAAAAAAAAAAACATTTCATTGAAACACACTGTTTCATTAAAAGAGTGGGGGTTGGATTTTGGTTTTGGTCCTTAACTATCAGCCCGTTTGTTATTTCTTTTTCCTTCTAGGTTTGAATTTTTTTAATTTTCATGACTTGGGCCTTTCCTTTGTTTTCTGGGCCAATCTGGGAATAAAAGGTAAACACTGCTATGATGGGCTGCAGGCCTGCTCCAATATCTTGGCAGTGTTTAGGCTGCATGGCTAATTAATGTCATTTTTAAGTTTTATGCTCATGGATACTGGGCCCTACATGCTTGGGCTTTTGGATTTGGTCCTTTTTTGGACCATTCATTTTTGGGCATGTGTTGTTTGGGCTAATTATGTTTCCCGGCTTTGGGCTTTAATCGTCTGGGCCTATTTAATGCTTTTTTGTGAAATATTGCAATGTAGACCTTTGATTTCGGGACTTGGGCTCAGGCTTCTGAGATGTGTTTATGCACAGTGACATTATTTGTGACTCTATTTTTCGTCTATATTATTTCAATTTCCAAAAATTGTGTGTACAGAAGCCGAAGAAACCAAAGCAAGCGATTGATGAGGAAGTAAAAGACCACTTGAAAAGATCCATTGGAGAATTGTTTTTAAACATCTCATATAGAAAAAGGAGGCATGAGATTTGATGTTTATCCATTGAAAAGTGTGTAGCAAAACTTGGTCAAAGAAAATTTGCAAATTACATGTCAAACCAGACATAGATCGAAATTTGTAGGCAAGCAAACACCAATAATTTGAACCAATTAAGATTGAAGAGTCGATAGAGTGAGTTAGATGCAGACCAGGAGAGGTGATAACTTCTTAGGTCTGAATTTGAGAATTGTAAACCAGAGAGTTAAAAGAAAAAGCTTGCCTAATTTGGTTTAAGAGGGTGAGAGGACAAGCTTTAGAACTTTTATGAAGAATTGAATTTCTCAACCATCAAATATTATTGAAAAGGATAATGATCTTCTTCATTTCATCAATCAATACATCCCTGTTAAGTTGAAGAAATGTCTATAGAGCCATTATTTGAAGGAATGAAAGTCATTCCATTCTGGCTTAATGGAAAGGGTGCTCCACCAAATAGCCTGAGCTAAAGGGCATAGGAAGAACAAGTGCTCCATAGATTCATCCTTATCATATTCAAAAGTACATAAGTAATGAACTTGCATCTGATGTATGAGTAGCTCTTCACTTGAAGAAATGGCTTTATGAATCAATTTCCATATAAACATAAGGTTTTTCATAGCTAAGCTAATGGACCATAATAATTTCCAAAATGGATCAATTGTGACTTGAGAAGAAGATGTGATTAGTATTGAAAAACCATCCTTGATTGACTAATGTCCATTAGAAGATCTGTTCCAAATCAACAAATATGGGGAGTTAGTATAGGATAGTGGCAAAGAGAGAATGACAGAAGCTGCAGTTGGAGAGTAAAGCTGCTTGATCAAAGTAGTATTCAATTGAAAAAGAACCCAGGAAAGGTTTGAATGTAGAAGTAGATCACTAACTCATTGACAATCAACTGGAGGTAGCAACCCCGATTGCATTGACCACCAATGATGGTGATAGAAGAACTAGTACCAACTCTCAATTATAGATTCCCTAGAATGACATCTTTGCTATTTAATAATCCTTTCCAAATCTAATAAGAGTTGTATGGCTGTCTGAGTATTTCTTTTTTAGAAATACCAATGTACTTGACCTTCAAAGTGGAACCTAATAAAGAGGATGATGGGGTAGAAAGAATCCTCCATAACTGCTTGGCACGCAAAGATGTATTTACAATTTCAATTTGTCTAAAACCCAATCCCACATAATTGACATGCAAGAACAAATGAGATTTTGAGATCAAATGTATTTTCTTGTGGTTGTCAGAATGGCCCCAGAAAAAAATCAATACATGGACTATCTATTTTGTTTTTGCAAATGTAAGAAGGAATTTTAACACATGACAGAAGGTGTATATTAGCCGCTGATAAAATATATTTGATCAGCTGTAATATAGATGCCTAAGATAGTAATCTTTCCTTCCATGAGGCAGTTCTTCGACTAATAGCATTAGGATCTTGATCATAAACTCATAATATCAACTCTATTTTGCTTCTAACCATGTTCAATCGGATTGGCCATTGATTTCAACCAAAGACCACCCAAAAATCGCGCCGAAACAGTGACGAGTCCTAGGGGTTTTGAAGCAAATCAAGCAACACCAAATCATCACTCAAGATCGTTCCCAAAACATCAAAATTGAAGCCTAAGCTTCATTTTTATGGGTTTAAGGACCCCTCAAACTCTATAACTCAAATTGATTCACCCCCAAAACCTCACTCAAATTGGACCAGATCAAAGGGAAAAATGATGAAGATTGTTGAAAGGCTCACTTAGGGGAACTGAAGGCGAGTTTCTATGGCGGCGCTTTCTCTCTCGTGCTACTCTTTCTCGGCCAAATCAAAGGCCAAAACAATGAAAATCTCTAACCAGAACGGCACACACACGGCCAGTGCAGATAAACGGGTTGGAATGCGGAGGGAATGAGATAACTAGAGAAGAGAGAGTGAGAGAACGAGACAGAGGGAATGAGAGGGAGACAGAGTGGGAATGAGGAAGAGGAAATGAAGATGGATATGGGTAGGGTTTTGAACTTTTTTTTTAATGTTGGGGAAGGTTTTTCACATCTCACTTCTAAAAGTGAGACGTGAAAAGTATATCCCCATAGGTTTTTCACGTAAAAAAAAACTTTTCACGTCTCATAAATTTATGAGATGTGGAAAGTTTTTTTTTTAAAAAAAAAAAAGAATCCACTTCTCATAAAATTTGTGAGACATGGAAATGGTTTTTTTTTAAATCCACTTGTCATAAAATTTGTGAGACGTAGAAAGTTCTTTCCGCCTTCTTTTTCACCCTATTTCGTGCTTATTGCTTTTTTTTTCGAGAATCCACATTTCATAATTAAAAAAGAGACGTTGAAAATTTTTCACATATTTACAATTTTGCCACCATCTTTTTTTTTTTTTTACATCTCATATTTAAAAAATAGACGTGAAATGGGAACATAAATACTGTTTTTTGTAGTAGTGTTGAGGTTAAATGAGAATCTGAATACAGATCTGTAATAGAAGATGAGGCTAGTTAAATATTATAAGGTTCAAGGTTTATGAATTGTGTAACTTTTCAGAGTGGTTGTCATGTCTTTAAAGCTGAAAACTTTAGATTTGATAAGAGTTCCTGTCCAATTTTTAGAATCCTTTCATATGATAGTAATTAAGTGGCTTGGAAGGTTAAACTGGATTTGATTATTGTTTAAAGTCTTCAAAGGCATAATTAAGTGTCTTAGAAGTTTAGTTGATTTAAGGATATTGAAACCAAGAAATGGGGCAGTTGAACGCATAAAAAGAAAAGGATGATTTTTGTGTTTGTATGCTTCAGCCAAGGTTGTTTAAGTGAAGCCAAGAATGGATTTTTTTTTTTTAACTACTGATGTAAGTATTCTAAATGTTGAATAAATGTTTATTCGATTAACCTGTGGACATGTTTAATAAAATCATAATGAAGATTTAATAATAGTTTTAAGTTTGCAGTAAACATTTCAGATTAAGTAATAAGGTTCACGAGATAAATCAGAAATACTAATTGGAATAGATTATTTAAAGTGACTCCTTGATCTTAAAGGATCAATATAATATAGTTTGGCAAATCATAATTTGTCTAGACATAAAGGATTGGGTAGTTAAATTAAAGTAGGACACGACGTCAGATACATATAAATTAGTATAAGTATTAATCTATTTATATATACATAGGGTTTTATATCTGCTAAGCCCTCCACAAGAGTCAAAGCCAAAAGAAGGTTTTAAAGATTGATTTGGTCACGTATTAGGTAATGAGCACTTCTCATCTCATAGTTATATATAAATCATGCATACATGTTTGCTTATAACATTGCAATAAGCATGAGTTTAATTCATTTTTTTCTCTTGCATGAGTTCAGTTCCCTACCCTAGCCAAGTTATTTCAGGCGCTATAAGGTTTCATACATCTAGTTCCACTCACTAGGTATTTCGGCTACCAGAGTATATGCATGATAATGTGCAACATTATGTTTATTTTTAATTTGTGACAAGCATTATGTATATTATATGTAATTATAAATGGAATGTGCTATTACTGAGTTTTTTGAATCTCTCCTCCATTTTTGTAACCATTCTTTATAGGTGAAGGTAGATGAGAGCTATAGCAGGTTGCAGGAGGTAATTTTAGAAGTAACAGAGAGGCAGAAGATAGTAACGAAGGGCTAGGATGCCTACTTAATATATGTACATAAGTGTATATAAAGTCAATTTATATACTGGTTGATAGCATGTTTTGGTAGTTGCAATTTTATATTATATGTATCCCTCCATAAGAAGGTGGTCATTACTACAAAAAACACTTTTTAATCTCATTTTTTAGACTTTTCACGTCTCTTGTTTATGGGACGTGCAGGGTAGACGTAAAAACTCTAACTTTTATTATATATCTTATTCAAATAAGAGACGTGGACAGTCTTTTTTAAAAAAATGATATTTTTTTAATTAGGATACCCCAATCCAAAAAAATTCCAATATTTTATCGAAATAATAGAAATGCAACACTTAAAATGAAAAAAAATGAACTAATTTTATTATTTATAGCCAAACTAATATTATAAAAATGTTATAATACAACTTTGATCCTAAAATATGGGATGATTAGTAAAAAAATAATAAAATAAAATAAAACTAATCACAACAATTATAAATCTTAACAAAAATATTCTCATACTCCCTAATAATTCAGCCACAAACTGACTAAATAAAGACACCCATAATAGTTTCAGCACCAAATTCATTGATTACATATTGTGCTCCTTACTCAGGATGAGAAGTCCAATAAACCAGTCCACCGCAAGCAACGTGATTTAAATTAGCATGTAAGCTCAGTCCAAAAACGAAAAATTAGCACGTAAGCAAGCAGAGAAAAAGCGCGTGAGGTTGTTGATGGGACGTCAAATACCAAGATCCACCAAGATTTGGAAAAATCTCACCTAGTTCAATGAAATGATCAACTTATTGTTGATATCAATTCAAGTCTTATTGACACTTTTTAAGCGATACATTAGAAAGCAAAATAATATACTTTTAGTTAAGAGATGGACCTCAACAGAATATGGTTCATTTAATTTGATTTCCTAACTGTCTAGAAAAGTCTGTTTAGAGGCAGTGAGAAAACTCCAGAAAAGTCTGTTCAGCAATGTTCCTTCCATTAATCCAGGAGACCATTAAAACCCAGAAATAACCCCAAAAAATATATGGACACAATGTCTCAGCATGATCTCACCATCCATATCGCAGAAGATATAATTGAACTTTGGTTTATAAAATGTAAGACTGCCTTCTTTCTTCCTGTCTTTTGACAATCCAACTGTAAGATTACGATCCCATATACTTTGATTTGATATATGCAAATGAGAACATTTCAATAAATGGTAAGTGTGTAAGACCAATAGATGACACAAGAGGAATACTGCTGCAGCCTATCAGCAAAAAGTACAATTACCATCTGAGCTAGATTGGTGAGAGCTTAAATTGGTTTCAGCATCACATGCGCTTTGTATTAGTACTTTTCCCTTGCCGACTCCACCTAATGGAATAAGGTTTCTTTGTTGTTGTTGTTGTTTAATCCTTTTCCTTTCCAATCAAGACTCTTCGGAAGTAGTCCCCCGCCCCCCCCCCCCCCCCAAAAAAAAAAACCAAAAATTTCAGCTTCAGCTTCTTCACTTATTTCATGGTCAAATCCCAAAAGATGTAATAGGCCATGAACCTACATATAGATGAAGTTCTTGCTCCTTCAATGTTCAATTCACATAAACAAATAAAAAGCTTACTAAACCAGGGAAACAAACCGAAGCTTGATATTGCCTGAAAAGAAGTTCATAAAGCAATTTCTTCTAGAATTTCAATAACAAAATAAGATGCACATATTGCGATTTCTCTCTCATCAATTTAATTCTTCCAGTAGCAAAAACATGCAATTCATTGGTGCCTGTGCCAATTGCTTTAACTTTTCTTAATTTACTACTATGATTTATAATCACTTTCTTGAGAGATTTGTGGTAAATGATTTATCATTGGCTAGATGCATGATCTTTCAAAAGATCAACCAATAGCACCAAAGTTAGATCAATAATACAAAATTTTAAAGATGTAAAACCGCAAGTTAAACTGTGGTCACACAAATGTGAATTAAACATGCTTGTACGAGAAGAAAGATAATATCAAAGGGCATAATAAAATCCGGCATTGGGCTGACAATAGTTAGAATATAATCAAACCAACGAAAAGGATGCGTATCTCATCAAGAATAGTGTGCCCTCTTTCTTCTGCTTGTCTTGCAGCTGTCTCCACGGAAATTGCAATATCACCCAACATAAGCTGTAGATAAGGGAATCCATCAACAACTTAATGAAAGTTCTGTTTTTATTTCCTTTTATTGATTGTAAAACAACAATATATAGCATCATCTATAAAAATAAGCATTCTTACAATAGGAAGCTTAAGCCCAGGGACATGTTGTGACATAGAGAGAACATCGGTTGGATGATCCTCATCCCTCCATTCCTTAATATGTTTTCGAATAGATTCATCATTGCAGAATACCACGGATAATTCAACACTTTCGAACCCAGCAAGATCAGTTATAGCAGGATGTCTTGTTTTATAAGCTGAATCTTTCAAGCCGTCAAATGCCAGCTTCATTGCAATTGGTAAGCATCTCAGCAATGCCCTGCAGACAGATAAACAAGGAAGAATTGATATTCTATCATAGCACAGAAATACAGATAAATTGGAGCGTTAATTATTCAACAACACTTGATTAATTCATCGCCAACCTCCCGGCTTCACATTACCACCCTAACTTTAATATTTTCATTATTTTAAAATGAAGACTTAAAGCCCAAAAGCAAGATGCAAGTATCTTACATTATCACTAAAGCCATAAATCTCAAAAAAAAAAAAAAAAATGAGGCGAGGTATACCAATAATTGATATCCCCTCTGCTCAGCGCGAACACCCCCGAAAGCACTCAAATGCTTGCCTCAACTTCGTCAAGCTGATTATCGGGAATCCAAGGCGAAGAATCACTGTCCTGCCTCAAGGGAGAAGAAGAGGATGGACTCCAAAATTAAGGAACTTATGTAGCTTTTTCTTTTTTCTTTTTTTAAATCCACTTCTTATAAAATTTATGAGACGTGGCACATGTGGAAAGTTTATAATCAACTTCTTGGAAAGTTTATAATTCACGTCTCAAAGCTACTTTCCTCCTTCTTTTTTTGCTTTTTCGTGTTTAACGCCCTTTTTTTTCTAAAACGAGCATGTGCTCACCCGGCATTGCATGGGGAGCTTGTGATTGAAGGTAAAAGGTAACATTATGTAAAAGTGAATGGCTATAACATATAATATGAGAAATAATGTAAAACATGAAAGTGAATGTATATATATATTATACGATCGTCCTAAATGAAACAATAATTATAGTAACATTAGGTCCGAAATGGGACGGAGAAAAAACAATGGTTGATGACGTAAACTTTGTAGGAGTAGCTTGCAGAATAAAATACAATTCACCATAAAATTTTTGAAATAAAGCCTTATTTAATTAACAATATTTGTAACATGTCATTTTTTTTTAGCTGAACTATAGGCTTATTGATTCAATTAAATATCTTATATATATCGGACAATTCATGAAATCACTGCACCATTAACCATTAGTGTATCCTTTACATGCTCTTTCTCAAATAAGTATGTAAATTATTTTTGTCTGTATTCATTTTTGTTCCAAGATCAACTAAAAGGCACATATTCCTTTATATAAACCACAATTCATTAAAAAGTGAAGAAATCAATTTAAAATGTTTAACACTATGATAACCAAGAGATTAACTTTTTGTATCTATTGAATTAGTTTTGTTAAAAATAATCATTACCTTTTTGTGCTTCGCCATGCGTTGCACAGGAAGCATTAATTTATAAAAGACCATTCCTTAAAGCAACAATTAAATTAAAGGACGAAGGTTGTGAGCAAACATTACAATATGAGTGAATTTTAAGCATCCAAATTCAATATAGAAATTTGGAGGTTGAAGAGAGGAATTACATGAAGAGTAAATTGAAAAGTGGCAAAGAACATCAGAGAGAAAAAGTTCATGAAAAGAAAGTAAAAAATGAAGGTTAAACACAAACATTACAATATGTTTGTGCTTCCCTGTGGAGGTGTATAAACTTTAAAAATATATCTACTCAAAATAAAGCAATATATAAGCAATGATTAAGTATACATGCAACTACTCAACTAACTAATAAATAAAGTTAACCGAACCTGTACTATCCCTGACTTTATGGGTGTATTGATTTTGAAAACCATGGTATTTATGTAAAATAAAGATATATAAGGGCACCATTAACTCCTAATCAGCAAATAATTTTAGAGATAAAAAAGGAGAATCAGCGGCAAGATGTGTTAAGTGATGAAAACTTGGTAAAGAGAACATTACTTTCTATTAGTGAAATCAATTTGAGCTTTCTTAACCTATATTCCATCTTGCATTATATAAGGAGAGTGAGTATATTATAATAAATTGTAGATTTTCAATTTTTTGATAAGTGATTGTGATGTATTCCTTTTTTTTCAGAAACATAAATCACATTATTTTGCATATAAAATAAATTGAGAAGTAACAAAGATACAATATGTGTTTTTGAGAGCAATACCACTAAGAGCTTGAAAATATCTGGCATTTAGATCTAAAAAAAAACCCACCTTCCAAAACAATCAAATATATTAGAATCAAAGACAATTCATAAAATAATTGCACCATTAGCTATAATATTGTGTGCCACGATTCTTTTAAAATTTAATAAAAGTTAGCATAGATTGTAAGGAGATAATTTTGTGGATGTTAGAATAAAATCATATTGTAATAGAAAATATTTCATCAGTTCAAAATATAAAATACATTTTTCTAATTTGCTAAGGATCAAGAAATTTGTGATTGGTGAAATTAGATGATAAGGCATTAATTTTCTAAAACATTATTTTATCAGTTTTCTTTAATTCTTTCGCTCATTCTCCTATTTATTACTATTCAAAGAATACCAAGAAGGGTATTTTTTTTTAAAAAATAGCATAAATTAAAAATAAGTCATAGATTTACAACTAAGACCAATTCCTAAGATGAGTCTATTTTTATGATATTCATAATAACATTTACCGTCACAAGTCCCTCTTTTCTATCGTCATTTGCAACTCATCAAAATATTTCATTTCTTAACACATGGATGGAAAAATGTAATATTAATGACTATAAGATCAAAATATCTCATTGAAAATAAGCTTTACAAAATTAATGCTACAATTACATTAGAAAATTTATTTGTCTCCACATAGATTGAAAGAAAAGCTCCATTCAATTAATATGTGTCCATATATTTTTAATTATCTAAAAATATTTTAATAAAAATAATGTTACCACAAAATATAATATATAGAATGCAGGTTTTATATTTTAATAATGCATGAAGGAACCAAGCAAAGCCACATGGACAAAGAAAAAGGATCCAAGCCGATATATAGAATAATTATATGGCGTATCTGAAAGAGGCAATTGCACAAGAGGGGGGTGAATTGTACTATCAAAAATTAAAAGGATGACAAATAAAAACAATTCTTAAGACTTTATACTGGTTCGGCCAACACTGCCTACATCCAGTTCTCCAACACTTTGTTGGGTTCCACTAACCACAGGTTTTACGAACACAGGTTCACCTGTCAACCTTTACAGAGTTTTAGAATCTCTCTAAACACTCCCCCTTACTACCTGTAAGGCAATATCCCTGTTCTAAAGCACCAAGCTTTCAGAACAACCTCAAATAATACAGGATTTCAATAAATACGTTCACTTGATGAACTGATTTTGATAAACACTTAAGTACAGACAAATCTCTAAAACAATAAATACAAAGAACAGAGAGCAATGAATGAGTTTGTGAATATTCTTGTTTTTCTTCGTCTCTCAATAAATGCTCGTGTTATGTATTTATATCTCTTCTCAGATTCAGCCCTAGCGTTCAAACTTCAAGAAGCCGTTTGAATTTAGTCGTTGAGAGCTTCTAGCCGTTGGCATTAAATGCAGTTACTTCATCGGACTTAACTTTCTGCTCTAACTCCAACTACTTCTTGCGTAGGGTGAGATATGAGAGAGATAGACTCAGCGTTCTGTGCATCTGTACGAACTATACTTTTTGGCAGCTTTTTCAGTAGCGCTAGCTTGATCTGCTATCGCTAACTACATAGTGTGAGTTCTGCACGTTAAGCTGTTAGCTGATCAAATAATCATGTAATGCATAGAAGATGTTATCGCAAGCATATTTGGTTAGCATAATGAGATAGAGTCAATATATATAAGGTGTGTTAAAAACATTCTCTATCAATAGACAAGAGTACCATCGCTAACATATTCTTTTCGATCAATTCTTAGTGTTCTAGCAATATCGTTCCAATAATTATTTCTCTATCGATAACTAATCGTGTTAGCGCTAGCATCTATGTCATCACTAGACTCATTATTGGATCTCCGGTACTAGCTATCTGAATGTTTATTAACTGAAGTACTTTGTTATCGCTAGCTGATTTCCCTGGTTCATCTTTTTGCTAGTTATTTACTTGTTCTTCAATGAACTTCTAGCGATAGGATCCTTCCTAGCGATAGTGAATGACCTAGCGATAGATATTAACTTTGATATTACTAAGTCTTCACTTGCTATGGCTCTTTGATCTATTTAGCGATAGGGATAATCTTAGCTATAGAGATATTTAACTTGTAGTTCTGCTAAGTTTCCATCTGACATATTTGAATCTTTCATCTAGCAATGGTGATCTATTACTTATCAGATTTTACTCGTTTAATTCAGAGGTAACATACACTTATGTTTTCTATGGGTCAGTCTTCATCAAAATTTAAGATTCTAACATTGTATCAAGTATATATTGGATGATGATGAAAAATTAGATAAGATCTCGCTATCTTTTTTTGATAGAACCAGAGCTTTTAGAAGAATGTGCAATATTTATATTAGTACTATGTGTTCCATATTTTAATGTAATGAGAAATTTCAGCAGCTAAGGTGAGCTTTAGAAGACGTAAAAAATACACATAAGGGATACAAATAACCCATCATATTAGAAGTCTTTTTTTTCACTTTTCTTTCTTTATGGTCTAATTTTAGAAGAATGGTAGATTGGATTTTAGTGATGGGTAATGTGACTTATGTCTGTGGGAGTTATGCGACTTGAAACACGTTGTCAGAGGATCATTACCTCACCTCACATAAGCTCATTCTCTCTGTCCTATCCTCCCTTGGCCCATGACTTCACAACCTTCAATATAGTAGTTAATACTTTGAAGCAAATATATCTAATTTTCCCTACCTATAGTCTCTTTTTTTAAGGGAGAGGAATTGGTTCCTTTGAAATCAGTTGCTTTTCAAATAAAAGATCTTTTTTCTTATAAGATCTTATTAAATTCTAGATTCCATTAAAATATTTTTTAAAAAAAAGCATTATTCTTTGAGAAGTAAAATCTTCAAGATCTAAATGGTGGGATTCTAGTAATCTTTATATATCTATCTCTTCTTACATTTTTTTATAAGTAGAGAAACCAAAACCCTTTGATATAACATATTTTTTAGACAATTGTTTTTTTTAAAACAATGATGGTCAAAAGATCATATTTTATTTAAGTGTAATGTCCATTGAAATAATTTTTATAAAACATATTGCTCTGTAAATATGAAAATTTAAGCAGTCTAAATGGGATTCCAATAATTAGATATGTTTATCTCTCTTTACTCTATTTGTATTTATATTTTATGATATAAAATAACAGATGGCAATATAAGTGAAAAGAAGAAATGTCCTAATACTGAATCAACAACCATATAAGTGATTAGATATTCAGATGTTCTTTCAAAATGATAGGTAGAAATCTTAAAGCATTAATTTTTTTTACCTTCACTTAAAGCATTAAAATATAAAACATAAGATGGTAAAAAAAATATAACATAAAAAAATGAATTTTTGAAATATAAAATAAATTCAAATGGGTTTTGATTTTGAGACCAGAAGGAAAAATGGAAATTAATGAGAATTAGTTTGTGTTAGTAAGTGTGAAATGACGTGACATAACACTTTTTTTGTCAGTACATATCACTGTTTTACTATCTTCTTCTAACGAAATATAAAAAGATTATAACCATTTATTTCAAATGAACAGCTGGGATAGATACAATTACATATGTCTAAGAAAAACCCTTTCAAGTTTCATTATAAAAAGTAAAAACACAAGGCTCTTGCGGATCTGATTTTGATCATCCAAGATATTTATGTGAGAGACCTCGTTCAAGTTGGTTTTTCTCCTTATTTTCTTCTTAGTTTTTTTTTTCATCTTTCCTTGTATTCGTCGCCTATGTTTCATCATCTCTTACTCTACTCCTCAACAACTTCCGTTTTATTCTGATGTTCCTTCTAAACTCAATTCTAACTTCCTTCTCTCTCTCTCTCTCTCTCTCTCTCAAAAAGGTAGAGTGAATCAGAAATTGTAGTGAAGAATGCATTGCTTGAGGACCAAGTATGGTGCTATGAAGGAAAGAATGGTGCATTAGTGTTCGCCATAAATTGCTACAGCAAGTGCACGGGTCAAGTTTAGTAGTATAAGTTAAGAAAGGGTTGTCGTTCCACTAGGACCGCGTTAAAAGCAAGTTCATTAGGTTCATTATATTCAAAATTAGCAATGGGAAATATGCAAATGATTGGTTCAAATATAATTGACACAAAGGGCAATAAAAATAACAAGAGATGGTTTTTGATTCAAATTAACACAATGGGAAAAGCCTAGGTTTATTTATCCACTTTGTATTTCATGATACTTGACTAACCTTCCTCTAGTGATAATTAATGAGGATTAAGTTGATGTTTGAAGTCTTAAGCATTTGAATAACTCTCTCAAGCTTACCCAAACCTTAATTAACACTAATATGCATAATCTATTACTACATATTATGTTAATTAGTCTCTATAAACATCCCACTTCAATTTTACAAAACTTGGTTAATGAATATCTCTATCTCATTAACAAACTCTCAATCCCAACATGGAATTTTCAAGACAAGTTTGAATTCAACCTAGTTTTATGCTTAATTAATGCTCTCTCAAGCCACTAATCATGCTAACAAGCTAAGTGTTGGCCACTACTTAGGAAGAAAATTAAGCACAAGTTAAATTCACAACATCATACTCATTAATCATCAAAAGATAAAAGGATTCAAGTATCAATCCATACAAAGCTTCTAAATAAACCTAGAATTAGGAGTTTAGCTACACATGAAGAAAGAAATCTCAACAAACATCTTCAACAACATCACAATGTTTACAAATAAACAAGAGAAAGGAAGAAGAGAAGAGAGGAGAAGAGAAGCAACCACAAGAAATTTTTTCTTCAAGCTCAAGATTCTAATTCTCCCAAGCTCCCAAATCCTTCTCCAAGCTCTCTCTTGCTCTCTTGCAGTGTTTTTCAGCCTCCCAACTCGTGCCCAGGTGTTCTCTCTTCAAAAATCGGCCAATCCTAGGTTTTATCCCACTCCTTTTCATGTTTTAAATGCCAAAATGCGCAGCAGCACTAGCGCATCTTCGCTTCAGCGAGAAGATGTTCTCGCTGCAGCCAGGCAAACAAAGAGGAAGGCACACTGGAAGGGACTTCTCGCTGCAGCGAGAAGATGTTCTCGCTGCAGCCAAGCAGGCAGAGAGGAGGACCCAAATTTGCCTATGGTTTGTTGCAGCTAGCAAAGGTTCTCGCTGCAGCTAGAAGCTCAGTCATGCCTCCTTTAACTTTGCTTTGTTATCCTTGCTTTTCCTTTTTCTTCACTCCTAATTTCTTCTTCTTCTTCCTACAAAGTAGAAAGGGAAATCATCAATTCTTCACAAATTTAAAGTGATAGGATTTCACACATTTTCACATGATGTTTTTTCTTACAAGCATATTATCAAGCATATGTGAGCTTAAAACATGTGAAAATTGTGCTAAATGTGTGAAATTTCTAAAGGTTAACAATTAGGCAGATATTATGAGACAGTGCAATATTTCAAATTTGGAAAAGCTCAAAATACAGTCAGTGCATTGGTCATGGACAATAAGATGTCATGTAAACCATCAAACACATGTACATGTTATAAACAAAATATAAAATAATTGAGACGGACAAATGATATTATATTGAAACTGACGTCGTGCTCAGGTATTGTGATGGGAATAAAAATAAGGGCTAAATAAAGATTCCTATATAAAACAAAAAAAAAAGAAGAAAAATGGTGCAATAGCTGATACATATAAAAATTCATAACCACAAAGCGATTACACTGTTCATGTACAATAAAATTTAAAGTATCATTTCAACACATCTAAACGTTACATGGCACAGAGTAATTAAGAAACTTAGAAGACAAACCCAATCATATTGACAAGTAATAAATAATTGACAACTACAACAATGGTAATTTGCAGACAAAAGAGATAATAAAGTTAGATGTTTGGAACAAAAACAAATGTCATTCGTCCTTGTTGGGGCTGAAATATTTTAAGAAAAATGTTCATGGACATAGTAATGGATCAACCACGTTTTCTTGTATAGCACGAAAATAACAGTGCAACAGTGTGAAATGCATACTTACTTGATGAGCAAGTAGTGGGGAAAGGCGCAGGAAAATCTTGTGCATGAAGTAAATGCCCTGTGACAAGAAAGGAAAAATATGTAACCGTAGGGAAAGCAAAAATGAGAGGAAATAATTGGTAGAAAAAAGATAAATATCTAAAACATCATAAAATGTATGGGATAATAGGAAATGGCAGCCTGCATGGGAGTGATGGGGGAAATAATGAGTACATGAGTGAAAGAATGGTTCCAAAAAAAATAAAGTCACTAGAAAACAAAATAAGCGAATAACATGGTTAAGCAGGACAACGTATTATGAAACAAAAGACATAACATGCAATAGGAACAATAAAGTCAAGTACATAGTTAGATATGAACTATATAGTTGGAACACAACATGACCATAGATGGGGGCATTTTAGGAACGACAGACATAAGGAAAAAATAGTGGACGCTAGCACAAAGGTCCATCTGTTGCCTCTAAAATATTTTAGTCTATGTAATAGCCATAATGACCTGCCAACATACTCTGTGACAACCACTATGTGACTACGGTCAGTATAGGATTTTAGGAGACCTTCCCATATACGCCGTCCACCTCTCTCATCCCAGTCAAAGAGTGTAAAACGCGTATGTCAATTTCAAGAGTGACATGAAGAACCAATACAGTGGAGCTAATCAACATTGACTACATGGATGCACCTTTAAAAGATACAAGGCGACCACCATCATCAAACACCATTATATGTTGGACACTATCCTCACATTTGTGAAACTTCTATGAAGTTTGTCTTAGAACCTATTACAACCAAAAGAAGAATTCACTGCAGATAAGAGGAAAAAATAACAACAGATGGTAAAGCATCAGACAAAACCAAACATGTAGATCTCTTCTATTATGTCACCAAGTCCTGTAGAGAATATTAACACAAGAATGCCTTTTTACTGAAAAGTACAAATGGAAAATAGGAATCACTGTCAGCTTATGGACACAATTGATAAATTATATTCAATTGATTCACTTTATATAGGACACATTCACTATATGAAAGAATGGCATGCAGGGCATTTGTCAAAAGATAGGAAATATACCTCCAAAAACTCAAATAGTTTGAAAACACCCTCCCTGAAAGCAATGTTGCCATTGGCGACAGACTGTATTACTGACTCACTTGTAAGCCCTCCCTCAAATAAAGGACCATGAGTTTTACCCTACCTAAACGAACAAATTGCAATTTGATTGTTAAAAACTAAAGTAGGCTATTGCATAAAGATGATTGCTCATATACTCATAAAAGATAAAGTTAGTTTAGCAAACATGATATAAACTTGTGAATTGAATGCTTATATTAGATTAGAAATGATCAGTTATTATGCAATATGAGCAGGAAGCATTAGTGTCAGTATTGAATGCTACTGTTAAAGTAATGCTTACTTTCTCCAATGGTGAACTGTGTCACATACCATTCTTCCATGAGCTTAGTTTTCTCTTCAAGCCCTTCTCTTCAAGCCCCATATCTGGTGAAAATTCTAATGGGTGGTAATATTTTAACTGGACTAGAGCAAAAACAATATCCATATGCTTTTTTTTTTCCTTCCAAAATTCAGCTTCCTCCTTGCTTTATAAGGTAAGAGTATAGAGGCATCACCACCGATAAGTTCCCACACAATGGGCTTCTCAGCCCCCTTTATCAGCAAGTCAAGTTCTTTGCACAATTTTTGACCTGATGATAATAACATATGTCCAGACAATAACAACTTTGTGGGACTTAAGATTAATTACACAATTTCGTAGGACCCAATCTAAATTAAGCTTCTTACATGGGACTAATAATTAAATTTCCCTTCGATCTTATCTTGCATTTATTTATAATTATTATTCGTTTTGTTCTTTTTTTCATTGACTTGGTTGACCTAATCTACTCCACTAAAATTTACTGGGAACCACCAAATATTTAGATCAATTGGTTATAGGTTGTTCTAGTTCAATCAGTGGTTTCTAGTTTAAGCCCTAGGTATGTAGACTTGATAATTATTTGGAGGTAGCAAGGTCCCTCCATTATGAGCCTACATTCCCGCGAACCGTGTAATATTTGCTACCTAATTTTACTATTTAATACATTTAAAATTACTATTTAACAATTACAAAATTATTTATTGACTAACTATGTTAGAAAAAGAATTTTTCACAAGAAAATAACTAACATAGTTAGAAAAGGAATTTCCAACGTTCCAGTAAATACCATTTAAATGCCCTAACCATGATAGTAAAGAATTCTCATTATTAAAAGACTATCATGATTAGGAAAGAATTTTACATAATACTACATAAAATTATTCATGTTAGAAAAGAATTTCTCTAATACGACAATGGCCAACATGGATAAATAAAGCCAACCAACCACCTGTTAATCAACCCATTCACAAACACCCAATAACATATTTGACCATTAAACAATTTTACAAAAAATATCTAAAACCATTATAACTTCAAATCTATCAGCCATTCAACGTCATCAAAATATGCAAAATCCCAATAGTCCATAATAATACCAAAATAGTCGAAACACCACTAAAATTTAGACCGGTCTCTCAGAAAGGAAATAACATCAAGTTACCAAAATAAATATTCTAAAACAAATCGTCAATTTGAAAATAAAGAAGCAAAACGTGGAAAAATGAGCGGAAGCAAGACAAATGATATGAATTCTTACTTGTGGCAATATCTTCCGTCAAACCAGCCCAGAATTCACTTGCTTAGTGAGATGGTCTCGGATCCTTCCCTTGGTTTCCTACTGCGTCGTTAGGACCTGTAAAAATAAGATAAGGGGGTATACCCAGGTAACCACTAACTGCTCACCTACGAGGGGTGTGTGCTAGCAAGGTGTTCAGTGAAGCATTATAAAAATAAATTAATTTAAACTGCACGACAAGTACCAAATAAATGCATAGGGACATCAATGAATAACATCTCATACTTTCAACATGCATATAACTAATCCAGAATCAATAATCAACATATAACACATTAACACCGATATCATACGGTCTAGTATGGACTCATAACCCTCGCCTGAGACCGGGGGCGTTCTCCCCAATTCGTCTCTCCATTTTGTGTTATTTAGTCCTTGTGGGACAACAAGGAACTTCATCGCGCGATGTCATTTTTATTTCTTTATTTATTCGGTATTCACACAATCAGCAACACCCGTCATAAATGTATACATCCAACATATGGCACAAAGTCCAGTCCAGAAATTCTCAGATTCAATCATGCAGATATCTTTTTAAAATACTATAAATTTCTAAAACATACAAGTTCACACCTTTATGCCATTTAAAAATACATACTACACCAAATGTTTATATTATAAAATAAATCTTCAAATTCTTATTCATCCATTCCATAGAAAATTCACAAAACTCAAGTTCCAAAAACTTACTAACCCACACACACACGCAAACAAACAGAAGTAGTTACCTCCTTGAAGTTAGACCACAAGTTACCATAGGCGCGCCCCCTGTGCTCAATGTCAAGCAAAATCAGAGTCTACAATTAATATTATATACACGCACCTAATTAGTAACTAATCAAGTACTACCATTCATAACTTAGGAAATTAATCCTACAATGCTCCTAATGCTACGTTACGTAACAAATTGTACTTACACAGCTAGATTAAGTGAATATAACCCATAGCAAGCCATTTAAACTACAGTCACCCTCACACCAAGTTCAAACTAGTTACACATTAGCCACAAACACCCTTAAATAAAATCTTCATCCTCAATATGACAATTTATGCCTTAAAATTCTTAGTTTCAACCTCTAATACACTTCCAATTACATCCCATCTTTCTTTTAATATTTCTACATTTATTCAACAAATTATAAAACTAATTTCATTTTATCAGAACTTAACCCCCAAATAACAGTCATTCCCAAACATAATCATACCTTAATCAAATTCCCACTCAAAATTTCATCTACATATACAAGCCCACTGTCACAATCCTTCAGCTTAGTACAACAAAATCTCCCTCTAGAACTAATTTCTAAGCTTAAAATCTTTCTCTACAAATTAATCAAGACCTTTCATGTTTGAATTCTAATGCCAAAAGAAGTCCTCATGAATTAGAAATTTAAGCAAACAACTCCCAAAAACAAATTCTAATGCAGCCACCAAACTACCACAAGGAAATAGGAAAATTGCTTACCCAAATGTGATTTAGAAGGGTGATGCAAAATGGGGCTAGAGCTCACGCAATCAGCCAAAAAGAAGGAGACCCGAATAAGGGTAATGGCGGCGACGGCGGCGAGCGGCAGTGGCAACGAATGGCGGTGAAGCTCATTTCCTCTCTCCCTCTCTTGCTCTCTTTCAATCTCTCTCTCTCTCTCTCTGTCTCTCTCTCTCTCTCTCGTCGGCCTCCCAATCGGCGCCGAAGAAGACGCCGCCGCTAGTTCAGGGATGGTGCACATTGCAGAGGGTGCGTATGTATGTGACAGTGCACGTTGAGGAAGAAGGGAAGCACATAATGAATGGAAAGGCCGAGTGTGTGTGTGTGCGCGCGCGCAGCGAGGGAGACGAAAGAAGAGGTGCTAAGTATGTGTGCGTGCACGACGCTCCTAGTTGAGGAAGAAGGAATATGAAATATAAGGAAGGGGAATATTAGGTTGCTAGGTGGGAAAAATTACTAAACTGTCCTCTAGTTTGAAATAGTTTACAATTAAGGCCTAAAAGATTCTTTAATTTTCCTAAAATTCATCATTATGTTAGGTTAAGAAATTTTATTCCCCCTAAAGTTAATTTAAGCTTTAAAAATAATTTTCCTAATTTTGTAAATTAGAAATAAATATCTAATCATTCATTCTTAATTTATAATAGAAATCAGTTTTAAAATCCTCCAAAAATACCTTGAACTTGTGAATTTGTTTATAAAGTTAATATATTTTTCTAGAGACACCTGAGAACTTTAAATGACTCGTTATTGTCTCTTTCCTAAATTTGGGAATTATACACATTTATTGGTAATTTAAAATTCATGATGTTACAAACTGGATTAGTCAGTTGCTAGTAACGCCGGATACCAGTTGATAATAAAGCAAATTAATATTATAAAGGCCATTGAAATTAAAAAAATTACTATTAGGTCCCAAGAGACCAGAGGTAGTATAATACAATTGTAAAATTATCTTATTGCCCATAATGACAGACAAATAAAAACATTGACAAGTACAAGCATTTATTAACAAGTTAAATTGTCTTTATTATTGACAACTACATTTATTATTAACAAGAAACATATATCAATATATTCAAGGTACTTATTAGTAACAACTAAACAAAAACTATATTAACAATTGTGGCGACATTTATTAACCGACAATAGTAACTTGATAATTTCATATTTCATAATTACATAATATCAAGATCAAGGATCGTTAATAAATTGATTTTATGTGGTAGTAGTAGTAGTAATTTAGAGTCTTCAACAACTTACTATTTTATTATTGGTAATTGTAAAAATAACTATGCTATATAAATTTTCAAATGAATCTCTGTTATTTTGTTATTATTGTTATTTATTATCTGATAAAATGTGTGTACACTTATACATTCAGTTATACACTTAACGAATGTAAATTAGTTTACATAAATTTCGTATGCAGGCATACATCCAATTGTGTGTGAATTTTCCCCATTAATAAAATCCTAAAAGTCCAAATACATTATTGTTCTTATGTCTTTTTGCATGAAAAATGTGTTTTCAAAAGACAAATATAAGAATTTTCAAGACAAACGTGTGTTTCCAACATAAATAAAAGTATTTTTATGACAATAAATGAATCGAAAACAATGATTAAGGGAAAGGAAGCTTTTATTAGAAAATATGTCATTTGCACGATAAATACAAGAAATTTCAAGACAAATACGCTTATTTCCAAGACAAATAAAGGTATTTCCAAGATACATGGGCCTTACGTATGTGTTGGAAATAAGTATCTTGAAAATAACTTCATGGGTTAAAGATCATTTTGACATATGAACTAAATGTTAAGTATCATTTAACACAAGTATTAATAAATTACATGCCAAATAAATTTTAAAAGTGAACAAAAAACCAACACAGTTAGATATGAACTAATTGCCGTTTGGTCCTTGATATACCCCTATTTTATCATGGTATTTTATATTTTATTTAGGGATTTTGGCATTAATATTGAACTAAATTGCATATATTATGATTAAGTTGAATTAAAGATGATTGTGTGTAAAAAGGAGCCAAATAAGGAAATAATTATCACATTTGATTGATTATTTTGAGTGATTAATTCTTGGAATGCAAGGTATTACATTGGGGTTAATTTTTCCTTGTAGAAAATGAAGAAAAGGGGCTGAAATTGTTGTTTCTGATATTTGGCGAAAATTACAGAAAATGGCCCAGAAATATGAAAAGCTGCAGAATGATTAGGAGAAAATTACAGAAACTGGCCCAGAACTTTCAGAAATTGCAAAAAGGTCCCAGATTCCGAAAATCAGCGCCTCCAAGGGTTTTATATCAGTTTTTTCAGCAGAGAGACAAAAGAACAGCGGCGCACAAGCTTCCTAACACACACATATAATCATTTTTTATCAAAAATAACCTTTTCTCACCAATCTTTACCAATTTCACCTCTTTTCTACCATCTTCTTCCTCTTTCTTTCTTCTTTCTTCATCCTACCTTCCACAAGCAACCTTCCAACCACCCATCCATGGCTTCTTGGTGTAGCAAACAACTTGTAGCAGTGATTTACATCATGGGTGGCTAATCTTTTTGTGATTCTTGGAGGGGATGATCTAGCTTGAGCTATGGAGCTTCTTATAGGGGAGTTATTTATTTTTCATCTACTTGCCTAATTATATTTCCATTTCCTATGTTAGGTTTTGTTATATGATTGTGGAACTGAGATTTGTCGTTCAAATTCTCTGTGTGGATTGATTTAACTTTGTAGTAGTGATTGGGATTTGTAACTTGTTGCTTGGATTTCTATTTCCTATTTTTAAGTTCATTGGAATTATATTATCTGTCATCGTTTGATTGATTGTATGATTTAATTGAACTTAGCATTTGTCTCCGTGAGCAATTGCATTTAGAGGACCAAGTTGCTTTGAACAATTTCGATTACACACTAAGTGGTTTATAAAAAATGATTTAATTGGTAATTATAGCCTAGCGTTTAGGAATAATTATTGATTAAATATATTTGACCCAAACCGTGTTTGGGGTTTGCAATTTGACTTAGTGATAAATTTACTCACATATCTTTTCTCAAGCAATGATAGCTAGTATTCCATCTCCAAGGAGCATACCTTTATTAATTTTTCTCAAATCCAATTTTATCAAGTCATTCTCTATTTATTGAAAAGACAAAAAAATAGTAGCTTAGGATTTATTTTAATTGCATTCACAAGTAGTTTGATAGATATAATTAATTTCAAAACCCATTTTAATGATGCTTTTGATACTTAGTTTAGCCTAGGATTTCAAATAAAGAGACTCCGCAAGAGAATCGACCCGAGTTGTGCTATATTGCATAATTTAGAATTTTTATTTGAATTTAACCCAAGGCGACTAAAGGTGTTAAATCAGTCCTTACCACACACGGGAACATATCACTATTTCAGGTCATTTATGTTGATTTGCTGGCAACCCACGTGTATCTTTCTCTCAGGTCCTTTTTTAATTTTTGTTGTTATTTTAGAATCTTAAAAACTTCATCAAATGATGATTTAGAATCAAGAACGACGGACTGCATCAAAATCAAATTCCCTTGCAAAAACCTAGATCCAGATTTAGAACATAAACCCATAACATCATGAATCTATCGTTGTTAATCCATAAACCCATAACTTCATCTCTGCTTTAGATCTCCGCGTTTACATCTCAAGCGTCTCCCAAGTCCCTTCTTCTTCTAATTCTTCCTCTGTCTCAGAAATTTAATAAGCTAGCTTCTAAAGCCTTTTCACAAACCCAGTTCTCAGATCTATCCTTACTTTCTCAACCATGGCGTAAACTAGCTCCATGCTATCAGAACAATTTCGTTTTAATCTTAATATCTCAATCATTAATGGCGTGGATCATGTTGAAACCAGGAACACCGAAAGCATGTCAAGTGGGCCCATCCCAATTTGAATATCAGCGAAGATGGCGTACTTTTTATTAATGAATCGTCAAGCCAAGGTTTTGGTGGTCAAACAAAATTGCATCAAAATAAAATATCATCAAAATAAATCGTCATTGTAAGATCATAGATCTGAAACTTCTCTCCCTTCCCCTCAACAGTATGGTCGATAATTTTTGTACCACTTGATGATGGTGGTGGTGGGAGGAGAGGGAGGGTCCCCACCATGGTGGTGGAGAACATCAGGTGGGACATGAGGCTTTTGGTTGGGTTCATGGAAGGCCACACTAGTACAAAAAAGTAAATTTAAACCGCATAAAAAAGGTTTTTTAAACCGCATATATGAGCAGTTTAGATAAAGGTGGTTTAGAAAGTATGAATCTTTTAAACCACATAAAAAAGCGGTCTAAAAGAAAAAATTTTACACCGCTTTTTTAAAAATGCGGTCTAAAAATATATACTTTTTAGATCACATAATCACTTATGTGGTCTAAATAAATGAAATTTTAAACCTGATACATACACTTTTTAAACCACATAACCACTTATGCGTTATAAATACATGTACTTTTTTAGACTGCAATTTCACTTATGCGGTCTAAAAACATGTTATTTTTTAATAAATTTTTAAATATATATACATATCAATTGATCCATCCCTTCACATTTTACACCATGAAAAGAAATTTAATGAATCATAAAAATATAACACATTCTTAAATTTCAATCTTTCTAGTTACAATTGGAAAACTATGCTTCCAACTATGTGAATTCAAAAGCCTAGATAATTCCAACAATAAGGTGAACTCAGACATATATGAGTCCATCAATGTAATCTCACTATTGAGAATGTTTTAGAGGTCAATAAAAAATTGCACTCCAACACTCGCAAATGTAGCCAACATCTTCTTCAGCAAAGGGATAAACTGGTTCAAACATCTGAATTGTTAAAGAAACAAAAATAAGCAAATATCAAAATCCAAAATAACAAATATTGAATAAAATTTTATTAAATTTACATCACTTATCTTGAGTAAACTCAGTTGTGGCTGTGGAGAGTTAAAAGGAAGGATAGATCATATATGGGTGTGCATCCTCTACTTCCTCCTATCCTATAAAAATAATAAATAAGAACTAATAAGGTAACCATTCACCCAATAATTCCACCTATTATTCAACACTATCAAACTGGAGAATCATGGCCATAGGCGTAAGGACTACCTGTACAAACATTGCCGTCAACTCAAAGCATTTCGTCTCTAATCCCTCCGCTGGTGCCCTGAAACAAGAGCAACTAAATTATGTAATTCTGAATTTACTTGTGGTTCGAGTCCTTCAAATAAAGCAGCACAATGCACACCTGTGCTTGCTGGAACAGAAGACTGAACGTGTGACAAACACCACGATAAAGAGAAAGGAAGAAAAAAAATCATGAGTTTCAAATCTCCACAAGGCAAACTTCAGAAATTACACAGCCGAAGTTGGATAACCAACCTAAGATCAAATTGACAGAGTAGAATGATTACTAGCTAAAATAAAAACAATAGACTCTGTGATATAGTAAAACCTTCATTCTACCAAAGTTGTTAATAGAAAACCTCTGGCCTAGAAACTTTATAATTTTTTGTTTCAAAGAAATGGTAACTTTTTAGTAGTCTACCTTATTATACACAGCAACAGATGCATACATCAAATAACAGCAGCCTCAAGTATCATGGCATTATGATCTAGACAGCGTATATTAGAAAGGCCAATAAATACAAGTTAGAAACCTTAAATATCCACACCTCTAGCAAAATCAGTTACAAAACAATGAATTCAATTATAAGAAGTTAGTGAAAAAGAACATCAAACCTTCAGTGAGTAGCCCAAGGAAACAACAGCAGAGACATAAACTTCTTTCTTACCAGCGACCATGCAACTAACTCTACAAGAAAACAGCACAGACATGAGAAACCTCCAGGAAATATATCTTATCTTGCTAGCATAAGTCCAATGAGCAAAATACAAAAATACCCAGAACCCATTGATTTTCCTGCCAAAATCAGGGGATAACTAGGGAACTTAGCAGCAGTTTCCATTACAATTCCAAAGTGAAATTCACCCAGCCCAGCTTTTCTGCCTTCAAAGCATACCTCCCCCCCCCAAAAAAAGTCCAACAAAACCATTTATTCACATAACGCACAGATTTGTTAGTTTCATTAGCACATAAAGATCTAATGATGGACATATCCAACCTTGATAATTTAAAGAGACAGACAACAATCAATGCCACAGTAATGAAAGACAAGAAATTTAGTTCCGAAATACTCACAAGGATAATCAAAGGTGACTTCTTCAACAGCTTGCAGCGCCTCCCATAACATATCCTTCCATATGTTACAAAACAACGAAATTGCTTTGACAAGAGCCTACAAGATTTAAGCATTATTATGAAAAATTTTCCTTGGCCACAGAAGGATATATCTTCAACTGATTTTGAGTCCTAACTCCTAAGAACTAAAATGTGATTCTTCACTTTTTCTTAAGGTAGACAGTGATAAACCTAAAATGTCAACATGCCTTTAAGAGTATGAATAAAATGCATATGGCCATGACCAACCTAGCATAAGGGAGTTTGACCACGGTTCTCGAGTATGAGTTTCCTAGCAATAATTCAATGAATAGTTGTATCCTCATGGATTTAGAATCAAATATAGCATATAAAAGGAGGATGGGATCGGGAGAAGGCCAAAACAAACTAGAGTATGAATAAGATGAAGAGAAGTTCATAAATACATATAATACATACCTGCAAGTTGCAAGCGGTGTGCAATTGTGAAGAGGAGAAGGAACTGATGATAATGATGATACCGGCAGAGGATCACAAAATCGCATCAGGTCTCTTGCTATTGGAGAATTCCTCGTTGGACGGCAGAGCGGTGGCCAAAACTTCGATGACCACGATTTGGGCACAAGTTTGGAATTTCCGAAGAATTCTTTGTTCAAGTTGCAAGAATTCATTTTGGAAACAAAGAAGAAGGAAAAGAATGGTGTTTTGCGAACGAAGAAGAAGAAGAAAAAAATGGGCGATTAGGGCACATTAAATATATGGGGCTATGGGAATCTCCAAGTAGAGAGGATTCGAAGAAGAAAGCTTTGAGATCTCAAGGTTAGGGTGGAGGAGACGGTTAAGGCAAGGAGAAGAAAAATGAATTATAGAAAAGTTCACAATATTTACAAAACTGGCACCGAGCATATTTTTTTAAATCACATTTATGAAAAAGTGGTGTAAACAAGTTTATAATATTTACAAAACTGGCACCGAACATATTTTTTAAACCACATATACCAAAAAAGTGGTTTAAACAAGTTCATATATTTACAAATATGCCATCGATCTTATTTTTTAAACCATATCTTGTACGTGTGGTCTTACTGAGGTGGTTTAAATAACTCTTTTTGTAGTAGTGCCACCGTTCTGATATGTTATGATAGAAAGGAAAGGGCTTTAATATTTAATGAGAAAATTTCATTTTACCCCCATAATAAGGAATTAATCTCAGATTCCCCCCAAAACATTCTGAAATTTCACTGCACCCCCAAGGGACTAAAGTGAAATTAAATATTTCAGTTAAAAGACCAAAATGTCCTTATTGAAAAAGTACAAACGTTTTGGAAATTTCTCATATGTGTCTTGAAAATTCTCCATATGTGTCTTGGAAATTTTTCATGTGTCTTGGAAAAATAGTTGTGAAATTTTGGATCTTTTAGTATTGGATTGCATGATTTTTTAGACTTGAAAATACTCATATTGATGTTGAAAATAAGCACAAATGTTTTGAAAAGTTCCCTCATATGCGTCTTGAAAATTTCCTATAAATGTCTTGGAAATTCTTCATATGTTTCTTGGAAATTCTTCATATATGTTTTGGAAATCCAGTACAAGATTCAATAAGGACATTTTGGTCTTTTAGCTGAAACATTTAATTTCACTTTAGTTCCTTGGGGGGTGCAGTGAAATTTCAGAATGTTTTGGAGGGAATTTGAGATTAATTCCTTATTATGGGTGTAAACTGAAATTTTCTCATATTTAATTTGGTGTTTGGGATGAAGAAGAATGAAGATGGTGTTTTTGGGAGATAGAACACCTGGAATCGAATTGAGGTGGAGCTGTGGAACTTTAAAAGTTTTAATGCAGATTTAGACAAAACAAGAAAAAAGAAAGGAAAAGCAGGGCCACAGAGGGTGCTAATTGGTTGGGGGGATGGAGTGGTAATTTTTTGGGTGTTGATTTGTTAGATTGCCAGCTCATCAACATAAATAAGTTGGACCGGTGATGTGTCAACACATGAAAGGGACTTAACGGTAGTTAGCTCACATATATGACGGTGTTGGTCATTTTATTTACTTTATGTTGGAATTTGGTATACTTTTCTTGAAAATTTTATATTTGTCTTTTGAATGACACATATTTTTATAATTACTATTGTTTTGGATTCACATAATGTTTTGGAAGTACATTTAATTTTTCTTAGAAATTTGCATATTTGTAACAGGTTTTTATATATATTTTGCAAATAATACAAGGATAATTAAGTCACTTGACCATCAATATTTATTTCATCACCCCCTCCCCCAAATTTGAGTGATATTTCATAAAATGTTTTTAAGTTTTTTAATATTAAATTGTTTATATGGTGGTTAACTGAAATTTTTCCTATTTCAATAAAGTTCAACTGCTCTCAATGTCACGCGCAATCCGTATTAATGATGGACTCGCTTTTCCTTTATAGCAACGTCTACGCAATTTCCCATCAAGTACCCTATTTTGTGTAGGGCTGCACAAAGACGGGGCGGGACTGGGCTAGGTATATGCCCTGAGTCCCGTCCTAAAAATCTCCGGGTTAGCTTTCTTGGCCCGAAGCCCGGCCCGGTCAAGTTTGGCCCGGGACCAAGACCGGGCGGGACATGTCCTCCGGGCCACAGGACATGTCCCGTTGGTCCTAAACATTTTTTATTTTATTAAAAAATAATGTAAAATATTATGAAATAAATTAAAAAATAAAAGAAATTGGGAAAAAGAATTAATTAAATATTTTTACATTGTGTATTAAGTATTAAATATTATATGGTATATTTTTAAATTGGGAAAAAGAAATTATTTTTTTAAAAAAAATAATAATATCTCCGGACCGGGCCGGGCCTTTGGTCTTAATACCTATGCCCTGGTCCCGTCTTGCCCGGCGGTCGGGTTGGTCCCGTCCTGTTTGGTTATGGTTCCGGGCCAATATGTCCTAAGACCAAATTGGCTTCGGGTCGGGTCCGGGTCCGGGCGGGCCACCGGGTCTCCGGGTTTTGTGTGCAACCCTAATTTTGTGTTTATTACTATCACTGCTCACCATCCTTTCTGTACGCTTTATACTTGCTTTTCCGGTTTGCCATATGACCCATAGGATACGCGCCTAACTCATATGTCTGTAATTTTAAAATAATGTTTTTTTATGGTTAATAAAGTTTTAAGAATGATTTTAATGGATATAAATATATTGAAAGTGATTTGACTGTTCAAAATGATCAATGAGCAAGGGAAAATTTCATTAAATCCCTGTAGGAAGGGATTTATTACATTCAACTCCAAAAGAATGTGAAAATTCACTGCTACCCCAAGTGACTAAAGAGATATTAAATACAACAACAACAATAACAACAAAGCCTTATCCCACTAAAGAGATATTAAATATTTCAATTAAAAAACCGAAGTATCCGATATATTTTTGTTTTTTTTCAATATCAATGTGAATATTTTCAATTATAAAAAATCATGAAATCCGACATTAAATCATTCAGTATTTCACAACTAGATTTCCAAAATATATATGGAGAATTTCCAATACCTTTGTACTTATTTCTAACATTAATGTGAGTATTTCTAAGTTTCAAAACTCATGAAATCTAATACTAAAGAGACAAAAATTTCATAACTAAATTTTCAAAACACGGAATTTTCAAGACACGTATAGAGAATATTTAGGACGTTTGTAATTCTTTCAACAAAGACATTTTAGTCTTTTAATTAAAATATTTAATATCACTTTGGGCCCATGGATGCATAAAGTTTTCAGGTTCTTTTGGGGGTTAAAATGGAATTTTCTCATGAGAAATTGAGAATGATGGGACTACTCGATGACACTCTCTTTTCCCTGCCTCCAGTACACCTCCTTCCTTTATATGTTTTAATATTGCATATGCGTGACTATTCCACAATAATCCAGCACTCAGGATTATTCATCCTCATCAAATTTGCTTTATGCGTGACTATTCCACAAAAATCCAGCCACTCAGGATTATTCATCCTCATCAATTTGCTTTCACTTTTTTCAGACAATAATAAAAAGAGATATCATTTCTGGTATCCATATTTCTTTTTAATTTTTAATTTAATCCATGTGTGTTTGTTCATTGAAACTTGAAAGTAAACTCTTTAAAACAAACTTTATATTACGAATACAATGTTATGCAAATCCATTTGGGTTAATATTAGTTTTAGTCATTACCTTTCACTCAAATTTTATTCTGTAAACTTTAAAATTAGTGATTTTGATCCTTCAATTTTGTATTTTTGTTTACCATATGTTCTTGAACTTTAAAAAACAACTCGAAAAATTATAGACCAAAATGACAAAAAGCTTAGGGGTAAAAACCGCCAACTTGAAGTTTTGGGACCATGACCAAAATTAAATAAAAGTTTACGGATTAAAACCACTAATTTTAAATTTTTTATATCAAAATTAAAATAAAATGAAAGTTTAAGAACCAAAGTGCTATTAATTTTATATATTATTATGTTTTGAAGAAAATTTCTGAAGGCGAAGACAATTACACACGCCAATAGCATAGCAAAATTCCAACTCGGTGGGGCTGCCTTTCTTATATCTCTTCACCTTAGGCCAGTTTGTTTTCTCTTACAAATAATGCATATCATGGTAAAGTTTTACTACTCTCAATGGACACGCTTTTCCTTTGCAGCAACAGCGAACCTAATTCCCATCCTTTCTACACGCTATTCACTTGCTTTTCGGTGGACCTCCTTTGTTATATTTCTTCGCCTTAGGCAAATAATTCATATATCTGAACTGAAAGCAATCAAAATTCTCTTCTGCATATCATGGCAAACCGATTGGACATGTCTTCGTCTTCTCAACCTCCAAAGAAATATGAAGTTTTCATTAGCTTTAGAGGTGAGGACACCCGCTTCAATTTCACAAGCCACCTTCATCGATCTCTTTGCAGAAACCACATAGATACATACATAGACTACAGACTTGAGAAAGGAAAAGAGGTATGGCCATCTCTTGTGAAAGCTATTGAAGATTCAACTCTCTTCCTCGTGATCTTCTCGGAAAACTATGCATCTTCCATTTGGTGCTTGAAGGAGCTTTCAAAAATATTAGAGTGCTCCAAAATCCAATCTCATCACCTTGTGATACCAGTGTTCTATAGAGTAGATCCTTCACATGTGAGGAAGCAATCTTGGAGCTACCAGAAAGCATTTGAAAAACATGAGAACAACAAAAGCATCAACAAGCAACAACTTCAAAAGTGGAGGGACGCTCTGACTCATGCTGCCAATTTGTCTGGCTGGTATTGTAACATCGATAGGTAACTAAATGCTCACGATATTTCTCTTACCATGTTCTTCCTTGCATGGGATAAATTAAATCAATCTTTGATTTAATCATTGAGAGAATACCTTCTCTTACATAATGCTTTACCAGTCCACTAGGGTGGTCAACTTTACTGCTATGATATTGTCATCTAAAATCCCCATCTCACTATAGCCATAACGATGTATTCGTATTCATCACTTAAGTAAGCAGAAATTTTATATATCCATTTTTTCAGTCCTCTAGTAATGATTCTCAAGAAAACCATATTATAACAAATTTTAAAAATTATGAAGTCTTTAAAGTCACATTTTTTTAGAATAACTCATAATTTTGAATGGATATTTGATATATATTGTTGTATCAAATTGAATTTGGTACATATTTATGTTTTCAATTGGGTGCAGGAATGAGGCAGAGCTAATTACAGAAATAGTACAGTGTATCAAACACAAGTTGAATTTGACGTATCAAAGTGAAGATAATTTTAAAGGCTTGATTGGAATTCATAGAAGAATGGCAGATGTAGAATCATTATTGTACAAAGATTCAAACGGCGTCCAGTGTGTTGCCATCTGGGGCATGGGTGGTTTGGGCAAGACAACTCTTGCAAGAGCATTGTTTGACAGATTTTGTTCTGCATATGATGGGGTTTGCTTCTTGGATAATGTATCGGAAGAATCAAAGAAAAATGGAATCTATGCTTTGCAGAAAAAGCTTATTTTGGAGTTATTAGGGGATGAGGAATCTAAGAGCATGCTTGCTAAAATACCTCCTTATGCCATGAGAAGACTTCGTCGGGAAAGAAATTTAATTGTTCTTGATGATGTTGATGATCCAACACAATTAGAAGATTTAGCTGGAAGACATGATTGGTTTGGGTCAGGGAGTAAAATCTTGATAACAACTAGAGATAAGCAAGTGGTACTTGGCAAGGAAGTAGATGATATATATGACGTTAAGGCTTTGAATCCTCAAGAGGCTTATGATTTGTTCTCCATCAAAGCCTTTAGAAATAACTATGCTGACCCAAAGATAAGAGAGCTAGCAAAAGAAATGACTCAATATGCAGATGGAAATCCATTGGCCCTAAAAGTTTTAGGTTCCTTATTGAATGGCAAAGGTCATGAAGTGTGGGAAAGTCAATTAAAAAAGCTGCAAAAATTGCCTTGCAAAAGAATTAATGATATCCTGAAATTGAGTTTTGATTGGCTGGAAGATGATGAAGAGAAAAACATTTTCTTGCATATCGTATGTTTCTTCAACCAGTACAATGTGAAGGATGTAACAAATTAGTTGGATGCGTGCGGTTATTCGACAATAATGGGATTGGAATGTCTTAAAGATAAAGCTCTTTTGGATATTAAAGAAGGAAAAATACGTATGCATCACCTAATAAATGAATTGGGTCGAGAAATTGTTCGTAAAAGATCATATCCTCAAATGCGCGTTCAAATATGGAATTCTATAGACATGATAAGGGTGAAATATGTACATAGTATTTTATTAACAAAACATTGTTGAATTCCGGATCAATTCCTATTCAATTTACATAATATCATATTACCATTATTATTTTTTGTTTCTTAGGGAAGTAAAGCCATTTAAGGCATAATTCTGGATGCATCAGGAGTGCTTGAAGAGATGTGCTTAAGTTCTCAAGTCTTCAGTTCAATGCCCCAACTAAGGTTCCTTATTTTTCATGATGATTTAAGAGAGAACAAGTTAAAATTTCCCGATGGGATAGAGTTTTTGCCTAATAAACTTATACTATTGTGTTGTCCGGGATACCCTTCAAAGTCCTTGCCTCCAACATTCACTGGCGAACATCTAGTTGAAATTAGAATGCCCAACAGCAAGTTGACAAAACTTTGGGATGGAGACCCAGTAATTTTTTTCATTTTGTTTCTTAATAAGTGTAGTTTATACACTCAGAATTTTTTTAATTATATGCTCCTTTTAATCCTAGTTATAAGGTTCTATCTATGAATTGATCTTTAATTCAAAAATACCTCTTACAAAATTTTATAAAACGCGAATAACCCATTGTAAAAATTGATGTTCTCTTTCACCAGCACATTAAATTTGATCTAGGAACTTCTAATTGTTCATTAAGAGTAATCTTGGGAGATTTTGTAAGAAAACTTTGATTTAAATAATTTTCTTATAGAAAAGTTGTTAAGAATGCTTTTGATGGGAGGGGTACTTCAGTTTTGTTTTTGCCACCAATCTTACTGTGTAGTTTATATGTTTTACAGAATCTTGCGAATTTGCGTGAAATTGTGCTCGAAGGATCACAAGACTTGATTAAGCTCCCAAATTTTACCAAGGCCATACATCTTTCATATGTTGATCTTGCTGGGTGTTCAAAACTGAGGAGCGTTGATCCTTCTATTTTATCTCTCCATAGCCTTTGTAGTTTTCATCTAAATGATTGTGAAGCCCTTACTAGTCTTACAAGCAACACCCATCTTAAATCACTACAAATTCTCTCACTGAATGGATGCTCAAGACTAAGCAAATTTTCAGTGACCTCAGAATGCCAGCAGTTTTGTTTAGATCTTTCAGGAACAGCCATCAATGATGAGATGTGCTCATCAACTGGACGTCTCAACAAAATTGAATCATTGTCTTTGAGTGGATGCAAAAGTGTGACAAGCCTTCCCTACAAATTGGTTGACCCATGTGACCTTCAAAATCTTTTTGCTAATGGTTGTAATAAGATATCATCAAATCTTAATTCCATACTTGATGAGATGCGAGCTTTGCAAGTTCTAGAGCTGAAGGATTGTAGTGAATTATTTGAAGTGCCTGACAACATCAGCATGCTATCATCATTATGTATCTTAGATCTCGCAGGGAGTAATATAGAGACACTACCTTCAAGCATCAAACATCTATCGAGCCTTGAACTTCTTAGCTTGGATGGATGCAAAAGGCTTCAGTTTCTACCACAACTGCCTCCCTCAATCTCATCATTGCATGCCTGCAACTGTGTATCCCGTGAGACTTTACATTTTTCTCACATTCATGATTCTTGTCAAATGTTATATCCTCAATTAAGATTCGTGAATTGCTTGAAGTTAGATGAGCAATCAATCAAAGCTGCTGAGCTAAAAGTGCTGCTTGAGATCATTGAGGTCAAATATGACGATAAAATAACATTGGAATATCCTGGAGAAAGAGCACCAGAGTGGTTCATGTATAGGTCTAACCAACCTTCCCTAACTGTGGATCTCCGTTCTATTCCACAACCTTGGGATGGCACTTTCATTTTCTATGCCATCATTTCTGAATCACCACTTTCAAAGAGGACACACCTTGATGCCAGTTGTTTTATTGATGGTCAATATGCTTACACGTCTCAAGTGTATACGTCTGGGCGCATATTGTCAGATCATGTTATTCTTTGGTGCGATAGCGGGTCAAGTGGAAAAGTACAAAGGAACATTGAAGAAAAGAAAAGAGAAGCTCAAGGAAACACTTATCATCCTTTGCTTCAAATTCAATTCACACTCTCTTCAAATCCTTAAAATAGTTTAGAGATCAAAGAATGTGGGGCATGCCCCACATCTGCACTTCAATATCAAATTCACATTCAACAACTTCAATTGGCATTGCAATGGAGGTGTCACCTCAAAAGTGCAAATATCACAGCTCTGATGAGTTTGGAGAATTTTATTCCGAGTTTGAAAGCTTTGCTGACTTTGAAGAATTTGATTCTATGTTTGTTGATATGATTGAGAAGACCGTTGAAGTTTTCATGGACGATTTTTTTGTGTTTGGTCCTACTTTTGACTCTTGCTTGGAGACCTTAGAAGCTATCCTATAAAGGTGTGAAGAGACCAATTTGATCTTTAATTGGGAAAAATATCACTTCATGGTACAAGAGGAGAGTGTCCTCGGTCACCATATCTCTAAGAGTGGTTTGGAGGTGGATAAACCAAAATTTGCTGTCATTGAGAAATTACCACCACTTACTTCTGTGAAAGGTGTTCGAAGTTATCTTGGGCATGCTAGATTCTTTAGAAGATTCATAAAGGATTTCTCCAAAATTGCTAAGCCATTGTGCAATTTGCTGGAGAAGGATGTGGATTTCAAGTTTGATAAAGATTGCTTCAAGGAATTTCAAGAATTGAAAAAGAGACTCATCTCTACACCTATATTAGTAGCACTCGATTGAAGCTTACCTTTTATCATTATGGCCAATGCTAGTGACTTTGCTATTGGTACCGCTCTTGGGCAAAAGGCTGATAAGTTGTTCCATCTAATTTATTATGCAAGCAAGGCACTAGATGGTGGTCAACCCAATTATACAACTACCGAGAATGTAATGCTAGCTATTGTGTATGCATGTGAGAAGTTCACCCAGATATTGTTGGTACTGAGGTAGCTGTCTACTCTTATTACTCCGCTCTCAAATATCTACTTATGAAAATAGATTCCAAGGCAAGATTAATTCGATGGTATTGCTACTTCAAGAATTCAGTTTGCATACATGGACCGTAAGGAAACTGAGAATCAAGTGGCTGACCATCTTTCAAGATTAAGTATTGAAGCTCAACCAAACGCCTTGGATGCAATCGATGCATCGTTTCCTGATGAACAATTGTTTGCTGTTAACCACTCATTTTGTACCTTGGTACTCGAAATTTGTCAACTATCTAGTTTGTGGAATTCTATCTCTTGAACTTAATTTCCATCAAAGGTGCAAGTTTCTACATGATACCAAGAAGTACTTTTAGGATGAACCTTACGTCTGCTGATCAACTCATTAGAAGATGTGTTTCGAAGAATGAACAACAGAGCATTCTACATTGTTGTCATTCCTTTAAATATGGTGGTCATTTTGGAGGAGAGAAAACTGCTTCTAAAGTACTCTAAAATGGGTTTTATTGGCCTTCTTTGTTTAAGGATACCTATGCTTTTGTTCTCTAATGTGATAGGTGCCAAAGAGTTGGGAACATCTCATGAACGAATGAGATGCCTTTGACCAACATGCTAGAAGTGGAAATTTTTTATCTTTGGGGGATATACTTCATGGGGCCTTTCCAAGGTCATTCAAAAATGAGTATATCCTAGTTAGTGTTGATTATGTCTCAAAATGGGTAGATGCGGTAGTATGTGTGTCCAATGATGCTAAAATAATTCTTAAGTTTCTTGAGAAGAACATTTTCACTTGATTTGGAACTCCATGAGCTATCATAAGTGATGGTGGCACCCACTTTTGCAATCATCAATTTGAAGCCTTACTTAAAAAGTATGGCTTGAAGCACAAGGTGGCTTTGCCTTACCATCCATAATCGAATGGGCAAGTCGAGATTTCAAATAGAGAGATTAAAAGAATCCTTGAAAAGGTGGTGGGAATAACAAGGAAAGACTAGTCCACTAAGCTAAATAGTGCTTTATGGGCCTACAGAACCGCCTACAAGACTTCAATTGGTATGTCTCATTACCGTCTAGTTTTTGGGAAACCTTATCACCTACCAATCGAACTTGAGTATGAAGCTTATTGGGCCATCAAAAAGCTTAACTTTGATCCTCAAGTAGCTAGTGAAAGGAGACTCCTTCAACTCAATGAATTGGAATAGTTTTGTCATAATACTTATAAGAGCTCTAAACTCTACAAGGAAAAGACGAAAAAACTTCATGACAAGAAAATCCTTTTGAAGAATTTTGAGCCTGGGTAACAAGTTCTATTGCATAATTCTAAACTGAGGCTCTTTTCTGGAAAGCTCAAATCTAGGTGGTCGGGACCTTTCAAAGTTGTAGAAGTTTTGACCGTGGTGTGGTGGAGATTGAATGTGATGATGAACAAAGATTCAAAGTCAATGGCTAGAGGTTGAAGCACCACATGGTTCGTCATATTGCTACCTTGCCCTTAAGCGATGCCACTTGAAGAGTAAAGAGTCAGGCTAGAGGACTATAAAACCAAGCGTTTCTTGGGAGGCAACCCAAGTTCTGAACTTTTCTTTTCATTTGCATTTTTCTTGCTTATTTATGTAGGTTTATGTTTGGTCTTTTCTATTTTGTAGGTAGAAAATGAATGATACGGAATCAATTTGAGGCAAGTCAGAGCAACTACTATAGATGAAGGAAACTTGCAATTTCAGGGAAGTAGCGTTGTTTTTATATTGTGTAAGTTACCTAATTCTTATTGCTTTTCATATATGTGATGTGATTTAGATGTTCTTAGATCAAACATGAATGATTAAATGGTATGTGAATTGCATTTGCTAGCGTGATCTTGTGTGGTTTAAGAGTAGTTCAATGTGATGGAGGATTTGATAGATTGAATACTATATCTAGGTGACATTTATGGAGTCAAATGCAAGGTTTTAGTAGGTCAACATGGAAATTAGGATTATTTTGTATTGATATTTTTAGGTAGCGTGTTGTTTTACAGTGCCATGGCATTTTGAGGATGATGTGATGACAAAATTTTTATAAATTAGAATCTAAAATTTATTCAAGAGAATATGCTTTCAGGTGTCGCGACATTTGGCCAAAATGTCATGACATATTCACCAGGAAGGAAATACTTGCTTCTTGGTGCCGCAATATTTGGCCAAAATTTCGTGACATGTTCACCAGGAAGGAAATACTTGCTTTCTAGTGCCGCGACATTTTGTCAAAATGTCATGACACTACTTCTAAATCCCAAAAGACATGATTTTTGGTGCTGTGACATTTTGCCAAAATGTCGTGACACTAGTAAAGACGCATATAAGGTTTACTAAGTTGTGTTTTTTAGAACCACGACATTACCCTAAAATTTCATGACACTAATTAGTTAAAAAAAACAAAAAGAAATTCAAAATTTTAATTTTTAGATTATCTTAATTACTTTTTCTTCACAAAAACTAATTAAAAAAATCCATCTTTGTTTATATATCTTATTATTTTCATTTAATCAATTTTATGTTTTATTTTTTAAAAAAAAAGCCTGATTTCTAATTTTTCCCAAAATTCTAAACCTCTTCTTAGTCGTCTTCTCCTCACCTGCCCCTAAACCGCCGCCTTTCTCTTCTCCCTTACCAAATCGCCACCTTCGCCCACTGCTAGCGCCGCTGTGCATCTCTCCCCCTCAACCACCATCGCCGTTTTCAAGCACTCAAACCCCATTACAATCAATCTAAACCCATACCCACATTCTCCCCTAATTGTCGCCGCTCTTTTCCACAGTTGTTCCTCCGTCAAGCCTTCTGGCCTGCCTCCAACCTCCCTCCTCCTATGATTCCAACCTTCTTCTCCACATGCCATCGCCGTGAACCCTGTAATTCTTCCTTCGACTTCACCTTCCCCTTCCTCTAGTCCATTGATGTCACCCAAACTCTTCTCTCTCCACACTCGAGTCTTAAACTAGCCACCACCATTCTTTAGTGCCACCAGACCTCCATCATTGTCACCGTCGTGGTCCAGTTATCCAAAGCCGCCGTCTCTATTCCTCTACCCTCCATCAAGTTCGACCTCCAATAAGCACCACTGTCACCTTTTCCCTGTCCTCCTCCCAGCTCGCCATCATAGGCATCCTCCCATCCCCGTCGTCATCATCCACCTTTAAATCATATTCTTCGAACATCAAGTTGCATTCCTTGTCCTCCTATATCACTTAGAAGGTATTTTTCTTGAGTCGTTCTCTTACATTGAACCATAAATATGATTATGTTGCTCATTTTCTGTGCTGCCCATAAATGAATTGGATACTTGGTACCAATTTTACTTGTAGTTTTGTTGTGTGGTGGATTTGGCTCTGTTTTTTTTATGCCTTCATCATCGCTTTTCAGTGCTCCTAAATTCCTACTCCCTACTCATGACTGATATGCTTCTTGAATGCTGGACTATATTTATGTTATGAGTTTTGTTGTAAGTAGGATGGACATCCACTTGGACATATTGAGGATCTATATGGTTGGAGTGACTATTTGCTTCAAGGGAACTCTAGTTTAGAACACTTGTGTTTGTTTGCATTTTTGAGTATATTGGACATAATCTTAAGCTTGAATTTTTGAAGGGTTTCATTGCCTTCTTGTATGTGCTTTCATTTGAATACCGTACTTGTGTTCATTTGCATAGTGATGTGTTAATTCATTTTGTGGGTTGGCAGCTGCGTACATGGTACTTCAATTGTCACTTCGTGAGTATGCAGGAACTTGGGATTATTATTATCATTGCATTGTGAAATTGCTTAAACTCTCAAGCTTCAATTTGACTTATATCTTTGAGAAAGTTCCTATTTTGAATGAGTTAGCCAGTAATAATCTAATCTCCAGTCTCTTAGACTAGTGCTTTCATGAAAATTATGTGTGGCTTTTGCTTGGTATGATTTCTCATACTGTGACTTAGGAAGCTTGTGAACATGCTATTGTGTGTATTGATATAATATTTGCTAATTCTTGTTGTGTACAATAGCTACATACTCTTCACTGATCTCACAGTGTTTCTCTTTGTTTTCGCAAACCTCCAATGGCACCTCCTCAAGCAACTAATCGATCAAATAGGAGTGTCATTGCTCAAGCTTCTTCCTCTAAGCGTACAAAGAAACCTGCTCCATCATGTGCCACTCATTTAGAAGGATCTCCACCACATGCCTTTGAACCTAAGGACCCTCTAAGCACCACTTTTTCTATACCGGTTGTACGCTTTAAGTAAGTAAACAACTTCTCATATGCCCGGTTGGTGCAAGAACGAGCATTCCCTCATGAGAACCCGCACGCCACATTCTCTATTATTGAGCAGCGTAGATGGATCTCCTTATTCACACGACCAGAGGATGGATATAAGTCTCTAGAGTGGGAATTCTTTGCCAATGCAATCTATGGGAAATAAGGTCAATACTTTGTCAGGGGCCTTACAATTAAAATTTCTACTAACCTCATTCGGCAACACTATTATCTCCCCACAGTTTCATCCTACAAATTTAGAGAGTTGACACCACCTGATGCTTTTGTTCCTATCCACCTTATCAACAAGTACTTGTCAAAAGACAAAGAATTTCCAAATGGGCTTGATCGTTGTAATTTAAGGGAGGTTGCTAAATTCTAGCATTACTTCTTATGCCACAATATCCTCCCCACCTCCAGTGTCTCTAAAGTGATGGCGACAACATCTATTCTGATGTATTGTATTATGGAAAACCATCTCGTTGATCTGGCTACCATAATTTATAATCACTTGATCACTTCCATCAAGAAAATGGTCACTACATTGTCTGAATCCAAGCTTACCATGATCTATCCTCATTTGATCTCAGCTATGTGCATTCAATAGAATGTTCCTTATTCTGTGTTGGACAAATTAGAGCCTCCTGAACCATATCAGTTGGCCTCACCCGGACTTGCCATTGAGGAAGAAAATAGGCTCAATGCATCTTTAGTTGCAGATGTGGTTCCCATTGGCGCCACTCATGACTCAGCTGCCCCTAGTGCTTTTACTGAGCAAAAGCCACCTGTGGAGATATTTTAACAATGAATCCTCTCGGAGCTAGCTAAGCTTCAATCTGAGTTATGGGAACAAGCAAAACTACAATTAGAATTCCAAGCACATATTCTTGGTGAGCTGACAGAATTAAAGGAATTGGTCTGAGTTCTTTTGGAGTAGAAGGCGTTACCTCCTTTAACTTATGAGCACATAGCTGAAAGTGACAAGAATGCACAAGAGGGGGATGAATTATGCTAATTAAAAATTTAAGGAACTAAGACACAAAGCTTATACTGGTTCAGCCCAACTCTTGGCCTACATCTAGTTCTCTAACCTCAGTTGGGTTCCACTAAAATCTTCAAGATTAAACCAGCCTCTTGAATGCCTTTATAAGTAACCTCTCAGTAAGAACTCACTCTTACATATCACTTCCCCTTACAACTTGTAAGATTACAACCTACTCTTAAGATCCCATTATCTTAAGAGTAAACCTCACTTGAAATGTGATTACAGAAAACTTATTCACTCAATGAACTAATTGTGATACACACTGAAGTACAAAGATAATGAATGAATATATCTGAGAGTAGGTGAGCATTGAATGCAGTAAGCATATCTTGAGGGTATAATCAATGTAAGCAATCAATGTCGTCACTAACTTCTTCACCAATGCTTTTATATGAGTTTTTGGTTTTTACCCATTGGTGACCGTTTATAGCCGTTGCTTGTTCTATTGATAAAAAATGATTAATCTGATGATAGAGTGTGGAGATGAAGATGTTCTGTGTAGCATTAACTCCTCTATACTTCGCTTGCTTCAGTTCATCTCTCTTTATTAAATGCTGGAAGCATTTGTTGTTTCAAACGGTTTAATTCCTGAATCTGAGAGTGTAACGTAAACTTCCCTAAATAGGCCCAAAACATTCAGTACATAAAAGGCTTAACTATTCAAATCCATCGACAGATCGGTTACAATGCTCTAACCGGTTACTGCCTCAAATGTCTGATCGATCATACTCATATTAGACTTCGATCATGACCTGCATCACTTGAATATTGAATTAGTTAAGCACTCGCCTGATCGATCACAGGAGACCCTGATTGATTAGGCTTATATAATTGATTAAGCTTAGATTACTTCATACTTCATGATTGATCATTTATTTACTCTCTGATCGATTATGCATCTCTGATCGATTAGCCTGAGATTAGGCTTGAATTACAATTTAGACTTCATGATCGATCACAGGGTGTCCTTATCGATCATATCCAACAGTTCAATCATACTTAGATTATTTCTATTTCTCTGATCGATTACGCTGAGATTACTTAGTTTGTTCTTCACTTCTATTTCTATTTCTCTGATCGATTATGCTGAGATTACTTAGTTTGTTCTTCACTTCTCTAATCGATCACAGGGTGTCCTGGTCGATTATGCGCCTATGTTTCATAATTTTTAACTCTGATCTATCTTTGATCTAACTCCAATCTAACCCTGATCGATCATTACCTTATACTTTTAACAAATTACTTGACCCTGGTCGATTAGGCAATACTTAGTATTTTCTATCAAATTATTTCTAAGATCATTCTAGTTCTAAGTCTGATCTTTCTTTATGCCTAAGTTATGTTTAGTTATCATCAAAACCCATTATTCTAATAATCACATCTCCTTCCAGATATATTTAGGGGAGTATTAGTTTACTTTTCCTCACCTTTTTCCTCTCATATATATATTGATGTTTTATTCACATTGGGGACCATGTGAAATTTAAGTATGGGGGAAGGGTATATAATTTTGCATTGCTTGCCTTTATATGCAATTGAAAATAAAGTTGTTAAAATTGAGTGCACTGCGTATGATTGTTCTAAACTTTGAGCAATAACCCATCTTTAAGAAATGCTATAAAAAACATCATTATCATATAGAAGAATGTTTCAACTAAGCCATATACCTTAGCCTTTTGTATAAATCTTAAGATGAACTTTGAGAAGAGGAGTGGTTTGTAACAGGACAAACAAATGATTAGTTTATGAATAGTCTGATTCCTAATCCCTTTAGGATATTTAACCAACTTGATTGATTGAGTTGCATTGTAAGGATATGATTTAGGTTAAACAAATAAAAAAAAAAGAAAAAAAAGGTAAGTTTTCACAACTTCGCTGGCCTATCTAGACTTGACTTAGTAACTGGGGGCACTTCATCACCAATGTTGATACTCGCGTCAAACGATTAAGTCAAAGAGGGTTAAGAGTTAGGCTGAAAGCCTCTTAATGTAATTGTTGGAGTAATTGAGTAACCAGTACTACACCACCTATGTGCAAGGTCTCGTTAAAAAGGGACCTACAACAACTCAAGATTGAATAAAAAAAACAAAAGAAAAGAAAAGTAGCCTGAGGATCCTTAGTGTGTTAATTGCATGCTTAATTAAGCAGGGGAACTTAGATTTTCTATAGGGGCTAGGAAGCTTAGTATTCCTTTACTAATCATATTGTTACACTTGGTATTTTCTATTCCATTAATCATTGTGAGTTGATTGGTGATTGCAATTGTTTAAGGTTGTTGGCTTGGTGATTTATTATGATTAATCATTAATTGAAATAATAACTTATAGCAATATCAAAGTGTGGGGGTGTATGCTCTTTGTTTAGAGATTTCATGTGCATTGCTCTCTTTGTTTAGAATGTGATTTTATTTTGCTTGAGGACAAGCAAATGTGTAAGTGTGGGGCTGTGATGACTCCCCTTTATCATTGATTTAGGGCATATTTAGAATATATTTGAGGAGTCATCAATGCTAATTAATGGTATTTTAAGAGCATTTGAGAGAAAATTGGGTAAATATGTCATATGAGCTTAATTTGATTATTTTTAAGAAAAATATGAAAATTTATTAGAAAATTTATTTGACATGATTCCCTCACATTTATGCATATTTGGATAAGTAAATATGGATATTCTAAGCAATGAAGGAGAAGAAGATCAAAGGAAAAGAGTGAAGAAAGCAGGAGCTTGTTTGTGGAAAATAGTTGAAAATTGTTTCTAGTGTCGCGACATTTCACCAGGATGTTGTGACAGCGCGAAAATCCCTAAAACGCATTGCATCATTTTTTATCCTTCTTAAACACCTAGGGCATGAAAATTAAAAGAGAATCAGCCCCATTTTCACCTTAGAACCCATAGGAATGATCAGACTCATCTGTGCACATAACTACAGAGCTATGATTTGCAAAATTGGAGGATGAGAAGAGTAATTGGAAGAGTTTCTTGCCCAACAGTAGTAGACTTTTCCTGTTTTCTTCAATTCTTTGGTACTTTTGTGAATTGGACATGGTATTTCTTTGTATTTGCTGGTTTAATCCATTCATGAGTAGTTAAAGCGTTTGTTCTAAGATTGATTCAAACCTTGTATGAATTGAAATATGATTTATTTCCTTTTATTTTAGTAATTAATGACTATTTGTGTTGATGTATCTTATTTCTAAAGCCTCTATTTGATTGATCACCTTTAAGAGTGATATATTCATTTAAATTATACTCGAGAGATAATTTAGGTGTAGAACCAAGTTGAATTTGACGTATCAAAGTGAAGAAAATCTTAAAGGCTTGATTGGAATTCATAGAAGAATGGCATGTGTAGAATCATTATTGTACAAAGATTCAAACAGTGTCCGGTGTGTTGCCATCTAGGGCATGGGTGGTTTGGGCAAGATAACTCTTGCAAGAGCATTGTTTGACATATTTTGTTCTGCCTATGATGGGTTTTTCTTTTTGGATAACTTATCAGATGAATCAAAGAAAAATGGAATATATGCTTTGCAGAAAAAGCTTATTTTGGAATTATAAGAGGATGAGGAATCTAAGAGCATGCGTGCTAAAATTCCTCCTTATGCCATAAGAAGACTTCGTCAGAAAAGAATTTTCATTGTTCTTGATGATGTTGATGATCCAACACAGTTAGAAGATTGAGATGGAAGACATGATTGGTTTGGATCAGGCAGTAAAATCTTGATAACAACTAGAGATAAGCAAGTGGTGCTTGGCAAGGAAGTGGGTGATATATATGAAGTTAAGGCTTTGAATCCTTATGAGGCTTTTGATCTGTTCTCCATCAAAGCCTTTAGAAATAACTATGCTAACCCAAAGATAAGAGAGCTAGCTAAAAAAGTGACTCAATATGCAGATGGAACTCCATTGGCCCTAAATGTTTTAGGTTCCTTATTGAATGGCAGAAATCATGAAGCCTGGGAAAGTCAATTAACAAAGCTTCAAAAATTACCTTGTAAAAGAATTATTGATATCCTAAAATTGAGTTTTAACGGACTGGAAGATGATGAAGAGAAAAACATGTTCTTGCATATTGTATGTTTCTTCAACCAATATGATGCGAAGGATGTTACAAATTGGTTGGATGCATGCGGTTATTCGACCGTTATGGGATTGGAACGTCTTAAAGATAAAGCTCTTTTGGATGTTCAAGAAGGAAGAATATGTATGCATCACCTGATAAAGGAATGGGTCGATAAATTGTTTGTAAAAAGTCATATCCACAAATGTGGGTTCAAATATGGAATTCTAATGACACTGTAAGCGTGAAATATGTGCATATAATTTTATATAAAAAAATTTGTTGCATTCTAGAACAATTACTTTTCAATTTACATAAGATCATATTGCCATTATTATTTTTTGTTTGTTAGGGAAATGAAGCCATTGAAGGCATAATTCTGGATGCATTAGAAGAGCTTGAAGAGATGTGCTTAAGTCCTCGAGTCTTCAATTCAATGCCCAAACTAAGGTTCCTTATTATTCATGATGATTCCAAAGAGATCAAGTTTAAATTTCCTGATGGCATAGAGTTTTTACCACATAAACTAATACTACTGTGTTGGACGGGATATCCTTCAAAGTCATTGCCGCCAACATTCACAGGGGAACATCTCGTTCAAATTATAATGCACAACAGCAAGTTAACGAAACTTTGGGATGGAGACCCCATAAATTTTTTTATTTCTTTTCTTAATAAATGTTGTTTATACACTCAAAAAAATGCTTAATTATATACTCCCCTTGATCCTACATTATAAGCAAGGTTCTACTTATTGATCTTTAATAAAAAAACCTCAAACAAAATTTATTAAAACACGGATATCCCATTGTAAAAATTGCTTTGCTCTTTGTCCAGCACACAAAACTCGATCTAGGAACTTATAATTATTGATTAAGAGTAATTTTATAGAAAAGTAGTTGAGAATGCTTTTGATGGGAGGGGTTCTTTAGTTTTGTTTTTGCCACCAATCTTACTGTGTAATTTATATTTTTACAGAATCTTGTGCATTTACGTGAAATTGATCCCAGTGTATCAAAAGACTTGATTGAACTCCCAATTTTTACCAAGGCCATACATTTTACATCAGTTAATCTCAATGGGTGTTCAAAACTGAGGAGCGTTGATCCATCTATTTTATCTCTCCATAGCCTTTCTGTTTTACGTCTAAATGGATGCGAAGCCCTTACCAGCCTTATCAGCAACACCCATCTCAAATCACTATTAGTTCTCGAACTAGAAGGATGCTCAAAATTGAGCAAATTTTCAGTGACCTCAGAATTGCGGGAATTTAGTTTATATCTTTCATGAACAACCATCAATGATGAGTTGTACTCATCAAGTGGACAACTCAGCAAAATTGAATCATTGTCTTTGATTGGATGCAAAAGTGTGACAACCTCTGAAAATTGTTTAACCTACGCGACCTTCAATATCTTCATGCTTATGGTTGTAATAAGGTAGCATCAAATCTTCGTTCCATACTTGATGAAATGCGTGCCTTGCAAGTTCTAGAGCTGAAGGAGTGTAGTGAATTATTTGAAGTGCCTGACAACATCAGCATGCTATCATCATTATATAAGTTAGATCTCTCAAGGAGTAATATAGAGACACTGCCTTCAAGCATCAAACATCTTTCGAACCTTGAAGAACTTAACTTGGATGGATGCAAAAGGCTTCAGTCTCTACCACAAGAATTGCATTTATCTCACATTCATTATTATCATCATTTGTGAGCTCTTTACTTTTCATTCAAGAATTGCATGAAGTTGGATGTGCAATCAATCCAAGCTACTGAGATAAAAGTGTTGCTTGAGATCAATAAAGACAAATATGACGAAGATATAAGATTGGAATATCCAGGAGAAAGAGTACCAAAGTGGTTCATGTATAGGTCTGACCAACCTTCCCTAACTGTGGATCTCCCTTCTATTCCACAACCTTAGGATGGCACTTTTATTTTCTGTGCCATCATTTCTAAATCACCACTTTTAAAGTAGACAGACCTTGATGCTAAATGTTTTATTGATGGTCAACATGCTTGCACGTCTAAAGTGTGTCCCTCTGGGCCCATATTGTCAAATCATGTAATTCTTTGGAGTGATCGAAATTCATATAGAAAAGTGCAAAGGAAAATTGAAGAAAACAGAAGAGAATCTCAAAGCAACACTTATCATCCTTTGTTTCAAATTCACTGCACACTCTCTTCAAATCCTAAAAGTAGTGTAGAGATCAAAGAGTGAGGGGCATGTCACACATCTGCACTTCAATATCACAGTTACATTCAACAACTTCAATTGGCGTTGCAAAGGAAACGCCATCTTGAAAGTGCAAATATCGCAGCTCTGATGAGTTTGGAGCATTTGATTCCAAGTTTGAAAGCTCTGATGACTTTGAAGAATTTGATAATGAGTTTTAAAGCTCTAATGAATTTGAAGAATTCGAGATGGAATTTGGAAGCTCTGAGGAATTTGAAGAATTTGATTCTATGTTTGGAAGCTTTGATGAATTTGAAGAATTTGATTCTGAATTTGAAGAATTTGACTGAGTTTGAATGCTCTGATGAAATATGTGACCATGAATGATATGCTCATTTCAACTTGATACATTGCTTCCACCACCTCATAAAAGGTATACTCTGATTATATGTTATCCTTGTGTTGGATTGCTTCTTATTTTTCAAGAGATTATGAAAGAGCTGACGATTATATTCGATCATTGAGATTGCTATATTTCGGCCACAACTTCATTCTATTACATCGTCAAGAATTGGATTCATCAACTGAACATTAAGGTTATTATTTCTCTTACTTTTAATTTTTCATAATTACAAAAAATTACCTATGCAGATTGAGAAAGAAAAATATTTCTGGTGTGTGTATCAATGAATAAACTGTGAATTCCCTCCTATATACATATTGTCTCCATTTACCTTATTGATGTGCCTTCTGTGATGATCAAAGAAATATATGGAGCTTGAGGTTTATAAGATCAATTTCATGTATGTATGCATGTGAAGGAGTAGTCTGGGAGTGTAATCACTAGAAAGCATTTTAGGATTGTATATGAGCTGAACAAGAAGCAGCAGGTTCAATCTTTGAACATTAATATTCTCTAATCTTTTCTTTTTTCAATCCTTTTCCTTCTGATGGCTACATTTCCATTTTCATTCATTCATAAGGCTGCATTCATCAAAAGTCATAAACTCATAGTCAGGACCCTAAAAGTTTGATTTAGTTCAATTTGCATTGAATTAGGAATACCTTAAAATCTTACCATTTGTGCCATGAGAAAAGAAATTAGCATGATGCCTTTGATTCAAATGAATAAACTTTTGATAGGAGAGGCAAGAATTGGACATTGATAAAGAATGAAATCTAGAAGCAATAAATGAAACACCAAGATTCTTCTACACTACAAGAAATTAATTAGCATACACCACAAGTAGTTAGAAGGGAATAAAGACAAGTTACAATTGTAATCTTCTGTAAAATATGGTAACTCATTTAATTTCTTTGAAGGGTAGTGTCTTCTTGACGTTTACCCCATTATCCATCTCTTTAGGTGCTAGCTATAGTGTGGTTGTATACATAATGTGATCATTACACTTTTTAGCTGAATGCCAAATACCAATAGTAGAATTTTGAGTTCTGTGCTGCATGGGTTAGATTTTACAAAGTGAAAGCTATGAATGTATGTGTGTAGCTGGTTCATATATGAATGTATCTGATGAGAAAATTAGATATACGGTTACGTTATATATATTTTCCTTTGAATGTATCTGATTTCTGAAACTTGTTCTTCTACCTTCAGGGCAATGTGTTTGATCAACTTTCGGTTGCCAATGGAACAAGAAGAAAGTGATATAACATTGGAGGATTTTTGAAGCTGTTCCATTCATGAATCCTGTCTTAATTTTTGGCACATCTTTGGGGAAATTCCTTGTAATTAACAAAGAAGCGCTGGATTTTTTATTTTTTATTTTTAGAAATGAGTGATCAATATATAGTTTTGAAGTGCCACCAGTCCACAGGCATATTTATGGAGCTAACAACCTTCATAGAATTAAAAAAAAAAAACCCCTTTGTCTTGTTTCAGTTTTCATTCTTTCTTTCTTTCTTTTTTTCCTTTTTCCTTTTTCCTTTTTTCTCCATTTAATTTAATTTTGCTCCATCTCAGTAGAAAAGTTTGGGGAGATTCGTATTCTAGTCCATATCTCCTTGAATGTATGATGCTTGATGATTTTTTTTAATAGTGATGATTTTTATGTGCATGTCAACATGTGTGCATTTTTAACTAGCTCACTTATAGTTAAAACTATTGACGTCATATTGTTAAGTCAACCGTCAACGTCAAAAAAACCTGCGTTCTGTCTTTTCTTTGCTTTTCCCTTATATTTGGATTTTTTTTTTTACCAGTGATTTTTTTTTTCATTCAGTATGAAATGAAGTAGATGCCTTGCTTGGGTTAGAAAACAAATTACTTTCTCCATTGTTCTCCTAATACAAAATTATCTAACTTATATGTACTAATAAAACAAATATTAATTTACGTCATGAGACTTTATACATCTTTCTAATCATACCCTCAAGTATTCACTTTACTATTAAGGTGGGCTAAGTCAATTCTTAATTAAAAAGGTTAATATCTTTCCTGAAGGAGAAAAATCGTACAACTAAAAGTTGGCCTAACTGAAAGTGCCATGTTGTTTTTCTGTCACCGTTTTTAAATATAGGATCTATTTAGGTATGTGAGCTTATTCTTAAATATAAGATATCTTTTTAATTTTCCTCACATTTTCCTTAAATTATCCCTATTAATACTCCTTAATAATAAATAGGTAAAAGAGGGAGGGTATGAATAAATATTGGTAGTTAGGGTGTTTTGGTAATATCATGTTATTTTAACTAACATCTTTAATCTAATCAAATTAGGTAAATATGTCTTATATTTAGAAACAGAGAGAGTATTTGTTATGTTAGGGAAAATTTTATTTAACTACTTATAGAAGTTTATATATTGTTTTATGTGACAATTTAACTTACTCCCTCAATAGTCCTTTAATAGCAAATAGTTCAAAAAATTCTAAAATATCATTGGACCTCATAAAGACAAAATAAAATAAATTTTCAGGGTGAAAAAACTTTAATGCCATTGTTTTTTCTTTTCTTAAAAATGGCCAACTCTCATTTTTTTTATAAGTAAGCAAATGATGGTATTTTTAAGACAACTATATATATATATGTTATTTGTAAGACAAATATGAGCATTTTTCAGACATGTATACTTATTTCTGCTACAAATGAAGGCATTTCAAAGACAATAAGTAAATCAGCAACACTACTTAAGGCCCGTTTGATTCACAGAAAATATTCTGACAGAATGAAAAGGAAAGGAAAGGAATGGAAAGGAATGGAAGGTCGACAAGTTTAGTACGCAAAGGAAATGAATTGAATGGAATGAAAAATTGTATGTTTGGTTGGTTGAAAATTGAGTAAGGAAACTCAGAATTCTATACAAATTACCATTTTACCCTTAATGAATATTTATTAATTAAACTCACTAATATTAAATTTTAAATTATTTTAAAATTTTATTATCTTAAAGATAAATGAATAAATTATTTTTACTAATTATAATTTCAATAAATATTAATTTTTAATAAAAAATTTAATTTTCATAAATAAAAAAAATAGTTTTTGGTTAATACAAGAATCACTTAGATTTTAATTTTTTAAAAAATATTGATACATATGATTGAAAAATAACTACATTATATTTAAAAACAACACCAAAATAACTCTAGTTTAGACATAGAAGATACTTACCACCATATCTAATAAATTAATTAATAATTAAGTGAAATGAGTAATGAATTAAACAGTAAAAATGCCTAAAATATAATTAGATGATGAGAATTTTGTGGCTTCAATTGTATCCCAAAAATTTCTCACCCATATCCTCTTAAAGCTTCAATGATTTCAATTTAAACAAAAAAAATTATCTCTCGTTTTCTTATGCATACTCTTTCATTCAAATGTTTAAACTCATGTCTCAAATCTCAAATACTTTTCATATATTTTAGATAATTACAATAAATAAATATAACTATTAATTAATAACATAAAATAAAATTTGGAAAAAAAATCATATTCACGCTAGATTTATATTCAGGCAATCAAATTCGATTTTGAGCTCCCAAATTCGAATTTGATTGCCCCAAATTTCAATTTGATTTTCCCAAATTTGAATTTAATTACCCATGTCCATTAAGTACTAAAACAGGGTAACTAAAACAACACCCACAATCATGCAAACAAGAAGAGAGCACCTGGAGAAGGTTTAAGGATTTGTGAAACGCAGCAACTAGTATCATTTAATGAAATAAAACAAGATCTACCCAAATATGAGTCTAACATATTTGTAATTTAAAGATAAATAATTTTAATTAATAACAAATGGTATTGAAAATATATCCCCCATTCCCAATCGGTTCAGATTTGACGATCTGCATCTCTCTTTCAAAAAAAAAGGATCAGCATAACCGGCCTTCTTCTATAAACCATCATTCAGATCGGTGTATCTTTGTCTTGCCACTAATGTTATGCTATTTAGGTGAGATCGAAGGATTGAGAAGAAGAGTTTGGTGATCGTCCTTCACTTTTCTGAGCTACTTCCTTGCGATGAGCATCGTTTACTGTAGAGGCCGAGATCGAAGGATTAGAGGAAGAACATATGTGAGTGGCAAAATGGACTTCGGTCGTTTCTAGCAGAAGCAGGAAAATAGGTTCCCGCAATATAGGTGGGAAGCTACTTTCCCATGTATAAAGGAAATAAGCCCACCACCAGAAATGAGTTTCTTGGACAATCCGGCAACCAAACGTGTAGGAACGATGGAAAATGGCCATTTTCCGTTTACAGCCGCAGCTTTTCCTTGAACCAAACGGAGCATTAAGAGGGAAAAAAGAAAAAGAAAATCTACAAGAAAATGTGTATCATTTGAAAGCAAATGTAGGATTTTTTAAAACAAGTATGATTATCCCCAACAAACATGAAGATATTTCCAAAACAAACACGTATCATTTACAATACTAATATGAGAATTTCTAAGATAAATATGCTAATTTCCTACACAAATGAAGTTATCTTTGTTGAAAAATTGTTTTTCCGGTTATTATAGCTCTGATTGGCTAGTTGTCACCACTAGCATTCAGGGGTCAATCGGCAAAGCTCTGTCCAGCGGCTGGTGAGAGCTGGCCCTTTAAAATAATAATAGATAAGGACAATAAAGTTTCTTTTAATCTAACAAAGAAAACTAGCTAGAAGAGAAAATAAGAAAGGAAAGGTGTTTTCTATTGCTTTGATGATGTAAAATTCTACTTACTAATCATCAAATGAATCCTTAATAACCAATTTCAATCGCAATTTGTAATACTAACTATGATAGGAAAAGGAATTTTCATACAATTCAAGCAACCCTATCATAACTAGAAAAAGACTCCCTTACAATTCAACATATTATCCCTGATAGAAAGAGTAAACCATAATACAACATATTAAAACATCTAAGATCTGACCATGTTAGAAAAGGGTTTCCTTAATATGGTTGACAAATCCTTATATTTGTATGGTTTTGATTTGCTAAAAATAAGGTTTTTAACATAATGGAGATGCAATTTTGGTCCAATTGCACTTAATTAATATCTTAGATCCTTGGGTGAAATTAGCATAAAAATAGGATTAATTTGCCATAATTAGTAGTTCATTAGAAATAATTAATTTCTAGGGCATTTGATCCTTTTTCTATTGTATTTTTACTCATAAGACTATGGAAAAACCATGAGTGAAACACTTCATTAACCCAATTTTCCAAAAGAGAATTGAGCCGCAGCTCAAATTTTTCGGCCACAACTCAGTTTTGTTAAGCCGTGGCTCACTCACGATTTTGTAGAACATTTTTGGATTTTGGGCCCAATCCAAGTCCATACCTGGTACCCACTCATTCTACCAAACTTAGAACACATTTAAGTCGATTTTGGGATCCATTTGGCTCATATTTGGAGTTCCTAAACCCTAGCCTCTCATTTTCTCTCTTCCCGTCCCTCATTTCTTCCATTTCCCTTCCATTTTCCACCAATTTCCTTCATCCTCCCACCATGGCTACACATGTATTGGAGCTTGAAGATGATAGGCTCCCTTCCATGAGTAGATAAACACCTCATAGCTCTTAGGAATGATTAGAGATGGCTTAAGCTCGTGTTCTTCATAGGGGAGTCTTGTTTCTTTTCCGTTATCTTTGTATTTATGAATTCACAGATCTAGGATCTTCATTTATGCATTTGAGACTTGGATTATATGTTTTAATTTGAGTTTGTTGTGATTTTGGTTTGTTACGGGGATTTGAACTCATCAATATATATGGTTATATTTATGTTCTTTATGATCCCATTGATTTCTCTCTATTAATTTATACATGGTAATGGTAGAAAGTTTGATTGAAATAGGTTGTAATTGAACCTAATGCATTGTTAACCACTAATCACACTCTAAGGTATTTAATAATGCCTAATTGAATGGGTTCATGAAATTAGGTGTTAGACTTCCCGGTTGGTAAGGTTTGTTATTTTAAGAATTTAGAGAAAACGCGACGTGCTAAAGGGCTTAACAATGTCTAATTATATGTGATTCCATTGATTAGGCATTGGACCCATTGGTTAATGGGGTTTGGTACTTTAATGATATAGTGCTTTGGACTTCCCAAATATCTTAATTGAGATAGGATAGCTGTAACATTAACTCCCTAATCCCACTATTAAACACTCACAATTAAACATTAAAACGTTTATATAGCTAACTATGTTAGAAAAAGGAATTAACTTAATAAATAACTAACATAGTTAGAAAAAGATCTTTCCATAATATTTATATATATTTCAACCTCAACTCCAATCTCTGTCATCACAATATAACTTCCTTCCCAGTATAATAACAGAGAATTTCATTATGCATGATTAAACTCCACACATCATTCTTAAAATACCATACCATAATAGGTATTATACAATAATTTTTCCCCAGAGTAGGAACAAAGTTCAGCGGAAGCATCATACAAAATATGATCCTAAATGTGGCAATACCTCCTGTCCTTCTGGTCCAGAGTATCTCACGATATCAGTGAGAAGTTCCCGGATCCTTCCCTTGACCTCCTACTTCGCTCCTAGGACCTGCAAAAGTGAGATCAACGGGGGTAGCCCCAAAACGCAACCACTAACTACTCATCTAAGTGCGGTGTGTGCTAGCAAGGTGTCCAGTGGAATACATATATATATATATATACATTATTTCAAACAGCATGCTCAGGTATATAATGCATATCTTGATCCCAAATATCTTTTCTCATCGTTTATAATTATGGAATAACCCATCACAATTCATCCTCAATAATAGTATATATATTATGGATAATTACAGACAACCCAAACAAATCTTACTAGAAATGTTGGGAAAACATGTGGGACCAGTCGGGACCTTCCACCCACCCCTGATCACCACGGTACAGTTCACGAGGGACTCTCTACCCTCCCTGAATAGTACCACAGATTAGAAGGATCTCTGTCCTTTCTAAATCCGTAAGGGGCGATATCCCCTCTTTCGTCTTTCTCTCCTTTATTTCTCATAATATATCAATTAGTCCCTGTGGCGCAACAGGGTACCTCATCACGTGATGGCACAATTTCCAATTCACCGGTGTCACATACCCAAATAATTTCTCACATACAACACATAGATATGCAACACCACAATCAGGCACCAGGCCTTCCAGTATTTTCATAATATACATATATTAAATAATTTCCAAAACCACATATATTTCCGTTTCAAATATTTCACATCACAAATTTATGCCATTTCAAAATAATACTCCACAGGACATTTATTATAAAAATATTAATATTCCAAGATCTCATTTTCATATCTCATCAATCATCAATTGATAATCATATCTCAACTGTGATTCAAAATCTCATCTCCATATAATATCATAATTGTCAAATAATAATATTTCAAATTACTTACTAACACTACACACACACACATAAACAAGCAGAAAGCAGTTACCTGATAGCTGGCACCAATCTCACAATAGTGCAGCTCCCCCGTGCTAACTTAGTGCAATTCAAGCACTACACAACCATACATACAACCACAATTAATTATCTATCCAACAATTTCACATGTTGGAAAATAAATTACTTACTACCCTTTCTTTTGCCCTTACTTATTTTAAATTTCTATTTAACATTTATTCTCCCTTTCTATTTCTAAAATTTATCTCTACTCCATTTATACATATATCCAAAATTATTTAATCTTTCCAATAACTATTTATAAAATTCCTTAATATCCCATAATCCCTCAATAATTCTTTAGATGCAAACCCCAATCAAATCAATTAATTAAATCCCCTCATATAACCTTAATAAACATCTAAAAATCATCAATTTACCCATAAGCACCTCGAATAATTTAAAAGTCCCAATTTCTAAAACTTCCATAAATCTAAAAATTCCTAATAATTAGGAAAACTTCCAACAATGAAAAATCTACTCAGAAAAACTCATAATCGAGGCCTAAGCTTCAATTTATTAATTTTAGGACTCCCAAAAATTACCAATTTAGACAAGGTCTAATTTTTCAAGTATAACAAATCGAAAAACTAATAACATAGAAATGTAGAGGAGACTTACGGGGTTCCAAAAATGTGCTTAGTTGGCCGAAAAACTTACTATTCCTATGCTGACGGACTCTGATAAGTCCAGTGATAGGAATATATATGGTGGAAAGAGGGAGCAAGAGAGAGAAACGAAGAGAGAGGCGTGAGTGAGAGAGAGAGAATGAATGCAGATGGCGTCTGTGCGTGTGTGTATATATAATAGTAAAATAATAATATAATATAATAATAATATATTATATTAATAATATAATATAATATATATAAATAGTAGTTGAATGTGATTGGTTAAGGAATAATAATTGAAATAGTAAAAGTCAGGCGAGGATGGAAAGAAATTATTGACGGTGTCGGCAAAGTAGAAAATATACTACTGGGCCCTAAAATTCTCAAATAAGATATTTCTTTTGAACAAAAAATTTTCTTTTCACTCTCAAAATTTTCTCAAGATATCCTTTATTCATTTCTTCCCATATTAACCTCTTTTGAGCCTAAAAATAATCTCTCCCAAAATTATTATCGTCCAAATAAGGGAGAAACTAGGCCTTTAAAATCCTCAAAAATACCTCAAAATCCTTCAAATATTCTCATAATCTATCATTTATCATTAATCAATTCCTATTTACCCCTACAAATCCTTAATTAATTTTTAGGATGTTACAATAGCCACTGAAAATCAATTTCTAAGAGCATCTTCATCATTTTATCAAGAAAATACTTTTATTCCACTCTTTTAATTAAAACCCCAAAAATATTTATTTCAATTGCATTTAACATTTGAAAACTAAACACAATATGTTTTTACCCATTTCCTCTAGCATTTAGGCATTTAGTTCACCAGGTAGTTTAATTAAATATCGGCTCCTTGAGAACGACTCGAATTGTACCATTGCATTCTGATTTATAAATATCTTTACATTTGACCTAAGGGCAATATGACGACGGTCGAATCAATTGTTAATGGAACAAACTAATATATCCTTATCTAACCATGTTAAAAAGGTGTCACCTAACATGGTTAACAAAGTTCACCTGATTAACAACTCGGATAATCATCTTAGATAAAGTACCGCCTAACATAGTTAAATAAAAGCACTGGTCATACCAACATTTCATTAAACAAGTGTTCAACATAACCTGGGCAATAGTCAATCAATTACTACAATTGACCTCGGCTCTACAATCCCAGAATACAACACTGTGGCACATAATCCTTATTCTCTTGTCTCTTTTTCAATCATTATCCCTTTGATGTGGCTACATTTCCATTTCATTCAATCATAAGATTACATTCACTAAAGTCTTAAAATCATAATAAGCACCTTTAATGTTTGATCTACTTCAAGTCATTTTACCGTCTTCCTTTTAAAAAAAATTGATGAGAGTTTTGAAAATATTTGCAAATCTATCCAGTTGCATTTAATTAGAAATACATGGAATCTTACCAACTGTGCTATGAAAAAATATTAGCATGCTGCATATGATCCAAATGAATAAATTTCTGATATATACAAGATAGGCAGGAATTGGATATTGATAGAGAACGATATTTAGTAGCAACAAATGCAAAAACCAAGATTCTTCTACACTACAAGAAATTAATTAGCATACCAGAAGTTAGAAGGGAATCGAGACAAAATTCAAATGTAATCTTCTGTAAAATATTATCATTACATTTCTTTGCTGTGGTTGTTTACATGATGTGATGATTACACTTTAAAGCTGAACGCCAAATACTAATAGTAATGTTGGATGGATGTACTTTCAACTGTAGAATTTAATTTTGAGATCTGTGCTGCGCGAGTTAGATGTTCCAAAGTGAAAGATATATATAAATTTTTATTTTTGTTATCCAATTTATCATTTGTTGATTTCCATTCTCGACTTCATTTGGATGTTTGAAGCCAAATTAGTATATATGTCTGTATGTACTTGTTGTTTGTTCATATACTTTGCCATGAAAGTATCTAATGGTAAAATTATATATATGATTATATTTTTGGCTTGGCATGTATCTGATTTGTGAAACTTGTTCTTGTACCTTCAGGGTGATGGGTTAGATCAACTTTGGGAATTGCCAGTGGAGCCAGAAGAAAGTGATATAATATTGGAGGAATTTTGAAGTTGTTCCATTCACGAATCCTTTCTTAATTTTTGGCATATCTTTTGGAGAATTCCTTGTTATTAACAAACAGCCGCTGGAAACTTTTTTTTTTTCAAAGAAAAAGAAGAGTGATTAATATTTAAGTGGTTGATTTCTATTTTTAAGTGAGTAACTGCTTTTGTTTTTAAGTACAAAAAACACTCATTTGGATAAGTGTTTTTCATTTAAGTGGTTTTTTAAGCTATTCTTATGTTTCGTTTTTTAAAAGTGAAAATGAGTATGGAAACGCACAGCTTTATTTTAAAGCTATTCTCATATATCGTTTTTCATCATCTAAGGGCATGGTTAACTTTTGTTTTTTTAAAGTTATCTCGTTTTCTTTTTTCTTCCTCGCTCAAACAAGCAGTAATTTTTTTATTGGTGAAAACTGGAAAAAAAATGGTAATCAAACAAGCCTCTAATGATGGTTGTTTGATTTAATAGGAGAAGAAATGAGGACTAATAAAACTAAAAGAAAAGCCAAAATTTGCGCTTTTGAACTGTTAAAATTTGAGGCTTGCTAGCTATCTGGCTTCGATAATTAATTACTAGAAGCGTTCAAAGACTTCGCTTAATGGTTTGTAAGAGGCATCACAGCTATACCAACACATAATTGATTTAGCGGTGTAAAGCCACGTTAGATCTCTTAGGGTCTCGAGTTCAAATCCAAGAGGAGACACTTGTGTTGGTTGGGAGGGGAAGCCACGATTTCCGAAACTTAAGTAATCAGTTACTCGGATACCTAGTAATAAGATCCAGGAAATGCACTGATTGCCAGTTGATATATATATATATATATATATAAAGATGCATGGCAGCTACAAATGCTTTGTTTTGACAAAAATAAAAAAAAAAGAACATGCCAAGACTTTCATTTTAATTAAATTTGTGAGAACCTTTTGCTGATCACGGCGATGAAAACAACCCAGGCACTATTTTTGGACCATTTCCACTTACATTACTACAGAAATACTCTATTATAGCACAACAATAACAGCGCTTACAAAACGTAAGTGCTGGGATAGGTATAAGATGATCTATACCAGTGCTTTATAAATAAACGTGATGGTATAGGTATAAGCATATCCCAACACTTAATAATTATAAATGCCAGGATAAGCTCCTTGTTATTTTTATTAATATATATTTATTTAAAATGTTCCATGTGTTTGTTCAAAAAAGAAAAGGATTCCATGTTTTTTTTTAATTTTGTTTTACGTATTTATTAAGTATTACTTTTTTCCCTTTTTTTTAAATGATTCATTTTTTTAATTTGTTTCACATATTTTTAAATAATATTTAAATCCTGGGGGCCTTTTAAAAAAGAAAAACAATATAAAAATACTTAACTAGGCCTATCCCAACGCTTGTGACGTCACAAGCTTTGGGATAGGCTTAGTTAAGTTTTTTTAAATTGTTTTCCCTTTTTTTAAAATTCCTCAATTTTTTTAATTTGTATAAAATATTTTTTAAAATAATTTTTAAATACCAGGGGGCCTATCCCAACGCTTATTAGGTAATAAGCGTTGGGATAGGCCCCAAAGAATTTAAATATTATTTAAAAAAAATCAAATAAATTTTAAAAATACTCAAGCTTTTTTTTAAAAAAAGGGAAACAATTTAAAAATACATAAGTAGGCTTATCCCAACGCTTATAACGTCATCAGCGTTAGGATAGGCCTATTTATGTATTTTTAAATATTTTTGCCTTTTTTAAAATGAATCAGTATTTTTAAAATTAGTTTTACATATTTTTTAAATAAAATTTAAATCACATGAGGCCTATCCCAATGCTTATTAGGTAATAAGTGTTGGGATAGGCCCCAAAGAATTTAAATATTGTTTAAAAAAATTTCAATCAAATTTTAAAAATACTCAGGCATTTTAAAAAAAAACGGGAAACAATTTAAAAAAACATAAGCGTTGGGATAGGCTTATTTAGGTATTTAAAAATTCCTTGCCCTTATTTTAAATGCTTTTTTTTAATTTGTTATACATTTTTTTATTTTATTTTATTCCCAGGGGGCCAATACCGGCGCTTATGACGTCATAAACGCCGGGATTGGCATATGTTTTTGCCTTTTATTTTAATTCTTCGTATATATTTTTATATTATTTAATTCATTAATGCACATATCCCAACGCTTATGAGGTGATAAGCGTCGGGATACGCTTGGCGCGCATATCTAAATTTCCCCAAATATTTAATTTCCCTCGTGATTCCCTCTTCTTGCTCAAAGCTCAGATCCAGCCCTTAGCTCTCCACCAAGCTCCTAACCCTTCCCCAAGCCCAAAGCCTTGAAGCTCGCCACCAAGCTCCATCGTTCCCCAAAGCTCCATCGTTCCCAAAGCTCCATCATTCCCCAGAGCTCCATCGTTCCCCAAAGCTCGCTCATTTCTTTGAGTCCGCCGCCCCCAAGCTTCAAAAGCTTCCTCATTTCTTTGAACAGCCCTCCATTGCTTTGAATCTCTTTCCCCCCTCATTTCCCTTTGCCATTCCCTTCGTCCAAACCTTTCGTCCGCCATTACCCTCTCTTGTAGCTTACTGGTAAATCCACTCCCTCATTCTCATTCTTGCATTTCGTTGTTGCTGTTGAATCTGTGAGGATTTCCCAGTCTTTTTTTATTCTATTGCTTTTGTTTTAAGTAGGATTTTCCTAGTCTTCCATGCTCTGCTTCTGGATTTTTGTTTATTTTAGTCCTGTATGCGTGTTAGCTTTATGAATGCGTGTTAACTTTTGGCGACATGTGGCTGTTTTGATGATTAAAACATATTGGAATTATTGTTTTTAATGTTACCAAGTGTTTTAAGTTGTCAATTGAGTAAGGTACAATTTTCAAAATCTGGAATTAGAGGTTAGGTTCGTTGATGATTAAAACTATTTTCGTTATAGATTTTATACAAAATCTATCTCCTGTTAAGTTGGAATATATATGTGCTTACATCGACTTTTTCTAAAATTCTCTCAGAAATATATATAACAATTGGTGTATGATATTGTCCATGTATTATTTATGTTAGATTATAGTTGAGAGATACAGCTTGTGAAGGCTCAAAGAGGAAGACTTAGTCATATAAGCAAGAACTACATGGAAAAGAATATTACACTTTTCTATTTTATTAATCATGCATCTATATATATATGAACCTTTCTTTTTCTGAATGATGTGAACAATTCAATTGAAAACATAAATACCTCATGATTCAAAATTTTTCTTGTCTAAATTTGTTGTAATGGTGTTTGTTTAGGTGGTAGCTGCTAGGTTGTTGCTGATCAGTGTGTGCCATTTGCGTCACCTAGTAAGTTTTTTAATCTTTAACTCTGAAGATATCGGTTTCTTTGATTTGTGATAAAACTGTGTGGTTCGCAAATTACTATTTTTGTTCTAATTAATGCTATATATATGCTCTGTGAATTATGTTGTGGTGGTTAGGCTGCGGAAGTAAATTGAGTTGATGATTAGAATTTTGTGGATTATCCATTTCTATGTTAAAAAAGAGAGGGCTTTGAGCTTGGGAATGTTCATTTTGTAGCCGTTATGCTGCCGATTTTTTGTTAAAAGAATAAGGTAAGATCGTAGGGCGGCTACCTAATGAGTAATTCATGATATACATCTTACCGCCTCTTTCCTTTAGTAGGTTACCATGTTGGATCGAAAAATAGATGTCATGTGATCGATGTTCAAGGGAATATATAGATGGAGCAAAATGGTTCATTGAATATGCTGCTAAGCATGTAGAGAATGCTAACAGAATTGTATGCCCTTATATGTCGTGTTTGTAAGTGATAACTTAATTGGCAGTTGCTAAATATGCAAGGAAAACCTAAGGATGGTGTCAATTCAAGGTTAGATATGCTCAAGTTGGGAATAAGGCAAGAGTTGGCACCTGTCGAGAGAGGATACCGCACTTATTTACCTCCAGCAGCTTACACCCTTTCGATGAAAGAGAAAAGATCATTCTGTGAGTTCCTGAATGGGATCAAATGTAAAGAACCTTGTATCCATGAAAGAGTTGAAGTTGAAGAACCTAAAATCTCATGATTGTCACGTTTTGATGCAAAATTTCTTACCGGTCTGCATACTCAACATTTTACCCAAGAAACTGCAGAGCACGATCACTAGACTGTGTATTTTCTTCAGGGTCATTTGTAGTAAAGTGGTTGACCGGGGAAGGTTGCAGGAATTGCAGATGCAAATCATTCATTGCCTGTGCGAACTTGAAATGTATTTCCCCCATCATTCTTTGACATCATGGTTCATCTTACTGTACACTTGGTCAAAGAGGTTCAATTGTGTGGCCCAGTCTATTTGAGATGGATGTACCTAATTGAGCGGTTCATGAAAGTTTTAAAGGGGTATATTAAAAATAGATATCGACCAGAGGGGTGTATTACTCAAAGATACATCGTTGAAGAAGCAAGTGATTTGTGCGTCGATTACTTATCAAATATTGAACATGTTGGTTTGCCGAAGTCTCGTCACGATGAGCGATTAATGTGGAAAGGAATAAGTGGGTTCAACTTAATATGCATTTCGAATACTGAAAGGGAACTGGCTCACTTGTATATTCTTCACAACACTCCTGAGGTTGAACCATTCGTTGAAGAACACAAAAAACTCTTGCGGGAAATACACGATGATAGAAATGAGAGTTTGATTACAAGGGACCACAACAAAAATTTCATTAGATGGTTCAATGAACGCATTTGTCAATAAGTTGAGCTTAATGCTGGATCAGTTTCTGAAAGATTGTTTTGGCTTTCGAAAGGACCGGGTTTGCACGCATTTTCTTACACTGTCTATGCAATCAACGGTTACACATTCTATACAAAAGGCCAGGATGAGAAAAGCACAATGCAGAATAGTGGAGTCACACTTGTTGCCGAGGCAAGGCATATATCCAGTGCGAGAGATACAAATCCCATATATGCGCAGATGGCATACTTTGGTGTGATAGATTGCATTTGGGAGTTAGATTACACCATGTTCAAAGTTCCTGTGTTCTGATGTCAGTGCGTTAACAACCATAGTGGACGGTGGTTAGATGAATTTGGGTTTATATCGGTCGACCTTTCTAAAGTTGCATATAAGGATGATCCTTACATTCTACCGCCTCAAGCATCATAAGTGTTTTACATTGCCGATTCTTCTAAGAAGAATTGGTCAATTGTCATACATTCGAACAAATATTATGCCGAACAAGTTGATGATGAAAGTAGTGATGGTGATATGAATATGATAGAAGATGATCCTTCCTTTGAGACGCTACTGTCAGAAGACTTTGATGCGGACGAATATAATGATGAAGATGAATCTGTTTATGTAAGGCGTGATCATGAAGAAGGCATTTAGGTCAACACAACCTTAAATCTAGCAAAAAAGAGGAAGCAAACAATTTTAGATAATATAACACAGAGGAAAAAGAGACGAAAGCCCTCATATTGATTTAAGTTTGCATGCATTTCTGTTTTACATTATGAATTACTTCATTTAATCTGCATACACGTAGCTTCATTATAAGCTCTAAAATCATGTCTTGTTTAATTATTTTGTAGGATAATGGATCCCCCCTAAACGAGGAGGAAGAAGAACAACCGAATGCATAGGCAGATATTGATGCGGGTAGAGCGGCTGCCGAGGCGGATGTTCACCGTGGCATAACCCTTATGCGTAAACTCGTTAGACGTAGAGCTCTGGGAAAAAAGACTAAACTTAAATGGAACCCAAATGACCAAGCAATCGGGGAGACTGCAAAAGACCTCTCAGGTTTTATTTGGTGCACTGTTCGGCAAAAAGTGCCTATTACTATTACAGATTGGAGAACCGAGAGGAACAGCCATGACGCGGTTTGGTTAGAGTTTCAGGTAAGGTGCCTTTTTACAATTAAGTTTAGTTTTATTATGATAACATTGTAACTAAAAAATCTAATATGATTTCTATTGTTACAGACCGTGTTTGATATTGATGATTCTCATAGGGAGTATGTCCTGAAGAAAGCTTCCAGAATGCATCGGGCTTTCTATTCAACTTTGACCACGTACTATCTGAGAGATGGAAACGGGGAGATCATTCTAACACCCCCAGAGGCATACGAAGGGTCAATTACCCAGGAAGAATGGGATGAATTTGTGCAATCACGTCTGACAGAGGAGTTTGAGGAAATAAGTCAAAGAAATAGACAAGCAGCTAAAAGCTGCGAGTATCCGTATATGGGCGGACGAAAGATATTTCCTGAATTGGAGGAAGATATGGTATGTTAGTAACGCTTTTAAATACAAAATTATGAATAAATGTTTACTTGATTAATTTATGCGTTCACCTGGCTTACCTTGACAGATTTAGGAACAGGACCTAGAAGGGAGGCCACCACAACATGACCTCTGGGTCAGGGGACACTCCAAAAAGGATGGTACCATCGTTCACGAAGAGGTCAGAAAAGTCTGTGAACGATGTGTAAGTCATTCTCTTTGACTTTGTAATATTTTTTTAACTGGTGACTTTGCTAAGTTAATAACTAATAAACATTTCTTCTTGTTATAGGATATGTTGTCACAAGAATTCCCTGACGAGATCAACAAATTTGGCTCTGGTGATTTCCTAAGCAAAGCGCTCGATCACCCTGAGTATTCGGGCCGTGTTCGTGGCACAGGTGTAGGGGACACGCTCTCATCTTACTTTGGCCGCCAAAAAAGGGCATCAAAAAGCCGTTAAAAGAAGAAGTTCAAACTCTAAGGGAGGAGATGCAACGACGGGACGAGGAAATGTTTGAATTTTACTAGCGATATAATGTTGCATCACAAACATCAAACTTCGTGCAACAAGGTAACGTTCCTTCCGTCGAAAGTCCAAGCATCAGGAATAGCTGTACGATGCCTAGGGCCCAAATTCCTCAGGTAGTTCATACATTTTTTGCTTACAAACTTGCAGTGACACTGTTATACTGTCGATTGTGAGCTAATGTTGTCAACTCTTTCGTAGGGCGAATCAAACTACAGGATGTATAAGGATCACCCTTTCAGTGAAGTAGTTGCCTACGGCAAAGTCTACATCACTTCCAACAAGACCCTGCACAACTCGCCGTTGCCTGATAATGCACTGAGGGTCATGATTGAATACTCCTACAACAATGGGGCACCGTTACCATTCCATACTGATGAGATGACTAGGGTCGGAGATGCTGTCGATGCATTCGTTCTTGGCCCATTGGTTTGATTGAGCCAACACGACAGGTGGTTATTTACTAATAACATTTTCACTAGCATTCATTGTGTTGGAAGAACGCTCTTTTATTTACATGTTTTTTCAGGGTACATGTTCTACCGGAAAGAAAGCACAAGTGGTTAATGTCAAAGGTACCGGTTATTCAGCCGCTCAAGTGATGAAGAAAAAGATTTCACGTACTGCTCCATTGTCACAGGTGATTATTTACTAATCAATTTAAACTAGCATTCTTCTTTATTGGAATAAAATTTTAGACATTCTATTTACATGGTTTGTAGGCAACAAAAGCCAAGGGCAAGAAGAAAGTACAAGCGCCTCCTCCTGTTATTGAACGTACAAGCGCCAAGACGACAAATCGTGCTCGATTGTGCGCCGAGACGACAAATCGTGCTCGATTGTGAGCATATGCAACCCCATATCTCTCGAATTTATTGGTACGATTCCATTCAATATGCATATATTTGGCATGTCAAATATGAGTGAGCTTGTTTCTAGGGATCAACTCATGGAGGTGCTTGATGAAGAATGGCTTAGTGCTACGGTTATTAATTTATGGATCAGGTATATATGTGTTTTCATTGGGGTTTCGTTATGTCATAAGTTTTACACTAATTGGGAGTTTGTATGGTTTCTATGAAGGCACATGTACGAAGATGTCATGATCACCGCGGAGCATGTCTCGTTCGAATTCATAAGCCCCTATGCCATGGCACATATTGCGGGTGCGAGATATGACGAGCAGTCTGCGGCACTTAAAAGGCGCTTTTCTTTAAAGGCAACAGGCAGGACTTTATTCTTAGCTCCAATTAATACAGGGTAAGTCAATACACATTATAGGTTTCATCGTATTCTTAGCTCTAATCATCATTTATATATACTGACATAACGTTCTAAAAATTTTAGGAATCATTGGCTTTTTCTTGTCATCTATCCGCAAGCACAATCGGAACCCTTGATTTACTATTTGGATCATGTGCTAGGTGATGAACCAGACAATCACCCAGCTTTGATGCGCATCGTCAATAGGTACATGAATGTCAACATTATTTGAATAATGCATTGTATTATTTGTCATTTTCTGACCATAGCTAATCAAATTAATTTAATTTGTTTCGTTTCCAGCACATTGACCAATTTTCGGTCTTCCATTAACTTGAGTTATTCCAAATCCCTTGACCTGAAAAATGCTTATCTGTGGAACATAGTTCAGGTTTTACAAGTTATTCAATTTTTTAAACAATCTGGTCAAACATAACGTAAATGTTTCTCATATGATATTTGGTGTTCTTTGTTACAGTTCCCCTTCCAACCCAATAACAACGACTGTGGATACTATGTGATGCAGTTTATGAGGGATGTCATTACACATGATCGATGTAGCATTCCATTAACAGTAAGTTTTATATTTTGCCAACTATAATTGTATTTGAACTTGTTATTAGATTTCAAGTAGATTTGATTGCCATTCAAATATATTTGTCTGTGCAGTATTATCCAGACGCACGTTGCCCGATGTTGTCGAGGGAGAAAATGAATGCGCTAATTAAAGAGTGGTGCGCTTATGTACTACCTCATTTTCAATAAGTACAAATATAGATAGTAGTATAGCTAGTAGCGTGCTTTTTGTTTCCCAATTTGAATGGTTGGTTTAATTGTACATTGTTCTCTGGATGAGTTATTGGTGTATATTCGTTGCCTGGAACTGTATAGAATTGCTGGTATTTAGCACTGATGCAGGTGGGGTATATATAAAAATAAAATCAAATATTTTTTAAAAAATAAAATCAATAGTGGCGCTTATTTCGTTATAAGCACTGCTATAGGTATTTTTTAAGAAAAATAAATTACCTAAAGCAGCGCTTATAAAGAAACAAGTGCTGCTTTAGGTAGCTTATAAAAAAATAAGCGCCGATTTAGGGTATTTTTTTTAAAAATAAATTATTTAAAGCAGAGCTTATAAAGAAATAAGTGCTGCTTTAGGGTACCTTAAAGCAACGCTTATTAAATTATAAGCGCTGCTTTAGGTTACCTATTGCAGCACTTAGTAAGCGCCGCATTAGGCTTAATAGCTTATCACAGCACTGGTTACTGCAGCGCTTATAAGTGACGTTATAGGGCCAAAATAAGTGTTGCTATAGGCAATTTCTGTAGTAGTGCTAAAAGAGTTGTATGTCCTGTTTCTGTCAGGAGATCAGCCAATGATAAATATCTAGACGGAATAACGGGCTGAAGAGCTTACTACTCTTAGTAATGGAACTGTTATCCTTATCATTGCCCCATATTTCAACATCAAACTTTGGCCAACATCTCAGCTTCTGATAGCTGCAAGTCGTTGATATTCTCCTAAGCTTTGAAACCATATTATATATTACTTCCTTCGTCACTAAATATAAGATTTAAGTGATTTTTTGGAGAGATTTAAGAAACAAAACGAGCCACATAATCATAATATATTTGGTGTATTATTAAATTATATATTAATTTATAAGATAAATAAACTATTTTAGAGAAAAAATTCATATAAATCAATTTATATATAAGTAATTTATCTATCTTTTTTTAGAATTTTTAAAAAAATTAATTAGATCATATATTAAGAAACAGATGTAGTATTGTCTTTTGAAAAAATAATTGTTTGTTCAATTTTATACTCATCTGGTCCTATTTATAAGGCACTTCCAGCACATTTCACACAGACCAAGGAAAGCCTTAAAACTCATTAACTTTCCACTAAAATCTAATAAATTTACAACTTTACCCATATTTAATATCCACTATACCACATTAAAATAAAGTCAACATATAATGAATGAAGGGTAAACTTGTACATGCACACTAAATATTTAATGAGGTGACTTATATATATTACCAAATAAAACCTTCTCTCTCTGCCCTATAAATAGGACCGGATGAGTATTTCTTAAGAAGAAGACTACGCCTGGTAGAACTCAATAAAAGGAGTAGAAGCACAAATAAGTGTGGCGTAATTAAACCAAATTTCACTAATTATGAATTTTGATATGTTAATATATTTCCTTGGGAAATTTGAGTTTTTTTTTTTTTTTTTACCGGTCCTTAGTAAATTTGATATTAAGCTTTTGGACGAAGGTGTCAACTAAATTCGATAAAGATTTCAGAGAAGGTGTCGGTACAATTTCCTTGCACTCTGTCCTATTTGCTTTTCCATTTAATTCTGGCTCTTTACCACACACTAATTAATAGCACAGCAAAATTCCTTGTCTATAGGGCCACCATTATTTGAATATTGTGATCAAAGCCATGTGAAACTTCTCAGAAGTCACACTGAAGCCAATTCAATTTTAGCTTTGCTTTTATTTATAATTATTTGTTGTTCATATTTTTCCTTTTTCATTGACTTGGTTGACCCAATCTACTCCACTAAATTTTAGTGGGAAAATTGCATTATAGTCCCAAATAAATAAAGCAAATTAATATTATAAATACCATGAAAATCTCAAAATTACTATTAGGTAACAAAAAACCAGAGGGTGGTAAAATGCAATGATAAATTTATTTTACTGCCCATAATGATAGACAAATAAAAACATTATCAAGTTAAAGTATCTTTATTGATAACTGCCTTTATTATTAACAAGCAATATCAATATACTCATGACAACTATCGCAATATGTATTAACAACTAATCAATAAGGATAATTTAGAAATTTCACAATTACATCATATCAAGGGACTTGTTGATAAATTGATTTTATCCGGTCAAGAGTCTTCAATAACTTATTACTTTTTCATTGGTAATTGTAAAAATATGCTTGTACACTTATAAATACTTGTAAATTTTTGTATGAGCTCGCATAATCTACACTATGCTATATAAATTTTCAAATGAATCTTTGTTATTTTGTTATTATTGTTATTTGTTACCAGTTAAAATGTGTGTACACTTATACATTCAGTCATAAAGTTAACGAAATTAGTTTACCTAAATTTCGTATGGGTGCATACATCCCTGGCCAAAAAAAAGTATGTGTGCATACATCCAATTGGATGTGAATTTTCCCACATAATTTATGGGCTTAGGAAAAATTTTAGTTAGCACCCGTAAAAACAATTTAATACCAAGAGCTTTTAAAAAAATTATGAAATATCACCACATCCCCAAATAAAAATATAACAAAATGTTGAAGATTAAAAGACTTTATGTAAAACAAAAAACAAAAAAAAAGACTTTATTATTCTTATTTCTTTTTGAAGAAAAATGTGTTATTTTCAAGATAAATATGAAAATTTTTAAGACAAATATGCCGATTTCGAACACAAATGAAAGTATTTCTTTGACAGTAGATGAATTGAAATTAATGTTTAAGATAAAAGAATTATTTACTAGAAAATTTGTCATTTATAAAACAAACATGAGAAATTCCAAGACAAATATACTTACTTCTAACAAATATAAATGTATTTGCAAGGTACGTGTGCTTTGGAATATCTATGTGTTGAAAATAAGTGTCTTTGAAATATTTTTGTATGTGTCAGACATGAAGGTATTTCCAAGATACGTTTACCTTGGAATACCTACGTGTGTGTCGGAAATAACTTTTTTTGAAATATTTTGGTATGTGTAGGAAATAAGTATATTTATTTTGAAAATTATTATATTTGTGTAGCAAATGACACATATTCATGTAATTACTATTATTTTAAATTAACATATTATCTTTAAAATACATTCATTTGTGTTGGGAATTTACATGTTTATTTGAGAAATTCTTATACTTATCTTGCAAATTATACAAGGATAAATAAACATTTGACCCTTAAATATTTTATTTCGTTTTTCCCCTATACAGTTATGTATCAGATTTTTTTTTGTGGGTTCTTTAGTATTATATTGCTTTTATGAGGCCCTAACTGAAATTTTCCCATTTTCAATTTTTTTTTTTTTTTTGTTCGAAACATTTTCAATGAAGTTTAACTGCTCTCACTGTCACGCGCATCCGTATCAATGGACTCGCTTTTCCTTTATAGCAACGTCTACGCAATTTCCCATCAAGTACCTTATTTTGTGTTTATTACTCTCACCATCCTTTCTATACGCTATTTACTTGCTTTTCTAGTTTGCTCTATGACCCATAGGTCATAGGATACGTGTCTAACTCACATATTTGTAATTTTAAAATAATGTTTTTTTTTATGGTTAATAACGTTTTAAGAGAGATTTTAATCGATATAAATATATTGAAAGTGACATGACAGTACAAAGTGATCAATGAGAGAAGGAGAATTGTAGGAGGGGATTTATTTCACTCGACGACCAAGATAATGTGAACATTCACTGCAAACTCAAGTGACCAAAGACATATTAAATGTTTCACTTAAAAAGACTAAAATATACTATATGTTTGTATTTTTTCAATATCAATGTTGAGTATTTTTAAATTTTAAAAGTTATGAAATCCAACATTAAAGCATCCAGTATTTTATAATTGGATTTTCAATATACATATGGAGAATTTCTAATACGTTTGTACTTAATTCTAACATTAATATGAGTATCTCTAAGTTTCAAAACTCATGAAATTCAATATTAAAGATATCAAAATTTCATAACTATATTTTTAAGATATGAAAAATATCCAAGATGTTTGTACTTCTTTTAATAAGGATATGTTGATTTCTTAGTTAAAATATTTAATATCAATCCAGGGGCACTGAGTTTTTCTTGAGTCTTCATATTTTTTGAGGGTTGAAAAGGAATTTTTCCCTGAGAAATTGAGAATGAATGAATGATGGGACGATGACAATCTTTTCTCTCCCTCCGGTACACCTCTTTGCTTTATATGTAATGCTGTTGCATATCCGTGGGTCCTTGACTGTTCCGCAAAAATCCAACCACACAAGATTATTCATCCTTATCAATTTGCTTTGCGTGACTATTCCACAAAAATCCAATCACTCAAAGATTATTCATCCTGACCAATTTGCTTTCACTCTTTTTTTTGTTTTTGACCTTGGCTTTAACTCATTTCAGACAATAATAAAAGGCGATATCATTTCTGGTATCCATATTTCTTTTTAATTTTTAACTTAATCCATGTGTATTTGTTCATTGAAACTTGAAAGTAAACTTTTAAAACCAAACTTTATATTAAGAATACAATGTTATGCAAATCCATTTGGGTTAATATTAGTTTTCGTTACCTTTCACTTAATTTTAATTTTAATCTATAAACTTTATAATTAGTGATTTTAATCTTTTAATTTTATGTTTTTTTATAACCATTAGTTCTTAAACTTTAAAAAAAGCTTAAAAAAATTAGAGACCAATTGTTATAAACAACCAAAAGCTTAGGGATAAAAACCACAAAATTTAAGTTTAGAGACCACAACCAAAATTAAATGAAAGTTCATAAGTTAAAACCAAACAACCAAAAGCTTAGGGATAAAAACCACAAAATTTAAGTTTAGAGACCACAACCAAAATTAAATGAAAGTTCATAGGTTAAAACCACCAATTTTAAATTTTTTGGATCAAAACTAAAATCAAATGAAAGATTAAGGATAAAAAGTGATATTAATCCTTTTTTATTGTTGTGTTTTGAAGAAAATAATTATTTGCCCAATTTATATATTTCTAAAGGCGAAGACTATATTACACACGCCAATAGCATAGCACAATTCCATCTCGGTAGGGCTGCCTTTATTATATCTCTTCACCTTAGGCCAGTTTGTTTTCTCTTACAAATAATGCATACATTGGTAAAGTTTTTCTACTCTCAATGGACACGCTTTTCTTTGCAGCGACGGCAGACCAAATTCCCATCCTTTCTACACGCTATTCCCTTGCTTTTCAGTGGACCGCCTTTGTTATATTTCTTCGCCTTAGGCAAATAATTCATATATCTGAACTGAAAGCAGTCCCAATTCTCTTTTGCATATCATGGCAAACCGATTAGATATGGCTTCATCTTCTCAACCTCCAAAGAAATATGAAGTTTTCATTAGCTTTAGAGGTGAGGACACCCGCTCCAGTTTCACAAGCCACCTTCACCAATCTCTTTGCAGAAACTACGTAGATACATACATGGACTACAGACTTAAGAAGGGAGAAGAGGTATGGTCATCTCTTGTGAAAGCCATCGAAGATTCAACTTTGTTCTTAGTGATCTTCTCGGAAAACTATGCATCTTCCACTTGGTGCTTGAAGGAGCTTTCAAAAATATTAGAATGCTCCAAAATCCAACCTCATCACCTTGTGCTACCAGTGTTCTATAGAGTAGATCCTTCACATGTGAGGAAGCAATGTGGGAGCTACCAGAAAGCATTTGAAAAACATGAGAACAACAAAAGCATCAACAAGCAACAACTTCAAAAGTGGAGGGAGGCTCTTACTCATGCTGCCAATTTGTCTGGCTGGCATTGTAGCTCCGATAGGTAACTAAATGCTCATGATTTTTCTCTTACCATGTTCTTCCATGCGTGGGGATAAATTAAATCAATGTTTGAGCTTCTGCTGGATGTTGATAATCATTGAGAGAATACCTTCTCTTATAGATTATGCTTAACTAGACCACTAGGCTGATCAACTTTACTGTTATGATATTTTCATCTAAAATCCCCATCTCACTATAGCCATAATCCCCATCTCACTATAGCCATAACTATGTATGCGTATTCATCATTTAAGTAAGCAAAAATTTTATATATCCATTTTTTTGAGTCCTCTAGTAATGTTTCTCAAGAAAACCATACTATAACAAATTTTCAAAATTATGAAAGTCACATATTTTTAGGAATAACTCATAATTTTGAATGGATATTTGATATATATTGCGGTATCAAATTAAATTTGGTGCATATTTACGTTTTCAGTTGTGTGTAGGAATGAGGCAGAGCTAATCACAGAAATAGTACAGTGTGTCGAATACAAGTTGAGCATGACATATCAAAGTGAAGAAAATTTAAAAGGCTTGATTGGGATTCATAGAAGAATGGCAGATGTAGAAACATTATTGTACAAAGATTCAAACGGTGTCCGATGTGTTGCTATCTGGGGCATGGGTGGTTTGGGCAAGACAACTCTTGCAAGAGTATTGTTTGACAGATTTTGTTCTGAATTTGATGGGGTTTGCTTCTTAGATAATGTATCTGAAGAATCAAAGAAAAATGGGTTATATGCTTTGCAGAAAAAGCTTATTTTGGAGTTACTAGGGGATGAGGAGTCTAAGAGCATGCTTGCTAAAATACCTCGTTATGCCAAGAGAAGACTTCGTCGGAAAAGAATTTTCATTGTTCTTGATGATGTTGATGATCCAACACAATTGGAAGATTTAGCTGGAAGACATGATTGGTTTGGGTCAGGCAGTAAAATCTTGATAACAACTAGAGATAAGCAAGTGGTGCTTGGCAAGGAAGTGGATGATATATATGAAGTTAAGGCTTTGAATCCTGATGAGGCTTTTGATCTGTTCTCCACCAAAGCCTTTAGAAATAACTATGCTGACCCAAAAATAAGAGAACTAGCAAAAAAAGTGACTCAATATGCAGATGGAAATCCTTTGGCCCTAAAAGTTTTAGGTTCATTATTGAATGGAAAAAATCATGAAGCATGGGAAAGTCAATTAGAAAAGCTTCAAAAATTACCTTGTAAAAGAATTCATGATATCCTAAAATTGAGTTTTGACGGACTGGAAGATGATCAAGAGAAAAACATTTTCTTGCATATTGTATTTTTCTTCAACCAATATGATGTGAAGGATGTCATAAATTGGTTGAATGCTTGTGGTTATTCGACCATCATTGGATTGGAACGTCTTAAAGACAAAGCTCTTTTAGATATTCAAAACGAAAGAATACGTATGCATCACCTGATAAAGGAAATGGGTCGAGGCATTGTTCGTAAAAAATCATATCCTCAAATGCGTGTTCTAATATGGAATTCAAATGATATGGTAAGAATGAATTATGTATCTATTATTTTACTAACAAAAATTGTTGCATTCCATATTATTTCCTGTGCAATTTACATAATATCGTATTACCATTATTATTTTTTGTTTGTTAGGGAAGCAAAGCCACTGAAGGCATAATTCTAGATGCATCAGAAGAGCTCGAAGAGATGTGTTTAAGTCCTCAAGTCTTCAGATCAATGCCCAAATTAAGGTTCCTTATTTTTCATGATGATTTCGGGGAGAACAAGTTAAAATTTCCTAATGGCATAGAGTTTTTGCCAAATAAACTCATACTACTGTGTTGGACGGGATACCCTTCAAAGTCCTTGCCGCCAACATTCACAGGCGAACTTCTAGTTCAAATCAAAATGCCCAACAGCAAGTTGACAAAACTTTGGAATGGAGATCCGGTAAACGTTTTTATTTTTTTTCTTAATAAATGTGGTCTATACTCTCAGAATTTTAATTATATACTCCTTTTGGTATACATATAAAGTTCTACCTATTGATCTTTAATAAAAAAAACCTCTTGTAAAATTTAACAAAACACGAAGAACCCATTGTAAAAATTGCCGTTTTCTTTCACTAGCATACTAAACTCGATTCAGGAACTTGTAATTATTGATTAAGACATATTTTGAGAAATTTGTAATAAAAATTTAAATTAACTTATTTCTTACAGAAAAATAGTTGAGAATGCTTTTGATGGGAGGGGTATTTTAGTTGTGTTTTTGCCACCAACCTTATGGTGTAATTTATATTTTGACAGAATCTTATGAATTTGCGTGAAATTGTGCTCGAAGGATCAGAAGACTTGATTGAGCTCCCAAATTTTACGAAGGCCATACATCTTGCACATGTTTATCTCAATCGATGTTCAAAATTGAGGAGCGTTGATCCGTCTATTTTGTCTCTTCATAGCCTTCGTAGTTTACATCTAAGTGAATGCAAAGCCCTTACCAGCCTTATAAGCAATACTCATCTCGAATCACTAAGGCATCTCACCTTGGCAGGATGCTCAAGACTGAGCAAGTTTTCAGTGACCTCAAAACTAGAACACTTTCATTTGAATCTTTCAGGAATAGCCGCTAATGATGAGCTATGCTCATCAAGTGGATGTCCCAGCAAAATTAGTTCATTGTATTTGGATGGATGCAAAAGTGTGACAAGTCTTCCCAAAGAATTATTTGACCTACATATCCTTCAACGGCTTCATGCTAATGGTTGCAATAAGCTAGCATCAAATCTTCATTCCATACTTGATGGGATGCGTGCTTTGGAAGTTCTAAGCTTGAGGGATTGCAGTGAATTATTTGAAGTGCCTGAGAACATCAGCATGTTATCATCATTGTATGAGTTAGATCTCTCAGGAACCAATATAGAGACACTTCCTTTAGGCATCAAACATCTTTCGAGCCTTCAAGATCTTAACTTGGATGGATGCAAAAGGCTTCATTCTCTACCACAACTCCCTCCCTCTATCTCAACGTTGTCTGCTAACAATTGCGTTTCCCTTGAGATTGTACATTTATCTCATAGTCATGATTATTTTAATGGGCCACGTCCTTACTTTTCATTCATGAATTGCATGAAGTTGGATATGCAATCAATCAAAGCTGCTGAGGTAAAAGTACTGTTTGAGATTAATGAAGACAAGTATCACAATAATATAAGATTGGATTATCCAGGAGAAAGAGTACCAGAGTGGTTCACGTATAGATCTGACCAATCTTCCCTAACTGTGGATCTCCCTTCTATTCCTCAACTTTGGGATGGCACTTTCATTTTTTGCACTGTCATTTCCAAATCACCACTTGAAGAGTGGGCAGACCTTGATGCAAATTGTTTTATTGATGGTCAACATGCTTACACGTCTAAAGTATATCCCTCTGGGCCTGTATTGTCAGATCATGTTATTCTTTGGAGTGATCGAGATTCAAGTGCAGAAGTACAAAAGAAAATTGAAGAAAAGATGAGAGAAGCTCAAAGCAATAGTTATAATCCTTTGCTTCAAATTCGATTCACAATCTCTTCGCATACTAAAAATAGTGTAGAGATCAAAGAGTGTGGGGCATGGCACACATCTGCACTTCAATATCAAAGTTACATTCACCAACTTCAATTGGCATTGCAATGGAGGCGTCATCTTAAAAGTGCAAATATCATAGCTTTGATGAGTTTGGAGAATTTGATTCCGAATTTGAAAGCTTTGATGACTTTGAAGAATTTAATTATGAGTTTCAAAGCTCTAATGAAATTGAAAAATTCAAGACGGAGTTTGAAAGCTCTGAGGAATTTAAAGAATTTAATTCTATGTTTGGAAGCTTTGATGAATTTGAAGAATATGATTTTGAATTTGAAGAATTTGAAAGAATTTGAAAGCTGTGAAGATGTATGATCTGCGCACTTCAACTTGACACGTTGCTTCTACCCATCTCAACAATTGTATGCTCTGATTTTGTCATCCTTGTGTTGTATTAACATACACACAGTGAATTTAAGATTTTTTATTGACATTCAATTCTATTATCTTGCAGTCCAAATTGGATTGCTTATTTTTGCCTTGCTTCTTATTGTTTAAGAGATAATGAGAATAGTGACGGTTATAATATTTTATTTTCATTCTATTGGATCTTCAATGGTTGGATTCAATTGCACATTAACGCTATATAAGTAGCTTGTCTATGTTTCTTAAAGTTTTCTAAAAAAGTCAATTAGACCTTATATTTAGGAATAGAGGGAGCATTTCTCTTACTTCTAAGTTTTCTTAGTTACAAAAAGTTACTATGCAAATTTAGAAAGAACAAGACTTCTGGTATGTGTGTATGTGTGTGTATCAATCAATAAAATGTGAAATTCGTAACACCTGAAAATTTCAAAAAGAGTTAATAAAAAAATATTTAGAATCTTGAGGTATTATTTAATATTTAAAAAGCCTTATAAATAAATTTAGAGACCAAAATATATCTTAATAATTTATTTTAAGGACTAGACTTGGACTAACATTTAAGGGGTTAGTAATTAAATTTATCGGAGAGGGGTAAAAGAGGAATAGTGGAAATGGTAGGAAGGTAATTAAGTGTTTGACAAGGGCAAAATGGGAAAAAGAGGAAAGGGAAGAAAACAGAAATACGATAATGCCCTTGGTCTGAATTTTTCATTAATTAAGGAGAAGGGAAAAAATGTAAAATCCACCTCCCTTCATTTCCATTCTCCTCACTCTCTCTTCGTGCTCTCTCTTGGGATTCAGCGAACTCCGGCGGCTTCAAGGGCATTTCCCGGCGCCGGCAAGAGCACTATGGGACATGCAATAGTTGGTGAGTTTCCTATCTTCATTCCCGTCTTCTTCTTCTTCTTCGTTCATCATCATCATTTATCTCTCTGCTCTCTCCCTCGATTTCCGGCGGTTTGAGCGAGATTTGAGTATAGGTAACTCTCCTCTCCTCATTTCTACCCGTTATTCTTCGGATTTGGGCGAGATTTGAGAGGAATCAAGATTTGGAAAAGATTTTGAGTAGTGGATTGATGGATTGATGTTTGGCCGATCCTCTTCCAAAGCCCCAAATCCTGTCACTGTTCACGGCGATTTTTGGCCGGGATTTTGGGTTGAAATTGAATTAAATCTTAGTAACACTTAGTTTAAAGTAGAATATAAGAGGTCAATCGATCTGCATGTGTGAATTTCGAAATTCTTGTGTTTGCTCTGTTTTCTGGACGAGATTTATCTGAGGGTGGGGGTTCGATTATCTGGAAATAAGGAGTTATCAACATATTGAAGTTTGATATTGATTAATTTGTGAGGTTGCATGTTCGGTTCTTGCAATGTTGGCGATCTTCAATCCTTTTGTTTTGTTGTAATTGGCTTTGGTTCATTATGTGTGTGTGGTAATGACAGCCGAATGTGAAACTGTTTTATTGTAGGTCCATATTGATTTTTTATCAATGAAAATGGTGTTGGGCTTTTGAAAAGTAATTAGAAAGAGAGTTTAGGTAGAGATTGGAGATTTCAAAGTATAAATTGTCACATTGAGGATGAAGTTTTTATGATTGTTTGCTGGTCCTTTAGAAGCTGGTTTGAACATGGTGTCAAAGATTTAGTACACATAAATTTGTAGGAATAAATGAGAGATTCTGTTTTGAAGTTTAAAATGTCAAGTAAATGACTGTAGATGGTAAGTGTAATTACAGAAGATTGGAAAGAGTGTGATTGGTAAATTAAGATCCTTTAGTGTGGTTTTAGTTTAAACTTTATGGCGTTATTCAAGTCCTAATGACTGTAGAAAAATAGTTAATACAAGCTTTAGAACTTTAATGGGTTATTAACTTAAAATGTCATTTCTTATTTAGGGAATTACAAACTTGTGGTTGGTTATTTTAATGTGTATTTGTTTAGATTCTCTGGTAATAAGGTTAAAAGAAGTAACAATGTTGTAATGAGATTATTAAGGCTAAACAAATGGCAGATTTTATTAAAGTTCCCAAAGAATATAGGTGTTATAAATTGAAGTTTATAATGTGTGGTTTCACTTGAATAATGAGTTGAATCTCGTTAAATTTTCTCTTAATGCACTTTAATGAATAAAGTATTAGGACAATGTGGTTTCACTGTCGTATGATTCCAATTGAAGGTTGTATTTGAAGCGCTTAAAAATTGAGTATAAGTTACTGTTATATGATTGGAGAGGAGTAGAGATTTTAATATTTAAGTGTAAAAGAAAGTTCACTGTTTTGAAAAGAGTTAGGTTGATTGTATGAGGGAGCTATTTGGTGTTTAATGAGCTGGAAAGGTGTTATCTGCATTTTTCCTAAGATTGGAATTTTGTTTTGAAGGTTAAAGTTATAAGCAAGCATTGTGAAAGAAATTATCAGGTTCATGTGTTGTATATGTGTTCAAGGATTTAAGAGTAATTTAACAATGATATGTGAAGGATTTAAGTTCGGATCTTTGCGCTGGCTTCCTTATATGTGTGTGAAATTGATTAGTTGCAGTTTTGATTTGTCTTATGTATGACTTTTGGCTGTGAAGCTGAAATTGTCTGTAGTAAACGACATAATTCTTTCTAAAGTTTAGAGTCAAGGAGATAAATAGGATTTTATACAATGATTATTCTTAAAAAATTGCAAGGTCATCGCTAAATTTTTGAAGAAAGAAGTATGTTAAGGCTTATTAATTGAGTCCTTAAAGGATATTGATGTTAGGGACATCTAGCATGATGTAAGATAATACTCCGTCTGTCCCAATATATAAGGTCTTTTTAATTGAATTACGGGTTCCTAAAAAATTAGTTAAAAACAATAAATATGTAGGAAATATATCATTTTTTCTAAAAGTACCATTATTTATGAATGAGTAAGAAAGAGTGTTATTATAAAAAGGAGATGAAAGATAATGTGTGGGAAAATTAATGTATGGGTAGAATGGGGAAAAACGTATTTATTACCAAAATAAAGTTAAATAGGACGTTATATTTTGGGACAAGGTTATTTAAAAAAATGGACCTTATATTATTGGATGGAGGGAGCATTTGTAAAGGTGAAGTTTCGGTATTTTGCAATGGGTTGTTTTGTAACTATTTTAGAGATTTTTGTTTAAATAAAATAAATTCAAGCTTCTTTGATTAAAGTTATGTGTTGTTGTGTAGTAGAATTTGGAAACTTACTAAAGTTTCTGTGTAAGACATACAAGGAAAGCAAGTGACTTAAACCATGAAAAGATGTTTTAAAAATAAAATAGTTTTAGTTTTAAATTGTTTAGATTTGCTGTTTTGAGACATTAATACTAAACAAGTTATTCAAGAGTTTTGAAGGAGAGTATGATGATGTTTGGGATTTCTGAGTTACAGAAAGAATGTATGTACTAAAATGGATTATAAAATGTTTGAAGAAGCGTGTCTAATGTGATGCTGTTCACTCCTCCTAAGTTGCTGTCGTAAGGTGTGATTTGATTTTTTTGCAGTCAGATATATGAGTTGGTGAAAGGTTTGAGTTTGCATGCTCTCTTTGTTTTTTCAAGATTCTTGATGATTAAATTAGAGAAGTAAAAATAAATAAGATTATTGTAGGGTTGGTTTAAAAACCTTGAAATATAAAAATTAAAGTTTGAATTTGATGCTTAATTTATGTATTAAATAAATGATTAAAGTCAAAATGCTGTTATTGACATGACCAAAAATTCATTCAGTCACTATAAAAGGTCAACATTTACTCCTCCTCCTCCTCCCCCTCCTTAAGATGTTGTCTTCTACCCTAGAAAGGATATTGTAACTATGTAAGTTGTTCTTGTGTGTGATGAGCTACCAGAGGCATTCAACCTTAATGTCACGGATATCATCCTTGGAGTATTTTGGCATCATGTTCCGAACCATCCTAAGCTTGTAGCCATGATAGAACATAGACACCACAAGAATCCTTGCAAGGATAGTACCATAATTAGGCATGCTACAAGCACACTTGATCAAAATAACTAACAAAAAAATATTTTCCTAATGTACTTTTGACCAATGAACACGTTTTTCCTTGTCATCAATTTGATCTAAAAGTTTTGGCTTAACCATCTGAATTATTTCTATAAGCAATCTCTCTACATAAGCAAGCATATATAGTTCATATTCAAGGCGCACAGATATTGCACCTCTTCATTACTTAACAACATAAAGTTACAAATTTAGATTACACAGTTACAGGTTCATTAAACAATTCAAATACAAGTCATAACATAGTTCTAATTCATGAAACCACGCATGAGACCAGTAGCTAAAATATATCAACAAAATTGTGACCCACAAAAAGCATATCCAAGGAAGGATGCTCTAGGTATAAGTTTGCTTACTTTCAAATATGATTTGACTGTACTCTTATCTAAAAGACACCTTTCATAGTTTCGTAACTCTACAAGATAAAGGCTCAAAAGCTTCTATCATAGTCTCGGCTTATCAAATAAATATCATATATGGATACTAATTTTATGCCACCCACACTAAAAGCAATGAGCAATATGAATCCAAAAAAAAAAAAAAGGTGCAATGACTCATTCATTATATTTTGTTGCAACGCATGGAACCTACAACCTACATAGAGTTGGAAAATACAACTCACAAAAAGCAAAATGTTCTGAATTTATTCTGAATTATGTTTGTATGTTTAATTAGTTTTGCAAACTTCTGGACAAAAAATGTTTCTTTGAAAAAATCATAAAAAATTGTTGTGACGCTGGTTTTCAAAGAAAATATGATAATTGTTGCCAGTGAAATCATTCTACAGCAACTGTTCTTACTAGTCAATTTTAGGAAGTAGAGCTATTCTACCCAGGATGTACAGATGCCATTATCATTCGGGAAAAAAAAAAAAAAGACCGGTGCTCTATTTGAATAATGGGTGAAAAAGGATTGAGTGAGCCAAGTGAATCTCAACACTATATCCAAAAAAGCCCAACATATTAAAGAAAACTCAACGACTGCGAAAAACCCCAAATCCTCCTGTGACACCGAGCAACGCGTACGGTGGCTTAGATTCTTTCTACTGACGAATTACCACTAGCAACGATAGACGATGAGACATGAGGCCACCACCACAACCAGCGACAATCTACGGCAAGACGGAAGACACAGTCACAGTTTCAATTTGGAAGTGGAAGATGCGATTTTTTTTAGCCGTAAGACCCCTTATTTTGTTTTCAACATAAAGGGTAAAATGGTCATTTGGATTTGAGACATATTAGAAATAATGATCCTTTGGACCCTACTTTAATTTCACGATTTTATGAGACCTCTCGTATATTAAATGTCTTATAAAAGGACCATAAATTAATTTTCCCTTAAATATATGGTTATATTTTTGGCTTTGCATGTAATTGATTTCTGAAACTTGTTCTTGTACCTTCAGGGTGATGTGTTAGATCAACTTTGGGAATTGCCGGTGGAGCAAGAAGGAAGTGATATAATATTGGAGGAATTTTGAAGTAGTTCCATTCACAAATTCTTAATTTTTGGCATATCTTTTGGAAAATTCTCAGTATAACACCCAAAATTTTGAAAAGATCAATAATAAAAAAATGTTTAGAATCTTAGGTATTATTTTAATATTAAAATACCTTATAAATAAAATAAAAAATCAAAGATATCTTGAGAATTTATCTTATGAATCATTCCCACGTCACATTTAATAGAAATTGTAATTAAGATTTCTGAAGATGGGAAGTTTGAAATTTGGGAGAAAATGAAAAGACAATATTGCCCCTGCCAGAAAATTTGCATTAGCTATACGGGGAGGGGCAAAATGGTAGATGGATATATAAAAATCTCTCTCTCCTTTTCCTCTCTCTTCTCCCTCCGTCATTCGTCCTTCTGTCTCTCTCGATTTCTCAGTACCTCTCTCGTTTTCTCCGCCCTCTCAGCCTCTTCAACGGACTTGGGCGGCGTCGATGGCGTTTTTCCATTCCTACCCGTTATTCCTCCGATTAGTGCCGTTTGAGAGAGGGTCCGATTTGGGGTTTGGGTGTTTTGAAGTCCATGAACCGATTAAAGTGAAGCTTAAGCATAGAAATCTAGTTTCTCTGAAGAAATTTGAGCTTTTGTGAAGTGTTGGCCTGATTTCTTCAATTTCTTTCTTTAGTCACTGTTCATCTACGAGTTCCTGCGGATTTTTTTTTTTTACCTGAATTCGATAAATTAGTTTTAAATTGTAGCTAAGAGTACATAGGAGTTGATTTAAGTTGGAATTTAGCTTTTACATGTTTAATTTTGGTTCTGTATAGTGATTTGAAAGGGGCTTCACAGTTTTTGGCCGCTGGGAACTCATGAAGTGTGGCCCTCATTAGGATAAATTCGTTATTAGAATTGTTTAGGAACATATTGAGGTTGATTTCGGTTATTATATTACAGATTTGAAGGGTTATGTGATGAGCTTTCTTGTATGTTGTCGGTGCTCTGTTCTGGATTTTTGTTTCAGTCCTGTATGTGTGTTAGTTTTCTGAAGTTGAGGGCTTAAATGTGCTAGAATATTGTAATGAAGCTTAGTAATGGTTAATTGCTGGATTTCATGTTTTATTTTTGGCTGGGGATTGGGATACCGACCCTGACCCTATTTCTGCCCTGTTTTGGGTCTTTGAAATTATGTGACTGGATGAGCTGCTAGAATATAAGTGGCTAAATAATGATTTCATATTCAATCAGTTTACTGATTGATTTTTTTTTCAAACTAGGAATTAATTAAAGATGTTTTTTGAAGTTCTATGTTGAAATCTTCGGATTGATGAGGATTTCTGAACTTGAGGAATTTTTACTTTGGTTGAAGTCTCTGTTTCAGTCCATTGCATGTGGATTTAAGATATAATGAAGAGTTGTGAACTGGAATTTTGTGCTGATGTGTTAGATTTCTGGTGCAAGCCTAAAACTAATTTCAAGTTTCTGTTTTAAGGTCTCTGAACGATATACAAGTGTCTTAAGGTGTGGAGGCACGACTAAAGATTATAATTTAAATGATGATTTAAACTCTACTTATAAATTTAGAAGACAGTTTCAGAGCTTTAGTGGGCTGTTCGGATTCAAAAGTTGAAGTTGGAGGATGAAACTTTCATGAAGATTGTTTGTTTGCATCTTTTGTTATATTTACTTTTAATTTTTAATTTATAATCGAGCATTGTTTGTTTGATGTGCTTGCCAAATCAACAATATTGCATTTGGACTCTGATCCAAATGGAACTCATATAAGTGCGTGCGTGCATGAAGGTTTCAATGGACCAGTTTTGTTACTTTGACTCAATCCCATATGTAAAGTCTAATTTTTCCTTTTTCACATGCAAGTCACTAAGAATTTGGGATTCAAACATGTAAGGATACCTTCAAGTTGATCTCAATATGTTTATTGCTTCATTATCTTAAAGCTTGTTCGGGTTTTTTTACGGAGAGGCGAAAATCTTATTACTTGAGGTTTTTATATGTTAGATAGGAAAAGTTTTAGTTCAAATTGGAGGTTGTATTAGGAGGATAAAGCTGAACTAATATGTCATGTTTTACATTCTTCTTGTTGCTATGTTTAAGTTCCAGTTTATAATAGTTAAAGCTGCATGATGAGGAATTGTGAATCTGCTTTGTAGTTTCTATTTTTATTAATTAAAATATAGAGTTCTTTGAAGTTAAGGATTAAGAATGAAGTCAGTAGATGCATATTGTGTTCTTGTATTCATTAAGCATAGTGGGATTAAACCTATATTTTACTAAAGTTATAATGATTTCATTAATAGAATTGAGTTGCTCTGTTTGGTTAGTGGAAATGTGATGAGATGTTAATATTAGATTTGTTGATATTTTCTGATTATGGTAATAGTATTTAGTTAATATGTGTAATGTGTAAATTTGATTATAATTTGAAGTCTTAAAATCAAATGTAAGTGTTGTATGTATTAAGAGTATATAGGATCAAAGTCTCTGTTTGTTTTGGAATTATGCACTTAATTAGTACAAGAAGTGGAATTTAGTGTTTGATGATTATTGGAAGGATTGAATGGTTTACCTTGATGTGCTCTGCAAGATTTAAGTCTTGTAATTCTAAATTGATGATTGATCATAAAAAGGTTTGAATTTGAAAAGCCTTGCTCTGTTTCTATTTTCAAAGTTCTTGAGGATTAAACCGAAGAAAATTTACTGTGTGTAACTTATTAAAGTGATATTGGATGGTCAAGACTCTAAATAAGTGTATGCAAATAATAATTTGCCTAGAGTACAAGATTTGGGTAGTGTTAAGTAAGTTAGGATTCGAGAGAGACACATCAATTAATTTAGGCTAAAGTATACTTTTGGTCCCTTATCTTTGTATTAAGTCCTCTTTTGGTCCTTTAACTTTGAAAAGTGCACTTTTGGTCCTTTTTTGCTAACGCCGTTAGTTTCATTTAACAAAAAATGCTGATTTAGTAAATTGAAAAAGTCATTTTATAATTAAATATTAATAAAAATGGTCAAATTTAAAAATATAAGAATTATTTCCTTTAAATTAAAGTAACGACGTTAGCGAAAATGGACAAAAAGTACACTTTTCAAAGTTAAGGGACCAAAAGAGGACTTGATATAAAGATAAAGGACTAAAAGTATACTTTAGCCATTAATTTATGGTTTAGACTCTAACCCAAACCTATATTTATGAATATAGGCTTTGACTTTTGATTTGAGTTCATAGAGATGGTAGAAAAGAGAAGTTGGTTCAGGACTAAGTTCTGATATCTAGGTAGCAGTTTCATTCAATATCATTTATCTTGTATGATTAATTGCATAACATCTATTATAAATTTACGGTAAATTTCAAGGTCGAAAGACCGTTTTAACCCTGTCAGAAATATCTAGTTTATCAGAGTATTCCAAGACTAGATGGCTAGCTACCTTTAGTACAGTTTAAATATAACTAAAAAGTTATATTTAGGAGGTTGAGTCTCACGGGTCACATAATTACAGGAAAATAAATTTATATTAATTGTGTGGTAGTGCCTTGTGCACACTAACATTGCAGGGCTAATGTTTATTTGTAACTTTTTTTACAGGTTTATGAATTGTTGTGCATGATAATAAATGAAATGAGTTGCGTTTTGAATTTTTTTTAAGAGGAACAGGGAGATGGAAGTGCTTTTGGGTAGAAGATAGTATTGAAGAGTAGAAATACCTGCCAATTTCATTGTATATTATTAGTATACTTAGAGAATTTTATTATATTTTATCTGTGCTTGACAGAATAATTTAATTTAAATTATTATTATACATGTTGTAACCATCCTCCATAAGGAGGTTGATCACAAGCACATGTAAAACAGTTATAGACTAAAAAAGCTAGATTTTATTTAGTTATATTTATACTAGGTAAATATGCTTAAATATATAATTATATACAAGGATAAGTTTGGACCCGGCTGCCTTTATTGGTTTATAACCATTTGAGATTATTAATAATATGTTGGAATGAATTCAAATTGTTAGAAAAGCCCATTCTTCAAAGTATATTATTTTTATATATGATTTGAAAAAAAAAAGTTTAATTTAATCAGATTTTTGGCTTCTGATATTTATAAGTGGTTATAAAAAGTAGGTGTTACACCTTGTTATTAACGGACACTGGATTTTTTTTTTTTTTTTGAAAAAAAGAGTGATTAATATTTAAGTGGTTGATTTCTATTTTTAAGTGAGTAATAGCTTTTGTTTTTAAGTACAAAAAACACTCATTTGGATAAGTGTTTTTCATTTAAGTGATTTTTTGAAGCTATTCTCATATTTTGTTTTTGAAAAGTGAAAATGAGAATATGGAAACGCACTGCATTTTTTAAAGCTAATCTCATATATATTGTTTTTCATCAACTAAGGGCATGGTTGACTTCTGGTTTTTTTTTTTTTAAAGTGACTTTCGTTTTCCTTTTTCTTTTTGGGCACCTCGCTCAAACAAATAATTTTTTTTAATTGGTGAAAACTGGAAAAAATGGTAATGAAACAAGCCCTTAATGATGGCTTGTTTGATTTAATAGGAGATGAAATGGGGACTAATAATAATTGAAAGCAAATCCAAAATTTGGACTTTTGAACTGTTAAAACTTTGGTGCTGACTAGTTATCTGGCGACGTCAATTAATTGGAAGCGTCCAAAGACTTCTCTAAAGATTTGTAAGAGATATGGCAGATACAAAGGCTTCGTTTTGACACTACTACATAAAGGAGTTTTTATGTCTGTTATTTAGGGGTTTTTATGTCACTTTTTTATGTGACATAAAAAGTAGTGACATAGAAAATATGGATATTTTACGTCACTTAAAATAGGGGACGTGGAAAGTCATATTTTTCACTTCACAATTTATGAAATAAGCGACGTAGATAAGTCCCTGAATAATTTTTTTTTATTAAATGACTAAGATTTCACGTCACATGTTTAGAAAACATGTGACGTGGAATGTGGCGTGAAGAAACCACGTCACTTATTAGCCAAATAAGTGACGTGGTTTCTTATAAACCACGTCACATTTTTAGTTATATGTGACGTGGTTTTGGAGAAACCACGTCACTTATTAGGCTAATAAGTGACGTGGTTTCTTGCCAGAACATTTCACGTCACATGTTTATAAACATGTGATGTGGATTATTATTTTTTTTAAATTAAATTTTAATATTTTCATGTGATCCCATTTTCTTTTTCTTGTTTTTGCTGTCTCAGAAAACAGATTCACCATAAATAGCAATCAACCAAGCTAACATAAGTAATCAATCATACTAACCATATATAACTTGTGTTTACTACTACTTCACAAATTAACCATTAGTGTTACACAATTTAGTATTTTATACAATGATCAATCATCTCTACTAACCAAGACTAACCAATTCCGAAAGCAAAAATCCAGCAACATTCTCACGAATTGAATCAAGATCTTCATCTGTAAATGCGTTGGTATCATAAAACTGCAACAATAAAGATGTGATTATCAATGCAAAGAAATTATATAAAACATTATATATTTATGTATTAACTGTATCAATCATACAAGAATTTAACTTATACCTGTGAGAATGATCCGGTTCGTTCACTAATAATAATGTCAAAAATATATTTCATGACGTAATATCCGCACTCCTTATTAGTTGATTGCCTAGGGCACTTCAATCACTAGAAACGGTATAAATTAATAGCAATCAATTTAATAAATCTCAATTGACTAACATTGAAAGAATTTAAATCAAAAGTACTTACTCTAGGTCTTTGTAGCACGACATCTTGATGTTCTTGACCAGTTTTTTCCATTGAATGCCACTGAGATATACCCCTAAAATGGAACCAAAATGAGTACATATATATGTGACTAATTTATTTGGGACATTAGTATATAATAAAGATATTAACACTACTCACATCGATAGGAGAGTTCTATGATTGGGGGTTATATTACGCCTCAACGAGTCAAACCAAACCAGACAATGATCCCTAGGGCAAACGACAGCTAGTGCCCAGTGCTTACTGAAAGACATTAAAAATAATCATAACATTTACAAATGTATATAATGATGAAAAGTTGGCAAAAGGAAACAATCAAACTTACTCTTCAAGAATAGGTGCAAAATAGATAATTCCCCGGTTCACTGACATTTGATGGTTGACGTATGCCTGCATGTTGTCATCATAATTCCTCTGCTCCGCCGGGATATTGAAATTATCCCTCATCACCAATGCCATTGGACTGAAGAATCTGTATTGTCCCCTGCCTAATCTGTTACACAAGCTGTGGAAGTACCTATATATCATAGACAAGTTGAAATCAAAAAGGGATTTAATAAGAAATACTGTTGAGACATAAAAAGTAACGGTCATTTATTACATAGTCGCTAATTCAAGCCATCCAAGGTCAATTTCCTGCAGCAGCAAAAAGTCCCTGATATCTTCAGAACTCTGAAGCAAAAATTTGTATGTACGGTAAGGACTGACTACTCCTGGAGGCATCGTAAAGGGCACAGACTCTAAATTTGGCTGCATCTCCCGTAGGAGCTGGAGAGAAGGATATTCGTCTGAAAAGGTCTGCAGGGAGATGGAAAAAATCATTGTTATGTTATGCCTAAACCAGAAAAATATCAAACAAGCAGTCTCAAGACTTAAGTGTACATACCACATCAACCGGCGGGTCCGGCCCCTTTTGCGGGCTCTTGTGTACAAGATATCTAGGCCACAAGATAAATGCCCTGACCGCCTCGCCTAATTTGGTGACTTCATGATCGGGAAAGGGTACACCTACCCCCGCCTCATTGCTCAGGACAGCTCTAACGGACACCTTCACTTGGTCCTCATCAATAGGAAAATTATGTATGAGGGAGGCGTTCGGGAACTGGAGAGCTTTGGCTACCGCGCGCAGGCGAGGGAAATCAAGATGGAGATAACACTCATCTTCATAGTCAGGGTTGTTTTCTGGTGTGGGATCTAAGTCGTCCTCATGAATTGATCCTAACTGTCCAAGCTGATTGCAGCTGTCTTTGCCGCTTGGACCGGCGGTACCGAGAGACTCCTGCAAGGGATGAAAATATACAGAGTAAGACTATAATTGATGAACCCGGAATATGGAAATAAACATATTTAGTAGATGATCAAACCTGATTATTTTGTCCAGAAGAATTCGTTGTGAGTCCGAGCTGTACGGTAGATGCTCAGACTTGTGCCTCAACTTGTATCCGGATCTGCTCATTAAGCTGCTGGATATGTGCATCCAACTGTTCCTGGAACTCGGCCTTCATCTCCGCCATAGCCCTGGCCATAATCTCCTCAGTGGATTCTCTACGGGCGTGAGATCGGGGTTTGCGACCGAAATACTTGGTCAGCCCTACATTCCTCGGCTCCCCGATAACTCGACCGTGGTGGTCGAGCTTCCCAATTGCCGTGGCAAGGATGTCCATCCTCCCAGAAGGTGTGAAGGACCCTTGGGTGGCTTGCTCCTCAAGTTCTTCCTGTAGTGACCCAACAAAATCATAATTTGCAATGTGCTACAAAACCACAAGTTAAATGCATAAACACCAAATAAAATACTTACAATCCTCTGTGCAACTTTCTCAACCTCCAGAGTCACAAATTTTCCTTCTTTATTCTTCCTTCCCTCAGCCCATTTCGTATGACGTGGGAAGGGCGGCAGAGGCTCTACAACAAAGGTAGGATCGGACCGTGCAGCTTCCTCCATTTCTGCTATTTGTTTCTGGGTCAACTTTTTCTCTAGCCACTTGTAACCACCCCGAGACATCGTGTGCTTATAGATATTCTTCGCTTGTCGCTTCTTTTGTTTTTCGCTCTCCTCCTGTGAAACTAAGACTAAGTTAGTTAACTAATATAATGTGTTAACAGTGCAATTTTTAACCAAAGTTAAAAAGCTATTTATGAAATATACAGACCTTGAACTTTTCGTCTAGCCGTGATGCAACAAACTGCTTCCAAGTGTCTGGGTCAATATTGGGATAGCTCTGACCCGGATCTTGACCCTGCTTGTCTCCAAAGACGTATTCTCTGGTCAGGAGATTCTTGAAATTCTTCCACATCTTGCGCCCTTCTCCCAACCAAAAATCTTTGAAAAATTGTGTGTTTGGGACATCAAAATTTTGCTGAAAATAATGACGAACACATTAGTTGAATTAAGTGGAAATAAGAATACATACATATTAGGAACAAACAGAAGTATAATGATAAAACATACCAAAATATCTGACCAACATTGATCCTTAACGTCTTTGTTGACTCTCCGCCAATCGTTAACCAAGATGCTTATCCGGTTCCTCACCACAAAACCGATGTAGCTGATGAAATTCGCACCAACTTCCCCGATAGGATTCATGTCATCGTCAAAATCCACACGGATAGGCTGCACATTTGTCCCCTGACGGACAACAACTTCATTGAGCTTCGTCGGACCTCTTCCCTTTCTCCGAGGGGGATCGTTCCGTGTTATCACCCTCTGCCATGTACCTGTTAACATATCAAAGATGTGATGATTCACAATTCCACAACCTTCACAAAACCAAAACAAAAACATTAACAAGAACTAATACATGATAATTCAAAAAGGTTCTCACTTTATATGTTATCCCATATCCCCTCACAATGATCATTTCTAGAGGCAAATTGGTCATCATCATCTACCAATTCAAATTCACTTGGTTCAGGTGGTCCTGCGCCTAAAGGTTATATCTCATCTAGATCTAAAATGGGAGCACGGTCCTTTTGCTTTTTACCTTGCAAGACTGTGGACAATTGCTTATTTGCGGGATCTGTTACATAGAACACCTGTTTTGCGTGACTTGCTAAAATAAAAGGCTCATCTCTGTACCAAGCCTTCTGAAGATCAATTGAGATCATACCAGTGTGAGGATCAATCACAACTGCGCTATTGTTAACCCACTTGCATTTGAAGATTGGAATTTTGAACTTTGTGTAACTAACTTCCCAAATTTCTTCAATTACGCCATAATATGCCATGGAAGCCAATCTTGGGTTTTTATCTTTCGAACTGGAGAAGTGCATCGCTTCGGCTGCCACCATCACGCCACTGTTTTGCATGGTGCTATTATTGTCCTGGGCCTTAGTGTAGAAGGAATAACCATTTATGTCAAAAGAGCACCAAGTGACAACCTCAAAACGAGGCCCTCCGGCTAACCATCTTATTGTATCCGGCGCACCAGTCTCCTTTTCAACATACTCCTTGAACCACCCAATAAATGTCCTATTATGCTCGTTAGAAATCTGCATGTCACTCTTTTTCGGATTCTTTTCTTTCAGGATCCTTTTATGCTAGTCCAAATAAGGCTGCACTTCTTCCATATTATTCAATATGTACAGGTGTGCTTGTAACACCTCTTCACGGCACATAGTCTTCACTTTAACGCCTCGTACCCCCTTACCGATCCCATCTTCATGTCGGGGGATTTCCTCAACCACTTTTAGATACGATTTGCAAAAATCAATTGCCTCCTCAACTAAGTATCTTTCAACAATTGATACCTCAGGTCGATGTGGGTTCTTGGAATACCCTTTCAAAACTTTCATGAATTGCTCGAAAGGGTACATCTACCTCAGATAAATAGGGCCACATAGCCTTATCTCCCTTACCAAATGAACAATCAAGTGCACCATAATATCGAAAAAGGCTGGAGCAAAGTACATCTCTAATTGGCACAATATAATGTAACCCTCATTTTCCAACTCGTCGAGCTTTTCAGTGTCGATGACTTTGCTGCAAATCGCATTGAAAAACATACACAGTCTTGTTATAGTCATCCTCACATCATCTTGCATAATGCCTCTTATAGCAATTGGTAAGAATTGTTGCATCAATACATGGTAATCATGCGACTTCATTCCAACCAACTTCAACTCGTTCATAGACACAAGTCTACTAACATTAGAAGAATAACCCTGCGGCACCTTGATCCCACTTAAACACTCACAAAGACTTTTTTTCTCCTGTTTAGAGAGTGTATGAGCAGCAGGTTCCATATAAGCCCTCTTTCCATTTTCACTGACTATAGGATGCAACCGTTGTCTTATACCCATTTCAACCAAGTCTAACCGTGCATTGAGTCCGTCCTTAGTCTTCCCTTGTATATGCAACAACGTTCCAACAAGACTATCACCGACGTTTTTTTCCACATGCATCACGTCTATACTGTGCCTCACATCCAGAAATCGCCAATAAGGTAGATCAAAGAAGATTGACCTCTTCTTCCAAATGATCTTCTCAGAACTGGTCTTCTTCTTCTTCTGTTTCTTACCGAATACCACATTAACATTCTTAACACGACTGAAAACTTCCTCCCCGGTTAAGGGGGTCGGAGCAGATCTATATTCAGATGAGCCATTAAAACACTTCTTTAGTCTACTATAAGGATGAAACCGATCAAGAAACCTCCTGTGACCGAGGTAAACGGTCTTTCTTCCATGTTTAAGCTAGTGGCAGTTTGTGTCCAACTCACATATAGGACATGCCATATAACCCTTCACACTGTAACCAGAAAGATTGCCATATATAGGGAAGTCATTTATTGTGGTAAACAGCATAGCTCGCAACTTGAATGTCTCCTGCCTATACGCATTAAACACATCGACGCCTTCCTCCCACAACATCTTCAAGTCCTCAATCAAAGGTGCAAGATAGACATCGATATCGTTCCCAGGCTGTTTCGGCCCAGAAATCATCATAGACATCATCACATATTTGCGTTTCGTGCACAACCAAGGAGGCAGGTTGTAAATGACCAGCAAAACTAGCCAAGCACTATGTGTGCTACTGAGACTCCCGAAAGGATTGAATCCATCTGTACACAGTCCAAGACGAAGATTCCTCGGCTCACCACCAAATTCAGGAAACATTGAATCAATTTTCTTCCATTGAGGAGAGTCAGCAGGGTGCCGGAGATATCTTCCATCAGAGATTCTCTCATCACAATGCCATCTCAGTTTCTTTGCTTCTGCCTCATTTGCAAACAAGCGTTTAAACCGTGGTACAATTGGAAGGTACCACATTACCTTCAAAGGTACCCCTTTCTTTGATCCATCATCATCACCAACGGCATCCTTTCTCGGCTTGTACCTCGGAGTATCACATTTAGGACACTCTTTCAGGCCGGCATACTCATTCCTGTACAACACGCAATCATTAGGACAAGCGTGTATCTTCTTATACTCCACCGCCATCTTGCTTAAAACTTTTTTAGCCTCATACATACGCTTCGGAAGCACATTGCCGGCAGGGAACATATCACTCAAAGCTTCAAGCAACTGCGAGAAACCCGTGTCCGCCCACCCATTTTCTGTCTTTATTTTCAACAATTTCAGGACGCCGGTCAACCGAGTATACTTAGTACACCCCGGGAACAACGGTGTCTCTACATCACTCCGCAACTTCTCAAACTCATCTACCACAGAAAATGACTCAGCCCTAATGTCATTGATCATCTCGTCCATTCCATCATCACAAACATCATCCATCACTGCTTCTACATTTTGTGACGTGCACTCATCTACGGTACTTCCCAATTCCCCATGCCAAAGCCACTTCTTATAACGGAGATTGATCCCATCACAAAGAAGGTGATCCCTTATATCATCAACGCTCTTACAATAAGCATTTGCACACTTCACACAAGGGCAACGATACATGCCATTCTTACTAGCCACGTTTCTTTTGGCAAATTTAATAAATTCTTCCACCCCCATTTGATACTCTTTAGTGGTTCTCAATGCATGCATCCAACTACGATCCATTCTATTAAACCTATGCCATATGTCCAACAAATTAGTCAATTTTAGCTCACTACCTTGTGAAGAAATGGGCATGCCATACACTTAACTTCACTTCATGCAAATTTTTTAAAAAATTTCGCAGAGTTTCCCCTTGTAAGTGTGATATCCAAAAATTACATTTACAATCTAAGATAATCCAAAATGAAACTAGAAATCCCAATGAAATCACATATTAATTCAGGGGAATAGAGCAAACCAACAATCAGATCAATGGCTTACACAAAGCACAAACAAGCCAAGTAAAATTAGAGAAACACAAGTTGTCAATGGAAATTATCATAGTAGTCACAAGAATATAAGAGCATAGTCATATTCCTTATTGTTCAATGGAGGAGATAAAATCAATAGCATACCTCTAGGTGGCTTAGCAAGACAAAGATTACCCTTATGGTGATATGGGTTAGAAGAATGGATTTCTGATTTGGACCAGTTACCTGTATATATTGGAAAAGGTTAAAAATAAAATCTCCAACAAGATTCAACAGAAGAGCTAAATGGTTTTGATACTCCTCTCTACATACACTTCACTTGACACAACCAATAATCAACAAACCAAAGAATTAGACTTCAAAATAATACATTTAAAACCATACATGCAAAACCACGGAATCAATGTTTAAGAAGAATAAGGTAGTGAACACTTAGAAATATTAAATCAATTACTTCCATATTTCAGACAACTAATTAATAGTTAGAAACACAACCTCCTTTCTTTACAAAACCATTGATCAAGACTAAATTTCCAAGCATAATTCACAAAACACAAATCAAACACTAAATTTCCAATAATCAAAATGTACATCATTTCTCAAACTTAAGCCTATTACTTTTTAATCCAATTTTAGTTACCAATAACAATGTCTTTTGAATTAATCTCTTAGCACATTAACCTCCATATTTGTTTTAGCTCAATAAAACCTTGATCACCCAAAGTTCTAGACAAAATCAAATTAGCCATTCTTTTAATTCCCTTTTCAGCCTAATTAAGAACATAAGCCATACCATTCTCTTACTAGTCCATAATTATTTAATCAATGATTTACACTTCAATAATTAACATTTAAACATCATCAACTCTTATCAATATATTGCAGCATAATCACCCAAATAATGTATATAGAAACATATCAATCAAAAAGCATTTCTAAACACCATTATACACTTGTACTATTTGTTTTCCCCTTTGTTAGATTAAACCCAGAAAATCACAACTAGCAATTCAAAGAATTGCACGAAAATCAACAAGAAATGAAAACTAAACAAATTAGAGACGAACTGGGCACTAATGAAAACAAATTAAACAAATTAACAACAAATTAACAAATTAATTAGACGAACTGGGCATCATTCCAAAATCAACAAGAAAATCAGAGACAACTGGGCACTAATCAACTAAACAAATTAATCAAAATAGAGCAATCAAACCTAGAAATAAACACAACAAAATGAAAACGAAAATGCAGGGGAAAATGAATTCACAGAAATTTCAACATAATGCAAGGAAACCAACATCCACCAGAACCCAGAAAACGAAAATGCAAGGGAAAAAAAACCAAGAACACAGAAACAAAAATGCAAGGGAAAAGAAACCAAGAACACGGAGAGCTGAGAGCTGAGGGAGACATTTTGCACCTGATTGCAGAGAGCTGAGAGCTTCTTCTTCTTCAACCTATTTGCGTTTTGGGAGAGAGCTGAGGGGTGAGGGGTGAGGGAGAGAGGAGAGAGCTGAGGGATGAGGGAGACAAATTAATTTGGAGGGAGGGGGCTGAAATTCTGGCGCGGGCTTTGAGCTTTGGGTGAGGGAGATAATGCTCTGGAGCTGAAATTATAATCAGGTTTTGTATTTTTTTTTTAATTTTAATGAAACCACGTCACATATAGGAAATATGTGACGTGGTTTCTCCTAAACAACGTCACATATTAGATATATGTGACGTTGTTTGGAGAAACCACGTCACATATTTCCTATATGTGACGTGGTTTCTTAAAAATTAAAAAAAAATCCCTGATTATCTATGAAACCACGTCACATATTTTCTATATGTGACGTGGTTTCTAAAAAAAAGAAAAAAAAAAGAAAAACCACAAACCATGTCACGTATTTTATATATGTGACGTGGTTTCTAAAAAAAAATTCCCTGATTATCTATGAAACCACGTCACATATTTTATATACGTGACGTGGTTTCGTAAAAATTAAAAAAAAATTCGAAAACTGATTATTTACTACAAACCACGTCACATATTTTCTATATGTGACGTGGTTTATTATTAAAAAAATTTAAAACTTGGGGAAAACCACGTCACATAATTATAATATGTGACGTGGTTAATCACACCCATAATCCACGTCACAATTTTGCCATTATTGTGACGTGGTTTCTTCTTCAGCATGATATTTAATTACAAAAATGCCACCAAGCTTTTTTCAATGTCCGTTTTATAATTAAGTGACGTGAATTAGGGACAAGAAATGGCCTTTTTGTAGTAGTGTGACCCCCAAAAAACAAACATGCCAAGACTTTCATTTTCATTAAATATTATACAAATCTTGCATATTATATATTATTATGTTTTGAAGAAAATAATTATTTGTTCGATGTTGTTGGCAAAAAAACTATTTTTTCGATTGTATATTTCTTTAGATGAAGACTACGCATGGTACAACCCAAGAAATGGGCTGTTCAAAAAAAAAAAACAAAACAGGAACCCAAGAAAAGGAGTAGAAACACAAATAAGAGAGGCGTAACTAAACCAAATTTTATTAATTGAGGAATTTTGATGTGCTTTATATATTTCCTCGGGAAATTTGATTTGTTTTATTTTTATTTTTTACCAGCCTTTAGGAAATTTGATATTAAGCTTTTGGGTGAAGGTGTCAACGAAATTTGATAACAATTTCGGAGAAGTTTCGGTGTAATTTCCTTTCTTTCTGTACTGTATATGTTTTTCCATTTAATGCTATCTCTTCTCCACACACTAATAACACCGGAAAATACTCGGCCCTATGGTCTTCTTTCCCTCCTCTTTTACGACCTTAAACATCCACAAAATCTGATGTTTGAAAAAAAATATTAAACACTAGACCACAAATCAATCAATCAATCAATCAATCAATCAATCTCTCTCTCTCTCTCTCTCTCTCTCTCTCTCTCTCTCTCTCTCTCTCTCTCTCTCTCTCTCTCTCTCTCTCTCTCTCTCTCTCTCTCTCTCTCTCTCTCTCTCTCTCTCTCTCTCTCTCTCTCTCTCTCTCTCATTTCTTAGATTCTTGCCTACATTATCTCATTATTATTTCTTCTTTTTTTCTTTTTATTTTTTTAGCCATTGGATTTTATGAATAGTTAGAATTAGGGAAGAGGAGAGAAAGAGGACCATAAAGAAGAAAAGGGGTTCCTTGCTGAGCAAAATTTCGGAGATAATTTTCTCCTTTTCTAAATATCTAAAAATTTGGTTACTGATAGATCACAATGAAGTCGTACAATCTATGTAATCAACCACACCTAGTGGAATACTGCTTTGTTGTTGTAGATTTTCTCCTTTTCCTCATTAAAATTTTCTTCTCAAAATCTTTTATATATATATATATATAGATATATCATTAGATCAATAAATGAATGGTTGAGATTGTATATTTTATAATAATATTGTATAATGTTTTCTAAATTAAATTTTATTTATTTTTTCTTTATCGCAATTATGAACTATGAAGATAGGATTTCAAGAGTTTAAATCTATTTATTTATGTTTATAGAAATGATTTTACAAAATATTATATATAAACCATTTATTTTTACAATCCAATGGTGATGGTGATGAATATATTCTGAAAAGAAAATGAGAAGCCCAACCGACAAAATTCCAAGTCGGTAGGACCGCTTTTCTTTGAACTTTGATATTCAAGCCATGTGAAAATTTTTACAAGTCACACTGAAGGCAACTCACTTAGCTTTGCTTTTTTCATATTTATTTATTATTCATTTGGTTCTTTTTTCATTCACTTTGCTGACCCTTAGGCCGGTTTGTTTCCTATTACAAATCATTCCAAGATCTGGATTGATAAAGCAGTCGTCATTCTCTTGTGCATATCAAACCAAAGCAATATGATACATGGCTTCATCTTCTTCATCTAATCCATTATCTAAATCTCCAAAGAAATATTATTTTTTCTTAACTTCAGAGGTGAGGACACCCGCTACAACTTCAGAAGAGCCACCTTCATGATGCTCTTTGCAGCAAACAAATAGATACTACATACATGTGTTTTAAACACATATGTACGTATGAGTTTACTTTTTAAACATAGTTGCATGGTTGACTATGATGAGCTTGGTCCATAATAATGCATGTGTGTGGGTCTGGGAGTTTCACCCATAGTAATTAAACCCGGTCCGGCTCGGCCGACCCAGACCGGGCCGGGTTGGTTACTAACCCGGGGGCAGAACGACCCGGAAAACTCGTTCTGACCAGGGCAAAACCCGGCCGACCCAACGGTCCAGTAGGTCAACCCGGTTCTCTTTCTTTCTATTTTTTTTTAAAAAAATTTAATGATATTTTTGGTGTTTAGTATTATTATTATTATAGTGATGATAGGGTTGAAGGTGAAAATATTTTGTTATCATATATCTATTTTGATAGGATAAATAGTTAGTACTAGGTACTAATTGGTTGCTAACCATTCTGTGTCATTGGATAGTAGTATGATATGATATGATGATGTCATTTTATCAAAGAATTTTGTAAACAATGTTGATACTTGGATTATTTTTTTATTAATGATTCAAAATGGTAAGTGAAGTTATTGTTTGGATTTTTGAAAGTTATTGTCAGTTGGATGATTTTTTGGTTAAGTTTTTATTCTTTATCGGGCTGATTCACGGATTAGTTATGTACTGACCCTCTGACTCTTTGCTTCGACCGGGATAGTTGCCGGTCCGGATTTAATTACCATGGTTTCACCCTTATCAGGTTTACTTTTACCCTTTTTCAGACATAATATATACATTCCCTGCTGCAACGTGATTCACAAGTTCCCTCATTTCTTATTTAATTTATACATTACTGGTCTTAAGCCTGATTGGTTTTTGTTTCACTCAAAATGACTAATATGCTTGAAATTAACATGCATTAATATCTTTCACTTATAATCCACTTCACGTAAAAGCTTGTTAAAAAGGGAAACGATACTCTTATTTAAAAACTTTGATGATGACATTGTTCTTAAAAATATTTCGGATGTCCACCGTTTCTATGAAGATATTTACAGAGTAAAATTGTATATTTTCCCCAAATAGAGCTGGGAAAACGAGCTAAACCACAGGTTGCGGGCTGACCCGTCACAAGTTGCGGGTTAGATGGTGTGGGCCGCACAAGGGTTGGGAAAACCCCAACCCTCCGACTCGCCAGCCCGCCACCTTTTTTTTTGAAATTTTTTAAACTTTTTTTGTTTTGAAAATGCCATAATAAAAAAAATAAAATTTTAAATCAACAAAAATATATCATAATTGTCTCAAATAAAATAGAATACCCCAAGTACCATAAAAATATGGAATCCACAATAACATATTTATATTTGTATAAACATCTTCCTAGTTTTATTGTACTAACAATATTATTAACAAAATTCGGATTATACTATATAAACATTACAATTTGTTATGTCAATCATAAATTATATTAGTGAAATGCCTAAAAATTACCTAAAGTAATTAAATAGAGTTTTCTTTTCTTTTCTTTTTTTCTTAAATAAAAACATATATTTGGTGGCGGGTTGGCCCGTCGGCTAAATGGTGCGGGCCGCGCAGGTTGGGAAATGCCCAACCCTAACCCTTCTCAACCCGCGGGATGGCCGGTTGAACCCGTGGGTTGAGCTCATATTACCGGTAGTAGCTCCAAATGTGTGTTTGAAACTTATGGAGCACTTGGCTTGATTTATATTGGGTATACAATTCATATGTACCCACTGAATTTTGAATAATATACATCATCTTCTTTGACCTTTCAACTATTATTAGATGGGATCAATACTCTAATAAGATGTAAATCAGGAAAAATATTGGGAGAAACACAGAGGTATTATAATGGAAATTAAAGAGCACCTTAGCAAACAAATAGATGCATACATAGACTATAGACTTGAGAAAGGAGGAGAGGTATGGCCATCTCTTGTAAAAGCTATTGAAGATTCAACTCTCTTCCTCGTGATCTTTTCAGAAAGATATGCAATTTTGCATCTTCCACTTGGTGTCTAAAGGAGCTTTCAAAAATATTAGAGTTCTCCAAAAATCAAGCTAATTAACCTTGTGATACCATGGTAGAGGGAGAGGCTGTGAGGGTGGAGATTTTTTTTTAAATTTTTTTAAAAAATAATTTAAAAATAATAAAATGGGGCCACCTAACAGAAATGTTAATGAGCTAATGAAGATGTAATTTTTGCCCCAATTTATGAAGTTCACGGCACTTTTGAATCACAAAAAAAAAAACTACAAGATGTCAGATGCACATGGGAGAATAGTGTATAATCATTTTTTACCTTTTATCCAAGTATTTAATGCATTTTTTCCATTTTTACCTTTGATTAATATCATTATCTCTATTCATCTTTTCCGCCACATTATCTTTCATACTTCCTCCCACTATTACTCTATTTCTCTTTATTACTTGTCGTGTTATTAACAAGTGCATGGTTGGGAAAATAAGTTTATTTCTTATATATTTATTGTTTTTAAACCGTGTAATTTAATTATGGAGCTCTTGTAATAGGGAGTAGTAGTCCTATCAGTCCTAATTATAAGATCATATTAACTTTTTTTGTGGAAATTAAGGCAGCAAAACAAATCTCAAAATTTTGACATATGTCATATGTAATTTGATTATATGTTAGTTAATAAATAAGATAAATGAATTTTGAGAAAAAAAAATAATTAGAAAATGATTTAACGTGGGTCATATTTAGGACAGGGGAGTATCTTTTAGTTACTTTCAGTTAGCGCAAAAATACTCATACAAAACTTGTGACACCCAATACAGCATGTATTACTATTGTGGCGAAAATTAGCGTAACCCAATATAAATTGGTTTAGCTAAATTTTTTATGTGTGCAGACACACGCACAAACAGTGGTGAAGTTTTACTGCTCTCAATGGACACGCTTTTCCTTTACACACGCAAATTCCCATCCTTTCTACACGCTATTCACTCGCTTTTCGGTGGACCGCCTTTGTTATATTTCTTCGCCTTAGGCAAATAATTCATACATCTGAACTGAAAGCACTTCCAATTCTCTTTTGCATATCAAGGCAAACCGATTCAATATGGCTTCATCTTCTCAATCTACAAAGCAATATGATGTTTTTATTAGCTTTAGAGGTGAGGACACCCGCTTCAATTTCACAAGCCACCTCCATGATGCTCTTTGCAGAAACCACATAGAAACATACGTAGACTACAGACTTGAGAAAGGAGAAGAGGTATGGCCATCTCTTGTGAAAGCTATTGAAGATTCATCTTTGTTCCTTCTGATATTCTCAGAAAACTATGCATCTTCGACTTGGTGTTTGAAGGAGCTTTCAAAAATATTAGAATGCTCCAAAATCCTACCTCATTACCTGGTGATACCAGTGTTCTATAGAGTAGATCCTTCACATGTGAGGAAGCAATCTGGGAGCTACCAGAAAGCATTTGAAAAACATGAGAACAACAAAAGCATCAACAAGCAACAACTTCAAAAGTGGAGGGAGGATCTCACCCATGCTTCCAATTTGTCTGGCTGGCATTGTAGCTTCAATAGGTAACTAAATGCTCATGATCTTTCTCTTACCATGTTCTTCCATGCGTGGGGATAAATTAAATCAATCTTTAAGCTTCTGCTGGCTGTTGATCATTGCGGAATAGCTTCTCTTGTACATTATGTTTAACCAGTCCACTAGGCTCATCAACCTTACTGCTATGATATTTTCATCTAAATCCCCATCTCACAATAGCCATAACGATGCATTCATATTCATTCAAGTAACCAGAAGTTTTACATATCCATAAATTAAATTCTCTAGTAATGTTTCTCAAGAAAACCATATTATAACAAATTTTAAAATTCTGAAATCTTTAAAGTCACATTTTATTTGGAATAGCTCATATTTTGAATGGTTATTTAATATATAAAAATATATATATATTGCTGTATCAAATTAAATTTGGTGCATATTTACGTTTTCAATTGTGTGTAGGAATGAGGCAGAGCTAATTACAGAAATAGTACAATATGTCGAAAACAAGTTGAATATGACATATCAAAGTGAAGAAAATTTAAAAGGCTTGATTGGAATTGATAGAAGAATGGCAGATATAGAATCATTGTTGTACAAAGATTCAAACAGTGTCCGATGTGTTGCCATCTGGGGTATGGGTGGTTTGGGCAAGACAACTCTTGCAAGAGCATTGTTTGATAGATTTTGCTCTGCATATGATGGGGTTTGCTTCTTGGATAATGTATCGGAAGAATCAAAGAAAAATGGGTTTTATGCTTTGCAGAAAAAGCTTATTTTGGAGTTATTAGGGAATGAGGAATCTAAGAGCATGCTTGCTAAAATACCTCATGCCATGAGAAGACTTCGTCGGAAAAGAATTTTCATTGTTCTTGATGATGTTGATGATCCAACACAGTTAGAAGATTTAGCTGGAAGACGTGATTGGTTTGGGTCAGGCAGTAAAATCTTGATAACAACTAGAGATAAGCAAGTGGTTCTTGGCAAGGAAGTAGATGATATATATGAAGTTAAGGCTCTTAATTCTGATGAGGCTTTTGCTCTTTTCTCCATCAAAGCCTTTCGAAATAACTATGCTGATCCAAAGATAAGAGGGCTAGCAAAAGAAGTGATTCAATATGCAGATGGAAATCCATTGGCACTAAAAGTTTTAGGTTCTTTATTGAATGGCAAAAGTCATGAAGTGTGGGAGAGTTAATTAGAAAGGCTTAAAAAATTACCTTGTAAAAGAATTAATGATGTCTTGAAATTGAGTTTTGAAGGACTTGATGATAATGATGATGAAGAGAAAAACTTTCTGTTGCATACCGTTTCTTCAACCAGTACGCTGTGAAGGATGTAACAAATTGGTTGGATGCGTGTGGTTATTCGACAATTATGGGATTGAATTGAAGCATCTTAAAGATAAAGCTCTTTTGGATATTAAAGGAGGAAGAATATGTATGCATCACCTGATAAAAGATATGGGTTGAGAAATTGTTCGTAAAAGATCATATCCTCAAATACGCGTTCAAATATGGAATTCTATTGACACGGTAAGAGTGAAATATGTACATATTTATTTTATTAATGAAATTAAAAATTGTTGAATTCTAGATCAATTCCTATTTAATTTACATAATATCATATTACCATTATTATTTTTGTTTGTTAGGGAAGTGAAGCCATTGAAGGCATATTTCTGGATGCATCACTTGAAGAGATGTGCTTAAGTCCTCAAGTCTTCAGTTCAATGCCCAAACTAAGGTTACTTATTATTCATGATGATTCCAAAGAGAACAAGTTAAAATTTCCTAACGTCATAGAGTTTTTGCCACATAACTCATACTATTGTGTTGGACATGATACCCTTTAAAGTCGTTGCCACCAACTTTCACAGGGAAATATCTAGTTTAAATTGAAATGCCCAATAGCATGTTGACAAAACTTTGGAATGGAGACCCAGTAAATTTTTTTTATTTCTTTTCTTAATAAATGTTGTTTATACACTCAGAAAAAATACGCTTGATTTTATACTTCCTTTGGTCCTACTTATAAGCTAGGTTCTACATAATGATCTTTAATAGAAAAAAAACTCTAGGAAAATTTAATGCAACACGGATATCCTATTGTAAAAATTGCTTTGCCCTTTGGCCAGCACACTAAACTCGATCTAGGAACTTATAATTATTGATTAAGAGTAATTTTAGGAAATTTGTAAAAAAAATCAATTAACTAATTTTCTTATGAAAAAGTAGTTGAGAATGCTTTTGATGGGAGCTGTACTTCAGTTATGTTCATGCCACCTATCTTACTATGTAATTTAAATTTTTACAGAATCTTGTGAATTTAAGCGAAATCAATCTTTATGGATTGCAAGACTTGATTGAGCTCCCAAATTCTACCAAGGCCATTCATCTTGCATATGTTTATCTCATGGGGTGCTCAAAACTGAGGAGCATTGATCCATTTATTTTCTCTCTCCATAGCCTTCGTGAATTACTTCTAAGTGGATGCGAAGCCCTTACCGGCCTTACAAGCAACACCCATCTCAAATCACTAGTAGATCTTAAATTGAGTGGATGCTAAAGACTGAGCAAATTTTCAATGACATCAGAAGAGCATCGATTTCATTTAGATCTTTCAGGAACAGCCATCAATGATGAGCTGTGCTCATCAAGTGGACATCTCAGCAAAATTAATTCATTGTTTTTGGATGAATGCAAAAGTGTGACAAGTCCTCCCAATAAATTGTTTGACCTACGTAGACTTCAATTTCTTCATGCCAATGGTTGTAATAAGGTAGCATCAAGTCTTCATTCCATACTTGATGGGGTGCATGCTTTGCACGCTCTACAGTTGAGGGATTGTAGCGAATTATTTGAAGTGCCTGACAACATCAGCATGCTATCATCATTAAGTCAGTTAGATCTCTTAGGGACTAATACATACTTCAATGCTATCATCATTCAGATATATAGAGACACTGCCCTCAAGCATCAAACATCTTTCGAGCCTTGAAGATCTTTTCTTGGATGGATGCAAAAGGCTTCGGTCTCCACCACAACTCCCTCCCTCTATCTCAACATTGTCTGCAAATAATTGCATATCCCTTGAGACTTTACATGTATCTCACGTTCATGATTATTTTCATTTCTCACCTTACTTTTCATTCATGAACTTCTTGAAGTTGGATGAGCAATCAATCAAAGCTGCTGAGGTAAACGTGCTGCTTTATATCAATGAAGACAAATATCACGATGGTATAAAATTGGAATATCCAGGGGAAAGAATACTATAGTGGTTCATGCATGTATAGGTTTGATTAATCTTCCCTAACTGTGGATCCCCCTTCTATTCCACATCCTTGGCATGCTAATTTAATTTTCTATGCCAACATTTCTAAATCACCACTTTTAGAGTTTGAAGACCTTGATGCCAAGTGTTTTGTTGATGGTCAACATGCTTGCACGTCTCAAGTGAAACTCTCTGGGCCCGTATTGTCAGATCATGTTTTTCTTTGGAGGAGTGGATATTCAAGTTGACAAGTACAAAGGAAAATTGAAGAAAAGAGAACTCAAGACAACACTTATCATCCTTTGCTTCAAATTCAATTCACACTCTCTTCGAATCCTAAAAGTAGTGTAGAGATTAAAGAGTGTGGGGCATGCCACACATCTGCACTTTAATATCAGAATTACCTTTAACAACTTGAATTTGGAATTACAGTGGAAGTGTCACCTCAAAAGCGTAAATATCACATCTCTGATGAGTTTGGAGAATTTGATTATGAATTTCAAGGCTCTAATGAGTTTGAAGAATTTTGATTCCTGAGTTTGACAGCACTATCCTTCTTTGCTACCATCATCTCATCCATTCCCGGTTCATTGCTACCATCACAATCCTCCTTGCAAGCTGATGTTATAGAAACGGATATCAACCTCATGTTAAAACTCTTTCAATCCCATTCCTACGTGGCTGTTGACAAAAGAAAGCTATCTTCTTTTATGAAGGAACACTTACCTGTTACTTTTCCTTCTTTGCTTTTTATTTGAGTTATGTAATATTATATGTTACTTTTTCATTTGAATGAATTGTCCTTTATACAAATAAAGGAATTTGAAGAATTTGATTCTATGTTTGAAAGCTCTAATGAGTTTGAAGAATTTGACTGGGTCTGAATGCTCTGATGAATACTATGAAGATGAATGATCTGCTCACTTCAACTTAATACATTGCTTCCATACACCTTAAAGAAGGTATAATCTGATTTTAGGTTATCCTTGTGTTATATTGACATACATACAATGAGTTTAAGATTCTTTATTGACATTCAATCCTATTCTCTTGCAGTCCGAATTAGTTTGCTTATTTTAGCCTTGCTTCTTATTGTTTAAGAGATTATGAGCGTAGTGAAGATTATATTCATCGATTGAGATTGGCATGTTACGGCCATAGCTTCATTATATTGGATCTTCAAGAATTAGATTCATCAACTGCACATTAAGCTAGTTATTTCTCTTACTTCTAATTTTTCATAAGGGTAAAGGGTCAATTGATTCAGTTGTCCATCGATTGTTATTTCTCACATTAATTTTTCTCTCACTTTTAATCTTTCACTTTTTATTGATGGTTTTTGGATTACTTTTAGGTCAAGTAACCATCGATTGATTCACTTGTCCATCGATTGTTATTCAACAATCGATGGCTACTTATTTCACTTGATTGAACTTAGCCTAGTTTACTCCGAGTGCTCAGCAATACTCAATTAAAGATGATGTCAATCGATTGAAGTATGCAACACTCGATTAAAGCTTCATCAATCGATGTGCAATAGATATCCCATCGATTGAAGAGTTTGAAGTTCAATCGATTGCCTCATAGCTATCGATTGTTTTTAACTTACTTTTCAAAACTTGTTTCAAAACATTTTCTAAGTTAAGATACTTATCACTTTCATAGCCTAAGCCATATTTGGTTATCATCAAAATTCTGAGGTTCAAGACCAAAGTGACGTAACAGGTCTTGTTGGCATTAATGAAAGAATTTCAGATTTAGAATCACTAATGAACCAAGGCTCAGAAGATATAATATATTAGTTATTTTGTTATTTATTTTAGTTATATTTAATTCAAAAATTGCCTTTTTATATTTTTCCTTCAGTTATCACACCCTTACACTTACACATTTGCTTATCCTCAATTAAAAGAAAATCACATTCTATACAAAAAGAGCAGTGCACATGAATCTCTAAACAAAGATCATTACACCCCACACTTTGATATTGCTGTCAGTTATTATTTCAGTTTATGTCTTATCAGAATGAATCACCAAGCCAATAACCTTAAGCAATTGTAATCATAAATCAACTCATCATGATCAAAAGAATAGAAAATAACAAGTGCAACAATATGATTAGTAAAGGAATACTAAGCTTCCTAACTCCTATAGCAAATCTAAGTTTCCTTGCTTAATCAAGTATGCAATCAACAAGGTATCAAGCTACTTTTCTCTTTTGTTGACTTTCTTTTCTTTGTTTGTTTGTTTTCACTTTGATTTATTCTTGAGTTGTTTTAGTCCCCTTTTGACGCAATACTGCACATGGGTGGTACAGCACCGGTTACTCAGTTATCCCAACAATTATATCAAGAGGCTTTTAGCCCAACTCTTAACCTTTTTGACTTAACCGTTTAACGAGAGTGTCAAAATTGGTGATGAAGTACCCCTGTTACTAAGTCACATCTAGATAGGCCAGTGGAGTTGTTAACACATACTTTCTCTATTTCTTTTTTTTTTTCTGGTATTTGTTTTACCTGGATCATATCCTTTAAAAACCACTCAATCAATCAAGATAGTCAAATTTTCTACAAGAATTAGGAATCAAAGTATTCAAAAACTAATCATTTGTTTATCTTGTTGTAAGCTATTCATCTTCTTAAAAGTTCATCTCCAGATTTATACAAAAGGCTAAGGTACATGGCTTGATTGAATCATTCTTCCCTATTATGGTTATGTTTTTTTATATCAATTCTCAAAGATGGGTAAAGGCTCAAATTCTAGATCAATCATAAGCATTGCACTCATTTCAATTTTAACAAATTTATTTTCAATTGCATACAAAAACAAGCAATGCAAGCACTACTATGTACCTTCCCCCCCCCCAACACACTAAACTTCACATTATGGACAATGTGAATTAAATAGCAATACACTTATGAGAGAGAAGAAAAGGTATGGAAAAGTAAACCAATACTCCTTGGATATTTATTGAAGGAGGTGAATGTGCTCCTAAGATGAAGTGGATTGACTCCTAATTAGGTGGTTGTCTTCTCGCAATGCTAAAGAAAAAGCTTGACCGCCAATTTTCCATTTTTGATCAATTTGTGACTTTAGGAGGAGCCATTTCAGTTTTACAAACATTTAACAGAAAATGTAAGCTCGATTTAGAATATATAAGTGGTTAGCACCCATATAAATCAGCAATGATAAAATCAATGCACACAATATCGGTTAAACTCCTCCTAACTCACATTTGAAGTCAATTATATTCATTCATTCCATATATTATTATGCAGATGAAATAGCACTCTCACCCAACGAATACATGAATTTTTCATTTGGCATGCATAATAGCTCAAGAAAATGCATCTATATTGGATAGCCCCAAAACAGAATAGTGAACATAATGATAAAACGGAATGAACTGATTCCACAACTTTCAAATTAGCACATAATAGCTTATTTCACATCAGTATGCAATTTCATTTGTACCAGATTATTGAGCAAAACTTAGGGCTTACAATAAGAGCAAAATAACGACAATGACAATGAAGCATCTAGAATGAGATTTGATAAGTTCAATTGCAAATCTTCAAATATCTTTCCAAAATACCCACAAAGCTCATACAAAATTTCAATGCAAAACTCGACAAAATTTTCATATTCAAAGAATAAGCCAATGTATTCACAATCAATGTCAAATGGGTAGAATAACACCTAATTCATCACAAAATCACTTTTACATCATTGCAGTTACTAAGTGGCTTAGAAGGAGATGGAGACAATGATTTTGAAAGGGACGAAGGTGGGTCTGGGTTCAGATCGTCGCAGAAGCAAAGGCGGTGATACTGGCTGGGAAAGACGCGATAGAGAAGAAAAGTTTGGTAGAGATCGGTCAGAAGGGAAAGACTTGGACTCGGTGAAGGCGATGCTTATGACGGTGACCTTGAGCCACGATAGTGATGATGGCAGTGATTAGGTGTGATGAAGACAATGCTGGGGGCTGAAGTAGAGCCGGTAATACGGGTTGGAGCCTTGAGACAACCTAAACCCGTTAAAAAATATGGATATGGACTTGAAAAAATTGGGACCATTTTAAAATAGGTCTTCTGGGCCCAAACCCGACAAGCTTGTGGGCCAACCTATTTTCCTTTTCCTTTTCCTTTTTCTTTTTTTTAAACCCTATTCCTCTCATTGGAGAAGTCTGAACCAGACTTTTATTTGGAAGAAGCTATATTCGATTCTATTTTGTTTATAGAGATGGATGTTTTGGATTATTGGAAGAATAACTAGCCTTGTTTTCCTTTTCTTTCAAAGATAGCTGAAGAGCACTGAAATGCAATGTGCGGTGTAGCGCACCCTTAGGTCTGCCCTTTAAGAAAATTAGGACCAAAGGGATAGTGGAAGATGACCCCCAGGTATGGTTCTCTAGAGGAGCCTTTATGTAATTGATTCCAAGTAATTGATTGAAAACTTGTAAGGTGAGTGAAAACATTGTATTTGGGTTTTTGATATGATATTGGTGTAAAAAGTGTGTATGTTCAAAAACAATTAAAGATTGGACAAAGTGGGATATTTTGTTTAAATGGGATGGGTATACTTGGTAAATGTAGACTTTAACAATCATTGCTTCATTTTTGGAGAAGTTCTTTGGTTATTTAAAATGATCCCTAGAGGAATTCCTCTAGGCTAGGCTTGGGTTTGGTGGATTAGTACTAGAATCTCGCTTACTAATCCCTCTAACTACAAGTTGATTAAGCTAAATAACCAAGTTGAATTTGTCAATCGCAAGGGCTCTTAATCCAACAACTGGGATTCCTAGTTGCCACTTAATTAATCCTAGGGTTTTAATTTATTACTGAAATCCCACATAATGAACCAAGACTCTAGAATTGAAGCCCAATGCCACTCATACAATTTAACACATTTAAGAGCCAATTTCCAAATGCAATTACTTGACAACATGATCCACTACATGAGAATCCTCAAATAGCACATAACTTTAACTAAAACATTCATTTAAAATGATGAATCCATACATCTAAAGAAAGTTCAAGTCAAGGAAGTGCAATTGTCAAGCATACACAAATTAAAACAAAGCTACAAATGTTTCTGCCACTCTACAACACAAGATAATCATGAAGAATACAACCAATTTTATAAAAAAAATCCTAGAATTCTAGAAATATGTATATACAAGTGGAAGAGAAAGTGGGAGAACTAAAACTCCCCTAATGAAACTGCACGCTCATGTTGCCATCTCCATCACCAAGAATGGGGCTCTTTAGGTATTGCTTCTCATGGAGGAATCACCAACAAAAGGAATGGAAGTGAGACCCATTGATGATTTGGAGTGGGGGGATGGAAGATGAAATGGTAGGGTTGAGAGAAAATGGGGTGGGAGATGAAGTTATGGTGGATAGAATAAGTAAAATGAGCAATTAGGTCAAAATATATGTTAAAAAATCGGGCCTAGGTCATTTTGGGTCGAGTTATATGAGTGAGTACTCCAAAAACAAAAAAAAACCAGAAAATCTCGCATCTGTCAGCTTACACTTGCTGCAGTGAGCAAAATCAGCAAGATGCACAGAAAGTTTGGCCTAAGTTTCTGTCTTTCTCGCTGTAGCGAGATGCACAGAATTTTGGGGCTGAATTATTGTGCTTTCACTGCCTCTTTCTCTGTGACTCACTATTCGACTCAATTGGGCGACCCTACAAACAAAACTGCAATAAACAACGATAAAAAAGCCCTTGAAATCAATTAATACAAAGTAATCTCCAATTATGCTTAATTAACCTCATTTTCATGCTGATTTTACTTAACAGTCTATGATGTTCAATAAGCTTATATGGACCAAAATTGCATCTTAAATATGTTACAAACCTCATTTTTAGCATAGCAAAACCACACAAATCCAAGGATTTGTCAATGGCATCATATATTCTAAGCATTCCAACAACAATAGTGGCCAGTGAATCGACATTTAGTATTGGTGCACAAGTTCTCACAAAGTATAAAAGTTCTCTTCTTCCAGATAATGTTCAAGCCCTTATTTGTACCCGTAATTGGATGCTCAGTCTCCCAACGGAGGATGATATTGATGGTAGACTATTTATATTTATTCATTTATCACATTCTATTTTATCATGAGTTTTACTTATAATTGTTGACGTGCTTCCTTTTTGTTCAACATTGGCAGATATATCGGTGCAATGATAGAATGCTCTGGCTCAAGATACTCTTTTAGCTTCAGACAATACTTCAAGTTCGAATAGCATTGACATTGATTGATTGTTGATCGTTGATGTTCAACTTGGAAGTTGGAATCTTAGTCTTTTGGATTGTAGATTTAGTATGGGAGTTTGTTGTGTTTTGGAATATTTGAAGTTGAAACATTGTATTCTATGCTTTACTATCATTTTTGTTGTTTATAATATGTTAAACACTTGAACTTGAATTTATAATCTTGTATATTATTATTTTATTGTAAAAAAGGGGAAAAATTTTAAGCAAAGCAATATGGTTCGGGCCGGGCAATCAAACCCATATTCAAAAAGGGCTTTTTTGGGTCCAACCCCGTTTTCCACAGGCCCATGACGAGCCGGCCTTTATTACCAGTTCTAGGTTGAAGGTTGCGGCAACGGTAAGGTGAAGGGAGGCAGAAGGAAAGAGAAGAAGAGGGTTCTAGGGTTCAATGGGAAAACGGGTTTTTTAATTTAAAACAAAAGTTTTAAAGAAAGAAACATGAAATAGAAAAAGAACTTGGATTTTTTAGATATATTTTTTAACTTTTTTAAAATACTTTTTGTGAAGAAAAGTAATTAAAATAATTTAAGAATTAAGAATTTGATTTTTGATTTTTGATTTTTTTAATTTTAAAAATTGTGCCATAATATGTTAGGGAAATGTGGTGGTTCTAGAAAAGAGAAATTAATAAACCTTATAAATGCCCCTCCTAGTGACATTGCATTTTGGCAAAATGCCACGGCACCAAAAAATGTGTCATTTATGTTTATAGTGTAGTGCCATGGAATTTTGACAAAATGTCACGGTACTAGAAAGCATGTATTTCAATCTTGGTGAAAATGAACAGGTGCCAAAAGGCACATATTCCCTTTAGTAAATTTTGGCCACTAAATTGATAAAAATAAGTCACGACATTATCTCAAAATGCTGTGGCACTTGAGACAAAATGCTACTTACAAACATATAAAAAAATCACCATAATTTCCACATTTACATCCTTGCATTTTGACCACCTAAATTGTGACATCCTAGAAATTAAATGAGTATTTGTGGGAGTAATTAATAATTAATTAATGGATTACGAGAATGTTTGAGAAATTTGAGGGATTTTTGAGGACTTTAAAGGTTTAGTTTCTCCCTTATTTTAAGGACAATAGTTGGGGATTTTTTTTTTGGTTCAAAAGAGGACATCATGTGAGAAAATAATTAGAGGATATTATAGGTAAATTTTAAAAAGGGAAAAGAAAATTTGTAACTCAAGATAAATATCTTATTTGAAAATTATTAGGGCCTAGTAGTGTAATTTTCCCCCTTTATTTTATTTCCCTTATTATATTATTTTCTTTCCCACTTCCCTTTTAATTTCTCTCTCCTTCCCTCTCACTGCACGACACCCTCCCCCCTAACGTCTCTCTCTTTCTCTTCTCACTTTCTCTCCTTGCTCGCCCTCCGTCCCTCTTCTTGCTGGCCACCAGCAGCGATCAATGGTGGGCGTCACCCTCTGTCCCTTCCATAACCTTATCTCTTCCCTCCTTTCCTCTCTTTCTCTCCCCCTCTTTCCTCTCAATTGTCTTCACCATCGTCGAGCTTAAGGGGCATTTTTCCTGCAAAAACCCGCCAAAAACCGTTGTCTAACACCACCATTTGCCTCCTCCCAACCCCTACTTCCTTCCTATGCCTATTTGTGGTCTGATCCATGCCTAAGGAAGGAGATCGAAAAAACTTGTGGCCGAACCTTCCGAAGCTCGTCGGCACCGTAATATTGGGTTTTCCAACCAACTAAGCCCATATTTAGACTCATGTAAGTCTTCTCTATGTATCTATGCCCTAAGTTTCTCCGATTTGTACTGTTTCAATAATAGGCCTTGTTTGAGTTGAGGTTTTTAAGATATTTAAACCCATTATATTGAAGTTTAATATGTGATTTAGGATTCCCTTGAAGAGATTTTCAACTTATTTGAGATTTTCTAATTTATTTGGAATTTTTGAATTTCTAAGCTTAGGAATTTAGGCACTTTTATACTTAGGGTCCTAGATTAGAGAGTTGATTGCATTTTCATCCCAATTTGAGCATATTAGGGCATTAACTCATGCATTTAGGGTTTATGGACTTGATATATTTCACATGTGCCTTAAATAATTTATCGTAGATGCAAGGAATAAGGAGGAAAAAACAAGGAAAGACAAATCAATAAGAGAAAAATAGATTAAAATGCTTATTAGCCCTTTTTATAAACTGAAAGTCTAATTCATTAGGCTAATTGCATTAATTGGGTTAATTGAGCCTATTAGATTGACTAAACTTTAGCCTATTTTCTCTCTAAAAATAACTCCAAAATATCGTACCCCCTCATATATATATCTCTCTCTCCCCATCCCTAAATTTTTGGGACCACACTCTCTCTCCTATACCTCACATACCCCTCTCTCTCTTTATCCCTAAATTTTAGGACCACATCTCACATATATCTCTCTCCCTCTCCAAAATTTTAGGGACCATATTCTCTTTCCTCATGCCCTATCTCTAAAAATATCTCACTCATATATTTTCTTTCTCTCCCCTTCTCCCACACATGATTCACTTATGCCATCCTCTTTCTCTCTAAAAAAATTTCTCTCATATCTCTCTTTCTTTCTCCCACCTAAAACCACTCCCTCATATCTCTCTCCCCCTTCCTATCCCTAAATTTTAGGAACCTCTCTATCTCTCTCTTCCCCTCATAATTCACGTTTCCCTCTCCCTCTCCTATCCAAAATTCACGTCGCTTACCTTCTTTCTCTCTTAAAAAAATAAATATCACACATATCTTTTTCCCTAGATACACATATCCAATCACTTGCCACTCCCTCTCATTTAATTGGTCTTGCCACATCCTCCTCTCTCATCCATATTATTTTCATGCCTCTTTCTCTCTATACCTTATCCATACCCCACTTTTCATATATCTCTTATATCTCATTATTCATATGGCACTCTCATCATCTCTCATCAAATTCAGCCACCTCATTCCTTCTATCCATCACCTATTTAATTTCCACGCCAATCTTCTATCCACCATCATCCAATTTCAAGCCACCTCTCATCCTCTTCCACCATAAATTCACCACATCCGCACACCGAATACCAAAACCCTAACCTTCTCTTCTATTCCATTCAAATTCCTCTCTTATCTCTTCTATCTACTAATTCAAAATTCAAGCCCCAAATTACATGGAGTCTTAAATTCAAGATGCATATATGATGATCGGGATAATAAGTGGATAAATCAGTGTGGGGATTGATGCTACCAAAATTTAAATAAAGCTCCGCAAGTGTACGGGCCGCAGAAATAATAAATTGGTGAATCAAAGCGGATCCCACAGAGACTCAAAATAATTGATTATTAGGCATTGAATCTCCTATTTTTGTTTAAGTTGAGCGAAAAAAAATGAATTCAAATGAGTGAAAAAATATTAACTAAGATCTATTAAAAACAAAAACATTCATACGGATTAAATTCAAGAATTAAATGAACAACCTAGAGTCACTAATCCCTTATTTGCTTCTTAGCTTTTATTCCCACTAAATTAATTATGTCTTAACTTAATCAGCTAATCTAGAGCACTAGTGTCTATAAATGCCTGTCGGTCCATTTATATCCTTACCTAGATTAATTATGTAATGTCTTACACCAAGGTACAGTTTATATTGGTAACACTCTAATTTGACTATGCGGAGCTTCTAGGTATATGTCTATCCTAGAAGCAAATTAGATTAAAATCTAAATTAGATTAAAAATTCAATTCCTTATTATTTAATCCCACGGTCTATTTAAAATTCCCTCCGTCGAGTTCAATCCTAAATTCCCTAAACATGTTCAATGGTGGCCAATCACTAAACAATAATAATTAAAAACAAGATTAAATAAATTGAATTAAAATTAAGCATAACTAATAAGTGGGAAAAATCTCTAAGTCACAAACAAGTTCATAGTACTCTAAGTTATAAAGAAAATCTAGCCACACATGGGTTCCAAATCAATCTCAACAAAAATCAAAACTGAGTATGAAATCATAGTGACAAGGAAGAAGGAGAAAGTGACACTCTGATGAAGTAGATGATGATGAACAGTATCAGCCGTCCTCTCTAGTTCAAACTCGCCCAAAGAAGAAAGAGAAACCACAGTGCCACTAACTTTCTCCCCCTCCAATTGCCGTGTGAGCGTCTTGTATATATAATTCAGCTAGAGCTTCAGGCCTCCTCTCTTTTCTTATTCCAACCACTGCGTTTCCACTTTCCTAATCATTGGCTGCCTCTTTTTGTTTTATTTCCTAGTTTTTCTCTTGCTCCAAAATTCCCTTTCTAGTTTCAAAAATGATGATTGTTGATTGATTATGAGTGGATGCCAAATAAAACAAATAGGCAATTAAAATCCAAAAAAAAATCTGATGCAAACAAAATAATATAAATCCAACTTAAAACCTTTTATGTTTATTTTCAATTATTCTTTGTTATTTTTCACTTTCCTAAATAAATTCCCGAACAATGTCTCAAATTGGTATCCTTTCAAATCATAATAAAATATCTTAATTTTTAATTGATGGCTCTCCAAATACAATAAAATATAACTAATAATCTCCTAAAATCATATCTTGATAAAGGGACAGCACTAGAGCTTCGATGTTTTTAATTAGGGGAGTTTTTGTTTCCTTGTTCAATTATCTTATATGTATTCTAATTCATCATGTTTTAGTTTTTGTATGAGTAATTGAAACAAGGGTTTTAAAAAGTTTATACCTTTTCTAGGTTATGCATGTAATAAGAGATTTCTTTTATATGTATAAGCCTTGTTTTTGTTTCAATGCATTATATGATTGATGTGGTAGAATAGGATTATTTCCTTTTGATTTCTATCTTGTGTTGAATGCGTGTATGATTTATATATGTGTTTAGCCATTAGATCCATAATTGAAAGGCCAAATTAAACTTTTAATAAGAGACTCATCATATATTTGTTAAGATTAATCACTACCAAGTTGAGATTAACGATTTCCTATTTAATTGTTGTGAACGCGGTTACGGAATCAATTAGTTAATTAGGATAATTGGACTAGAGCAATTGTTCTAGGTTTTAAATATTAGAATTTGGCTTAAATAACTCCCCCATGATTTTAGAAGCTAGGCAGGTTGCTGGATTCTATCAAGAGACCTATCTTATCCTATTAGTTTTCTAAATCAATTTAATTGTATTGGTAGTTTAGTTTCCCTTAATTAAGAAAATAAAAAAAATTCCCCTCTTTATTGTTTTATTGCATTTAGTTAGTTTACGTAGTTAAGACTCCTTGAGAGATGATCTGGGATAGCACCACTTGTGCAATCTTTGATTAGATTAGATTTTGTATTTACACCTCAAGGCATTGAGGAAAGGTGATAAATCAAATGTTAGGTTATTTGAAAGTGTTTACCTAGGAAGGTGATATTGGATTTGGGGATTTTAGCATGGATATGGATGGAGGATTATAATGGTTTAGTTGAGAGAGAATTAAGAAGAGGTTTGGGTTGAATTTATCGAGGATGGATGTTTTCCTTTGGATTGTGGATTGAATTCCCTAATCTTGTAAATGAACACTTAATTTAAGTGTTAATTTTAATGTATGTGATTGTTATGTAGACGATGACTTGTCTTGAGTCGAGCATAGGGGCGAGGTTTTACTGCAGTCTTTTGGTATTATGCTTGATAAGGTAACAACTTCTTTGTCTTAATTTTATGTGATGCATGTTATGCAATCTTCTGGTTGAGATTGAGAGCGTGGGTTAAGATGCCGACTCATATGGGTAACGTTGACTGGTTATTTTATGACTCCATTACTTGAGAAGTGTGTGCTCATTCTCGTTCTTGTGGAAAATTGGTTAATAATAATGTTTTTGGCATGAATTTTCATATATGTTATATTGAGCAGGCATGCTAAGTTATAAAATAGAACATGTTATCTTTGTATACCAACCTGTGAAAGCATACTCTATCTGTTGTGATTGCATGTGTATTGTTGTGGTTGTTACTGGCACCTGGAAAGAGATTCTGTGGGTTCATGTCCTGTGGAAAATTACCGACAATGAAGTATAGTTTCATTGGCTTCTGTGAGACTGTGGAGCTTGGTTTCAGTGGCTCACGGTTGGATGAGTATGCTTTCACTTGGGTGACGATAGTGAAGTCTGGTTTTGGTGGCTTCCGTCAGTCACGGGATTGACATCACCTCTTCGGAGGACATTGTTATGGCATTATTGGTTTTCAATCCCTGCATATTTTGACTATATCATTATGTACTAGTTTCATCTCATAGATGATATTTGTTATGATTCCATGCTAGACCTGGTTGTATATGATGACACATAAATGGTTGCAATTATAGGAGATATGTGTTAGAATCTTAAGTTTTGATGAGGACTGGCCCCATAGATAACATAAGTAAATAGAGTGTACGTTACCTTTGAATTAAACAAGTAAAATCTGATAGGTAACAGATTACTATTGCTAGAGCTAGAGCCTATCGCAAATAGATAAAAAGCAATAGCAAATGGAGATTTAGAAATAACAAAGTCAATATCTATCCTAAAGTCTTTCACTATCGCTAGAGTAAGAATATATCGCTAATGAAAGGCTCAACTATAGCAGATGGAAACTTAGCAGAACACTAAAATAAATATCTCTATCGCTAAGTGTATCCCTATCGCTAATAGATAGAAAGGAATAGCAAATGAAGACTTAGAAATGAGAAGTTAATATCTATCGCTAAAGTCTTTATCTATCGCTAAGAAATATCCTATCGCTAGAAGTTCATTGATAACATGGATAAATGAAAGGAAAAACAACTAGTAGAAAAATGAACTAAGTCTTTGAACTAATAGAATCAGCTAGAGATAACAAATGATGCTATCGATAACAGGATTAGCTATCGATATCTAAATACTTGAGGAAATAACATAAGTTAGTTAGATAGTTAAACAATCTTGCGATAACAAAGGTCACTAGCGATAACGCATCTAGCGATCGATAGGAGAATGCCCATTGTGATAACTTAGACAAACTGATAAGCTGATACATTGAGCTAATGGACTAAGCTTGCGATAACATCTGTTGTGCATTACATGATTACTTGTTTAGCTAACAGCTCAAGTGGAGGAATTATACTATGCAGTTAGCGATAGCAAAGCATGCTAGCGCTACTGAAAAAGTTGCTATGCAAGTACTGTTGTTGCAGACGTTCAGAACGCACAGTCTATCTCTCTCCTAGCTCACTCTATGCATGAATAGTTGAAACTAGAACACAAGTTTGAATTAGATGAAGAATAGCATTTATTGCAACCGGCTATGAATCTCCAACGACTATATTCAAACGGCCACATGAAGCTGAAAGAAAAGGCAAGCTGTGAAGATATAAATAGATTAAGACTTGCTTCTATAAGTGCAACGATGGAACAGGGCTTTATGCAGAATTGTAGATTACACTAATTGAGAGCAAAACCTAGTGGGCCCAGAAATGAGGAAAGAATGTTAAGTCAAGTAAATTAGAAAAAGAAAGCTAGAGCACTCATTGTTCAATCTGTTAAGCTCTAGAATTGTAATTTCATCATATATTCCTCTGTACTTAAGTGATTTTCACAATCCGTTCATTCGTGAATCTATTATCTGAAATCCTCTATTATTTGAGGTTGTTCTAAAGCTCGGTGCTTTAAGAATAGGGTTGTAACCTTACGGGTTGTAAGGGGGAGTGTTTAGAGAGAATTCTAAAACTCTGTGAAAAGGTTGGCAGGTGAACCTGTGTTCGTAAAACCTGTGGTAGGCTTCACAAGTGCCCGGCTAAACTTGTGGGATTGTAAAGGGTTCTCTTGTGCCTGGATTAAACAAGAAAGTAGTGGATTGAAAATCCCAAGTGGAGCCTGGGGACTGGACGTAGGTCAAGGGATAAACCGAACCAGGATAAATCTCTGATTGCATCTTCTCTTCCTTTGACTCTCATATTTTTCTAGCATATCTGACTTTCATATATCTTAGTGAATTTCATGGTTTGAAATACTTTCAGTGATAAACCAAAAAGGATCTTAAACATTGATTATTGTTTTCATTGTGTTTTTAAAAGAGAATTAATTTATCAAGTTTTTATTCTATCACCCAATTCACCCCCCCTTTGGGTGACAACCATTACTTACAATATGAAGTATGTTATTTAAGTGTATATACTTGTCTATTGTTGATTGTCTTGTGTTGTGTTACTGTAAGCTTTCATTTGTAGACAATATAGGAAGAACAAGTGTTACTGGGACTTTTGTCTCATTTGGTTACCTTACAGCTGCAGGTCCTGGACTAGGCATGGAGCTGGCTCGTTCTTATTGAAGTTGTTGCCTTGTAGATTTTGGGTATTATGTATATTGCCACATACTCTAGACTAGGAATTTATGCATGTAGCTTCTGTATTGAATTGATGTTATTGCTTTGGATTACTGTATCTGCCTTGATTTTTTTGAGACCAGTCCCCTTCAGAAAATTAAGGCTGGGAGCCCTATTTGGATTATCCACGTTGATGCATGCCGATAGCCCTATTGAACAGGCGACTATGCTTTATTTTGGGTTCAGATAATTGGTCATGGGTTATATTTTTCTGATGCATGCTTGGAATGAATTTTAATGTTGTGGAAAGTTGACTTTCATGGTATGCTGGTCACTGATGGTGAAATCTTAAATAATGATGATTGTGATGGTTGTTGTTTTAATGGAAGTAAGCTGTATATGTTTGTGATAAGTAGGGTTATGTGTTATAATTATTTATAATTACCATGTTAAAATAGTCCTTTTCTAACATGGTAAATCCCTGAATAGTTGAGGTTATTTCTTTTCTAACTATGTTAATACTTTTCTTAACATAGTTAGGCTAAACATTTTCATATAGCAAAGTTTTTATTAACCATGTTAGTAGATGTTCTCTTTCCTAACATGGTTGATCTTTTCAGGTTATTACAATATTTTAATATCCATGATAGGTACTTTTGCATGATTTAGAAACATTTTTTTCTTTCATAGATAAACGGCCTTTGTTCACTATCTTGTTTTCTAAATAACTATGATAGATCGTTTCCTTATCATAGTTAGATTTTATGAGTAACTAATTTCCATTATAACTATGATAGAGACTTTAAGATTTGTGGTTTCCTTTCCTATATTAGTTATCCTTTGGTTATATAGTAAATCTCCTTTAATAACTATGATAGTTCCCTTGCTATCTTGGTCATGATTTTCCAATAACTGAAACTCTTTTCTAACTATGATAAATCTAGTGATATGATAGTACCTCTTTTTATCGTAGTTAGTACTTTTGTAATATTGAATTGAGTAAGTGGTGTTAAGGTACATTTATAAAGTGATTATAAAGAGAATTTTACATGAATGCTACCTAAAATAGTATTCAATCTATCATACCCTCCATCACTTTGAACTATACTTAAATCGCACAAAACCATGCTAGCAAATGCAATTCACATACCATTTTAATCATTCATATATGAGCGAAGAACATCAAAACCACATCGTATGTATGAAAAACAATAAGACTTATGATGACTTGCATAGTATAAGAACAACATTAATTCCTTGAAAATGAACATTTCCTTCATCTTGATTCCGCAGCATTCACTTTCTACCTAAAAAATAGTAAAGACCAAACATAAACCTAACTAAAAAAACAAGAAAAACCCAAATGAAAAGAAAAGTTCAGAATTTGGGTTGCCTCCCAAGAAGCGCTTGTTTTATAGTCTTCAGCTTGTCTCTTAAGGACTCAGTGTGTTCTTGAGGTAGATAGTGGATATCATATCATCCACATTTCCTCCCCAATAGTTCTTTAAGTGTTGTCCATTATCTTGAAATATTTTACCTCATTCTTCTCCAGCTAGACATTCCCAAATTTTGAAGCTTGCACCACTATAAATGGGCCACCCCATCTTGATTTAAATTTGACTGGAAACAATTTCAACTTAGAGTTGTGAAGAAGCACTTGTTGTCCTGGTTCAAAATGTTTAGGCACATTTTTGTTGTTGTGTAGCATCTTAGTTTTCTCTTTGTAGAGTCTGGCGCTATCATATGAGTTAGGGCGAAGCTCCTCTAACTCATTAAGTTGCAGAAGTCTCTTATCACCATATGCTTGAGAATTGAGATTAAGCTTTTTACCACATGCATGAGGATTGAGTTTAAGCTTTTTAAGGGCCCATTATGTAACATCTTGTATTTTAATTTAAAGATAAATTGATATGATACCCAAAATTTTGGAAAAGAGGCAATAAGGAGTTATTTAAAGTATTGATGAGTCCCTTGAAAATTTAAAAGCATTATAAATAAATTTACAAAGTTCAAAGTATTTAAAATAATTTTTGAAATTTATTTTTTTATAAATTGAAGAAAAATAATTAGGCATTTCTTTTTAATTTGAAAATGTTAGAGAAGTTATTTTTGAGACTCGAAAAAAATCATGGTGGAAGAAAATCCCTGATTTGATAGAATGATTTATTTTAGGAAATGGAAGACAGTCTTGCCCTTTATAGAAAAATATGTTTTTTTCTAAGAGAGGGGCATATTTGTAATTTCCTTCCTCCGCTCCGAGCCCCATTCTCACCTTCATTTCTTCCTCTTCCTCTCCTTCTTTCGAACCAGCAGTGTGTGTAGGAGGAGGCCAAGCTTCAGTGCCAACGCTGGCATGAAGGAAAGAGAAGCCTGTCTCCACCTTCATCTCTCTCAAACCCCTCGCGATTTCATGTTCTTCCTTCCCCCAAACCAATCCGTCATCGCATTCTTCTTCTACCAACTCGACCTTTAAAGGTCGTCAGAATTGCGAGCAACGCCGACGCCTGAGGAAGCTCGCCTTCACCATTACCATACTTCTTCCTCCATTTGAATCTGGCCGAGAAAGTGGTGAGGATCGCCAGTGAAGAAGATTGAGCATCATTTGTTCAAGTAGCATTTTAAATTCCATTGAACCTCCTCTCTTCATTCCCTCTCTTTTTATTGTCCGATTTGTGAAATTTAATAGAGAGTGTCAACTTGACTTTGGAGATTTTTGTAGGATTCTAACGTGATTAAATCCAAGGTTTATGCTAGAGAATACGCTTCCCTCAAGTAAATTTGTGATTCCATTAGAGGTTTGGTATGATTTTGGAGTTCTTTACTGTGCTTCTATTCAATTGCGAATTGCTACAAATTGTTTATTCAAGCTTAAGCAAATCAGTGTTAGAAATTTATATATATTTATTCGAGTCGATCTTCATGTTGACGGGGCTGATATGTCTATGGATGAAGTAGTGCTTGAAATTAAAGTGAATTGCTAATAAAGCTTTAAAGTTAGTTGAGTTTGACTAAAAATTGTAAATTGGGAGTTTAAAAGATATCTATCATTAATAGTCATACATATTGTTGTTTGATGCTGTTATAAATTTTGTTTGTATATTTTGAACCTCAAATTTGACTTTAGAGATTTAAGCTTGATTGCGTTGAGAGGTAGGAATTTCAATTTGATTAATTACTACTATCTTGAGGTATCTAAGAGATTGAGGTATTTTAATGTCTCTAATTTCCCAACAGCAATTTTAGTAAATAAATTATGTTTGGAAACATTGACGGTGTTCTTTTTGAATTGATGAGCACACTTTCAAATAACTATTTTAGAAGGGTTCTTAATGGTTATCAAATGTGCAGAGGTTTCTTAAGGGAAGTATGTTTGTAAGTTGTGAAACTGATCGTGCATGATTATTATATGATTTTATCCACTAATTATGGGGAATTAGCACTTGATATAGGCCATTACATGATAGTTTAGGCACTTGTGTACTTAGAGTTCCAAGGCATTTGGTTAATTGCATTTTAATTTTAAATTGAGCATTTTAAGGCATAAACTCGTGCATTTCTTAATATGGACTTTGGGTATTACAATTGTGCTTGATTTTCATTGTAGGTCAATTGGGAGAATTGAAGAAAGAGGTTGAAAATGTCAAAAATAAGCCCAAAAAGTGAATATGTCAAATTTGGATAAAATTACAAAAAAGGCCAAAAATTTCTAAAAAGATGGAAAAATGCCCTTCCTAGCCGTGGCCCTCGCCATGGTGAGCCACGGTGAGGCCCCGATCCTGGGCAATTTTTGAAAACTTCCTATTTCGATTGATTGTGCAATTTTGGGTGATTAGGTCTGGTTTAAATATTTCCCAATGCATATTTTCGACATGAATAAGCAACCTTAGGCCTAATTGAGATTAAGAAGTTTCTTAATTGGTTATCCTACTCATTATTTCCTATTTTGGTTAGCTTTTTTGAAGATTATTGAGTTATTGGGTCTTCCCCAATCCTTTCCTAATTGTTATGGCCGGTCAAAATAGGCAATCTTATGCTAATTTGGAAGGTTTTAGGGTGCCTCTTGTGCTATATATAGGAGACCAATGAATATCACAAGGGAAAGGTCGAATTTCACACTCTAATACACCAATTCTCTCTTCAATTCCATAATTCTCCATCGGTTTTTCATGGAGCTCGAGTTACAGCAGATCTTGGGCAATTCCTCCTTCTCTTTGATGAACTAAATCAGTCTGATGCTCTCTTGGACTAATGGGATGACTTGAAGCAAGCATTGAATCTACTTTAGGGGAGTTTTGTTAGTTCCAATTATGTAGTCATGAATTTTCATTTGTTTCCTTGAATATTTGATCTTCTTATGCTCGGACTTCATTTGTTTTAGAGATTTGAGACCATGTAATTGTTGAATTCTATTTGCATGTATGGATTTTGTTTGTTCTAGTTTCATTTATCTTTCCAAATTACCATGTTATGCTTAGTCTTTGTTGATTTTATTATCTAGCATGTTTGTTGGGTAATTTAGTCCATTGTGCTTCATATAATTGTGTTACTTGGGAATGATTTGTGGGTTTGAGTTCGTTGATGTCTAGTTTCTATAGCGCTAGGTAATTCTATTAATAGAACTTCCCTAAAGAAACTAGATCATTAATCGAGTCTATGTGCATGAGTACGATTAGGTAGAGTTTCATAAGTTGGATGGTTTGATTATTGTCTAACGCTAATTGGTTGTTAGATCTGAAGGATATTGAGTGACTTGGACGGGACCCAAATTATTCTATCTATTGGGACCTACTTCTAGTTGATGTATGATTATAGTTAATCTAATTGGTCTATTGAGGTTGAGTGGTGTCTTAATTGACCTATTCCTTCGACTAAGGTTAACTGTATCCATTTGTGTTGAATTTAGCCCGATTAGCTCCTCCCTAAGAGTGTGAATTAATAGTTTGTCATGTGTCATCCCTAGCTAAGAGAGAATCCCATCATCCCATTCCATCACCTATCCATATTTATCCTAAAAATACCAAAAACAAGTCTTTATATTTCTTTTATGAAAAATACCAAAAATACCTTCTCTTAACCCCCCGATTTTTATAGCTTTCATTGCATTTAGTTTTCCTAGGTTAGTTCATTAGGCTCCTTGAGAGACGATCCGGGATTGCACCACTATATTGCAATCCTTGGTAAATAAATATTTTGCATTTGAACCCCAAGGCATATTAGGAAAGGCTTCAAATCAGGAACCGACCCTTTTGTCAAGCTCTTGATGTTAAAATTTTAATTTAGATATTGGAAGAGAAATCTTTGTTTTATTCTAGTTATGACAAAATTTTCTTTAAGGGATCAAAAGTTCTCTCTTGCAAATATATAAGGTTTATTTTGTTAGTTTAGTTGGAGTAAGAACTATGTAAGTGTTTGGTGATTAATGTTTTAAATGAGTTATTCCCAAGGATTTAAGTACATTTGGGGATGTTTAAAGTGTGCTTTAAAATCTGAAAAATTTATCTAGGCTTATTGTCATGAGGATTCAAAGGGAAAATCCTTGAGATATGATCATTTATTGCCAATGCATGTCTTATAGAACCTGTGGAAGTGCTTATGTATGTGTTAGGAGTTTGAATTATTGTTTTGGAACTCTTGCATGAGAATCTTAGATAGTTATAAGTGAATTATATAAAATGCATGTGATTCAGGTTGTTGTTTAAAAGTTCTTGGAGGAAAATTAAGTATTGAAAGTACAAATGCATAGAGTTTATAAGTTCAATAATTATCTTAAATTACCAAAGTATTTGAATGGAAAGAAGAGTGGGAAATTGCTCAAGAAAAGGAGTTTAGGATAATCGGTAGATCAGGGATTAAGATATGGGATAATGAAGGATGTTGTGGTTTAATAGGCTTGATATGAGTTAAAATTAACTTAATCAGGCCGTGTAGTTATACTTTATTGTTTAAAGCACCATTAGGGGCTTGATAGGGACTAAGTACCTAATTTGTAAATTGTAACACTTGATTAGTTACTAATTGTATGTTATATTATTGGGTTTAGAGTCTGGTTTGAGTAGAGCATGGGGAAAATACTTACATTTGTGGTAAAATGTGTATTCGGCTTCACAGGTAACCGCTTCTACTTGACCTATGTGCGTGTATATTGTTGGTGAGAGGTTTCTAATTCTCTTACAACTATAGATTTTCTGGATTGTTGTGCTATATGTAAGATTCCTAATTCCTTTTGAAACTATGGGTTTCCTGGATTATTGTTGTTGTTGGTAAGAGATTTCAAATTCTCCTTCAACTATAGATTTCTGGATTACGGTGGTATATGTACTATATGACTTAAATAGGTTATTTTGCTATAAAATGTCAGTTGGAATTCTTAGTTTGTAAAGTAGCATGTGTTGTGATGATCATATTTGAAAATGATATATATACTGATTTGAAAATATTGCATTATATGGGTTTTAGAAATATTGAAAAGGCCAAGTGCCTAGTTTTGATTAACTTGCATTTTTGGTTGTGCTGCATATGTTGTGGTAGTAGCATTGATGCATTGGATATTCTTACCACCACGTGATGAGGTACCATTTTGACCTACAGGGACTAATTATATTATCGGTGTACTGGGTATAGGCTAAAACCCCATTGAGTACTACTCCTTCGGTGCATTGGGTATGGGCTAGAACCTCATCGAGCATTACCCTCTGTGGTTCTGAGTATAGGTTAGAACCCCATGAAGTTCCACTTCTCCATTGGTCTGGATACGGACTAAGATCCTGGTCGAGTTACACTTTAGTCCACTTTGTGGTAGCGGACAACCATAATGATTCGCAAGACGAACATTAGGATGCTTGTGAAACATGTATTTTGAACAGTTTTATGAAAGATATATATGGTATATAATATATAAATGAGATTTTGTAAGAGGGTTTTCGGTGTATTGCACATCCTTGGCATTTTCATCGCTCAATCATGTTTCGAACTTATATATATTGTATAGTTCCCACATTGACACCTTGCTAGCACACACTCACATGTAGGCTTGTAGATAGTGGTTACCGTAAACTTTGTCTACCTCCCTCTACTCAATCCTTGTAGGTGCTAGTTCAAGAGTAGATTCACAGGGAAAGTAGCAGCCAACTTCTTGAAAATGGCAGGAAAAATACCCAAGAAGGGGTGAATTGTGTATTTTAAAATTTTTGTTGCAGTTGGGATAAGAATCAAGGAAACAAGATTTTATACTGGTTCAGTCCAACTCTTGACCTATGTCCAGTTCTCCAACCAAGTTGGGTTCCACTAGTGAATCAGGATTACAATAGGTTCCTAAAAACCTTTACACTTCAGAGAATTTTCTCAGTAAAACCTCACTGTCTCACTAAATTCTCTCCCCCTTACACTTTATAAGATTGCACCCCTTTCCTCTAGGATCTCACTATTCCAAGGAAATCATACAATGAAAAGGATTACAGATTAACAAGCTTGCTCACTTACTTGAGCAGATAAAATTTGCAGTTTGAAGAACAAATGAGAAAACTCATAATACTTGGATTGAATACAGTATGAATCAATAGTTGGATAACACTTAATTCTCTCTACCATCCAAGTTGGGGCTTCAAATGCTTTTATAGTCCCTTGAGAAATTTGCCGTTGCTGAGTCTGTTATAGCCGTTGAGAATCCATTGAGAGAATGATAATCTGAAGTGTTGATGATGTTTGGTAGTAGTAATTAATGCTCCTGCATCTCTCTCTTACTGGATAAAGACTTAGTCCGGTGTAACGGTTTCAACGTTCTCTCTGGTACTATGTGGAAGTTGATTTATGTGTCTAACGTAAACTTCCTGAAATAGACAAGGCAGAACTTCCACAAGTATAAAGTAAGTGAAGCATAAGATAGGTAATCAATTTTGAAATCTTTTGTTCAACAATCGATGGCCGAGTCGTCAATCGATTGTTGGCTCCATTTGTCAATCAATTGCTTTTAGATTGGTCCTGGCCCAAGGGACGTTTCAAATTTGGGTCAATAATGACTCATCAGTCAAACTGGGCCAACACAAGTTAGATTCCTATGAAATTCTTGTGTGGCACCTACTCATAAAAAAGTAACGGCCGTTGGGCTAGTTTAACGGATGAGTCATTATTGGCCCAGATTCGAAACATCCGTTAGGCTAGTTTGACGGATGAATCATCATTGGCTCGAATTTGAAATGTCTATTGGGTCAGTTTAAAAGAGGAGTCATTATTAGCCCAAATTTGAAAGTTGATGGACAATTTTGAGCCAAAAAAATATAATGTGCCAGATGCACCTTGGACATAAGTACAGGGTCATTTTTTATCATTTACCCCTTTTTTAAATTATTTTATTTAATCCTTACTTACTCATAAAACCATATATTAGTTTAGAAAGTATTTAAAAATTTCTTCTTTCTAACTAATTTAAATCATCTCCCATAATATATAAAGAATTTTTTTTTGAGAATGTAATTTTGATATAATAATAAAATTATTGTAGTCATTCAGATATTTGGTTATTTTCTTATCTCTTTATTTTCTCTTCTCAACTGAGCATAAGAGTTGATAATATTTTTTCTCCAGTTTTACGCTTTTTATTTTGTTCTCTCTTATTTCATTTTCTTTCCTTTCAATTTTTCTTTTCATCTACCCGGAGTATTATGTAGGGAAAAAGAAGATGAAGCCATATTATATATCAGATAGCTTTGGTTTGACATGCAAAAGAGAATTGGGAGTGCTTTTATCAATTCAGATCTTAGTGATTTGTAATAGGAAAGGAGAATTGGGACTGCTTTTATCAATTTAGATCTTAAAATTATTTGTAATACGAAAAATACCTGGATAAGGTGACGACAATGTAAGATTTTGGTGCAGTAGAATGGTTTAACCAAGTCAGTGAAAAATGAACAAAATGAATAATTATATAAATAAAAGCAAAGCTAAGATTGAGTCGGCATCAATGTGGTTTCTGAGAAGTTTCACATGCCTTGAATCTCAAATTTCAAAGAAAGGCGGTCCTACTGATTTGGACTTTTCCTGTACTAATAGTGTGTGGAAAAGAGACAGCATTAAATGGAAAAACAAATAGTACCTGGACTTTTCCTGTACTAATAGTGTGTGGAAAAGAGACAGCATTAAATGTAAAAACAAATAGTACCGGGAGAAAGGAAGTTACACCGACACTTTCTCAAAAATCTTATATATACTTCCCTTTTTAAATATAAGACTTATTTTATATTTTTTAGATAAATTAAGGAAATTAAATGAACCAATTAATTATAATGTAACTTGTGTATTAGCAGATTATTTATTAGTTTATAAATCAAATAAACTAATTTAGAGAAAAATTCAAGAAAAAATTTATAAGTATCTTATTTAACTAGTATAAAAAATGACTTATTTATATTTATTAAAGTTCTTCAAATAATCAACTAAATCCTAAGTTTAGGAACGGAAAGGAGTATAAAATCTCGTTGACATCTTCATCCAAAAGCTTAATATCAAATTTCCTAAGGGCGCATAAAAAAACCAAATTTCTCAAGGAAATATATTAACATATCGAAATTCCTAATGAATGAAATTTGGTTTAATTATGCCCCACTTATCTGTGTTTCTATTCCTTTTTATAGAGTTATACCATGCGTAGTCTTCGTCTAAAGAAAGAGATAAGGTCCATTTTTACCCCGGAAATACTGCCAATGAGCATTAAGTATTCAGAAGTATAGAGATAAAGCAATAATTCCAAATATGGATGGGCCCATAGTGATTATAAAAAAGATACATAAAATAATTATAAGATAAAATAAAGCAGATTAGAGGATTAGGCTTTGCATAACTGGCTTTTAAGGAAGTAGCCCATAGGCCATCCTTCAAACATTCAACATAAATGCTTGATTGTGCTCTTAGGAAGAATAAGGAGTTGAAGCGATGTTGAAACACATTAGCCAGTTATAAATCTAGATTTTAGAGATCTACAGTGTTATGCCACTATGAAGAGCCAACATTGTTGGTTTCTTCACGATGTCTGTACTTTTAAAAGTGTTTGAAGCTGCCAATATCATATGCAGCTGATCATAGGACACTATAGCAGTTACGAGGGACTTGATTGCATTCACTAAGAGCATATAACCTGCATAGAAATTAAAAAAAAATAGAAAAAGAAAGCAAAGAGAAAATAAAGCACCAACAACCCAAAACAGTGCAGCATTGCATGTTAGGCCTCTAAGTGGTTGCTGAAGAACTTAGAGGTTCCTTCCATTATCATGAGCATGAGTGGAACTTTTTGGCATAAGCTCCACTAGAATGCAGAAAATCTGAATGAGGTTCATCCAAGGAGTGTTTCCTTTTCCTTACAAAAACATCTGGAATAATTGATCTTCCCAGCAACAAAAAATCTGAACAATTAATTGAGAGAGAATCCTCATAAGCAACATTACCCCAAAAGTTTTTACTCTGATGAAATCCCTTAGCTTGTTGTGTGGGTCGCATAAAGGGTTTGGAATGTTGATTTGCTTAAGACTTGGGACACTGATATTGGGGCCTAGGACTTGGTTGAGACAAAACCCAATTATGATCTTTTGATATACCAATAGATTTGGTATATAGGGGCTCAGTCTATAGTTTCTTATAGGAATGTAATAAAATCAAACTATCATTCGTCGTCTTCCTTTTTTTTTCAGTTACCAAAAGAAGTGTTCTCCCCAAGACATTTGCCGATATCCCCTGTTTATGATTAGATGAATCAGAGCAACAAGAAAGTATTTTATGGAAGCTATGATGAACCTCTGCTACATGAAGACCATCAAGAAATTATTGCAAGAACCACCTTGTTTAGCACGTTTGGCATGAGGCCGGAAAATGAAATGCTTGGCTTTTCTTTTTTCGAGAAACCACGTTCTGTAACTTAGAAGAGACAAAAAGAGAGCTAAGATGCAAAAACTTGTCCATTCCCATACCAGAAGGATCATACTTACAGCCATCTTCCACATCTCTTGAATAGATTTTGTGAAACTTGATACACTGAGTATCCGAAGAAACTAGGCCTGGATTCTTAAGAGAATATGGAGGCTAAGTAGATATGGATCCATAAAATGTGCTTTCTGATTTCTTTGTATGATTGCTATGATAGGTAAAGGCCCAAACTAGGAGTCCACATCATTTCCTCAACTTGTAACGGCAATTTGAAAAAGTAACATGTGTCGAGTGAGGACCTATTACATGTGTAGAAAACAGAATTATATGAGAAGCCTTCAAATCAAAAGATGACTGACAGCTAACATCATTGTGTGTGAATCCACTGCACCGCCAATAAATTCGGTGAACTTGTTCCACAAGAAAAGTTAGCTGAATTTCTTCACCAAACTGCAAAAATAAGGTTGGCAAAGAGCGTAGTTGATGATGCAAAGGAAACTCGACCTTAAATCGAAGCCCTTCCATTTTAGTATAGCTTAGACGATCAAAAGATATAAATTCACCAAAACAAGAAGCAGGTTTTCTAGCAACTGATTCTGTATAATAATTCAATAGGAGTCCATAAACTGAAATCCAAACAGTAATATGTGATACGGTGACCTTAGTAATAGGAATATTGGGAATCCAAGGTGAAAAAAGCAAAGCAATCCTTGAAGTCTCCATGAACCTGGATGCAAAATATTAGAACGGTCCAACTCATGTTGAAAGAAGATAATATAATGATTGTCATGGTGTTAAACCACTGAAACGATACCTCAAAGATTCCAATGCAACATGATAAGATATTGTACTTTGGAAGCATGAATTAATCCTTCATGTAACGCTCGCATAAATAAGTAGTGCTGAGAGCAAAACTTTAGTGTCTCCTTTCCACATGTAGGTAAAATCATGATGTTTCACAAAATATCAAAGCCACTTATATAACAAGAGAAATAACAGAAAAAAGTTTAGCAGAAATTAATCCACCTTGAGAGTTTAAGCATGAAAGAGATGATCTTTAGAGAGAAAACTCTCCCGTCTCCATCCGCCAGCCAATTCATGTATGTCCTCTCTAGGCTTCTTCTTTAATTTCGGACTGCTTGTATCCTTTATGTGAGCAATGAAAGTGCATTTGATGGCAAAAAAAAAAGCACTCAAGTTTTAACAGTTCAAAACTGCAAATTTGGCTTTCCTTTTGATTTTTATTAGTCTTCATTTCCTCTCCTATTAAATCAAAAAAGCAATAATTAAGGGCTTGTTTGATTACCATTTATTTTTTCAGTTTTTACCAATAAAAAAATTACTTGTTTGAGCGATAAAAATGAATAAACAAAAGAAAATAAGTAAATAACTTTAAAAAACAGAGGTTAACTATGCCCTAGTTGATGAAAACCAATATACGAGAATAGCTTTAAAATATGCAGTGCGTTTCCATACTTTTTTTCACTTTTTTTGAAAAATGAAATATGAGTTTAGCTTTAAAAAAATGACCTACGTTTTTTATTTGCCACCTTTTCTAAACGCCTTGAAGTGCAAATGCAAAATATTTTTAACTAAGGATTGCACTAGTGTTGCTTTCCCGGATCGTCTCTCAAGAAGCCTAATGAACTATCCAAGGAAAACTAAATGCATGTAAAACTATAAAATTGGGGGTTTTGAGAGTAGGAATTTTTGGCATTTTTCATAAAAGGAATATAAAGACTTGTTTGTAGTATTTTTATGATAAATATGGATGGTTAATGGAATGGAATGATGGGATGCTCTCTTGGCTAGGGATGACACATGACAACCTATTAACTCTCACTCTTGGGGAGGAGCTAATTAGGCTAAGTTTAACACAAGTGGATAAAATTAGCCTTAGTTAAAGGAATAGGACAATTAACAACCACTCAACCTCAATAGACCAATTAGATTAACTATAATCCTACACTAACTAGAAGCAGGTTCTAATAGATATAATAACTTGGGTCCCCGTTCAAGTCACTCAATATCCTTCGGATCCAACAATCAATTAATATTATATTATAATCAAACCATCCAACTTATGAAACTCTACCTAATCATACTCATCCACATAGACTTGATTAATGACCTAGTTCCTTTAGGTAAGTTTGATTAATGGAAATAATTAGCGCTATGGAAACTCAACATCAACAAACTCAAACCCACAAATCATTCCCAAGTAACACAATTATATGAAACACAATGGACTAAATTACTCAACAAACATGCTAGATAATAAAATCAACAAAGACTAAGTATAACATGGTAATTTGGAAAGATAGATGGAACTAGAAGAAAACCAAATCAATACATGCAAATATAATTCAACAATTACATTGTCTAGAATCTCAAAACAAATGAAGTCCGAATATAAGAAGAGAAAATACTCAAGGAAACAAAATGGCAATTCATGACTACATAATTGAAACTAATAAAACTCCCCTAAAGTGGGAGAATAGCTTGCTTCACGTCATCCCGTTGTTCAAGAGAGCATCGAGCCGAAGTAGTTCTTCATAGAGTAAGAGTCATCATCCGAAAGGATCTACAACTCGAACTCCATGGTGAACCAGTGAAGGATTATGGAATAAAGGAGGGAATTGGTGGAAGAGATGAGAGAATTGGTGTCTTTAATGTGTAATTTTCGTGATCCCCACACATATGGCACAAGAAACAACTTATAAACTCTCCAAATTGGCCTAGGATTGCCTATTTTGATCTCCCAAAACAATTAGGAAAGGGTTGGGGAAGACTCAATCACTCAATCTTCAAGAAAGCTAGTCAAAATAGGAAATAATGAGTAGGATAATTAATTAGGAAACTTCCTAATCTAAATCTGGCATAAAGTTACTTGGAGAGGTCGAAAACATTGATTAGGAAACAATGAAAGAAGACCCAATCACTTAAATTACAAGTTGAAGCAAAATAGAAACTTCCTGAATCTGCCCAGATTCGCGCCCTCGCCGTAGCTCGACTACTTTCTTTCTTCTTTGTTTTTCTCGCATTTTCTTCAATTAGGGCCTCATCCTTTGCACCTATAATGGGAAATTAAAGTACATGTGAGGTATTTTAAGTCCATGATCATGAAATACATGAGTTAAAAACCTAATATGCTCAAATTACTATCAAAATGCAATTAACTCCTTAAGTATGGACCATACATGCAATTGTACATAATTCCCATCGAATTCTCCTAAATTGAAGAAGGGAATTATAATCGGTACCTACTTTGACTATGTTGAGATTAATTTGATTCCTTAATCTGTTATTGGGATTTGGTGATTGGGGATTGAGATTGATTTCAGTATGTCTCCTTCTTCTGGAAGTAAGGAGTTTTTATCTTCTAAGGGCAATTATGTTCTTGAGAAAATTGTGGATAGTCGCAGGTTACATGCATAAAAATTGAAAGCCTTGATTAGGATTTATTGGAAATTACAGGAATAGATTTCAATTGTTGAGCAGAGAAATAATTCATTCTTACTTCAATTTCAGTTTGAAGAGGATACGACCTTTATGCTTAACCGTGGGTCATTGCTCTTACAGGGATATTTTATAACTTTGATTCCAAGGAATCCAAATATATCTTTGGTTAATGGTTTTGTCCATTCATTTCCAATTTGGATTCAAGTTTATGGTTTGCCTTTAAAATTTTACAATGAGAAGAAGGCAAAATATCTTGGTGACAATTTGGGAAAATTCATTTGTTATGATGAAAAAAGTCCTTTCAGTATTATGGTTTCCGTCTTCGGTTTCATCTCTCAGAGTTGGGGCTAAAGTATATCAATCTGGGTAAGGTTCCTTTTCTTGATGGTCAAATTAGGAAATATCATTTGTTTTGGAATAGGTAGGGAGACTCTGTCCCCGTTATCTAAATATTGGACATGTTGCTCAATATTGCAAATCTTGTCCTTTTCTTTACCTTGAAGTGAAAGTTTCTGTTGCAGGCAATAAATTTGCTACTATGGAATATGATGCTTTCTTTGGATGGTATCGTTCTGAATTTAAAGATACTGGACTTAAACTTGAAGTTGAGCTGAGAGGGGTCATGTGTAAAAGAAAGTTGGAAAAATTTGGTTTGGCTTGCCCAGATTGTAAACGGCCTCATATATTGAATGGTTATATTAGAAAGTGCAAGTATGAGCATCAGTCCAATTCTTCTGCTTTGATTTCTAAAGGGAATAATTCTAATTTGAAGGATATTGTGGCTTCCCCTAAGGAAGAAGTATCTCAGAATGGGCGTGTCATATGTGGTAAAAGTTGTAAAAGGAAATTGGAAAATGTAGATCAATATTGTTTAGATAGTAAACACCCTTGTCTGTGGGTTGCTCATAATAGGAAGCGCAAGTATGAGAAAGGATCATCTCTACAGGACTTTCTCTCTCGAAAGCGCAAGTATGAACCTCACTCATCTTCCTCTATTGTATTATTCAAAAGGGCTAAGGTTTATTCTAGGCAGGAAGTTTTAGTTCCTTCATCTACCTTTAACGATTATGTCCTTAATAAATCTTTCAAGGTCTGCAATTTTTCAAGTGAGGATTGTGGGAAATATTCAAGGAAGGGAATTGTGCTAAATGACATTGATGACTATTTGGTAAAAGATGTGGCTAATAATGTGTATTTGCTCTCAAAATGTTGTAGATGCTCTAATAATAAAAGGAAAAAGATAGATGCTAATTTTTTATGTGATGAGAGTGATGGTATAAATCTTCCTGAGAAGAGGAGAGTGAGGGAAAAAAGAAAGAGACCTTCTCAACGAGGTAATTTTAGTGTTTTTCCCTCTCCTCATTAAAAAGGCATGTTTATCATCTGTCAGACTTGCTCAAGTCCCATTGGAACCTTCTACTTTTTCATCAGCTTATGATTTGCAATCCTCTATGTCTTTAAATTCTGTCAAAGTGGCTAAGGAAGCGGCTCGATCAAAGCTTCCCCTAGCGCCATGAAAATCTTCAGTTGGAACTATCATGGTTTTCGCAAAACCACGGTAGTTCAGAGATGAAGGATGCTCGTAATGCACCACTCTCCAGACTTTGTTTTTCTTTCAGAAACCAAACTTCATGTATCTTGTTCATCAATTCCTTTATTTGGGAATTGAATTCCCAAATTTCATATACGATTCCTTAATTTAAGTGTTAATTTTATTGTATGTGATTGTTCTGTAGACGGTGAATTGTCTGAGTTGAGCAGGGGGAGTTGTTTTATTGCAGTATTCGGGTATCTGGTTAAAGGTAACCGCTTCTACTAGTGCTATATGTGTGTGCGCGTTGTTAGTGAGTGCTTTGGAAATTGTTTTGGTTATGGATTTATGGACATTAGTGGAAAATATTTATAACACGAATTGAATTGTTTATTTTGATATAAAAATGGTTGTGTGGGTTTCTTATGGTGAAACTGGCATATTTATTGGTGTATTGCATCACACATTTTGAAAATGGTATATATATGATTTTGAAAAACGCATTGCATGAGTTTTGTGGAAAAATTGGAAAGGCTATGTGCCTGATTTCGGTGAAATTGTACTTGCTGCTTGTGATGCATATGTTGTTATAGTTAGTATCAATGCCTTCGATACTCTTGCCAGCACATGATGAGATATCCTGTTGGCCCACAGAGACTAATTATTTTATTGGTGTACTTGGTATGGGTAGCCCCCATCGAGTACTACCTTTCGGTGTGCTGGGTATGGGTAGCCCCCATCGAGCATTACCCTCATTGTGGTGCTGGGTATGGGTAGCCCCTATCAAGTTCTACTTCTCTATAGTTTTGGGTACAAGTTGAGATCTCCGTCGAGTTCTACTCTGGTCCACCTAGTGTTAGGGGATAACCTAACGTTTCGTAAGGCGAATACGTTATGGATGATTGTGCAAAAGATATTTTGAACTATTATTATAAAATGATGATAAACATGGTGTTAAATGATTTTCCAAGTGTGGATTACTACATGATTATCCGGTTTTGTGCTCATATTTCAAATTGTTCACATATATATATATAGTTTCTCATATTAACACCTTGCTAGCATGCACACACTCACATGTATGCTAGTAGTTAGTGGTTACTGTAGACATTGTCTACCTCCTTGTTGCTCAATATTTGCAGGTACTAGTCAGATAGCGGAGTCGGGGGGAAGGAGGCGTCGGGACTTCACTGATTTATAGTGATATTCTCTTTTAGCCTATGCGGAGGTTGTATATTGCTACATATATAAGTTTAGAATTGCATTGCTTCCACTGTTTTAAACGGCATATTTAATGACTTAATAACTCATAAATATTATATTTGTCATAATTTGAAGGAAGTGTTAGTTTTGTAATTGTTGGGATCAGTCCACTTCTGGTATTTACGCCTAGGGCCTACTGGTATTGCTTTACTATTTGTTGATTGATTGTGAATCATTGGTTGGAAATTGTAACACCCTAAATTTTCAAAAAGAAATAATAAGGGTTTATTTAAGGTCTTGGGATGACATTTATAAATTAAAAAGCCTTGTAAATAAATTCAGGAGACCGGATGTATTTTTAATGATTTTTTAGGTTTATTTTCTTTATTAATTGAGAAAAAATAGTTAGAAGATGTATTTAAATAAAGAAATATTTAGAACCTTGGGGAATTGTTTAATATTTAAAAAGCCTTATAAATAAATTTGGGAATCAAAGTATATCTAGAAAAACTATTTTTAGAATAAATTCAGATCAATTTGTAAAGGAATGGGTAATTAAAATTTTTAAAGAAGGGCATAAAGGGAAAGAGGAAAAAAAGAAAGGAAAATGACAATATATGCCCATAGTTGAAAATATCTTCAGTTGTAAAAGGAAGGTAAAATGGTAAAATACCTGTTAAAAATATATTTCCTTCTTTCCTTTTTAATTCCTTCTCTTTCCTTCCTCACCGTATTCCTCTCTGTCCCCCGATAACTCTCTTCACTCTCACCCTCTCTGTTTTCTCTCGGGCACGACGGCGGCGAATGACGGTGCAGGCGGGTGATTTCGTGCCGGTGATCAGCCTGGAGCATAGAGAACACTGATTCGATCTTAGGTGGGCTCCTTCTTCCTCGTTTTCTTCTTTTTCTTATCTGTTTTGTGCGAGTTGAGGGGGGAGTTGATTTGATTTGGGGGATTTTAAGGTTTATGAAATTATAGAAATGATGCTTGGGCTTTGCTTTCAATGCTTTGGGAAGCGATTTTGAGTGGGGAGTTGAGTTTAGTTAAATTTCTCCAAAAACTCCAACTCGGTTACTGTTCATCGATGCCGGATTTTGGGTTGAACGATCTGGGAAATCTAATTAAACATGATGAGAAGCAAAATAAGACTCATAGGGGTAGTTTTCGTGATGAAATTGTTGTAACTCTTGATGGTTTGATTTTTCTCTATGGAGCTGAAATTGATCCTTCTTCCTCTCTGTGATTTTCGTTTTTAAGCATGATTAAGAGGATGAAATTGATGCTTGATAGGGTAAGATTAATTCTAATTTGAGTGGTAGTCGGTTGCTTGTTTCTTCTCTCTCCGGTCCAATTCCTTTCCCCTGTTAGTTCGAAATTCCTGTTCTTCCTCTTTGTCTGTTCACTTCTCTGCTTTGCTTGGTCTGTAATGATCAACAAATAATGATTTAGGTATAATAGAACTGATATTGGATTGTGTAGGGTTGTTTCTTCATTGAATGTGAAATTGTTTTCTTTCTCTTTCCTACTTTGCTTCGGTCAGTTATGAGGAAGAATTTGAACGATAAATTTGAATATATTTGATTGTCTGAAGGTTATTGTGGGCTTGAGTATAAGTGTTTCCAACTTTGTTAGGGGTGTTGGTGGTGAAGGGAAAATTTATAGGCAGTGATTTTCATATGTTTTGAAGTTAATTGGTTATTTTAAAGGGAATTTCATTGGCTTTCCTGTGGTTTGTTTATTTTGTCATTTGAAATAAAAATGGATGTTTGTTTTAGGGGAAGAGGATACTGCAGATTTTGGTTGGGATTGAAAAGAAGTTTGAAGTGTATGAGTGGGTACAAAAGAGAAGGTTTAAGTATACATTGGAGAGGATATTTTTATTGAACTATGCAGTGAATGTTGAGTTCAGAGCTGGAGTTTTGAGAATTGATAACTTAAGTTATGATTTATGGGATCTTCCTAGAATTCATAACGTATTAACAAAGGTATGAGTTCTGCTATTGGGCTGAAATGTTGCAGGATTGGGAAGCTTGGTTTATTGTATTAGAAAATACACTGCTTTTATATTTAATGAGAACTCGGAAGACTAGGCTCAAATGCAAAGTTAACTTTTATAAATGCTATTTAGTGTTGATAATGAATGAAGGCTTATTAGGGCATATAATATCTATGCATACATTCTGAAATTTATGCAGTAGGAAAACAAGGTTGTAGTTGAATATAGGTGTGGATGAATTAAATGAATGAAATAAGAGTTTTTTATGTTGCTAAATGATTTGGAGTATTGATGTTTAAGTTCAGTTTGGAATTTTAAGGTTAACTTATTAGGTGTTTAACATGGGAATTTGAACATGATAGGTAGAAAGTAATTGTTATGAATTTAGCGGGAAAGGTTTGGCTATTGAAAATGTATTTGAAATGATGGAAGTATAGAGTTTTAAGGAGATTACTCTTTTCATTGATGTGGCTGATTTTAGAGAAGTGGGACTTTGGAGCACAATTTAAAGGATGAGGGAAATGAAATTGATGTTTGGGTTATTTGAGTAAGAGGGGATTAACGAAGATGGTTAGGGATTTTGATCATTTGGAGTATAAATTTCAGGTTTAGGAAAAAGGGGAACAATTTATGGTAACTTATTTTATGGGAATTGTTTAGAAGATTTATGGGTAATGAAGATAATATGAGATTAAATTAGTCTGAGGTAATTTTGGAAAATGAATTCTATGTTAGTAGTAAGGGCTAATTGATGCTGATTATAGGATAGAATGAGATCAGAGGTTGTAATTGATGAAGAAGATTTGAGGGTTTGAATACACGAATTATGATTTCTAGAACTAAGGAAAGGGAGTTGATTTAAAAAGTGCAATTTGATTTATGGAAAATGTTTAAGGACGTTTGTAGGGTAGGATGAGATGATCGAAGTTAGTACTTAAAGAGTTTAGGTTTCAAATCTTATTATGTGATTTCAATTTGAGGTTTCCTCAAGAAGATGTCTTTCGGTTTTATTAAGTTTTAGGAAGATTATATTTGATTAAATACAGTTTAGTTTATGATAAGAGACTCTAGCTAGATGTGAATTAAATAATATTTGTTTTAAAAATAAATTGTGAAGCTTTGGAATCTAATTTTTAGTATTGTTATTGAGTTTGACATGATTGAAGTGTAGAAAGGTCTTGAGCCTGTACTGCTAATATATTTAGTCAATTATGAAATTATGGAGGCGAATAGATGTTTAGATTAAAAATGGAGTTAGTCCCTATCATTAGACCAGCCATAGATGATTGCTTGAGTGAGTGTTTATTCATTATTGTGGGAGTTTAAAATGTTTGAGACTAATAGTTGTGGCAGAATTCTTGGAATATTGATAATGCTAGTGTATAATGATTTTGATAGTTAAGGTGATTATATGGAATGTCGAGGTTTGAAGAATATGAGCTAGAAATTGAGATAAGCTATTTGACTTATGATTGCTAGTGCTAGAATTTAATGTTGTTGAGGGAGTGATTTTAAAATTGTACTTGATCTCTCAAAAGATAAAATGGTTTTAACAAGGTTGAGGACTTTAAAAGGTAAAATCTGATTTTAGTTATTATTGAAGGTTTTATATTATTAATTAATCTAGAATTTCTTTATGGAAGGCAAATTAAGAAAGGAAAAACAATTATTAGAAGATAAGAAAAGGGTGATTGATTTGTATTGTGATTGATGATTTGTAATAAATTGCATTACTTGAGCTTGATTTACATTGTTGATTGATTTATTCTTGAGATTTTATAATAAATAGAAAGTAAGTATATAGATAGGTGTGTGAATGACTAGAGTCTTTACAGAAAATTTTTATATAAACTATTGGTCAAACATTGAGAATAAGAAAGTTTAATGTAAGTAAACATGGATTGTTATAGTTTTAAATAAATATGGGTATAACATAATTTTCCTAGAAGACAAGTTTTGGGTAGTATTAAGTAAGTTAGGTTTCGAGAGAGACGTTGAACTATCATAAATAAGCATAGCTATTTATGTATTATATATTATGTGTAATTATAGGAAATGATAGTGGAATGGGTATTCAAATCATCGTGAAGGAAAGGAGTTGGGTCAGGATGGAATTCTGGTATCTAGGTAGCAGTTTATTTCAGTAACAATTACATTGCATGTATAATTTTGTAATATCTGTTGCATTTAGTTAGTAAGTTTTTATTCCTTTCATGTTTAGAGTACTCCAGGGTTTAGGTGAGTCGCTCCCCCTTTGCTAGATCAGTTACGTTATAGTTTTAAATGTTATAACGAGAAGTCCTGCAGGTAGAACCTCCACTAGTTAACGAAGATATCATTATCAGTGGTTGGTAAGTGCAGATCACACACAAATTAATAGGATAAATATTATCATTGTTTGTGCAGATTTATGAAATATATACATGTCAATCCATGCATGAGAATAAAAGTTAATGAGATAAACTGCGTTAAACTGCTATTTTACAAAGAAGCTGGGAGATAGTAAGATGGTTGATATAAGGCAGGAGTACTGGAAGAAGATGAGATGAAGAGAATAGGATGATATTATGAGAAACAGTAATGTCTGTGGTAGTATTATTTGTATTTTATATAACATTAAATAATTGAATTAATAGCGGAAAACATAGAAAATAGAAATGCATAAATTTATAAAGGGAACTTAAATTTTCCAGGTACCATAAATAAGGGATAGATACCTTAATAGGATTAACATACTCTTAATTGTTTTATGAACCACTGTGTTTTAGAAAAAGTTTTAAATTATTTCAATTTGTCCGAAAAGCCCATTTCAATAGGAATGAAGTAGACTGATATTCAGAAAGAAAATGTTTTAAATTTTTTGTATTTTTGGGCTTCTGGCACTGAAATAGTGGTTATAATTCAATTAAAATGCTATAGTATAGTAGAAAATTTTAGGTGTTACAGAAACCACCTAATATTTGCCATGGATGCTTTGAAATTTCTTTGGATATTTTTATGGTTCGTCACCATGGCGGGTTATGTTGAGTACGGAGTAATTGGTTAAAAAGATTGATGTTTTATTTGATGGTTTAGAAACGTGGAATATTCCTTTTCTAACATTGATTGGTTTATGTTATTATTGAATTTTTAATATCCATGTTAGTTATGATTTGGTGAAATGGTTTTCTACTCTTACCCTATCGGGGATTTTCTCTTAATTAAAAAGGTAAATTTTTATCTAACTATAATAGCCCTTTTCATATTTAGAACCATTCTTTTTCTATCATGGGTTAAAGGTCATATTTGCCCCGGAAGTGTGCATGGAGGATCACATCTGCCCCTGACGTATTTTTTGGTTCAATTTTGCCTCAAAAGTGTGCAAAGTGTATCATATTCGCCCTTAACCGTTAAACTGTTAACGGTCAACGTCAATTATTTAATGGTCAACGTTAGTTTTTTTAATGGTTAAGGGCGAATATGATACAATTTGCACACTTCGGAGGCAAAATTGGACCAAAAAATACTTCCGGAGTAGATGTGATCATCCGTGCACACTTCCGGAGCAAATATGACATTTAACCCTTCTATTATAGTTAGACATTTGAGTTTGATTTTAAGGAAATTGTTAACTTGAACTCTTTTCTAACTATGTTAGTATTTTATTTAGTAAACCTTTTTTCCTAACATAATTAGTATTGATTAAATCTTGTTTACATTCGAATTTATGGTTTATAAAAATAGTTTTACAAAGTGAATGTTACAAACCCTTCATGATTTCTTATTTTATTCATTGTTTCTATTAATTCAATCTATGTCTTCTGATAAACACACATTTTATTCTCAATTATAACTTAAATTTAACTAATTTCACACATTCCAAATATTGTTAGTTAGGTAATTTAATATGCAGTAGATTAATTATTATTTTGAAGATTTCCTTTATTTAAATTTTCTCTCTTTCCACAGTTATAAAACATTCTCATATCTTTCTCATATTCCTCTCTTTCCCATAAGTACCAACTAATACTAAAGTTGGAAAAAAAATCATCAGTAACATAATATTGGACTTATATTTTAGATAAAAATTTTCTTCTAAAAGTGGATTTATAATGAAAACCAGAATAGTAAAGACATAAATAAACCTTGACAAGTCTGGCTGATTTTTGTTGAAAAAAGGTAACATTACCCTTATTTAAAAACATTCATGATCACATTGTTTTGAAAAATATTTCGATGTCCACAGCTTCTATGCAGAAATATATAGAGTAAAATTGCATATTTACCCAAATGCTTGTTTGAAACCTACGGAGCACTTAACTTGATTTATATTGGGTATACAATTCACATGTACCTACTGCATTTTGAATAATGCATCGTCTTCTTTGATTTTTCAATTATTGTTTATGTGTGTGAAACAAAACCTAAGAACCTGTTTGGTATGAGGGGGAGGAGTGGGAAAGTAGTATTCTTTAAATTAATGTTTATTACTCTTTTATCTTATATAATATATATTTATTAAAATATTTTAACACAACTTCTTCAATTTTTAAAAATTCAATTCACAAAAATTTTCTTTCCCTTCTCCTCCTTCATAATCCCTCTCTCATACCAATCAGAAACCATTCTATCTAGTAAGTCAGAGTTTTCAATACCTTATTATTTTGTCATTGGTAGTTGTAAAAATATGCATGTAAACTTGTAAATTCACATATAAATACTTGTACATTTTTGTATGAGCTCATATAATGTAAACTATATACACTACTACAGAAAATGTCTATAGCAGCACTTATTTTAGCCCTATAGCAGCGCTTATAAGCGCTGCAATAGCCAGTGATGCTATAGGGTATTAAGCCTAACGCAGCGCTTGTTAAGCGCTGCGATAGGTGACCTAAAGCAGCGCTTAAGCGCTGCAATAGGTAATTTATTTTTTTAAAAAATAATACCTATAGCAGCGCTTAATAAGCGCTGCTATAGGTATTATTTTTTTAAAAAAAATTAATTTTTATCCCTGCATCAATTTAGAAATTACAGACATTTCCAAAACATATATACATCAAAAACCATTTATCCAGAAATCAAATACATTAAAGCAAACATTCTAATTAATTAACTCCTATATATTATAAGGTAATATACTTAGAGAAAAGTATCAAGTAAAGAAAAGTATCCCTAAAAAAACTAGGAATTGACATTTGAAATAATTAATATTTCAGTTTTCATATTACGACCACTGATTTCTCTTTCAGTGACACTTGCAATGTAGGAATTACTTGAAAGGCCTTGAATATTTAACAAAATACTCCCCCAGTCCTGACTATATTATAAGTCACATTCTAGAAGGTTTTCTACGCTAAGTATTGTTATAATCATCAAATTGCTGGCAAATAAAAAAATTAAATTATGGCATAACTAATTGCTTTATGGTAAATGTACCTCTGTAAGCTAACAAACAAGAACATATTAAGCTTCTCATATATCAGCTTTCCCAAGCACATAAAATCCAGGGATTTTGTTATGATCACAAATAAATACCTGAAATCCATAGCACCTTCCATTTTCTGGCTACTAAATGTACAAAATGGGAAATTCTTGCATTTTAGATCTTCCTCTTTAACCATACCAAGATGGCCTCCAGAAGCATTCAGAATATGCATTTAAAAAAGAAAAATCACAATTGGAGTTTATATTAATATGTTGCTGATCACACCTCCAAGTAAATAATGAGTTAATGCTTTATCTCCTGGTGAAATCTTGACTATAGGTAAATGAGAACCAATATATACGGTTTCAGGTAAAAAAAGATAGTAGACATGTATGACCTTTCTTCTTTTGTGATCAACAGATTCAAGAGCTGAACACAACTTAGATGCTTGTGTTGCATCTTCCACTTCTTCTGCAGCCAAGGTACCAGCAATATCCTAAAAATCAATGTCCAAAAAAACACATACCTAACACATTAGTGTGCTCATTCTGAAGAGACAACCAAGAATAATATTACTTCAGGCATACCTTCAAATGTTGCAGTTGAGAAGTATACAGACGTGTTGCATATTCAAATAAAAGCTGACTAAGAGCATCAGTTTAAGGAGGCAATGCAGCCCCAAGTCCAGCCTACCAACCATCCATAATCGCAGTAGAAAGAAGCTCCAACTGACCAGTGGACCCTCCCAATACATCATTGCCAACAACAGAAAGAAAATTAAAGTTCTCAGCAAGCCAGGATCTAACTTGGTGCTGCAGCTCACCTACTGGAGTATGTATAAAGAGTGTAGCAAGAGCCTTGTTTCGAATCACAAAACTTCAGGCTTCCTCAGTTATTTCCCTTAACTTTCCACCAGTTACCTGCTGTCTCCAGGTCTCCTGTACATTTTTCCCCGATAAAAATTATAAAGAGAGCTAGGTGAAACGAAGACAAATCTACAGGACCCTGAAGTTCAAGTAATGAAGAATATTGGCCAGTATAGAGCTAGAAAAGAAATAAGGAACAAAAAGAAATCATGAATTACACAAGAATGAAGGGCAGATCATCAAACATTTGAGAATGATATATTCCAATTTCATCAACTTATAATCTTTTACTAACAAAAATAAACATATTAGAATCTCCAATTCATTCATAATCCACATAAACTTCCAAGAAATATAATTTCCTTTTTCTCTTAGCTTACAATTTCCTATAATTACTCAATTTCTTCCATAATTTTTCTACACAAAATTCTTCATCAACCCTACTCAACATAATCAAACATCCTCATTTAATTCATCTAACTCATCTTTCATGTTCAGTATTCCCAATTGCAACACTCTACCTTTTTAAAACACCTAAAAATCCCAATTTTCAAAATAATTCTAAATCAACTCAATAACCCCAGCCAACATTATCGTTAGACTCTAATAACCCTCTAGAATTTATAAATCAAGTTCAAAAGCCCAAATTCAAAGGATTTCTTGTCGTAAACTTAGTTTAATTCATCTTAAAGCAAGTAAAATCTCACATAGAGCCAAATTAAACCAAATTAACCACATTACTATCATCAAGTAGTCTAAATAAACATGTAGCACAAGGCAATTGCCCCAATCAAGCCAGAAATTCGAAAATCAAACAAACCCTAGAAATTCCTATTTAGGAAAATCAAGAATCCATGAGCAATAGGAAGGAAGAGATGCTGGGGAGCTTACCCATTGTTCATGGTCGTCGAAAGATCGCCGGAGTCGCCTAAAACGCCGGCCAAAAACCACCACGATTTCCCCTTCAATCTGCCTCGCACTTGCATGGACTTGGACGGAGGAAGGAAAGGAGAAAACGAGGGAGCCACAGTGGCTACCCTCGCCAACGGCGACGATGCCGCCCTCCGGACTGGGCGGCACGAGCGAGGAAGAAGGAGGGAGAAAGGAAGAGGAGAGGATGAAGGGTTTTGGCTCACCGGGAGAGGGAGGAAGAAGGCACGGGGTAGGGAGATATAAGGGAATAAAGAGAAAAAAAATAAAATAGAAATAAAATAATTTAAATAGGAGGGAGGAAATTACTAATAGGCATTCAATAATATCTAAAACCAATTTTAAAAATACTAATTCATTTTTAAAAAGGAAATAAAATTTAAAAATACCTATTTAGGCCCCCTGTCATTTAAATTTTATTTAAAAATATCTAAAACCAATTTTAAAAATACTAATTCGTTTTAAAAAAGGAAAAAAATTTAAAAATACATATTTAGGCCTATAGCAGCGCTTAAGCGCTGCTATAGGCCCTCTGTCATTTAAAGTTTATTTAAAAAATATCTAAAACCAATTTTAAAAATACTAATTTATTTTAAAAAAGGAAAGAAAATTTAAAAATACCTATTTAGGCCTATCTAGGCCCCCTGTCATTTAAATTTTATTTAAAAAATATCTAAAACCAATTTTAAAAATACTAATTCATTTTAAAAATTAAAGAAAATTTAAAAATACATATTTAGGCCTATAGCAGCGCTTAAGCGCTGCTATAGGCCCCCTGTCATTTAAAGTTTATTTAAAAAATATCTAAAACCAATTTTAAAAATACAAATTCATTTTAAAAAAGGAAAAAAAATTTAAAAATACATATTTAGGCCTATAGCAGCGCTTAAGCGCTGCTATAGGCCCCCTATCATTTAAATTTTATTTAAGAAATATCTAAAACCAATTTTAAAAATACTAATTCATTTTAAAAAAGGAAAGAAAATTTAAAAATACCTATTTAGGCCTATATATGCCCCATGTCATTTAAATTTTATTTAAAAAATATCTAAAACCAATGTTAAAAATACTAATTCATTTTAAAAATGGAAAAAAATTTAAAAATACATATTTAAGCCTATAGCAGCGCTTAAGCGCTGCTATAGTCCCCCTGTCATTTAAATTTTATTTAAAAAATATCTAAAACCAATTTTAAAAATAATAATTCATTTTAAAAAAGGAAAGAAAATTTAAAAATACTTATTTAGGCCTATATATGCCCCATGTCATTTAAATTTTATTTAAAAAATATCTAAAACCAATTTTAAAAATACTAATTTATTTTTAAAAAGAAAAGAAAACCAATTTTAAATATACTAATTCATTTTAAAAAAGGAAAAAAATTTAAAAATACATATTTAGGCCTATAGCAGCGCTTAGGCCCCCTGTCATTTAAATTTCATTTAAAAAATATCTAAAACCAATTTTAAAAATATTAATTCATTTTAAAAAAGTAAAGAAAATTTAAAAATACTTATTTAGGCCTATATATGCCCCATGTCATTAAATTTTATTTAAAAAATATCTAAAAGCAATTTTAAAAATACTAATTCATTTTAAAAAAGGAAAAAAAATTTAAAAATACATATTTAGGCCTATAGCAGCACTTAAGAACTGCTATAGTCCCCCTGTCATTTAAATTTTATTTAAAAAATATCTAAAACCAATTTTAAAAATAATAATTCATTTTAAAAAAGGAAAGAAAATTTAAAAATACCTATTTAGGCCTATATATGCCCCATGTCATTTAAATTTTATTTAAAAAATATCTAAAACCAATTTTAAAAATACTAATTCATTTTAAAAAAGGAAAAAAATTTAAAAATATCTATTTTGGCCTATAGCATCCCTTACTACGTAATAAGCGTTGCTATAGGCCCCTGTGATTTAAATTTTATTTAAAATTGGTTTTAGATAAATTTTTAAAGAAAATTTAAATCACAGGGGCCTATATCAACGCTTAAGCGCTGGTATATGCTTATACCTATACCAACACTTTTTTTAAAAGCGCTGGTATAGGTCATATTATACCTATCCCATCACTTGCGTTTTGTAAGCGCTGCTATTGTTGCGCTGCAATAGAGTATTTCTGTAGTAGTGATACTATGTAAATTTTTAAATGAATCTTTGTTATTTTGTTATCTATTAACAGTTAAAATGTGTGTACACTTATACAATCAATTATAAACTTAAAGAATACTCTTCTAATCTTATTTAAACTGTTGAGAACATTTCATTTGATCATATTTATAAGTTATCTTATTAAATTTTCTATATAAATGTACAATTTTACCCTTCATTTATTATTTGTTGACCTTTATTTTATGTGATGTCTTGGGTACTAAATATAGAAAAATTTAAAAAATTGCAAACTTTAAGGTATAATCAATAAATTTTAAGGTTATTTAATTTGTGTAAAATATGTTGAAATTGATCAATATGAATAAGAACATAAGAGTATAAGTTAGTTTACCAAAATTATTTTGGATGTTGCATGCATTCAATCGTGTGTAAGTTTTGTCCATTCATTTTTTTTTACCAGTAATTTTGTCCATTCATTAATGTACTTATTTCAATAAGGTTTTATTGCTCTCACTGTTGCGCACAATCCGTATCAACCGACACGCTTTTTCTTTATAGAAACTTCCCATCATGTACCTTAATTATTTTGAAAAATTCATTACATATTTTATAGAATAAGGAATTTAGTTAAAATAAGATCCAAAAAAATGTTCTAACTAAGTTGGTCCCACAAAATCATCTAAATAAATTAAGGTCTCTATTTCTGCCCAGAAAATTGTCATCGTCTGGTTAAAAGTTATTAGTAATAAGATTTAAAAAATTGTGACTGATAATTATAATGTTGTTACAAAGGCACAAAAGTTTGTTGTCGTTTGGGCAAAAGTTGTTAGTAACAAATCATTCGCAACATTTATTAATGATACCCATAATGTTTTTATAAGGGCCCAAAAAGTTGTTAATGACTAAGATTTAAACTCTTACTCACTACCAACTTTTGACCAAACGATAATATTTTTTTGTGCATTTGTAACAACATTATGGCATAAATCATAACTTTTGAAACTCTTGTCACTTACAACTTTTGATCAGACAATAATAAATTTTGGCCAGAACTAGGGACATCATTTTAACGAATTATTGCATCAGGTGCACCGAACATAAAAAAGTTTTGCGAGGCGCAAATACGGTAATAATAAATTAAAATGTTGCAAATTCGATAATGTCATTAACTCAACCTAAACTCTGTAAAATATCAGAAAGTGAGGCCCACGAATTTCAGGGTAAATATTTAACAGAGTTTATGCTGAGTTAACGGCATTATCAAATTTACAACTTTCTTAATTTATTATTACCTCATTCGCACATCGCAAAACTTTTATTCTGCTCGATGCACTTAGCATAATAGTTAGTTATCAAATATGCACCTTTACCCTTAGAAAATAAAGCTAATATGAATTTTTAAAATATGGTTTTTTATGGTTAATAAAATTTTTAAAACATTTTAAATCGATATATATTGAAAGTGACTTGACAATTCAGAGTGATAAATGAGAATGAATTCTTATATAATGAGACTCCTTTACGGAGACCTAAAGGTGTCCATGGGCGGGTTGGTTGGCAGAGCATGACCCTTGCTTGATGCCCAGCACGAAGAATGAATGAGCTACATTTTATAACTAATTGCCTGCCCTGTCTGTGAAGAGCTCCTACCATTTTGGGTTGGGATGAGGCGGGCAGGGCAAGGCGGGCTTCCATACCCAATGGGTAACACTTTACCATGATACCATATATGAAAAAGTTCAAATAAAAATAATATTTTAATTATCAAATTGATTATATAATTTTCCAATTTAAAATATTTTAAAAAGAATATATAAATATTAACATCACACACAATTCTACGTTAGTTTCATTAATAAAAACATAACAACAAGTCTTAATACAATAAGTTTACAAAAATAAGAAATAAATAATATCTTAGTAATCTATTTATATATATATATTATTTTTTAAATAGAATTATATATATTTTATGGGTAGGGCCAAATGGATAAGGCAACATACTGTGCTCGATACCTAGCCCTGCCCATCTATTGGCACTTCCCATGACTGCCTATTTTTCTTTAGACCACTTATTCTTGTTAGGATAAGACATTTTTTCACCGGATTGGAGTGGGTATTATCAAGGTTGTCAAACTCGTTATAGGAATGTAAAATCGGATCGTAAACTCCAATCGTAAGCTCGTAAGAGTTTTCTTTTAGGGACAATTGCATATAGGTCCCAAGTAAGAGAATTAATTTCAGAGAGGTCCCAAGGAGTTGTTAATGACAGCTATTGACAACTGCAATAGCCTTGGTTAACAAGTGAATGAGTTGTTAATGGACCTGTCTGAAATTAATTCTCTTGCTTAGGACCTATTTGCAATTCTCCCTTTCTTTTATTAATAAAAATGTGTTTAAAGTATATAATTCAATAAGAAATACAAAAAATAATAATTTGACTTAAATAAATTTTAAAAACTTTTTCTCCTATCAAATATATTTAAAATATAAACAGTTGATATTGAATATATCGACATTTATAATTTATCAAACTAAATAAAGAAATTTCTTTAAATTTTTTTATATAAATTCATTGAATATGTTCAAATAAAAATAATTAACATGAGATTTAGAGCAAGTCAACAAAATTATTTCATAAAGTAAGAACGTGAAAACTGTAAAGTCGGTATATAAACTCGTGAGTTTAACCAAGTTTATACCTATTACGATTTTGAGTGACTCATGGCATATTTTGAATAGGTAGAATATTAAAAATGGTAAAATCAGAGAGTCAACTCATGATTTTGATAACAATGGGTATTACCAATTAATGGGTTAGATGAACACTTCCAGTTTAGCATTTAAATCCATTTAGCATGAGTGAGGGGTTCTATGTAATCATCTTACTATAAATAAAGGGTTAATACAATTTTTGGTCTCCGAACTTTCAGTCAATTTTAGTTTTGGTCCCTGAACTTTGAAACCAGTCTTTTTTGTCCTCGAACTTTTGATCAATTTAGCTTTTAGTCCCTGAACTTTGAAGTTTGTGGTTTTGGTCCCTAAACTTTCGGTCAATTTTGGTCTTGGTACCTGAACTTTCAGTAATTTTGGTATTAATCCCTCAACTTTATTTTTTTTTTGGAAGTTTTTTTAAACTGAGTGACCAATACCAAAATTACTGAAAGTTCAGGGATTAATACCAAAATTGATCGAATGTTCAGGGACCAAAACCACAAACTTCAAAGTTCAGGGACCAAAAACAAAATTGATCAAAAGTTCGAGGATTAAAATCACAGATTTCGAAGTTCAGAGACCAAAACCAAAATTAACTGAAAATTCAGGAATTAGAAGTTGTATTAACCAATAAATAAATATTCGCGCACATAAAAAGATCAATGAGAATGAATGAATGATGGGACTATTCGATGCCGCTCTCTTTTTCTCTCTCACACTCTAGTACACCTCTTTACTTTATACGTGTTGCATGTGCGTGACTATGCCCCCAAAATCCAACCAGTCAAGATTATTCATCCTTATCAATTTGCTTTTACTTTTTTTCAGACAATAATAAAAAGAGAAATCATTTCCAGGAAAATATCAGAAAAGACTCTTCCAAAAATGTAAAATACAGTTAGATAGATGTAGCAAATTTGAAAAACAGGCAGTCATATGTCATGGACATATCTGTCCCTTCTCAAGTTTAGTGGAAATGATCAAAATACCTCTGAATAAGAATCATTAATTTTTCTTAAAAAAAAAAAAATCAAGTCACCCATCATTTCCATTAAATTCGTATTAATTTTTGTTCAAAGGCATTTTAGTCATTTTCATTAAATTTGTAAAATGATAGATAGATTCATGATATGTGACTGTCCAGTTTCAATTTTACTATATCCAACTATTATTTACATATTTTGAATGTATTTTTCTGGTAATTTTTCCTCATATTTATGGTACCCATAGTTTTTATAATTTTTAATTTAATCCATGTGTGTTTGTTCACTGAAAGCAAACTTTTAAAACCAAACTTTATATTTAGCATTCAATGTTATACAAATCTTGCATATTATATATTCGGGTTAGTATCAGTCCTTAAACTTTCAATCAATTTTGGTTTATCTGTAATTTTTAAAATCGATGGTTTTTGTTCTTGAGTTGTCACTCAATTTTGGCTTTAATCCCCGAACTTTAAAATTAGTGAGTTTAATTCTTTAATTTTGTGTCTCTTATAACCTTTGAACCTTAAACTTAAAAAAAATGTAGAATCATAGACTTAGTTATAAACCACCAATTTGAAGAAAGTAAGTCTTATAATTAGAAATGGATGGAGTATTATGTTTTGAAGAAAATAATTATTTGCTTAATTTTATATATTTATAAACGCGAAGACTACACACGCCTAAAGCATATATTGCAAAATTTCAACGCGGTAGTGATGCCTTTGTTATATATCTTTTTTTTTTTTTTTTTGGCCATTGCCTTTGTTATGTATCTTCTTCACGTTTGGCCAGTCTGTTTTCTCTTACGGTCTTACCAATAATTCATTCATCTGAACTGAAAGCAGTCCCAATTCTCTCTTGCATATCATGGCAAACCGATTAGATATGGCTTCATCTTCTCAACCTCCAAAGAAATATGAAGTTTTCATTAGCTTCAGAGGTGAGGACACCCGCTTCAATTTCACAAGCCACCTTCATAAATCTCTTTGCAGAAACCACATAGATACATACATAGACTACAGACTTGAGAAAGGAGAAGAGGTATGGCCATCTCTTGTGAAAGCCATTGAAGATTCAACTCTCTTCCTCGTGATCTTCTCAGAAAACTATGCATCTTCCACTTGGTGCTTGAAGGAGCTTACAAAAATATTAGAATGCTCCAAAATCCAGACACATCACTTGGTGATACCAGTGTTCTATAGAGTAGATCCTTCACATGTGAGGAAGCAATCTGGGAGCTACCATAAAGCATTTGAAAAACATGAGAACAACAAAAGCATCAACAAGCAACAACTTCAAAAGTGGAGGGAGGCTCTTACTTATGCTGCCAATTTGTCTGGCTGGCATTGTAGCTCCGATAGGTAACTAAATGCTCATGATCCTTCTCTTACCATGTTCTTCCTTGCGTGGGGATAAATTAAATCAATCCTTGAGCTTCTCCTGGATGTTGATAATCATTGAGAGAATACCTTCTTTTGTACATTATGCTTAACCAGTCCACTAGGCTGATCAACTTTACTGTTATGATATTTTCATCTAAAATCCCCATCTCACTATAGCCATAACGATGTATTCGTATTCATCATTTAAGTAAGCAGAAATTTTATATATCCATTTTTTTGAGTCCTCTAGTAATGTTTCTCAAGAAAACCATATTATAACAAATTTTAAAAATTATGAAAGTGACATTTTTTTAGGAATAACTCATAATTTTGAATGGATATTTGATATATATTGCGGATGTTGATGATCATTGAGAGAATACCTTCTCTTTTACATAATGCTTAACCAGTCCAATAGGCTGATCAACTTTACTTCTATGATATTTTCATCAAAATCCCCATCTCACTGTAGCCATAACGATGTATTCGTATTCATTTGAGTAAGCAGAAATTTTATATGTATCAATAATTTGAGTCTTCTCTCTCTAGTAATGTTTCTCAAGAAAACCATATTATAACAAATTTTAAAAAATTATGAAATCCTAGAAATCACATTGTTTCAGGAATAGCTCATAATTTTGAATGGATATTTGATATATATTGTGGTATCAAATTAAATTTGGTACATATTTATGCTTTAAATTATGTGCAGGAATGAGGCAGAGCTAATTACAGAAATAGTACAGTGTGTCGAAAACAAGTTGAATATGACTTATCAAAGTGAAGAAAATTTAAAAGGGTTGATTGGAATTCATAGAAGAATGGCAGATGTAGAATCATTATTGTACAAGGATTCAAATGGTGTCCGGTGTGTTGCCATCTGGGGCATGGGTGGTTTGGGCAAGACAACTCTTGCAAGAGCATTGTTTGACAGATTTTGTTCTGCATATGATGGGATTTGCTTCTTGGATAATGTATCGGAAGAATCAAAGAAAAATGGGTTATATGCTTTGCAGAAAAAACTTATTTTCGAGTTATTAGGGGATGAGGAATCTAAGAGCATGCTTGCTAAAATACCTCCTTATGCCATGAGAAGACTTCGTCGGAAAAGAATTTTCATTGTTCTTGATGATGTTGATGATCCAACACAATTAGAAGATTTAGCTGGAAGACATGATTGGTTTGGGTCAGGCAGTAAAATCTTGATAACAACTAGAGATAAGCAAGTGGTGCTTGGCAAGGAAGTGGATGATATATATGAAGTCAAGGCTTTGAATCCTGATGAGGCTTTTGATCTGTTCTCCATCAAAGCCTTTAGAAATAACTATGCTGACCCAAAGATAAGAGAGCTAGCAAAAAAAGTTACTCAATATGCAGAAGGAAATCCATTGGCCCTAAAAGTTTTAGGTTCCTTATTGAATGGCAAAAATCATGAAGCCTGGGAATGTCAATTAAAAAAGCTTCAAAAATTACCTTGTAAAAGAATTCATGATATCCTAAAATTGAGTTTTGACGGACTGGAAGATGATGAAGAGAAAAACATTTTCTTGCATATTGTATGTTTCTTCAACCAATATGATGTGAAGGATGTAACAAATTGGTTGGATGCTTGTGGTTATTCGACCTATATCGGATTGGAACGTCTTAAAGATAAAGCTCTTTTGGATGTTCAAAAAGGAAGAATATGTATGCATCACCTGATGAAGGAAATGGGTCGAGAAATTATTCGTAAGAAATCATATAGTCAAATGCGGGTTCAAATATGGAATTCTAATGATACTGTAAGAGTGAAATATATGCACATTATTTTATATAAAAAAAGTTGTTGCATTCCAGATCAATTACTATTCAATTTACTTAATATCATATTTAACATTATTATTTTTTATTTGTTAGGGAAATGAAGCTATTGAAGGCATAATTCTAGATGCATCAGAAGAGCTTGAAGAGATGTGCTTAAGTCCTCAAGTCTTCAATTCAATGCCCAGACTAAGGTTCCTTATTATTCATGATGATTCCAAAGAGATCAAGTTAAAATTTCCTAATGGCATAGAGTTTTTACCACATAAACTAATACTATTGCGTTGGATGGGATACCCTTCAAAGTCGTTGCCGCCAACATTCACAGGGGAACATCTAGTTCAAATTATAATGCCCAACAGCAAGTTGACGAAACTTTGGGACGAAGACCCGGTAAATATTTTTATTTCTTTTCTTAATAAATGTTGTTTATACACTAAAAAAATGCTTAATTATACCCTTTGATCCTACTTATAAGCAAGGTTCTACATATTGATCTTTAATTAAAAAACCTCTAACAAAATCAAATAAAACATGGATATCCCATTGTAAAAATTGCTTTGCTCTTTGGCCAGCACACTAAACTCGATCTAGGAACTTATAATTATTGATTAAGAGTAATTTTAGGAAATTTGTATGAAAAATTTGAATTAACTAATTTTCTTATAGAATAATAGTTGAGAATGCTTTTGATGGGATAGGTACTTCAGTTTTTTTTGCCACCAATCTTACTGTATAAGTTATATTTTTACAGAATCTTGTGCATTTACGTGAAATTGATCTCAGTGTATCAGAAGACTTGATTGAGCTCCCAATTTTTACCAAGGCCATACATCTCACATCAGTTAATCTTAATGGGTGTTCAAAACTGAGGAGCGTTGATCCATCTATTTTATCTCTCCATAGCCTTTCTGTCTTACGTCTAAATGGATGCGAAGCCCTTACCAGCCTTATAAGCAACACCCATCTTAAATCACTAATAGTTCTCGAACTAGAAGGATGCTCAAAATTGAGCAAATTTTCAGTGACATCAGAACAGCCAGAGTTTAGTTTAGATCTTTCAGGAACAGCCATTAATGATGAGTTGTACTCATCAAGTGGACAACTAAGCAAAATTGAATCATTGTCTTTGATTGGATGCAAAAGTGTGACAAGTCTTAGCAAATTGTTTAACCTACGCGACCTTCAATATCTTCATGCTTATGGTTGTAATAAGGTAGCATCAAATCTTCGTCCCATACTTGATGAGATGCGTGCCTTGCAAGTTCTAGAGTTGAAGGATTGTAGTGAATTATTTGAAGTGCCTGACAACATCAGCATGCTATCATCATTATATAAGTTAGATCTCTCAGGGAGTAATATAGAGACACTGCCTTCAAGCATCAAACATCTTTCCAACCTTGAAGAACTTCACTTGGATGGATGCAAAAGGCTTCAGTCTCTACCACAACTCCCTCCCTTTATCTTAATATTGTGTGCGGAGAACTGCATATCCCTTCAGACAATGCATTTATCTCACATTCATTATTATCATCATTTGTTAGCTCTTCACTTTTCATTCAAGAATTGCATGAAGTTGGATGTGCAATCAATCAAAGCTACTGAGGTAAAAGTGCTGCTTGAGATCAATAAAGACAAATATGACGAAGATATAAGATTGGAATATCCAGGAGAAAGAGTACCAGAGTGGTTTATGTATAGGTCTAACCAATCTTCCCTAACTGTGGATCTCCCTTCTATTCCACAACCTTGGGATGGCACTTTCATTTTCTGTGCCATCATTTCTAAATCACCACTTTTAAAGTGGATAGACCTTGATGCTAAATGTTTTATTGATGATCAACATGCTTGCACGTCTAAAGTGTGTCCCTCTGGGTCCATATTGTCAAATCATGTAATTATTTGGAGTGATCGAAATTCATGTAGAAAAGTGCAAAGGAAAATTGAAGAAAACAAAAGAGAATCTCAAAGCAACACTTATCATCCTTTGTTTCAGATTCACTTCACACTCTCTTCGAATCCAAAAAGTAGTGTAGAGATCAAAGAGTGTGGGGCATGGCATACATCTGCACTTCAATATCACAGTTACATTCAACAACTTCAATTGGCGTTGCAATGGAAGCGCCATCTCGAAAGTGCAAATATCGCAGCATTGATGAGTTTGGAGCATTTGATTCCAAGTTTGAAAGCTCTGATGACTTTGAAGAATTTCATTATGATTTTCAAAGCTCTAATGAGTTTGAAGAATTCAAGACGGAGTTTAAAAGCTCTGAGGAATTTGAAGAATTTGATTCTATGTTTGGAAGCTTTGATGAATTTGAAGAATTTGATTCTGAATTTGAAGAATTTGACTAAGTTTGAATGCTCTGATGAAATATGTGAAGATGAATGATCTGCTCATTTCAACTTGATACATTGCTTCCACCACCTCATAAAAGGCATACTCTTGATTATGTTATCCTTGTGTTGGATTGCTTCTTATTTTTGAAGAGATTATGAAAGTACCGACGATTATATTCAACCATTGAGATTGCCATATTTCGGCCTCAACTTCATTCTATTAAATCATCAAAAATTGAATTCATCAACTGCACATTAAGGTTATTGTTTCTCTTACTTTTTAATTTTTCATAATTACTAAAAATTACCTATGCAGATTGAGAAAGAAAAAGATTTCTGGGGTGTGTGTGTATCAATGAATAAACTGTGAATTCCCTCCTATATATATATATATTGTCTCCATGTACCTTATTGCTGTCCCTTCTGTAATGATCAAAGAAATATGCGGAGCTTGAGGTTTATAAGATCAATTTCATGTATGTACGCATGTGAAGGAGCAGTCTGGGAGTGTAATCACTAGAAAGCATTTCAAGATTGTATATGAGCTTAACAAGAAGCAGCAGGTTCAATATTTGAACATTAGTATTCTCTAATCTTTTCTTTTTTCAATCCTTATCATTCTCATGGCTACATTTCCATTTTCATTTATTCATAAGGCTGCATTCATCAAAGTCATAAACTCATAATCAAGACCTGAAAAGTTTGATCTAGTTCAATTTGCATTGAATTAGGAATACCTTAAAATCTTACCATTTGTTCCATGAGAAAAGAAATTAACATGCTGCATTTGATTCAAATGAATAAACTTTTGATACAAGAGGCAAGAATTGGATATTGATAAAGAATGAAATCTAGAAGCAATAGATGAAACACCAAGATTCTTCTACACTACAAGAAATTAATTAGCATACACCACAAGCAATTACAAGGGAATAAAGTCAAGTTACAATTTTAATCTTCTGTAAATTATGGTAACTCATTACATTTCTTTGAAGGGTGGTGTCTTATTGACGTTTTCCCCTTTGTCCATCTCTTTAGTTGCTAGCTATAGTGTGGTTGTATACATATATAATGTGATCATTACACTTTTTAGCTGAACGCCAAATACCAATAGTAGAATTTTGCGTTATGTGTTGCATGAGTTAGATTTTACAAAGTGAAAGTTATGTTAGTATATATGTCTGTGCATATGTGTGTGGCTGGTTCATATATGAATGTATCTGATGAGAAAATTAAATATACGGTTAGATATATTTTCCTTTTAATGTATCTGATTTCTGAAACTTGTTCTTCTACCTTCATGGCAATATGTTTGATGAACTTTGGGTTGGCAATGAAACAAAAAGAAAGTGATATAACATTGGAGGATTTTTGAAGCTGTTCCATTCACGAATCCTGTCTTAATTTTTGGCACATCTTTTGGGAAATTCCTTGTAATTAACAGAGAAGCGCTGGATTTTTTTTTTATTTTAAAAATGAGTGATCAATATATAGTTTTGAAGTGCCGTCAGTCCACAGGCATATTTATGGGGCTAACAGCCTTCATAGAATTAAAAACCCCTTTGTCTTGTTTCAGTTTTTATTCTTTCTTGTTTTCCTTTTTCTTTTTTCTCCATATAATTTAATTTAATTTAATTTTGCTCCATCTCAATAGAAAAGTTTGGGGAGATTCATATTCTAGTCCATACTTCCTTGAATGTATGATGCTTGATGATTTTTTTTTTTTAATAGTGATGATTTTCATGTGCATGTGTGCATTTTTAACTAGCTCACTTATAATTGAAACTATTGACATCGTATTAAGTCAACCGTCAACGTTAAAAAGAATCTGCGCTCTGTGTTTTCTTTGCTTTTCCATTATATTTGGATTTTTTTTTTTTTTTCATTCAGTATGAAATGAAGAAGATGCCTTGCTCGAGCTAGAAAACAAATTACCTTCTCCATTGTTCTCCTAATACAAAATTATCTAATTTATATGTACCAATAAAACAAATATTAATTTACCTCATAAGACTTTATACATCTTTCTAATATACCCTCAAGTATTCACTTTACTATTAAGGTGGGCTAAGTCAATTCTTAATTAAAAGGGTTAATATCTTTTCTGGAGAGAAAAATCGTACGTTAAAAAGTTGGCCTAACCAAAAGTGCCAAGTTGTTTTTCTCCCACCGTTTCTAAATATAGGATCTATTTGTATAGGTGAGCTTGTTCCTAAATATAAAATATCTTTGTAATTTTCCTTACCCTAAATTATTCTTATTAATACTCCTTAATAATAAATAGACAAGAGAGGGAGGGTATGAATAAAGATAGGTAGTTAGGGTGTTTTGGTAATATTATGTTATTTTAACTAACATCTTTAATCTAATCAAATTAGGTAAATATATCTTATATTTAGGAATAGAGAGAGTATTTGTTATGTTAGGGAAAATCTTATTCAACTACTTATAGAAGTTTATATATTGTTTTATGGGAAAATTTCACTTACTCTTATTATAGCCATTTAATATCAAATAGTTCAAAAAATTCTGAAATATCATTGCAGCAAAATAAAATAAATTTTTCTGGGTGAAAAAACTTTAATGCCATTGTTTTTTCTTTTCTTAAAAATGGCCAACTCTCATTTTTTTTTTATAAGTATGCTCCTTCTTGAAAACACAATTTTCTTTCAAAAAAGACATAGCAACAATAATGTTTTTTTACTTTCAAAATTTTATTAATGAGGGAAAATTCACACACAATTGGATGGATGCCGGCATATGAAATTTATGTAAACTAATTTAGGGTTAAAGATCATTTTGGCCAATGAACTATGAGCCAAATATCACCCAACATATATATTTATAAAAAGCATCTTATATGCCAATGAACCTTTAAAACTAGACAAATTGGCCAACGCCATCAGATTTACCCGAACTGTCGTTAAGTCCCTGCCACGTGTCGACACATTATTAGTTCACGTCATTTTTTTGAATCTACGTGGACGAATGACATGTCGACACGTGGCACCGTTTGGTTAAATTTGATGGCGTTAGCTAATTTGTCCAGTTTTAAAAGTTCATTGGCATATAAGATGTTTTTTATAAATATATGTGCTGGGTGATACTTGGCTCATAGTTCATTGGCCAAAATGATCTTTAACCCACTAATTTATATTCGTGAAGTTATTTTTTTGAAGCTTTTTATAGGGGTGAGCAAAACCGAACTGAAACCGAAAACCAAACCGAACCAAATGCATTTCGGTTTTTCGGTTTCGGTTTTTTGTTTCGGTTTCGGTTTCGGTTTCGGTTTCGGTTTTTATTTTCTACTTATCGGTTTTTCGGTTTCGGTTCGGTATTTAGAAAATGATTTCGGTTTGAAACCGAAAAACCGAAAACTACAATAATATTAAAAAAAAAATTGTTTAAAAATAGGATAACAAGTAAGCCTAAACAAATATCTTAAAATTCAAACAAATAAAATTTTCTTTCTAATAAAAACAAACACTTTTTAAATATGTGACATTTAAAAAAAAGCAAAGAATGTTTATTGATTACAGAATGTGCTCTGAAAGTTAAAGAACCAATTCAATATTGTCATGTATTAAGTATTATTTTTTTTTTGTTTTAGACATACTAAATTAATATTTTAATTTATTTAGATAAGATATTAAATTTGTATAAATATTCATATATATTGAATCCATTTTTTCCCTTTTTCATTGAATTTTCGTATTGGACAAAATTGTAATAAAAATATAGTTCAAAAACCAAAAAACCGAACCGAAAACAATTCGGTTTTTTGGGTTTCGGTTTTGTTATTTTTCCCTTATCGGTTTTCGGTTTTTTCGGCTTTTGGTTCGGTTTCGAACCGAAAACCGATTGCACACTCCTAGTTTTTTAACATTAATTAAATTGTTTGTACGGTGATTAACTGAAATTTTTCCTATTTCAATGAAGTTTAACTGCTCTCCATATCACGCGCAATCCGTATCAATGTGCTCGCTTTTCCTTGGACAACGTCTACGCAATTTCCCATCAAGTACCCTATTTTGTGTTTATTACTCTCACCATCCTCTCTGTACTCTATTTACTTGCCTGTCTTGTTTGCCATATGACCCATGAGATACGTGCCTAACTCACATGTTTGTAATTTTTGAATATGGACTGGATAAAAGGCTCACATGAGCTTACATCAATGTACTAGAAGCAACTACTACTGGTCTACTGAGCTTACATGCTTGTAATTTTAAAATACTTGCCATATGACCCATGAGATACGTGCCTAACTCACATGTTTGTAATTTTTGAATATGGACTGGATAAAAGGGTCACATGAGCTTACATCAATGTACTAGAAGCAACTACTACTGGTCTACTGAGCTTACATGCTTGTAATTTTAAAATACTGTTTTTTTTAATGATCAATAAGGTTTTAAGAAAGATTTCAATTAAGGTAAAAAAAGAAAGAAAGATTTTAATCGATATAAATATGTTGACAGTGACTTGACTGTTGACAGCTCAGAGTGATCAATGAGAAACTGTTGACAGCTCAGAGTGATCAATGAGAAAAGGAAAATTTCATTAAAAAGCTCAGAGCAGGGGATTTATTTCAATCAATCCCAAAATAATATAAAAATTTACTGCACCATCAAAATAATATTAAATGTTTCAGTTAAAATGTTAAAATATCTAATATGTTTGTGTTTTTTTTAACATTAATATGGGTATTTTTAAATCTCAAAAATCATGAAATCCAACATTAAAATATCCAGCATTTCACAACTGGATTTTCAAGATAAATATAGAAAATTTTCAAGACATTTGTGTATATTGCCAACGTTAATATGAGTATTTTTAAGTTTCAAAACTCATGAAATCCAACACTAAAACGACCAAAATTTCATAACTATATTTTTAAGATATATGAAGAATTTTCAAAATATATATTGAGAATTTTTAAGACATATATTAAAAATTTTCAAAACTTTAACAAAGATAATTTTTATGTTGAAACATTTAACATGAGACTATTGAGTTTTAGATTATATTCGGGGTTGGAAATGATTTTCCTATTGAGAAATTGAGAATGAATGATGGGACTATTCGATGACACGCTTTTCTCTCCCTCCAGTACACCTCCTTCCTTTATATGCGTTGCTATTGCATGTGCGTTACTATTCCACAAAAATCCAACAACTCAAGATTCATCGTTATCAATTTGCTTGTACTTTTTTTTTTTTTTCACCTTTTGCTTGCACTTATTTCAGACAATAATAAAAAGAGATATCATGAAGTTTATATTAAGAATACAATGTTATGCAAATCCATTTGGGTTAATATTCGTTTTAGTCGTTACTTTTCCCTCAATTTTGATTTTAGTATGTAAACTTTAACTTAGTTGTTTTGATCCTTTAATTTTGTGTTTTTTTTATAACTAATTAGTTCCTGAATTTTAAAAAAAATGTGAAAAATTAGAGACCAATTATTATATTTTTACTTCTATGGAAACATCAAAATATTCATGTTTGATGAATCATACATACTTATTTCTGTTTACATTTTGATATTAGTGATTATTAATGTTAATATCAATAAAATTTTATTATTTTAATATAGCAGGTCTGACCCGGTCCGACCCTGATCCGACCATTAACCCTTAAACCAGTGCCTCATCATGTTTGACATCCGGTCCAGTTTTTTGAACCTTGAGCAAGACCCACGGCGAGGCCCCGATTCTGCAGCATAACAGACTTTATTTTTGGGCCAACCTGGGTCCAATTCATTTACCCACTTCTTAACCCGACTTGGGGAACATATTAGGTCAAAAATGCACTCATTTGAATAGATTTGGAGCCACCACAAACCCTAGTTCTCATCTTTCTCTCATTTCCTCTCATCTCCATCTTCCATCTTCCACATTCTTCCACCCAAATCTCCATGTTTCCTATACCTCCACTTCTTAGTACTGGCATTCTCATGGAGGACAGCAGCTAGGCTTCCCCATTCTTGATGGTGGAGGCCAAAGGATGAGCTTGAAGCTTCAAAGAGGAGTGTTGTTCTCCATTCTCTCTTCCTCTTGTGTATTTCAATTTATCTAGGGTTTTAGGGATTGTTATATGCATTTGGTTGTAATTTTATTCTATATCTTTGTATGAGAGTGGTAGAAACAACTTGTCTTATTTATTTTATTTGTATGGATGCTTGACATTGCACCTATTGACTTGAACATATCTTATTTGTATGGGTTTATCATTTAACATATGTTTTCTTGTTAAAATCTTGTGCTAAATGAGGGTTCTTGTTTAGTGGATCATGGTGTTAGGTGTTTGTGTTTAGAAATTAGCAAGTAAATCTACTAATTGCTTGAGTAACATTGGACTTCAACATATTGGGTTCAATTTATTGGTTGGGGTTCCACCTATGACTTGGGACTAATAGGTTAATCTTGTTGTAATGCAGGGTTCCGGTTGTAGGATAAAGAGTTCCTTGTGATTAGTAGGTTTAATTGGTTCTTTAATTTGTCAAATTGCATGAGTGGCATTGGGCTTCAATCCTAGAGTATTGATTTATTATGTGAGGTTCCAATAATAAATTAAACCCTAGGATTAATTAAGTGGCAATTCTGGGTTCTGGTTGTTAGATTAGGAGCCCCTTACAATTAGCAAATTCACTTTGATTTTGAGCTTAATCAACTTAGGTTAAATTAAGTAATGTGCGGGGTTCCGGCGTTAATTAAGTTAACCTAAGCCTAGCCTACAGGGGTTCCTCTAGGGATCTTTTAAAAATCAACATGAAACTCCCAAAAAATCTTTCGAAGCAATGAATCCCAAGGTCTCCACTTATCAAGAATGATTCCATTTTCATCCCCAAATGCACATTCTAATATGGAATTCCAGTGATTTGGTAAGAGTGAAATATGTAGATATTATTTTATTAACAAAAATTGTTGCATTCCAGATTATTTCCTATTTAACTTATTTCCTATTCAACTTACATAATATCGTATTACCATTATTATTTTTTGTTTGTTAGGGAAGTGAAGCCATTAAAGGCTAATTGTGCATGATTATCATATGATTTTAACCACCAATAATGTAAATTTAGCATTCAATTTAGGAGAATTCGATGAGAATTAAGTACAATTGCATGTATGGTCCATACTTAAGGAGCTAATTGCATTTTGATGGTAATTTGAGCATATTAGGCTTTTAACTCATGTATTTCATGATCATGGATTTAAAATACCTCACATGTACTTTAATTTCCCATTATAAGTGCAAAGGATGAGGCACTGGTTGAAGAAAATGAGAGAAAAACAAAGAAGAAAGAAAGTAGCCTTGTCGTGGCTCGCTACGACGAGGGCCATGGCGAGAGATAGAGAAGGAACCAAAATTTAGGTGCCTCGCCGTGGCGCCACGGCAAGGGCATGAATCCAAGCAGATTTAGGAAGTTGCTATTTTGCTTCAGCTTGTAATTTAAGTGATTGGGTCTTCTTCCATTGTTTCCTAATCAATGTTTTCGATCCCAACAGGCAACTCTATGCCTAAATGGATTAGGAAGTTTCTTAATTAATTATCATATTCATTATTTCCTATCGTGACTAGGTTTCTTGAAATTTGAGTGATTGGGTCTTCCCAAATCCTTTCCAAATTGGTAATCCTAGTCAGAATATGAGATCTTAGGCCAATTTGGATTATATATATGTTTCCTAGTGTGCCTATGAAGGGGGAGGCCAAATTTCACACTCTCATCCACCCATTATCTCATCCACTCCACAATTCTCCACCGGTTCTTGATGGAGATCGAGTTGCAGTTGTTCTTGGGCGATTCCTCCTTTTCTTTAATGAACTAAATCAAGCTGATGCTCTCTTGGACGATGGGATGACTTGAAGCAAGCATTGAAACCACTTTAGGGAAGTTTTGTTAGTTCTAATTATGTAGTCATAAATTTCCATTTGTTTCCTTTAATATTTGATCTTCTTTTGTTCAAACTTCTTTTGTTTTAGAGATTTGAGACCATGTAATTGTTGAATTATATTTGCATGTATTGATTTGGTTTTGTTCTAGTTTCATCTATCTTCCCAAATTACCATGTTATGCTTAGTCTTTGTTGATTTTGTTATCTAGCATGTTTATTGGGTAATTTAATCTATTGTGCTTCATATAATTGCGTTACTTGGGAATGATTTGTGGGTTTGAGTTCATTGATGCCGAGTTTTTATAACGCTAGGTAATTCCATTAATAGAACTTGCCTAAAGGAACTAGATCATTAATCGAGTCTATGTGCATGAGTACGATTAGGTAGAGTTTCAAAATTTGGATGGTTTGATTATAGTCTAATGTTAATTGGTTATTGGATCCGAAGGATATTGAGTGACTTGGACGGAACCCAAATTATTCTATCTATTGGAACCTACTTCTAGTTGATGTAGGATTATAGTTAATCTAATTGGTCTATTGAGGTTGAGTGGTGTCTTAATTGACCTATTCCTTCGACTAAGGATTATAGTTTGTCACGTGTCATCCCTAGTCAAGAGAGCATCCCATCATCCCATTCCATTAACCATCCATATTTATCTTAAAAATACAAAAAACAAGTCTTTACATTTCTTTTATGAAAAAATACCAAAAATATCTACTCTCAACCCCCGATTTTTATAGTTTTATTTGCATTTATTTTTCCTAGGTTAGTTCATTAGGCTCCTTGAGAGACGATCCGAGATCGCACCACTATAGTGCAATCCTTGGTAAATAAATATTTTGCATTTGCACCCCAAGGCATATTAGGAAAGGCTCAAATCAATGGCGCCATTGCCAGTGAGTCATTTTTGACTCCTAGGTTAGATAAGTGTCAATTGCTTATTGACAAGGGGTTAGTAGCATTTTAGGTTAGTTTTAGTTCATATAGTTGTATTTAGATTTTAGTTTAGTTGTAGTTGCATTTGCATTGATAAAAATTGAAAAATCCAAAAATAGTGTTCTTGGTCTTTTTCTTGATATATTGCTACTATGCCTGTGGTGTATTGCTGGTTTCTTGCACCATTTGAGTGAATTTTGATTGACTAGTTGCTGTTGGGTGGTTTTTGCTTTGATTGGTTGAGCTTGTATTTGTGCATCACTTACCCATATTTTGCATAACACTCAATTTTTCACCAAGAATCACTTAACTAAGTCATTTACTTCTGTTTGGACTTGTTAAGGCCATTTGCACCCATTTTTAAACTCAAATTCTTGAACTTGTACATTTGGTTAATTTCAAAGAAGTAGTTTCTTGCAATTTGGCACTTTAGAGGTGAAATTTGGTTCTAGGTGACTTTCAAGTGTTTTGACATTTTTCCTAAGCTCTCTCAACTCATTTAAACTTGTTTCAATCATTGGTTCGTGTTAAAATTGCTTAGAATCTCCTTTGGACTTAATTCCCTCTTTGCTGTCAAATTGCAGGACTTCACTATCAATGTTTTCTGTACCTCACCATAGCCCCCACGGTGAGGCTTGCCTTGTGTCACTCATACATTGCTGCAATTCTGTACCTCGCCATGGACACCCACAATGAGGGCCAAGACGAGACACTAAAAACATAAAGTTCCTGGTTTTCTGCATCACTTGCATCTTGCACCACTTTTTCTCTTATTCAATTCCAATTGATTCCAACTTTTTCACACACATTGTAAACATCATTTGTGACTTGTTTGCATTGGTTTCACTTATATTTCATATTCCTATAATTAATTTGACTTGATGGTGCTATTTGGTCAATTTTTGACTCTTTGCTTGTTGTCTTTGTGCATATTTTTCATTTCTTGCATACACTTGCTGTTTGTTCCTTGTGTATGACTAGAAGCAACACCAGTGAGTCTGACTTATTGCCTGAGAACCCTGAGATTGAGCGTCACCTTACCCAGTTGAAGAAAGCCAATAGACCCATTGTTTCTGCCACTAAAGTAGTTGTAGAGGAAGCATCTTCTAGTGACTCTAGTGAACAGGTTCCCAACATTGAATTTGACCTAGATTTCCCAGCTATGGATCCACCCAATAACCAAGTCAACCCAATTGTTCTCGTAATCCCAGTTATGCCCAATACCAAACCAAGGTCTAGAACCACCTAAGAACCAAATTTGGGGTCATGGGCGTAACGGTGTACATGGTCACATTATAAATGGGGGCGGGGTTCCACATGGAGTTAGAAGGACCATTAGAGATGCTACTGCTATGAATGATGATTATAATCCTTTTATAAATGAATTTCCTAATATTCATGCTGATTATGAGATAAAATGTTTTTTGATTCGGTCCTTACCAAAATTTTATGGCTTGCAAGAGGATGAATCTTACAAACACTTAGATGAGCTATTTGTTCAATGTGATTCTTTGAAGCCCGCTGGAGCTCCAACTGAGGAAGTTATGAGGCGAGTATTCCACCTTATTTTGGAAGGGAAGGCTAAAACATGGTTTATGAGCCTACCTAGGCTTGATCCAGATGCATTGACTTCATGGAAAAATTTGGGGAAGGCATTCTTGGACAAGTACTTTTCAGCCACAAAAACCTCTACAAGGAGGAAAGAAATAACTTCCATCCTCTAAAATCATGATGAGTCCCTGTATGATTTTTGGATTCGATTCCACAACCTACTTGATACATGCCCAGATCACCAAATCTCAAAAGAATTACTTGTGCAGACATTCTATGATGGTCTCTTGGAAAAGAATGAAGATTTGTTGGACTAAACCACTCATGGGTCTTTTCTAGATTTCACCTCAGATGAAGCATGGGAAATAATCCGGAGACTTGCTCTTTCTATACAGAAACATTGCACCTCTAGTATATCTACAAGAGCTCTAAACAAGGTTGAGTCTACTCCCTTACACATACCGCAGCTAGATGGTCTTGTGGCAGAGTTCAATGCACTCTCTACTAAACTTGATAGATTTACTTCTTCTTCGTCTATGAATTCAACTGGTAGAGAGTTGATGGCACAGAGTTGTGATTATTGTAGATCTCAAGTGCATATCTCTAGTGCGTGCCGTAGTCATTATGAGGATGTTTTAGCCATGTACCAAGGAAGGCCTACACATAACTGGGAACCCAACCCCAGTTCTTATAATGATAAAAGGAGCTCCACCCAAAATTGGAGAGGAGGAGAAGGGTCATCTAGGCAGGTACAGCCTTATGGCTCTACACAAGGGCAATTAGTTCCACTTCATGAGTCTAAGAGTGATGAGATGTCTAAATTCTACAAGAAACTTGATGAAGAGAGAGAAGCCTTGCTATAATTTCAGTTCAGCAAGAGAGAAAAGCCAATAATGACAAATTCTCTTACCTCAACTCTAAAATCTCCAAACTCCACTCTAAATTCTCCAAACTCACCGAAGCCCTTCTTAGCCTCACAGAACAAGCCAATGGGCCTTCTTCATCACAAACAGTGACTAATCCCAATGATGCAAAGTCCTTAAATGCCATATCTCTTGGAAGCGGGCGATATGTCTAGTTTAAGGACCCTATCGGGATGAAGAGCTGGTAGACGAAGAGATTGAGTGTGAAAGTCCTCCACCCAAACATCCACTTTTACTTGATGTTAAGGGGAGGCATTTTATTGTATGCAAGCACGATGAATCAACTCAACAAGGAGATGTTGCTACTTATGAGAGAGATCGCTGCTGAGGGCTCGAATTCATTACCACCCGCCAAGCAAGGAACCGCTAACATGCATGGAGCCTCATTGCAAACAGGTAAAGAGGTAAATCTTCGTGATCTTCCTTTTCCTCAAGCTTTAGTTAAAAGTAGAAAGCATGATAAACCTAAGCATGATTAAGATGTTGATTTTTTTAGTAGAACTGAGGTAAACATTCCTTTGCTTGAGCTTGTTAAAAAGGTGCCTGCTTATTCTAAATTTTTAAAATAATTATGTACCTCTAAAGGTAAATTCAAACTTTATGAGAGAGTCCAGTTAAGGTCTAGTGTATCTGCACTGTTCACGGATAGCATGCCATATAAGAGTCCCGATCCAGGGTCATACATTATTCCTTGTACTATTGGTAGAGCTTACATTTCTGATGCATTGTTGGACCTGGGTGCAGCTATTAACATGATGCCTAAATCTTTGTATGACACCCTTGGATTCACTAATTTAAAGCCTACCAGGACCATTCTACAATTAGCTGACCAGACTGTTAGGTATCCCTATAGTGTTTTAGAGGATGTACTTGTACGAGTTAGAGACTTATTCTTCCCTGCTGACTTTGTCGTTTTAGATACCTCTAGGAATTCTAATGGTCAGAGTAATCTCATCTTAGGTAGACCTTTTCTTGACACTACAAACACGATTATTAATATGAAAGAAAGGTCTATTACTATGTCTGTTGGGGAGCATGAGATCAAATATGTGCTTGATGGTTGTTCTAAGCATATGCATGATGTTACATCTTTGTATGGTATTAAGATTGATGATTCTATGCTTGATTGTTGTTTCATCTATGCATGCTGTAGACTATGATACCGTGTTTCGCCCACCCCCTCTTCCTCTCATTTTTCTGTTCAGGAACCTGTTGCTCCTGCTGTTATACCTAACCCTGCTATGCTTGGAAAAGATTCTGTTTTATGTGATGTTGCAGGTGTTAGCAAGGAGGTCACACACCCTAAGTCGTTGCCTAAGATAAGAGCAAGCGGAAAAGAACTCGAAAGAAATTTAAAAATGCTACTACGGTAGATGCCGTGCTCTTGGAACTTTAAAGAGAAGTAACCATGCCAGTCCACTCTAAGTTGCTACCACTACTTTCTCCCATCCTAGCTCGATTGGATGTCTTGGATTCACCGAACTATGAAGACCCAGTTTCTTTCGGATCCTGTGGAAGAAGTCCCACTCAAGGTCTCCGATTTTGTGTGGTTCCAAATCGCTCAGTCTAGAGATGCGGACTTTGGTGAGAGAGCCCAGTGGGTAAGACCATTGGATATCAAGTCCATTGATTATTGTAAGAATCAAGCTTCACTTCAGTTTTCCGAGGGACATAGCATGTGTTGTGAGCTAGACAGGCTTCAACTTTACCATTCGAGTTATAAGCCTCCATAACTTGTCAAGTTGTTCCTTTCCTGTCTTATCTACTTTTACACATGTGTGAATACTAGTGATATTTGATTATGCATGTTAGGATAAGTGTGGGGGAGGAACCATTCCAGTAGTAAAAGGTAGTTTAGTGTTAGTAGAGTCAATAAATACCCATTTTGTGGATGATTGCTTGTTGTACCTTACATTTTGATTTTGCATTGGGGACAATGCAATGTTTAAGTGTGGGGGAAGGTTCATTTGATTTAGTCATTTTGGATAGTTCTTTGCTTGATTTTCCATGATTTTGTGGTTTTGGGTGAACTTTGACTATTTTTGAACTGATTTTTAAAAGTTTTGGCTTGAAGTTATTCTTGACTTGTCTATTATGTACAAAGGGTTGCATTTGCCATACTAGACTTGTTAAGGGTGAATTCAAGTGCTTTTCAAAATGTTTTTTTGTGAAAACCTAGTTCACCCCACTTTTTGAAAACTTGTACAAGAAGAGACCCATATTAGGTTGTTTTGTTATCTTGGACTTTGAATAGATTTTGCAATGCTTTTGACCTTTATTTTTCAATTTTCAAAAGTTGGATATGAGGAATGTTTAGGGTATATATGGTGGAAATTGTTGTGTTAATTGATTGTTGAATGGTAACTTGTGAGCCTCTCCTTGCTGTGAGGTTGTTTTTGGCCTGATGATAAATTCCTTAGTTTGAGTGCATACTTGCCTTAATATGTCAATTTCTAGAACTTGTCTTAATTCTTAGTTTCAGCTATTTTAGTCATACATGATGAACATAATAGAGGCACTCATTTCATACATCCATATATACATCATTTCCACTTCCAACTGATGTCTTACATGAGTAAAGCATATTTATAAAATTTCATCCAAGACTTAACTGTTATAATTGCACAACTCTGCTAGCTTTCTAAACTTGACTTAGTAACCAGGGGCACTTCATCACCAATGTTGGCACTCGCGTCAAATGGTCATGTCTAAGGAGGTTATGAGTTGGACCAAAGGTCTCTTGATGATTTGCTGGAGTAACTGAGTAACCAGCGTTGCATTACCCATGTGCAAGGCCACGTCAAAAAGGAATATACAACAGCTCAAGATAGTAAAAAAACGAAAAAAAAGAGAAAAATAATAAGGATGCTTGTAAGCGATTTGGTTCTTACTCATGGATGACATCTGTCCATTACCATAATCATAAGTCCTCTTGATTCTCTGTGTGTGTGCTAAACTAGTGGAGATTGAGAATTGTGGCAAGCATATGGTAAGTTGCATATTGAGTAAATAGGGAGAGAAAATAACCCATATGGTGAGATTGAGCAAAACATTTATGAGTGTGCTCACTTACTGCTATTTGATTCTCAATTGCATTGATGGTTTTCCATTTTATGTGCTTTGGGCATATCTTGTCCCAATTTGAGATTTTTGATTATCTTAGGCCTTTACCATTGTGAGTCTATACTTAGTCCAGGAGTACAAAAGTCTAAGTGTGGGAGAATGATTGTGCATGATTATTATATGATTTTAACCACCAATAATGGGAAATTAGCATTCAATTTAGGAGAATTCGATGGGAATTGAGTACAATTGCATGTATGGTCCATACTTAAGGAGTTAATTGCATTTTGATGGTAATTTGAGCATATTAGGCTTTTAACTCATGTATTTCATGATCATGGACTTAAAATACCTCGCATGTACTTTAATTTCCCATTATATGTGCAAAGGATGAGGCCCTGATTGAAGAAAAGGCGAGAAAAACAAATAAGAAAGAAAGTAGCCTCGTCGTGGCTAGCTACGGTGAGGGCTACGGCGAGAGACAGAGAAGGAACCAAAATTTTGGTGCCTCGCCTTGGCGCCACGATGAGGACGCAAATCCTGGCAGATTTAGGAAGTTTCTATTTTGCTTCAGCTTGTAATTTAAGTGATTGGATCTTCTTCCATTGTTTCCTAATCAATGTTTTCGACCCCAACAAGCAACTCTAGGCCTAGACGGATTAGGAAGTTTTCTAATTAATTATCCTACTCACTATTTCCTATCTTGACTAGGTTTCTTGAAGTTTGAGTGATTGGGTCTTCCCCAATCCTTCCATAGCGCTAGGTAATTCCATTAATAAACTTGCCTAAAAGAACTAGATCATTAATTGAATCTATGTGCATAAGTACGATTAGGTAGAGTTTCATAAGTCGTATGGTTTGATTATAGTCTAACATTAATTAGTTGTTGGATCCGAAGGATATTGAGTGACTTGGATGAGACCCAAGTTATTCTATCTAAATTGGAACCTACTTCTAGTTGATGTAGGATTATAGTTAATCTAATTGGTCTATTGAGGTTGAATGGTGTCTTAATTAACCTATTCCTTCGACTAAGGTTAATTGTATCCACTTGTGTTGAACTTAGCCCGATTAGCTCCTCCCTAAGAGTGTGAATCAATAGTTTGTTACGTGTCATCCCTAGCTAAGAGAGCATCACATCATGCCATTCCATCACCTATCCATATTTATCTTAAAAATACCAAAAACAAGTCTTTATATTTCTTTTATGAAAAATACCAAAAATACCTTCTCTTAACCCCCGATTTTTATAACTTTAATTGCATTTCGTTTTCCTAGGTTAGTTCATTAGGCTCCTTGAGAGATGATCTGGGATCACACCACTATAGTGCAATCCTTGGTAAATAAATATTTTGCATTTGAACCCCAAAATATATTAGGAAATGCTCATATCAAAGGCATAATTCTGAATGCATCCGAAGAGCTCGAAGAGGTGTTTAAGTCCTTAAGTCTTCAGTTCAATGCCCAAACTAAGGTTCCTTATTTTTCATTATGATTTCAAAGAGAATAAGTTAAAATTCCCTGATGGCATAGAGTTATTGCCAAATAAACTCATACTACTGTGTTGGAGGGGATACCCTTCAAAGTCATTGTCGCCAACATTCACAGGCGAACATCTAGTTCAAATCAAAATGTCCAACAGCAAGTTGACAAAACTTTGGGATGGAGATCTGGTAAATATTTTTATTTTTTTAATAAATGTTGTTTATACTCTCAGAATTTTTTTAATTATGTACTCCTTTTGGTTATACATATAAGGTTCTACCTATTGATCTTTAATAAAAAAAAAACCTCTTACGAAATTTAACAAAACACGGATAACGCATTGTAAAAATTGCCATGTTCTTTCACTAGCACACTAAACTCGATCGAGAAACTTATAATTATTGATTAAGACTTATTTTGAGAAATTTGTAAGAAAAATTTATCTTAACTTATTTCTTAGAGAAAAATAGTTGAGAATGCTTTTGATGGGAGGGGTACTTCAGTTGTGTTTTTGCCACTAACCTTACTATGTAATTTATATTTTGACAGAATATTACAAATTTGGGTGAAATTGTGCTCGAAGGATCAAAAGACTTGATTGAGCTCCCAAATTTTACCAAGGCCATACATCTTGCACATGTTTAGCTCAGTTAGTGTCCAAAACTGAGGAGCGTTGATCCGTCTATTATGTCTCTTTACAGCCTTCATAGTTTACATCTAAGTGAATGCAAAGCCCTTACCAGCCTTATAAGCAATACTCATCTCGAATCACTAAAGCATCTCACCTTGGCAGGATGCTTAAGATTGAGCAAGTTTTCTGTGACCTCAAAACTAGAACTTTCATTTGAATCATTCAGGAACAACCGCTAATGATGAGCTATGCTCATCAAGTGGATGTCTCGACAAACTTAGTTCATTGTATTTGGATGGATGCAAATGTGTGACAAGTCTTCCCAACAAATTGTTTGACCTACGTAGCCTTCAACGACTTCATGCTAATGGTTGTAATAAGTTAGCCTCAAATCTTCATTTCATACTTGATGGGATGCGTGCTTTGGAAGTTCTAAGCTTGAGGGATTGCAGTGAATTATTTGAAGTGTGTGAGAATATCAGCATGTTATCATCATTATATGAGTTATATCTCTCAGGAACCAATATCGAGATACTTCCTTTAGGTATCAAACATTTTTCGAGCCTTCAAGATCTTAACTTGGATTGATGCAAAAGGCTTTAATCTCTACCACAACTCCCTCCCTCTATCTTAACATTGTTTGCCAACAATTGCATTTCCCTTGAGACTTTACATTTATCTCACAATCATGATTATTTTAATGGGCCATGTCCTTACTTTTCATTCAAGAATTGCATGAAGTTGGATGGGCAATCAATCAAAGCTACTGAGGTAAAAGTACTACTTGAGATCGATGAAGACAAGTATCACGATAATATAAGATTGGAATATGCAGGAGAAAGAGTACCAGAGTGGTTCATATATAGATCTTATCACTCTTCCCTAACTGTGGATCTCCCTTCTATTCCACAACCTTGGGATGGCACTTTCATTTTCTGCGCTATCATTTCTAAATCACCACTTGAAGAGTGGACAGACCTTGATGCCAAATATTGATGGTCAACATGCTTGCACATCTAAAGTGTATCCCTCTAGGCCTATATTATTAGATCATGTTATTCTTTGGAGCGATCGATATTCAAGTGAAGAAGTACAAAGGAAAATTGAAGAAAAGAGGAGAGAAGCTTAAAGTAACACTTATCATCCTTTACTTCAAATTAAATTCACATTCTTTTCGCATTCTAAAAGTAGTGTAGAGATCAAACAGTGCGGGCATGGCACACATTTTCACTTCAATATCAAAGTTACATTCAACAACTTCAATTGGCATTGCAATGGAGGCGTCATCTTGAAAGTGCAAATGGTGCGTTTGGAGAATTTGATTCAAAGTTTGAAAGCTCTGATGACTTTGAAGAATTTGATTATGAGTTTCAAAGCTCTAATGAGTTTGAAGAATTCAAGACGAAGTTTGAAAGCTCTGAGGAATTTGAAAATTTTGATTCTATGTAAGGGAAACTTTGATAAATTTGAAGAATATGATTTTGAATTTGAAAGAATTTGAAATCTATGATGAAAGCTGTGAAGATGTATGATATGCTCACTTCAACTTTATACATTGCTTCCACCCACCTCAACAATGGTATACTCTGACTTTATGTCATTCTTGTGTTGTATTAACATACATACAATGAATTTAAGATTTTTATTAACATTCAATTATATTCTCTTGTAGTCAAAATTGGATTGCTTATTTTAGCCTTGCTTCTTATTGTCTAAGAAATAATGAGCTAGTGACGGTTATATTACGGCCACATTTTCATTCTGTTAGATCTTCAAGAATTGGATTCAACCGCACATTAATATTTTATTAGTAACTTATTTAGTTTTCTTAGAATTTTTTAAAAACGTCAACTATGTCTTATATTTAGGAACGGATGGAGCATTTCTCTTGCTTCTAATTTTTCTTAATTACAAAAAGTTACACTAAGCAGATTGAGAAAGAACAAGACTTCTGGTATGTATGTGTGTATGTATCAATCAATAAAATGTGAATTCCGTTACCTATTTATATATATATATATATATATATATTGTCTCCATTTACCTTATTGCTGCGCCTTCTATGATGATCAAAGAATTATGTGGAGCTTGAGGTTAGGAAGACATTGAAGGAGCTTGCGAATATATGTACGTAAACAAGTGAAGAAGCAGGCTGGGAGTGTAATCACTGGAAAGCATTTCAAGATTAAATATAATTAAGCTGAACAAGAAGCAACAGGTTCAATCTATAATTTGAACATCAGTATTCTCTAATCTTTTATTTTTTTTGGCCCTTGTCCCTCTTATGGCTACATTTCCATTTCATTAATTCATAAGGCTGCATCCATTAATTGTCATAAACTCATAATCAACACCCTAAGAGTTTGATCAAGTTCAAGTCATCCAATTATCTTCCTTAAAAAAAAGTTTTCAGAACAGTTTTGAAAATATTTGCAAATCTACAAAGTTGCATTAATTTAGGAATACCTTAAAATATTACCATTTTTGCTATGAGAAAACAAATTAGCATGCTGAATTTGATTCAAATGATTAAATTTCTGGTACAGGAGGCAAGAATTGGATATAGGTAAAGAACGAAATTTAGTAGCAACAAATGAAACACCAAGATTCTTCTACAGTTCTACAAGAAATTAATCAGCATACACCAAAAGTAGTTAGAAGGGAATAAAGAAAATTTACAATTGTAGTCTTCTGTAAGATATGATAACTAATTATATTATTTTGATGGGTGATTTCTTATTGATTTTCGCTCCGGAGTCCACCTCTTTAGTTACTATTGTGGTTGTATACATAATGTGATCGATTATTACACATCCTGGCTCTACGCCAAACACCAACAGCAGAATTTTTTGTTCTGTGCTGCATGAGTTAGATGTTATAAAGTGAAAGCATTTTGTGTTCCGTGCCGCACGAGTTAGATGTATGAAGCCAAATTAGCATATATGTCTGTGTGAATGTGCGGTTGGTTTGTTCATACATTTTCCATTAATATATCTGATGGGAAAATTTAATACTGCTATTTGGTTATATAATTTGGGAAAATTGATTAGAAGTCCTATACAAGGAACTTAATTCAGGCCAGGTCCCACAAAAATGTTCTAATTAAAGTAAAGTTTCGAGGAACTTGGATAAAATTATTTGTAAAACTCAAATTACCATCTTACCTATTTTTGGTCCCCTACCTAGCGGCCTCAAACCCAGAATCTTCTTATATTTTGGAGTGGAGTAACTACCAATCATTTCAAATTTTCAACTTGAAAATCAATTGATACACAAAGAAAGTGGAAAAATAAGAGAAAGTTAATTTCAACCCCGAGTTTTAATGTTACGAGAGAAATTCTTTTTTCTTTTTTTTTAATGATGTGATTTAGTCCTAATTTGTCTCATAAAATAAAAAGTTTAGAGAGAAATTCTTCTATGAGCTTAGAGCACTTCTATTATTTACTTATTTATGATATGTACATGTTCGCCATAAATTGCTACCGTAAGTGTACGGGTCAAGTTTTAGTAGTATAGTTCAAGAAAGGGTTGTCGTTCCACTAGGACCGCGTTAAAAGCAAGTTCATTAAATTCATTATATTCAAAATTAGCAATTGGCAATAGGTAAATGATTTAATAAAGTTAAAATGACTAAAGAAAATGTAATTGTAAAATAGAACACTTGCAACGAAATTCAACACAATGAGAAAAGCCTAGGCCTATTTATCCACTTGCATTTCATGATACCTAATTTCCCCTTCCCTAATGCTAATTAATGCCTATTATGTTATTGTTTGAAGTCTCTTGTGTCCAAATAGCTCTCTCAAGCCTATTCAAACCTTAATTGATATTAACATGCATAATCTCTTACTACATGCTATTACCAATTAGTCTCTTTAATCACCCAACCTCAATTCTCACAAAACTTGGTTAGTGAATATCTCTATCTCACTAACACACTTCCAATTAGTTAAAATTGCAAGACAAGCTTGGTTTTAGCCTAGTTCTTTCCCTAATTAATGCTCTCTCAAGCCATTAATTAAGCAACAATCTAAATGTTGGCCACCACTTAGAAAACCATAGGCATAAGCTAAAACCATAACATAACATTCATTAATTTAGCAATAAGAAAGGAAATCATAGATGTCAATCCATACAAGCTTCAAAATAGACCTAGAATATGAGTTTAGCTACTCATAACACAAGAAGTATCAACAATCATCTTCAAATACATCACAATGCTCAGAAATAAGCAAGAGAAATGAAGAAGAGAAAAGAGAAGAAGAGAAGCAACCACAAGAAATTTCTTCTTCAAGCTCAAAGATTCTACTTCTCCCAAGCTCCCAAATCTTTCTCCAAGCTTTCTCTAGCTCCTTCTTGGTGTTTCTCAGCTCCCAACTCGTGCCCAAAGTGTTCTCTCCTCATTTTCGGCCAAAACCCTAGCTTATATCTCAACATTTTCGTGTTTTGGGATTAAAACGCGTAGCTGTACTGCAGCGCGTGTGCCGCGTCACACATGTTTGTATGCCGCGGCATACCAGACAGAGAGTGAAATTTTGATTTCTGCTTCGTATGCCACGGCACGCATGTTTGTATGCCGCGGCACACCATACAGAGGGGTTCCTCTGTTTTTGGCTTGTCTTGGTGCATCCATTTAGTTTTCCCTTGGGCTCCTCTTCTTCCTGGATCTCTCCCCTACAAAATATAGAGGAATTCCATTAATTTTCATCAATAATATGCTAGGGAGAGTTCACACAATTTTCACAAGTTATCCTTTTAATTAAGGACATTATCAAATAAGTGTGAACATTAACATGCGAAAATTGAGTGAAATATGCTAAATTTCTAACGGTTAACAGTACAATTAGAATATACAAAATCACATCATTTAATCCAGTCTAAAAATCTATATGACATTTAATAAATTAATCCTATCATTTTTCTTTCTTGTAGTTAATCTCTAATCTCTCTAATTATTTTTTTTATTAAATGATGTGATTTAGTGTATTTTAACTTAATAATATAGGAATTTATCATTTTTCAATTATCAAAAGCATCTCTTTGTTCTTTAATATTGTTTATTTTTATTTTATTTAAATCATGTAAATGTGATACAGATATTATGCTTAAGTTCAAACCAATTAGTTGATGATGTAGCTCTCACTAAGCATATATACTTGAATTAATTTTGTTACATGAAATTAAATGAAATCAAAATCAACTTCAATACTATACTTTTTTTTTTTTTACTGAAACTTCAATACTATATTATTTTATAGAAAAGCAAGTAGATAAGTATGGGCACAAAAATTTTCTCACATCCATCTGAATAAAAAAAAAAAAAAAAAATCCTTTCCATACTATGGGCACAATAACTTTATGGGGTAATTAATGATGAGCCGCATGTAAGAGAGATAACTAAGAATAATGAAATAGGGAAATTAATTTGAGGTGGTTGTATTATTTTTGAAAGAGTAGGTCCCACATTAATTATTAATTATTTAAAAAAAAAATCCCTTCCCCACCCCCCCTCTCTTCACGATCCCCTACACCCACCTCCGGCCACGGCGGCCCCTCCCCTGCCACCCCCTCCTCGACTTAGAGGTGGTGGCAGGGGGAGGGGTACATTATGCTCTGTTTCAACCTTGTTTCCATGAATTTGAGAGCTAATCTGAGTACTTTATCTATCATTTGAAAGTTACAGAGCTCTGATACATGTAGGCTTTATTTTTGTTATCTATGGTATGAATGTTCTTGAATCATTTTTGTGAGCAGTGTTAATGGTGTTTCTGCTCTCTTTTTAATTTATTGGTTGTTCATTCTCTGCTGATCTTCTGGTGATTGTGGCGATGCGTGGGCTAATTCACAGTCTTCTATTTGATTCCGGTTTTGGACTTGACGATTTCTATTATGCTCATATAAGAAATGTTTGATTGGAACGAGGAAGGGGTGAGCTGATTTTTGGTTTTTCTACTTAGCTTGTGTTCTTTTTCTTAGGTCTGTGAACTTTTGTAGTTGTAATTGAGTTTATAGTTTTTTATGGTTTAAATGTGAAATGATTGTATGAACGCGGAACTGTGTTGGAAACTTTTCCATTTTGGCTGGGAATTATGTGTTGGGGAAGTCCTTGATTGTGGTGTGATATAGGAGATGTGGGTTGTGACGTTGAGGAAATTTCTCTGGTACAACACATGAAGAGGATTTTTTCCTGGAAGGATTAAGAAACATCAAGACCAAATAGTGATATTGGTTGAATTCGGGAGGGTTAGCTATTGGGTGCACTCTGATTTAGAATCACCTTGAATTGCATATGACAAGGAGGGATGGATGAGGGCTGGAGTAATTATTTTACATCTAGAGAAATAGGAACATGATATATTTGCATAATCAGTCCTGGTAAAGAGGAGTTGACGATAGGTTTGAGATTTTTATGCTTTAGTACTGCAATTGCACAATGCAGAAGTTTGTTTCCTGCATGTCTGATGTATACCATATTATTCCAGATCCTGAGGAATTGATATGAATTTCAATTTTACCTCTCTTGCATTTATTGCATATTTTTTACCTTATAATTTATTAAGTAGGTGTCAAGAAATTTTTGTACATTTGCACTTTCAGCTTTCTTATAAGTATGAGTGATTTGTTGCTGCTTATGCTTCATAAGGAAGACCTCATTGTCAGCTATCTCTAAATTTAAACATCTACAGTAAGAAGCTTATGATTTATGTTGATCATGTGTGTTTGTCTGTGCATACAAGTCTTTTTTCACAAGAGCTTATATATAGACTTGACTGAGCTATTTTCTACAGTAAGAAACATTGTCTTCCTTTATCCTCATTTGGTTTGGCTGCTTGCTGTCATAATTACAAAATAGGTAGATGGCAAATGGTCTGTCTGTGTCAGATTTAGATGTGGCAAGGCAACTTCAGCTTGGTTTTGAAGTGGTATCTTCAAATTGGCCTCGCTTGCTGCAATCATGTGCAATGTGATTATACATATAGATTCTTCTCAGATTTCTTCATGGTTCAATGTATGTGATTCTAAAGAGTGAAATGAAAGCTTGTTTAATAAGATCTTTTTGTGCCTTCAAATATTTTGTGACTTTTTTGTTCTTATTGTTTTAAACAAATGTTCCTATTGTATAAGATTCTCTACACAAAAATCTTTTGCCTTCAATCACTACTAGAAAAAACACTTTTCACGTCTCTTTTTTAGGACTTTTCACGTCTCTTTTTGTTAGGACGTGGATTGAGGAGTAGTAGAAAGTCGGCACTTTCCACGTCTCTTTTTTATAATGAGACGTGGAAAAGTTGCCACTTTCCACGTCTCATATTAAAAAAGAGACGTAGAAAATGGCCCAGTGCAAGACTTTCCACGTCTCACTTTAAAAAAGAGACGTGGAAAATTCCACTTTCCACGTCTCTTTTTTAATATGAGACGTGGAAAGTCTTGCACTGACCACTTTCCACGTCTCATATTAAAAAAGAGACGTGGAATGTGGCTGAATATTTTTTTTTAAATTTCCATCCAGGTTAGTGAAATCACATCTGCACTATATATACATTATATACAGATCTGAATAGATTCATATCCAAATTGCCACAAACAGATCCAAATGGACAGAATTCACCAAAAAATATTATCTATATACATCTGCACTATATATACTAGTTAGCTGCCATGTATGACATATGAATTTATATAGATTCATATATGTCATACAATCAAAACAAGTAAACAAGTTCGTTCTAATTTCTAATCCATATAATGTTGAAGAAACATGGCATATTCTTCCCTACAATATTTCCTTCACAATAAAGCCCAAAAAATCAACCAAAACAGAAACAAACTTCTTTGGATTATTCCCTCTGACAAAATGGTTCGTCACTCTAGCCATATCCTGCATGTCATAAGTATATTGTGTTAATGGACCAGGAATGAAGATCGTATTAATTTTAGAGTTTAAGTGAACCTTTTCAAATGCAAAACATAATATCCTTTCCCAATCAGCATATTGATGTAAATAGACACAATCTACTTCAAGAAGTAAATGCATGTAAATACTTCAAGAAGTATATGCGGCAGTATATTTGAGATAATGTCTTTGGCATGTGTATTATATGATGTTATAGTTTAAAGCAATCAAGGATGTCATATTAAGGAAACTTAATCGCAGAACATATACACAAGTTAAAATGGACTAGGGCTTGATATATGAATATTTATATTTCTTATTTGTAAGCTCTTTAAATATCTAGAAACAATAAGTTCGATTGGATAATTTTTCCAGTTAACATTATATAGAGTATAAATTCAAAAGCAGCAGCAACGAACGAACGTATACTTGAAGTGATTCTGATACATACCACCTCAAGTGATTCATAATAAATGTATTCAGCTAGCATAATGTACAATTTTAGAGATCCATAATTCTTTGATCTGAACTCTGCGGACCACCTGCACACAATAGCAGTAACTACATTACTAAAAGTTGAAATCAACAAACTTGTAATTGGAACTGATATCTACATTTAAATGAGAATTACAGTCCTTCTGTAAAGGGTAAAGCTTATTACTTCAGATTATGGAAGATGTAGCTTCAAGGACAGATTCATTTAAATAAGATTCATTTGTGATTGGCTTATTTTTCAAATTCTTTCCTTATATATTTGGCCAAACATCAGGGAACCATAAATCGCCTTCTGATTCTGCTCCTTGTATATATGTGTGTGTTCTCAGTTCTCACTGATTCTAGTTGATTTGTATATCAATAAGAAAAATACCCATTACACAGTTTCTTCATCTCTTGGCACCATTTCTTCAAAAATGATCACATAAAACTGATTATAGGATATCTTATAACTATGAGGAATTCTATAGACAAAGAAATGTTTAGTGCATCTAATCATTGTACCAAAAAACAACTTCTTTTAGTAGGCCTAATAACTGCCAAATCTATTTAAAAACATCTTATAACCATATATGGTGCCACCTGATAGCAGCTTTTAAGAATCAGGAGCATCCCTCCACACGTGTTTTTGCAGCTCCAAGGGCTTCAGAAATCTGTTGCATGTCATCATCAACTCTCAAGTTTTGTGGAAGTGGAACCCGAGGAAAAGCTTTGAAGATCTTCTCAAGGCGGTCTGCCAGATATTTTTTTTAGTTTGAAAAGAGTGAGGTTAGAACCAAAATGAGAAATTAAAACATTTACAAAATCATGCAACAAAGACCCCAGATCATAAATTTTCCATCTCCTTGAGTACATACAGCACATAGAAGGAGCAAGCAAACTATCAAAATACAGAAGGCATAAAGGAAAAGTAATTACATTGCAATATTGATGGAAAGAAGAAATAAACAGCCAGTATCAATAAAACTTTAAAAGACAGTAAAAAGGATCACCAAGAGTTTCATTCTCATAAGGAATTTTCGCTTTCACGAGTATCTCCACAAATAATAAAGCAAGCTCTGCCCCACAGGTAACCTAAAGAAGAACAGAAACTATGAGTTTCTTGCATAAATGTCTTGCCACAATCGATGCTGATTAAATGTAAATCTCATTACTAGAGAAATTTAAACTTGGATTTAATTATATCAAATCAAATTAATTTTAAATAGAAAAATCTATAATCTCAAACTCCCAGCTGACTCAGATGTACCCATGCATTCTCTAACTATAGACATCAGAAGCCAACTATAAAACTTCAAATGTCCAGAAGCAAACTCTGAAAGCATATAATAAAGAGAATCTAACAGAAAAATAATCAGACATGTGAACATGGTATGGTAAATACTACAAGCAAGTTAGGTCATATAATCAATTTGATTTATGGGGCAACTGCAGCGGCGGAGCACAAGACAAAAAAGCTACCAGTATGCATAAATTATACAAGCTGGTATAATTAAATTATGGAATATTTGCATAAAAATAGCAGAAAGTGGAGGAGAATCAGGAACAAACCAAGACAAAAGTATCGGGATCATAGTTGTGCACTTGAAACTAACCATAAATAAAATAACAAAGCTAAGATGAATCGATTTCTCCTACCTGAGGACGCACCAGAAGGACAAAGGGTTTTGAGGAGAAAGACGATTGAAATATCCAATTGACAATTTGGATTTGGGTAGAGAAATTCGCATCCTGCGAGAACCAAAGGACGATGAGGGAAACATTGAAGCAAGAGGTAACACCTTGAGATAGATTCACAGCAGAACAATCCCCTGCCTTAAGAAAACGCTTAATTGACAAAATCTTCAAGTAAAAGATCGAATTCTGAGAAAGAAATTAGCAAGAAACGAGAAGTAAAAGAACGAAATGAAGCTTACTTGTAAAGCAGATCAGCGTCACCATCGACGGCGACGAAAAGAGCAGTAATAAAGAAAATCCTCCAACCTCAGATCTACATCCGCCGCTGCAACACCTGAGGAACCATCAAGACGTCGATCTCGAATTTCTTCCACCATTCATCGCTCCGCTGCACACACAAATCAACAAACTCATCCAAATGAGCCCACACGCAAGCGGAGGACTCCAGGCCTCTTCAAAGCGGAGGATTGTTGAAGATTGTCGAAGGTGAGTGGTCTGCGGATTTCGTTGAAGGATTTAGGGGCTCAAATGGGTGGTGGGGGTTGTAGTTTATCTTTTATTTTTAATCAGTTTCCACGTCTCACTTCATGAAGTGAGACGTGAAAACATTTTTTTTTTAAAAAAAATAGAGCAATCACGTCTCACTTTATAAGTGAGATGTGAAAAATTTTTATTTTTTTTTAAAAATAGTATCCACGTCTCACTTTAAAAGTGAGACGTGAAAAGCTTTTTTTTTTCAGTATTCACGTCTCACTTTTAAAGTGAGACGTTGAAAACCTTTTTTTTAAAAAAAAAATAGTATCCACGCCTCACTTTCAAAGTGAGACGTGAAAACATTTCTTTAAAAAAAAAAATAGTATCCACATCTCATAAAATTTATGAGACGTGGATTAAACACTTTCCACGTCTCATAAATTTTATGAGACGTGGATAGTAAGAGCAATTTTTTTTTCTTTTTTTTTTTAAGTTAATCCACGTCTCATAAAATTTATGAGACGTGGATTAAACACTTTCCACGTCTCATAAATTTTATGAGACGTGGAAAGTGCTTCCCGCCTTCTTTTTTCATTTTTTTTGAATTTTCGTGTTTACCGCCTTTTTTTCAGAAGAATCCACGTCTCATATTTAAAAAAGAGACGTTGAAAGTTTTCAATATATTTACGATTTTGCCACCGCCTATTTTCTACATCTCATATCTAAAAAAGAGACGTGAAATGGGGACGTAAATACTGTTTTTTGTAGTAGTGAATATTTTGTGCTTCTACTATGTCATTTTTGTATTATGATAATATAGCATATGTTGAAGAAGGTGGTGAGAACCACAGCAGATGTATGCCATGGTAGAATAATCTATTTGAATGTGGAAAGAGGGGGCTTTTAATTAAGCCAAAGATGGGCGACACTCTAGTTTTTGAAGTAGGAAGCCAGATGTAATTGTAGATTTTTTCTTTGTTGATACAACTACATGTTCTAAATTGATTAGTAAATGCATGTAAGTTCTAGGACATTCGGGATTGTTCACGCACTCATGAAACTGATTAGTAAATGCATGTAAGTTCTAGGATGTTTGGGATTGTTCACTGCTTCACGCACTCATGAAAGAGCTGCTTTATATAAAAATAATGTTTTTAGTCTTTGATGGAATGAAATCCATATCATGATAGTTATATTTGTTTTTGGAATTATATATTTGCAAAGTCTACAAAATTATCTTTCATATTTTGAATCTAGCTTATGAATTTTTTTAATTGACCCTTTTTATGGCCAACCAGAACAAAACAGAAGCCTAATGTTGAAGCTGTATTTTCCCAATTAAAAAACTCCGACAAGTATTTAAAATGAGTTTAAAAAATTTAAAAAGAAAGTTCATCTAACGATTGTATGAGCTCGGTATAACATATCATTTGTGGTCAAACCAATCATAGGTAAACACATTGGGTCTAACGTGAAATTTTTAATTTGACTTAGTACCCTAGAATATTCAACTAACTAATAAGAATATTTTTTCCAACTTGTAAAATAAAAAAATTGAAAAAATGATATTTAAATTTTTTATATGTTAATTAAATTTTTTGAAGTACCAAGTTAGATTGAAAATTGCAAATCAAACCTTGTATTTTTTTACTTGAATTTGTTCAGACCACAAATAATTTAGTGCACTGGTTCACACAAGAATTCCACTTAGTCTCTTTCCCTTTTGGAGTATTACTTGATCTATCCTCTAATTCTTCATAATTTTCTGATTTATCTATTATAAAATGGCTGTTACTATCCATAAGCTTTAGTAGGCAAAGAAAAAGAGGGGCAAATGAAATATGATTGGGATAATTGAAGGTAAGCCTGTATGATTAATAGATGGGGGTTTAATTTGGTCGTGGATTTGACAGAGAATAACAGACACGTAAGCAAGTATACGCGCACAAGTCAAGGTTGGCTGGGGGCTTGATCCGCACGTGTGTGAGTTGGGGAATGAGATTACATGTATATAGGGGCAATTTAGAAAAAAAGTGATAGAATTTAGAAAAAACGTTTTATATGTAGGAATAAACCACCCTCCCAAATTAGATCCTATATTTAGTAAGAGGGAGTAGCAGATTCCCAAGGGAGAAAACACGAAATGGGGAATGAGAGCAAAGCAGATTAACAACCGGAAAGACAACTGAATCCAAATTCGATCTCAAGGAAGGAACTGAATCCATGTGGCTGTTGATGAATTCATCACCATCCCCTTTCAGCTTGCCATGCAAGTATCATTACATTAAAAAAAATTAACTAGCCTACATCGGCGCTTATCTTTGTTAAGCGCCGCTTTAGGCCAGTTAAAATTTAATTTTTTAAAAAATTTAACTGGCCTATAGCGGTGCTTAACAAATTAAGCGCCGCTTTAGGACAGTTAAAATTTTTTTTTTAAATTTAACTGTCCTACAGCGGCGCTTAACAACTAATTTTTTTTTAAAATACCTATAGTGGCGCTTAGAACGAAATAAGTATACCTATAGCTGCATCTTAACATAAAAAGCGCCGCTATTGTTATTTTTTTAAAATAATAATTTATTTAATTTTATATACACCCCACCTACATCACTGCTAAAATACCAGCAATTTTATACAATTCCAGGCAATCCATATACACCAGCAACTCATCCAGAGAGCAATGTACAATTAAACCATGCATTCTAATTTGGAAACAAAAAGCATGCTACTAACTATTCTATATACATTTGTATATATTGAGAGAAAAGATGTAGTACATAAGTGCACCATTTTTCAATTAGCGCATCCATTTGTTCCCTTGACAACATCAAGCAACGTGCGTCTGGGTAATACTACATAAAAAAATATATTTGAATGACAATTAAATTTACTTGAAATCTAATAACAAGTACAAACACAATTAGAGTTGGCAAAATATAAAACTTACTGTCAATGGAATGCTACATTGATCATGTGTAACGACATCCCTCATAAACTGCATCACATAATATCCACATTCGTTGTTATTGGGTTGAAAGGGGCACTGTAACAAAAAACACCAAATATCATATAAGAAACGTTTACGTTATGATTTAACTAGATTGTCTTAAAAATTGAATAACTTGTAAAACCTGAACTTTGAGCCACCGATAAGCATCTTTCTGGTCAAGGGCCTTGGAATAACTCATGTCAACAGAGGACCGAAAACTGGTCAATGCGCTGGAAACGAAACAAATTAAATTAATTTTATAAGCTAGGATCATGTATATATGCATTCAAAGAATGTTGACATTCATGTACCTATTTCCGAGGCGCATCAAAGCTGGGCAATTGTTTGGTTCACCGCCTTGCACAGGATCCAAATAGTAAATTAAGGGATCTGGTTGTGTTGTCGGATGGATGACAAGCAAAAGCCAATGTGCCATAAAATGTTTTAAAACGTTATGTCGGTATATATATATCTATGATGCTTGGAGCTAAGAATACAATGAAAACTATAATGCATATAGACTTACCATGTATTAATTGGAGTTAAGAATAAAGTCATGCTTATTGCCTTTAAAGAAATGCCTATCCCGGCGCTTAGGAGCATTAAGCGCCGGGATAGGTATTAAAAAAATATAAAAAATATGAAAGACTTTTAAAATATATATATAAAAAAAATCTATCCTGGCGCTTAAAAAGCATAAGCGCCGGGATAAGCCACAAAAAAAATAAGAGTGAAAAATGCCTATTCGGCGCTTAGGAGCATTAAGCGCAAGGATGGGTATTAAAAAATATATAAAAAACATGGACGAGTTTTAAAAAAGGGAAAAGATTTAAAAATGTTTGAAAGTCTATCGCGGCGATTTTTCAAAATAAGCATCGGGATAGGCACCACTTGTATTTAATAAATATGTAAAACATTTTTAAAAAACATAGAAGCCTTTAAATAAAAGGGGAAAAAATTTAAAAATGATTGATAGCCTATCGTGGTGCTTTTTAAAAAATAAGCACCGGGATAGGCGCAACTAACTTAAAAAAATATTTAATAAATACGGAAAACATTTTAATAAAACATGGAAGCATTTAAAAACAGGGAAAAAATTCAAAAATGTTTGAAAGCCTATCCCAGCGCTTTTTTCAAATAAGTGTCAGGATAGGCACCACTGGTAAGCAAAATAATATTTAATAAATACTTAAAAAATTTTAAAAAAACATGGTAGCTTTTAAAAAAAAGGGGGGAAATTTAAAAATGATTGATAGCCTATCCCAGCGCTTTTTAAAAAATATAAGCGCCGGGATAGGCGCAACTAGCTTAAGAAATATTTAATAAATACGGAAAACATTTTTAAAAAAATATGGAAGCCTTTAAAAAAGGGGGGATATTTAAAAATGATTGATAGCCTATCCCGATGCTTTTTTCAAATAAGCGCCAGGATAGGCATCACTGGTAAACAAAATAATATTTAATAAATACTTAAAACATTTTAAAAAAACATGGAAGCCTTTAAAAAAAGGGAAAAAAAATAAAAATGATTGATAGCTTATCCCGACGCTTTTTACAAAATAAGCGTCGGGATAGGCACCCCTGGATAAAAAAATAATATTTAATAAATACGGAAAACATTTTAAAAAAACAAGGAAGCCTTTAAAAAAGAGGGGGGAAATTTAAAAATGATTGATAGCCTATCCCGGCGCTTTTTACAAGATAAGTGCCGGGATAGGCACCCCTAGATAAAAAAATAATATTTAATAAATACAGAAACCTTTTAAAAAAATAATCACGCATTTTATAATGGATAGTTTTTTTTTAAAAAAAAAAACAAAGTTAAACCTATCCCGGCACTTACAGTTGTAAAGCGCCGGGATAGGCTTAAAATATTAATAAAAATATCCAGAGTGCCTATCCCGGTGCTTATAATTAGTAAGCGCCAGGATAGGCTTATACCTATACTGGCGCTTATCTTTGTAAAGCTCCGATATAGGTCATCCATAACCTACCCCAGCGCTTCAATTTTGTAAGCGCCGCAATAAGATATTTCTGTAGTAGTGAAGGGTAGTAAGTGGAATTGTGGAAATTGCATTATATTTTTCAAAAAATGAGAAATTAATTGGTATTACTTGGATGGTATGTAGGATAAAATTATTTGAGATGGAACACTCCTATTGGGTAGAGTACAAATGTGTTGGTAAATGGCGTGCCACATAGGATTCCATGAAACATACTCCTTCCGTCCCACAATATAAGGTCTTTTTAACCAAATTGCGAGTTCCTAAAAAATTAGTTAGAGTTAGTTAAAAACAATAAATGTGCAGGAAATATACCATATTACCCTTATTTATGAATGAGTAAGAGATGGGGTGATTATGAAAAAAATGAAAGAGAATGTGTGGGAAAATTAATGCATGGGTAAAATGGAAAAAAAAATATTTATTACTCAAACAAAGTCAAATAGGACCTTATATTGTGGGATAAGGCCATTTAAAAAAATGGACCTTATATTATTATAAGATGGAGGGAGTATCAATTAAACCATCAAAATTAACGGTGGGGCAACATTATTCCATTTTCAAACTTTCGAGGTCACATTAAAACTGAGGCCATACTTCCGAGACAAATTCACTTACTAGCCTGTTCTTTTAAGTTGTTTTCGTTTTTTTTTCTTTTTTAAAACACACCACGTTGAGGTATTGAAATTCCATCCCCCGCCACCACTAGTGGTTATCGCCACCAATCCTTATTGCGTGTTTATTAATTATTACTCGCACCATTCTCCCACGCCCATTAATTGACTTACTTTTTGGGTTCCGTTAGTAAACATAATTACGTGTTGATCAAAAAAAAAAAAGTAAACATAATTACGCACCTCGCTCAAACAAGTAATTTTTTTTTTATAATTTATAGGTGAAAACTGGCAACAACAAAAAAATGGAAATCAAACAAGACCTTAATCATGTCTTGTTTGATTTAATAGCAGAGGAAATGAGGGCTTAATAATAATTAAAAATGCCAGAACTTGTACCTTTTGAAATGCTGAAACTTGAAGGCTTACTAGCTATCTTGACTCGGTGACTAGAAGCATCCAAAGACTTCTCCTAAGGATTGTAAGGGGTCTCGCAGCGACAAAAGCTTTGTTTTGTCTTAAAAAAACATGTCAAAACTTCCATTTTAATTAAATGTTACACAAATCTCGCATATTATATATTATTATATTTTGGGTTATAGAGCGAAAATGCCCCTGAACTTATCTTAAAAGAGTATCTGGCACCTTAAATAAATATTGAGGGTAAAAATACCCTTAAACACTTGAAAAATGGAAAAAAACACCTTCCCCGTTAAAAACCCCAAAACGCCGTTAAATACAGAAGGGAAAGGAGAAGGTGTTTTTTAACGGCGGTTTGGGGTTTTTAACGGGGAAGGTGTTTTTTTTTTTTTTCATTTTTCAAGTGTTTGAGGGTATTTTTGCCCACAATATTTGTTTAAGGTGCCAGATGCTCTTTTGATATAAGTTCAGGGATATTTTTGCTCTTTAACCCTTATATTTTGAAGAAAAAAATTATTTGTTCAATTTTATTGGCAAAAACAAGACAATTGTTTCGCCTTTATATTTCTTTAGATGAAAACTACGCATGGAAAAACTCAATAAAAGGAGTAGAAACACAAATAAGTGAGGCGTAATTAAACCAAATTTCATTAATTAGGAATTTTGATATGTTTATATGTGTGTGTATATATTTCCTTTAGAAAATTTGATATTTAGCTCTTTCGTTGAAAGTGTCAACGAAATTTGGTAAAGATTTCAGAGAAGGTGTGGGTGTAATTTCCTTTCTCCCTGTACCATTTGTTTTACCATTTAATGCTGTGTCTTTTCCACACACTAATAGCGCAACAAAATTCTTAGATGGTAGGACCACCTTTTCTTTGAATGTTGGTGAAACTTGTCAGAAGTCACGCCAAAGCCAGCTCACCAATGATGTTAAACCCGGACTGCTCACTGATTCGGTCTAATCAATGGGTTACAGGTCAGTGGATCAGATTAGAGTCAGCTCGGAGATCAACCCGATGTCCATAAAAAAAAGATAAAATAAATTAAATTTGTATAACACCATCCAAAGTCCAAATTGAAATCAATTAACACAAAAAAACATTCATTTACCTAAGATACATATACATTCATAGTATGAAACTAGCAAGGTATCTATTTGGGAAAATGACAAAAAAATCTCTTTCAATTTGTAAAATCCTAATAACAACTTCATGATAGGTATTAACAATTTCATGATAAATATTAACAACCATTAACAACACAAAATTCCTTATTTAGGATTTTGCAAATTTGAAGGAATTTTTTTGTCTTTTTCCCTATCTATTTTTGGGCTTATATGTATGATTTTTTAATTTTGATGCTTTTAACTTTTTCTAATTCGAATGTTTTGCCTTTTTTTAATGCTTTTGACTTCTTCTAATTCGAATGCTTTTTACCTTTTGTTGATGCTTTTGGCTTTTTCTGGGGCTTATATGTTTGATTTTTAAATTTTATTTATATATAAAAAAAAGACTGGCGAGTTGACCCGTCCAACCAGTCGGTTCAGTACGGGTTGAACCGGGTTGGCCTGGTCAAGCCCGGGTCACTCAACCCCCGCGGCTTCAGATGCCAGACCGAATTGGCTTTGGGCCCGATTCGTCGGTTCCTGGTCCGGTCCTGTTTAACAACTATGCATCTCACTTACCCTCTCTCTCTAATTATTTATTACTCCTTCCGCTCCTTTTTCATTGACTTGAGTGACCCAATCAACTCCACTAAAATTTATTGGGAAAATTGCTTCAGGTCCCAATTAAAGCAATTAATAGTATACAATTTTTTGAAATTTTAAAATTATTATTAGGTCCCAAGAGACATGAGGATAATGGGTGTGTTTGGATTAATAATTGGAAAAGTGACTTATATATAATATAAGTCAGATTGAAAATAAGTCCAATTGTGTAATAATATTTATGTTTGGATTAGCTGTGAAAAAATGACTTATAAGTGACTTATTTTTCATAAGTCAAATTGTGTAATGAGATTTATGTAACAGGTTTGAGTTTGAAAGAGTATATTGTGTGTTATTTCACATCTTTAGGTTAGTTGTGATTAGCTGTGTAAAATAAATCTGAATTTGTGGGTTCTACCTCCATAAACACTTATACTCCTCCATTAGCTCTTTTTTTTCTTATTTTGTTTATTTTGACTTATAAGCTATAAGTCCAATTAATTATAAGTCAAAACAAACACACACAGAAAACGATCTTCCCATTTTAAGTGCTTATATTGAAAATAAGGATTTATTTTCCCATAATAAGTCAATCTAAACACTCCTAATATAATGTGATTGTGAAATCATCTTTTTTTTTTGAATAAAAGACAAATTCCATTAATAACATAAAAAAGTTCTTACATCACTAAATAATTAAGAAATTAAAATGCGAAGGATGAAAAGATAAAGCTCGATCAGCTGTATTTGGTGTTGGTCGATCTTGAAAGAAGATAGTTGGATCAAAGTTCTGAAACAGTAATTTGATATCATTCTCCACAATCATATCAGTTGACAAACGTAAAACTTCATCTTTTAGATTGTTATACCATTGAGACCTCACCATGAGAGGGGCTGGTCTTCTAAATAAGAAATTTGATAAAATCCATGACAACAATGCCCGTAGAATTTGAAGGAAGAAAGATGAAGAGTTGTGCTTATTTCTTTGCCAAAGAAAGGTTTGAAGTAGTTGGTTTTTGAAGTAAACCTATGAAAGCAATAAGTAGTTCTTCCTTTCTTAAATCTATCAACAGAAAGGAGCCAACCATTGGATAGCCAACTCTTTTGAGATGACACTTGGGATGTGGGACTTAATTGGTCACTGATGACTTGATAAGGAACAATAGAATTAAAGGAGAAAGCTTGTGAAATTTGTTGGATCAAATTACGAGGACAAGCTTTACCTCCCTCATGAACAATTCTATTTCTTATTATCTATATTGCATTAATGAGTAAGATGGATTTCTCCATCTTATCAAGGGAATTTTCTGCATATGAGGAAATCATGAAAGAATAGAACCATCTTTTAAACGATCAAAAGTTTTCCCATTCTGATTTTTAATCCGAGAAAGCCAAACCAGATTGCTCGAACAAAAGGGCATTGAAAGAAAAGATATTCTATAGTCTCATCACTTACAGGTCGCTATCCTTGATAGATAAAGAAAAACATTGACAATGACAAGTATGAGTGCATTTATTAACAAGTTAAAATGTCTTAATTGACAACTATGTTTATTATTAACAAACAATATCAATATACTCAAGACGCTTACTATTAATAACTAAGAAAAACTATTTTAACAATTGTCACAACACATAATAAAACTAATCAAATCCATGAGATTAACTTGTTTCATAATTGCATCATATCAAAGGATGGTTAATAAATTGATTTTATCTAGTGGTAAGAATAACTCAGTCTTCAATAACTCATTGCAATTGGCAGCTGTATAAATACGCACCTACCCTTATAAATTCACTTATAAATATACTTGTAATTTATGGGCTTATTTTCTATAGGAAAATTTTAGATAGTCCTTATAAAAACAATTAATATCAAATAACCTTTAAAAAATTCTGAAAATAATATTTAAGAGAAAAGAATTATTACAAGAAATGAGTCATTTGCAAAAAAAAAAAAATGAGAAATACATTTATATGTGTTGAAAATAAGCATATATATCTTGAAAATTTTCATATTTATCTTATAAATAACACATTTTCTTGTAACCCTCATATTTATCTTATAACCAATACAAAGGTTGTTAAATCATTTGACCCTTGTTATTTTAATTCATTCCCCTCTGTGCAGGTGCAGCTATGTTTTATAAATTTTTTGGACTTTTAAATATTAAACTTTTTTTTGCCAGACTTTTGGATATTAAACTACTCCCAGATAACTGAAATTTTCCCAATTTCAATGAAGTTTAGCTGCTCTCAATCTCTCACTGTCACGTGGAATCTGTATCAATGGACATGCTTTTCCTTTATAGCAACCTCTACGCAATTTCCCATCGAGTACCTCATTTTGTGTTTATGACTACTCACACCATCCATTCAATACGCTATTTACTTGCTTTTCTGGTTTGCCACAAGATGACCCATAGGATACGTTCCTAACTAACATGAGTGTTCATCAGGAATAAAGTTTTCTAGTTTAAAAGTTGCTATGAATTAAGTTTAGAACCTGTTAAGGTCAAAAAAAAAAAAGTTCCGAAGCTGCTATGAATTTTATAACATGGTTTTTTGGGGAGAATTTGAAGTATGATTAATAAATTTTTAAGAAAAATTTAAATCGATATATTTATGTTGAAAGTGACTTGACATTCAGAGTGATGGGACCACTCGACTGACTATGCCATAAAAATCCAACCACACACGACAATAGCCAGTTTGTTTTCTCATACAAATAATTCATAAATCTGAACTAAAAACAGTCCCAATTCTCTTTTGCATATCATGGCAAACCGATTAGATATGGTTTCATCTTCTCAATCTCCAAAGAAATATGAAGTTTTCATTAGCTTTCGAGGTGAGGACACCCGCTTCAATTTTACAAACCACCTTCACAATGCTCTTTGCAGAAACCACATAGATACATATATCGACGATAGGCTTGAGAAAGGAGAAGAGGTATGGCCATCTCTTGAGAGAGCCATTGAAGATTCAACTCTCTTCCTTGTGATCTTCTCAAAAAAATATGCATCTTCCACTTGGTGCCTGAGGGAGCTCACCAAAATATTGGAGTGCTCCAAAAATGAAGATCACCATGTGATGCCAGTGTTCTATAGAGTAGATCCTTCACATGTGAGGAAGCAGTCTAAGAGTTACCAGAGGGCATTCGAAGAACATAAGCAAAAAGGCATCAACAAGCAACAACTTGAAAAGTGGAGGGAAGCTCTCACTTATGCTGCCAATTTGTCTGGCTGGCATAGCTCCAATAGGTAACTTTTACTCCTTTGGGTTTTAAATATTGACTTAATTTAACTACTTTGATCAGATTGAGGATGTTAGTTGGTAGGATGTGTTTTTTTCTAAAACACCCCAATAATCCCCGTTAACTCTCTCCCCCATCTCTTTCCCGATTTTTGTTTGTTGGAGGACAAAAATAAAGATAATTTGAAAAGAAATTGATAAAAATTAAAATTAAATCCTCTATATTTAACAATTAGATCAACTCTCCCACATACATCATCTATATCATTTTTCTTTTTACATTTTCTTCCTTGCATGAGGCTGAATTAAATCAAATTTTTGAGCATATGGAGGAAGTCAATAATCATAAAAGGAATAGATTCTCTTTCACACTTTTTCTTAGCCTAACTAGTTCACTAGGCTCTTCAACCAACCTTACTGTTATTCTATCTTCTTCTAAATCCCCGTGTCAAATTTGAATAGATATTGCGGTATCAAATTTGGAGTGTCTAAATTTGCAATGGTGTGCAGGTATGAAGTGGGGCTAATTAGTGAAATAGTGAAATGTGTTATACAGAAGTTGGGTCTTAGGAATCCAAATGAAGATTTTCTAGAAGACAAGGTTGGGATTCATGAAAGAATGGCAGATATAGAATCATTATTGAACGAAGATTCAAAGAATGTCCAATTCATTGGCATTTGGGGTATGGGCGGTGTGGGCAAAACAACTCTTGCAACGGCATTGTTTAACAATTTGCATTTTGCATATGAGGGGTCTTGCTTTTTGGAGAATGTCAGGGAAGAATCAAAGAAACGTGGAATGGGTGCTTTGAAGAAAGGACTTTTCTCAGAGTTATCAAGGGATAAAGAAATTCACACTGGCAGGTTTGATTATTCCAACGCAAGAATTAATCAGCAAGCAAATTTTATTGTCCTTGATGATGTTGATAATCATAAACAATTGGAAAATCTTGCCGGAAGACATCATTGGTTTGGTCCGGGTAGTAAAATCTTGATAACATCTAGAGATAAACAAGTCCTTGCTAATAAAGTTGATTATATATATCAACTTAAGCCTTTGAATTCTGATGAGGCGTTTCAACTTTTCTGCTTGAATGCCTTCAAAAAAGGCTATGGTGGTGACCTAAAGATAAGAGAGCTAGCAAAAAAAGTGACTCAATATGCGGATGGAAATCCGTTGGCTCTAAAAGTTTTAGGATCCTTCTTGTATGGCAAAAGTCGAGAAGAGTGGGAATGCCAATTAGACAAACTTCAAAAAATATCTCGTCCTGAAATTACTGACATCCTCAAATTGAGTCTTGAAGGACTTGATAAAGAAGAGAAAACAATTTTCTTTCATATAGCATGTTTCATCAACTCTTATGATGCTAAGGATGTAATGAATTTGTTACATGCATGTGATTATTCAACCAAGATTGGATTGGCGCGACTTAAAGATAAAGCTCTTTTAGCTATTCAAGGAAGAAAAATATATATGCACCATTTGATAAAAAAAATGGGTCAAGAAGTGATTCGTGAAGAATCATTAAGTGATCCTAAAAGGTGCAACATATTATGGATTTCTAAGAAAAATTCTCATATTTTGACAGAAAACATGGTAAGAGTGCAATTTCTACAATTTTTATTAAAAATTGTTGAATTCCAAATTCCTTTTTGATTTGCATAATAATTTTATTATAATTATTATTTTTTGTTTTTAAGGAAAGTGGAGCCGTCGAAGGCATAATTCTAAACCTTTCAGAAGTTGAAGAGATTTGTTCAAGTGAAGCCTTTCGTTCAATGCCCAATCTAAAGTTTCTTAAATTCTATGGAGAGTTCAATGGTCAGTTCGGGAACAGATTAAAATTTCCCTGTGATATTGAGTTTTTGCCAAATAAACTCGTACTATTGTGTTGGGAGGGATACCCTTCGAAGTCATTGCCAGCAACATTCACAGGTGAACATCTAGTTCATATTCAAATGCCCTACAGCAAGTTGACAAAACTTTGGGATGGAGAGCAGGTAATATCCTTATTTCTTTTCCTGGAAAATTCTGTTTATACACTCAGGGAAAAAAAGCTTAAATATATACTCCTTTGGGATTCTGATAACAATTTAATTTAAATAAGGATAGCCCATCGTAGAAATTGCCGTTCTATTTCACCCACACACTAAATCTAATCTAGGTTATTATAACTGTTGATTAAGAGTAATTTTGGGTAATTTGTAAGAACAATTCAATTTAATTAATTTTCTTATAGAAAAGTAGTTGAGAATGGATTTGATGGGAGGGGTACTCTTCAGTCTTGTTTTGGCCACCAACCTTACTGTTTAATTTATATTTTTACAGAATCTTGTGAGCTTGTGCGAAATTGATCTCCATGGATCACAAGACTTGATTGAGCTCCCAAATTTTACCAAGGCCATACATCTTGAATCAGTTTTTCTCTATGGGTGTTCAAAATTGAGGAGCGTCGATCCATCTATTTTATCTCTCCATAGCCTTTGTGTTTTAGATCTAAGTAGATGCGAAGCCCTTACCAGCCTTACAAGCAATACCCATCTCAAATCACTAGTAGATCTCGACCTAAGTGGATGCTCAAGATTGAGGAAATTTTCAGTGACCTCAGAAGAGCAACAGTTTCAATTGTATCTTTCAGGAACGGCCATCAATGGTGAGTTGTACTCATCAAGTGGACATCTCAGCAAAATTAATTCATTGTCTTTGAGTGGATGCAAAAGCTTGACAAGTCCTGCCTACAGATTGTTTGACCTACGAAGCCTTCAATGTCTTTATATGAATGGCTGTAATAAGGTAGCATCAAATCTTCATTCCATACTCGATGAGATGCAAGCTTTGAGAGTTCTAGAACTGAAGAACTGTAGTGATTTATTTGAATTTCCTAACAACATCAGCATGCTATCGTCATTATATCGATTAAATCTCTCAGGGAGTAATATAGAGACACTGCCTTCAAGCATCAATCATCTTTTGAGGCTTCAAATTCTTGACTTGGATGGATGCAAAAGACTTCAGTCTCTACCACAACTCCCTCCTTCTATCTCAATATTGTCTGCTGATAACTGCGTATCCCTTGAGACTTTACATTTATCTCACATTCATAATTGTTTTTGTGGGCCAAGTCCTTCTTTTTCATTCAAGAATTGCATGAAGTTGGATGGGCAATCAATCGAAGCTACTGAGGTAAAAGTGCTACTTGAGAACAATTTAAAAAAAAATATAGTATTGAAATATCCAGGAGAAAGAGTACCAGAGTGGTTCATGTATAGGTCTCACCAATCTTCCCTAACTGTGGATATCCCTTCTATTCCACAACCTTGGGATGACGCTTTCATTTTCTGCGCCATCATTTCTGAATCACCACTTTTAAAGCAGACAGACCTTTATGCCAAATGTTTTATTGATGGTCAGCATGTCTACACGTATGGAACGTATCTCTCATCTGAGCCCCTATTGTCCGATCATGTTATTCTTTGGAGCAGTAGATATCCAAGTGGAGAAGTTCAAAGGAAAATTGAAGAAAAGAAAAGAGAATCTCAAGACAACACTTATCATCCTTTGCTTCAAATTCAATTCATTCTCTCTTTGGATTTTGAAAGTGGTGTAGAGATCAAAGAGTGTGGGGCATTCCCCACATCTGCTCTTCAATATCAGAATTACATTCAGCAACTTAAATTGGCATTACAGTGGAGGCATCATCTTGAAAATGCAAATATTGCAGCTCTGATGAGTTTGGAGAATTTGATTCCGAGTTTGAAAGCTATAATGACTTTGAAGAATTTGATTTTGAGTTTCAAAGCTCTAATGAGATTGAAGAATTCGAGACAGAGTTTGAAAGCTCTGAGGAATTTGAAAAATTTGATTCTATGTTTGGAAGCTTTGATGAACTTGAAGAATTTGATTATGAATTTGAAGAATTTGACTATATTAGAAAGATTTGATAAATTCAAAGAAATTGAAGAATCTGGAAGCTCTTATTAAAGTCATGAAGATGAATGATCTGCTCACTTTAACTTGATATGTTGCTTCCACCCACCTCAAAAAAGGTATGCTCTGATCCTAGGGTATCCTTGTGTTGCATTGATTTTCATACAATTAATTCAAGATTTTTTTTTCATTTAATTCAATTCTCGAGTAGTCCATATTAGTTTTCTTATTTTAGCCTTGCTTCTTATTGTTAAAGAGATTATGAGAGTAGAGACGATTATATTACGGGTACAACTTCATTTTGTTGGATATTCAAGAATTGAATTCAACTGCCCATTAAGTTTATTATTTCTCTTCTAATTTTTTAATGCAGATTGAGAATGAAAAAGATTTTTGTTATGTGTATATTATATTATATATATTAATCAATCAAATGTGAATTCCCTCCTATTTGTGTGTATTGTCTCCATTTACCGTATTGCTGTACCCTCTGTGATGATCAAAGATATATATGGAGCTTAAGGTTGAGGAAAACATTGAAGGAGCTTGCAAATATAATATAGGATATCAAGATCATGTACGTACACATTTGAAGAAGCAGTCTGGGAGTGTAATCACTGGAAAGCATTTCAAGATTAACTATAAGCTGAACAAGAAGCGACAGGTTCTATCTTTAATTTGAACACTAATAATATCTAGTTTTTTTCTTTTTTGTAGTCCTTGTCCCTCTCATGGCTACATTTCCGTTTCATTTATTCATTAGGCTGCATCCATTAAAATCATAAACTCATAATCAACACCCTAAAAGTTTGATCTAGTTCAAGTCATCCAACTATATATTTTCCTTTAAAATAAAGTTTTAAGAAAACTTTGAAAATATTTGCAAATCTACAAAGTAACATTTAATTAGGGATAATTTAAAATCTCGCCATTTGAGCTATGAGAAAAGAAATTAGCATGTTGCATTTGACTCAAATGAATAAATTTCTGATATAAGATGCAAGATTTGGACATTGATAAAGAACCAAATTTAGTAGCAACACAAGAAATCAATTAGCATACACTAGAAGTAGTTAGAAGGGAATATAGACAAGTAACAATTGTAATCTTCTATAAAATATGGTAACTCGATACATTCTTTGATGGGTGATTTCTTGTTGAAGTTTTCCCCATTCTCCATCTCTTTAGTTACTAGCTAGTGTGGTTGCATACTAAATGTGATGGTTACCCTTTTTTGGCTGAACGGAAAAATACCAATAGCAGAATTTTGTGTTCCATATTGCCCAAGTTAGATGTTACAAAGTGAAAGATATATTAGTTTTTGTCATCCAATTTATCATTGGTTGATTGCCATGTTGGACTCTTTTCTTAGATGTTTGAAGCCCATATCTTTTCTTAGATGTTTGAAGCCAAATTAGTAAATATGTCTGCATGTGTGGGTGGTTTGTTCATATATTTTTTCCATGAATGTATCTGAAGTGAAAATTGAATATATGGTTATATTTTTGCCTTTGTATGTATCTGATTCCTGAAACTTGTTCTTCTACCCTTGGGACGATGTGTTTGATCAGCTAATTTTTTTTTTTTTGGGGGGGGGGGGGGATTCTTTGATTCACGGGAATGTGGAATGGATTATGCGTTTATTGTAGAGTGCCTTTCATATCTTTTATGTTTCTGCAATTCGGGTTCTTTGTCTTGGATATCCTGATTCGAGTGTTATACCACTTTATGAGGAATAAATATAATCTTTCACATATAAAAAATTGCCTTGGTATAGTAACTCGTTTTGGGTTATAGTTCTATTTGGTTATGTGATTTTGCTCAATTTTTTTGGTTGATTGGAATTGTATGTGATGAATTTGAATTGGTTAATTGATTTTTAGGTTAATGAATTTATGTTAATTGGAATGTTTTCTTTTTATGTATGACAAAGAAGAACTTTGTTCTTTGCCTAGCCAACAGCCAATATCCTTCTTGTCTTTTGAAAAAGCTCCCGAAAGATGACTTTTTGTCACTTTTCTTCCTTTCCTCCTGGGTGTATTATCTATATCTCTTTCCATTAAATGGTGACTGGTTCAAGTGAGCAATTTAGTTATCCTGTTAGCTCTAGTACTTTTGGAGTGATTTGGTGTCAAAACTAGTTCAATTAAATGTCAAGATTGATTAGGAGCTGAATTACCAGCTTGAATACAATAACATTTCTTTTTAATTCGTTATCCTGCATCAAACTATTTTATTGGGATTCTCCATTCCTCCCCTCTGCTTTTCCTCATGCTCTTTAGCTTTGTCACCAAGCTGTTCAGATCTAGTTTTTTTTTTTTTTTTGGCTTTTAAACATTGAGTTATTGGAATTTCAGTTTTTTTTTTCAAATATTAAATGTATATAATCTGGTGAGAGAACAAGGAAATGAAGATGAAAATGATGACAAGCGAGTGGTTATGATGTGCAGCGCATGTGAGATGAAGGAGAAGAAAAGCATGAGCAAAAGGAGATCTGGTGAGAGAAAAAGGAAGAATAACACATAAATCTTTTTTTAAAATTTTATTACTAGCTCATTTACTTAATGATTGTACTCGCAGGAAGCTCCATTTTATCCTGGACACTGGCAGAGCTATAGAAGCAAATTTGTAGTTTCATTTTGTAGTAGTGAAAGGACCAAAAGCATGGAGATGTAATTTCATTAGCAAGGTTAGGAATTAGGATGGTTCAATTTTTTATTTTTGGAATGAATTTTAAATAATAATATTATTTTTTATTTACCAATGATGCTATTATAATAATGAATTTGTAGATGTTATTAGATTTGTTTGTTATGGAGGTTAGTGTAAGTACTGGCTGTCACCCAAGAGGAGGGTGAATTGGGTGGTAGAATAAAAATTTATAATCTCTTTGCAAAGTCACAATGAAAACAATCATCAATATTTAAAATCCTTTTCTGTTTATTAGTGAGAGTATTTCAAACTATGAAATGCATTTAGATATATGCAAGTGAGATATGTTGAAAAATATGAGTTAAGGGAAGAGGAGATGCAATTAAAGATTTATCCTGGTTCGCTCTATTTTTTTGACCTACATCCAGTCCCCAGGCTTCACCTGAGATTTCCAATCCACTACCTTGTTTAAATCGGGCACAAGAGAAGCCTTTACAAACCCACAAGTTTAGTCGGGCACTTGTGAAGCCTTTTCTCTCAAGTTTAATCTGGGCATTTGAGAACCACTCCCCCTTACAACATGTAAGAGCACAATCTGTTTCCTACTCAAAATCACCAAATCTTGAGTATCACTCACTAAAATAGAATGATTACAATGAATGCTAACTTCTCTCTAAGAAGTGGATTTTGTTACTATTGAGGTATAGAAGAATATATGATGAAATAACAGTTATAGAGCTTAACAATTTGAACAATGTGTGCTCTAGCTTTACTTTTCTAATTCACTCGACTCATCATTATTTCTCCATTTCTGGGTTCACTTGTGTTTTGCTGTCAATCTATGTAATCTGCTTAGAGCCTTTGTTCCTTATTTTGTTTCTGTTGTCTTCAGGTCTTTATAGAGGGTCTGATGGATTTCTGCCCATTGAAAACTTGTGGAACTAGCCGTTGTGAGAGAGAGGTGAACTGGAGTGTTAATGATGTTTTAGACATTGTAATAATTACTCCAAATGTTATCCGCTGTATTTGCTTTATCAGCGTAACGCTCTCTGTCTCTCTGAGTTTTTCTGTGTTTTGCTTGGGTACTGTGTCCAACGGTACTTTCCTGAAATAGCCTAGACAAAAACTTCCCAAAATATTATAACGTTAGTGAAACATGAGAAGAGTAATAAATTTTGAATTTGTAGATTGTCAATCGATGGGTCAGTCAGCAATCGATGGCTTGGGTGTCAATCGATTGCTGGCTTCACATGTCAATCAATGGCACTCAGATTGTCACTGACAATCAATTGAAATATTGTCCATTAATTAAAAATGATGCCAATTTGTATGTAATCTAAGTCCAATCGATTGCTGCATCATCAATTCTATCGATGGCTGATTTATCAATCGATGGCTCTCAGCATTCTTCCTCTTTTTAAGACTATTTCAGCATGATGGTATAATATTTAAAAATTCATAACTTTCTCATTTCAACTCCAAATTTAGCTTATAATATATCCCCAGAAATCTCATTAAATATACTTTTTTATGCAGAAAGAATCATTGAAAAACTCAGGGATGTTCAAAAGAAATAGTCAAAGACAAAATTGTTAGACTCCCGCAAAACTGAATTTTCTAGGCAAACTTTAGAAAATCATATCTCCTTCAATTTAAATGCTTTGATAATGAAACTTGTGTTCATGAATCGGTTTTAAAGTCTATTTTTGTGTAGAACAAGTTTCATCCGAATTGGATTTGTATTCTAAGATATATACTTCAAAATATAATCATCTGACTACTGTGTAATGCGAAAATTCTGGACAAAGTTTAAAAATTCATATCTCCTTAGATATAAATGATTTGAGTGTAAAATTTGTTTCCATGGATCTTGTTGGATGTCTAGTTTCATACAAAAGTTTCACCTCAATCCAATTTGTATTATAAGAGATATGACCAAAATACTGAACTTGGGTCAAACTAGAGTCCCCAATCGATTGAAAATCACCCAAACGATGGTTCCAATTGATCTCTAACCGATTGGCAATCAATTGTTGACCTATCCAATCGATTGTTGAGATGGCCAATCGATTGGTGAGATGCCCAATCGATTGGTGACCCCCAAAAAGCATAAAACTCACCCATGAACATGCTATTTGATCATATATGCATAGTTTGATGATATGGACTTCATTTGAGCTTCTTTTAACTTCCAATTGAGCATAGAAACTTTTAATATCAAGTCTAATAACATGATTCATGATTTTCTCATTCAATCTCTATTCTTACTTGATTATATCATTCTCCATAAACAAGCATAATAACACCATTCTTTCTTTGACTAATTTATACAGGATATTCACATAAAATCATGGTTGGCCAAAATTGTAGATGAATATTTCATACAAACTTTTTGCTTATTAGATTTAAGTCTATATCAAAACTAATGATTCTTCATAAATAAACACAATAGCTTCAATCTTTCTTTGTTAATCTATATAAGATAGCAACATAAAATAATAGATAGTCAAAGTAGGAGATAAACACTTTATACAAACTTTTTGCTTACTATATTTAACATCATCAAAACTAATCATATCCAACAGTTAGGCTCTGAATACCATATATGCAATTAAAATTTGAAATGCAAATTTAATGCAGGAAATTTCTAAAATTTTTTAAATAAGGTGATTGTAATTTTTGAACTAATGCAGACTTGGATTAGTATTAAAATAAAAAAAAATATTTTTTTAAACAAATAATCTAATGTGTTTCCTTAAGAAAACGCCGAGAAAGGCTAAACTAACACCATAGAAAGTAGTTTTTTAAAGGAATAAAATTCTTACGTGGCGTTTTAAATACCCGTAGTACCCGTCCAACAAGCTGTTTAAGCATATACTTCAAATTATAAAATATAACAAGTCTATTGAATTTTATTAATTGGGATATTAATAAATTCAAACTTATATTTCAAATTTTGAAATAAATTGGTTATTATGAGAAATACAAAATAGTTATTATAAGGTATTAATAAATAAATATAATCAAGACTAATTATATTTCAGAATATGAAATATAATTAGTGTTCATTGAAACTTGGTAAGTATTGACAATAAATAAATGGGTTGTTGGATGGATATCATAACCGTTGGGGTTATGTCAGAGCAGTGCCGCCTCGAGTCCGCTCTCCAAGAAATTAAACCCGAGGGGATAGTGGAAGCTAACCCTGGGTGTCGATCTCAAAGAGCCTAGTGTAATATGATTCCTAATAGCTAATATGTATACTTGAAAAGGCGGGAAAAAAGCATTTTTTTGTTTCAGTATGAAGTTTGGTATGTGCAAAAGGTAAAGTAAAAGGTGGGAATTAAAAGTGAAATTTGGATGAGAATGGGATAAAAATCATTCTTGATGAATGAGAGATTCGGGAATCATTGCTTCTAACGATTTTCAGGGAGTTTAATTGATTTCTAAAGAGCCCTAGAGGAACCCCTCTAGGCTAGGCTTAGGTTAACTTAATTAATGCCGGAACCCCGCACATTACTTAATTTAACCCAAGTTGATTAAGTTCCAAATCAAGAAATAATTGATTATGCAAGACTTTTAAATCCACAATTTGGGCCACCCCATAATTGATCTAAATTTCTATCTAAACCCTAATCCATTAATGGCCGCCCATACAATAAATTAGGATCTAAAGAGTGTTTGCCCAATGTCTCAACACAACCAATTAATTCTTATGCCATCTCCCTCAAGCAAATAGCTTAACACTCTTAATCCACTAACCAAGCCACCTTGCATTAGCACAAAATTTTCACAAAGAGAATAACAAAACTTTGAACCCATAAATTTCATTAAACTCAAAGTTAATTAGTAGAAATGTCAAGTATTATACAAGAAGGAAATAACATAAACATAGTTTCTAATCCTAATGACATAAATGCACTCAACCAAGTGCCATAAATGCACTTCAACCAAATACAATTAATACAATACACCAAATGCCATAAATGCAACCATAGAACCCTAGAAAAGCATAAATACAACAAATGAAGGAAGGATTAGAACTAGAAAAACTCCTCTATTCAAGCTTCAAGCTCATCCCTTAGCTCCCACACCAAGAATGGTGGAGCCTAGCTGCTACTCTCCATGGAGGAACCAACAACAAGAGAGGAAGGTGTGGAAGCCATGGATGGAAGGAAGGAGAAGGTGAAGAAGATGAAGATGGAGAAGAGAGAGCTAGGGCTTAGGGGTGTGAAATGTGAACCAAATCTACCCTAATGGGGTGTGTATTTCGTGTTTTATGTCCCCCAAGTCGGGTCAAGTGAGTGGGTTTCAAGTTGGATCCGGATCGGGCCGAAATTCACGTGCTGATATTCTGCCAATTCGCAGGCTCGCCGCGGCGAGCAAGGTTTGGTTCTGCCTGTCCAGGGGTTTTCGCAGTCCGTTCGTCGTGGCGAGGACCACTTCTTTCTGGAACTTGAAGGCCCTTTTCGCCGTCGCCATCTGCTCGCCGCGGCGAGGTCACTTTGTTTCTGCTCCTTTATTTGGCCTTCTTCTTCATCCCGGGTCCGATCTTTTGGTCCTGAGCAACCCTGCAAGTGAAAATAAGATAAAACCAAGATCAAATAGCCCTATAAATTAATTAGTACAATTAATCTACAATTATGGCTAATTACTCCTAATTTTACACTCATTTTCCTTGAGAGTTTGGGATATTCAATTTGACATTATCAGACCAAAACTTGCATCTTAATCATGTTAATTGCCTCAATTTAAGCATATAAAAGCATTACAAATCAGAGATTTGTCAATTCCCCCACACTTAAACCTTTGTACTACTGGACAAAGACAAGTTTAAAAACTTAAGTACAATGGTAAGTAAGACATAAATGAGAATTTCAACATGCTAGATGAATACGAGCTAACACAAATCGACAACCCTCTAACCAACAAGCAATGAGGAATTGAGTGATACTAAAGAGCTAACCATGAGTGTAGTGAATGCAATGAGGATTAGCAAAGGAGAAGGTCACTCAAGGATAAGTGTTTCACTCCTCACCATATCGGGTTCATTTTCTACTCTCAAGATCCACTTTGAAACACACTCTACCATAGGCTTGTAGGAACTCTAAGATCTCCACTTAAACACAAAAAGTGTAATGCATCAAAAGGGCTTTTGGGGTTGTAATGATGGAATGGGTACATGGTGTGATGAAATGAATGAAACATGATGTTGTGCACGCTTAAATGCCTAATTCAACTCAAAGCAGCAATTGCAACTTGCTAGTAACCACACATGCCTTATTTTGCACTTTTTGTAATTTTTTTTCATATTTTTCTTTTTTTTTTTACTCTTTTTCTTCTTTTTATACTTTTGTTTTTCTATATACATGGCAATCTTATATACAATCAAGCAGTGGCATTTTTCATATAATTCAAGCAATGATGCAACTTCACACATATTGGCAATTTATGCAAAACATCAATTGAATGGCTCAAATGGGGTAACAAATGGAAAGAGTGTTTGTGGTTTGTGTTTGGGATGTGAGGGAATAAAATGAATGCCTTTGTCATGCTTCATTACGCTAAATGCAACAAGTTTTGACCAAAAATGCAAACAAGTTCTAGAGAATGGCAACAAGTGGATTATCACACAAGAATGAACAATAGGCCCAAATAAACCTCACAGCATGGCTAATTCTCTAAGACTCATAAACAAAGATCAACTACACCCAAGATTCAACCATAAAGCATCAATTTCAATAAGCATTGTGCCGATCAAGAAGATTCATCAATAGCATCAACAACGTATTCAAAAGCATGCAGTAATTCCCATAATTGCCAAAGCAATTCCAAAATTATCATGTCAAGTTCGAAGAGGAACAAAAGTGGAAGTGAGGAAAAGTTAAAAATTTTCAAATTTTTCCAACCGTTTGAAGCTAGAAACATAACCAAGATGCAATAGTTTTTAACCTACTTCACTCATCACAAAACACATCCCTCCCCCACACTTAATTTCTACATTGTCCTCAATGTAGGAAAAATATGGACATACCAATTTAACTCAACTCTTGGGTGAAGTGGAAAGTTGTGAAGTCCAATTCAAGATTGAAGCACAACACGTCATCAATCACCAAAAGGAAAATAGGGAGAGGCAAGAGTAAGTCAAAATGTTACACCAATAAAATTTTCAAAGCATGTCGAAATCAAGTGTGGTGAGCAAGAAGCTTTTATTACTAATTCTAAGAATTGAAAAGCAACTACAACTACTTTTTCCTACTGGTAAGTTCCCTCCCCCACACTTAGCTCAAAAACATATGTCAATTATAAAGCAAAGGAGCGAGTAAAGAGGAAAGGAATAACCTCATGATTAAGGTGGTTGAGATGGGTTGTGATAGTGCTTGAGCAAATGGCCATTGACTTTGAATTTTGATCCGGTAGCCCCATCTAGAAGCTCAAATGCACCATAGGGGTAGGCTTGAACAACTTGATATGGACCCTCCCACCTAGACTTGAATTTTCCCGGTAAGATCTTGAGTCTTGCTTTAAACATCATCAACTTGTCCCCTTCTTTGAAGTTCTTCTTCATGATGTGCTTATCATGTATCATCTTCAACCGATCCTTGTAGCTTAGCCCATTCTCATAGGCGTGCAACCGTAATTCCTCAAGCTCTTGGAGTTGCATCATCTGATTGGTCAAGGAAGACTCCAAATCGGCATTGCAGGCTTTGATAGCCCAATATGATTTATGCTCCAACTCCATAGGTAAGTGGCAAGACTTCCCATAGACAACTGTAAAGGGTGATGTCCCAATAGGCGTCTTGTAGGCTGTCCTATATGCCCAAAGAGCTTCTTCCAAGCGATCACTCCAATCTTTGCGCGATGGCTTCACTATCTTCTCAAGAATACGCTTCACCTTCCTATTCGAAACTTTAGCTAGCCCATTGGTCTGGGGATGGTAGGGTGTAGCAACTTTGTGAGTGACTCCATACTTGGCAAAAAGGGACTGGATGATCCGGTTGCAGAAATGAGTGCCCTGATCGCTGATGATAGCCCTAGGAATGCCGTACCTGCAAAAGATATGAGAACGTAAGAATCTAGAAACAGTAGCGGCATCATCTTTCCTAGTTGGGATTGCCTCAACCCATCTAGACACATAATCTACTGCAAGCAAAATGTAAGTAAATCCACAGGAAGGGGGGAAGGGTCCCATAAAATCGATGCCCCACACATCAAAAACCTCACAAAAGTGCATGGGCCTCATAGGCATTTCATGCCTCTTACCCCAACTATCAAACTGTTAACATTTCTCACAAGACTTACAATAATTAAATGCGTCTCTAAACAAAGTATGCCAGAAAAATCCACACTCTAGCACTCTCCTAGCAGTCTTTTTAGCACTAAAATGACCACCACAATATAAGAAATGAGCATGAGTAAGGATAGAGTGAATCTCATCGTTTGGAACACAACGGCGGATGATCTTGTCACTACAATTGCGCCACAAAGTGGGTGGATCCCAGACGTAATATTTGGCCTCCCTCTTTAATTTGTTGACCTGGAAATGAGACAAAGAAGAGGAAACCACATCAGCAGCTATGTAGTTCACAATATGAGAATACCAAGGCTCAAGAGTGGCCAAGGCAAGTAAAGTAGAATCAGGAAAAGAATCAATGCAAAGATCAGAAGAATCAACTCCCCTTGTGTTGGGAGGTAAAAGGCTCAAATGATCGGCCACATCATTCTCAGCTCCGGCCCGATCTTTGATCCTTACATCAAATTCTTGCATTAGAAGAGCCCATCTCAGCAGTCTAGCCTTAGACTGGGGCTTTTGAAACAAGTACCGCACAGCTGCATGGTTAGTGTATACTACCACAAAAGAGTTTATCAAATATTGTCTAAACTTATCAAGTGCAAAAATCACAGCAAACAACTCTTTTTCAGTAGTGGTGTAATTAACTTGTGCGGAATCAAGTGTTCTAGATGCATATGCAATAACCCTAGGGACCTTGTCTACTTTCTGACCAAGCATGACTCCTACCGCAAAATTAGATGCATCACATGAAAGCTCAAAGGGCAAATTCCAATTAGGTGCACTAATAATGGGTGGAGAAATTAAGGAAGACTTCAAAGTATCAAAAGCATGCTTGCATTTATCATCAAACACAAAATCAGTGTCCTTTTTAAGCAAAGATGAGAGGGGTAAGGCAATCTTTGAAAAATTAGCAATAAAATGCCTATAGAACCCCGCATGCCCAAGAAATGAACTAACTTCTTTCAAATTGGTCGGATAGGGCAAAGATGCAATAACTTCAATTTTAGCCTTGTCAACCTCAATCCCCTTTTGGGAGATCAAGTAACCCAAAACAATGCCACTATCTACCATGAAATGACACTTCTCATAGTTCAAAACCAAGTTCTTTTCCAAACATCTTTTCAAAACAATTTCCAAACTAGAAAGGCATTCATCAAAGCTAGAACCATAAACAGTGAAATCATCCATAAACACCTCCATGTTATGCTCCAACAAATCATTGAAAATAGACATCATGCATCTTTGAAAAGTGCCGGGAACATTACATAAACCAAATGGCATCCTACGATAAGCAAAGGTACCAAAAGGGCATGTGAAGGTGGTTTTTTCTTGGTCCTCCGATGCAATTGGTACTTGGAAGTACCCGGAGAAACCATCAAGGTAACAGTAGTGAGACTTCCCAAAAATTCTCTCAAGCATCTGATCAATAAAGGGCAAAGGAAAGTGGTCCTTCCTAGTTGAGGAATTAAGCTTCCTATAATCTATGCACACTCTCCAAGAATTCTGGACTCTAGTGGGGATAAGTTCATCATTGTCACTACGGACAACAGTGATTCCACTCTTCTTCAGTACTACTTGTACCGGTGACACCTACTCACTATCAGAAATGGGATAAATGATCCCAGCACTCAAGAGCTTAGCTATCTCTTTCCTCACAACATCAAGGATGAGAGGATTCAGTCTCCTCTGTGGCTGCCGAATAGGCTTAGAACCCTCCTCCAATAGGATCCTATGAATACAAACTAAGGGATTGATCCCTGGAATGTCAGCAAGAGACCACTCAATCGCACCCCTATAAGACTTAAGAAGGGAAACCAGTCTATCCTTCTCAACATCAGACAAAGAACTTGAAATAATAACAGGCAGTTTATCAGAATCAGTAAGAAACACATATTTCAAGTTAGGAGGTAAGGGTTTGAGATCCACAATTGGGGGTTTTACCACAGAAGGCACCAACTCTTGCAACTCAAGTGCAGCAAGTGGCAAAATGGTGTCATCACAAGTCGAGGAAAGAGATATGGGTGCATCTACATATGTTGTGACTTCTCCACTTCCCAAGAGTGAGCAAGTGTCCACCGTAGGTGAAGCTACCGATGTAGCTTGTATAACAGCACCTAGGTGATCAGCAGAACCTGCATCACAAGCAACGGAGACTTTCCCAAGACCACTGGATGTGGGGTGAGCAGATATATCATCACAAGAGCAAGTAGAAGCATCAAAATCATGCGAAGTGAAAAGCCAGCTATTAATCTCAATACAAGCAAGACACGGCACATCATCAACGCAATCACAAAATGAAGAAGTATGGGATGGGGAAATAACAGATGATGGTTCAACATGCTCAAATGAATCAACAAACATAGCATCACACAGCTCATCGATGTCATCATCCACACACGAAATTGCACTAATGCCTAGGTAAGTGCAATCATCATTGGCATTGCGCATAGTCTCAGAAAATAGAAATTTGACCTCTTGGTCCCCAGTTCCCATAGTAATGGCACCTTGCTTCATGTCAATAATGGTTTCAGCCGTTCTAAGAAAGGGACGGCCAAGAATCAAGGTACTATCACTAGGGTTTTCATTAGACATATCCAACACATAAAAATCAGCTGGGAACACAGGACCCTTGACTTGCATCAAGATATCTTCCAAAATGCCTTTAGGGTACTTAATCATTCGGTCCGCAAGTTGGAGAACCACACTTGTGTCCCGAATGGATTGCGTACCCAAAGACTTGAAGATAGAAGTAGGCATGACGTTTATTGCAGCACCAAGGTCAAGTAAAGCATTTGAAATATTGGTCTTGCCTATAATACAAGGTATAGTGTAAGAACCCGGGTCTTTGCATTTCAAAGGTAATTGTGGTTTAAATAAAGCACTAACAATTGACCCCAGCTGGATTCTTTCACTATGCTTGTATTTTCTTTTATTGGTGCATAGTTCTTTTAAAAACTTTGCCGACTTGGGCGTTTTCTTTATCAAATCAAGTAGAGGTAAGTTCACTTCAACTTTGCTAAACATATCAAACATCTCTTTATCACATTTATCATCTGCAACCCTTTTACTAGCCAAGTATGAATGAGGAAAAGGGAGGTCAGAAACTTTTACCTCTTTACCTTTTTGTTGTGGCTCTTGGTTAGGTCAATCTTGTGTTTCAAAGCGAACTTCTCTTTTTCTTCTTGTGGAAGGTGGGGTAGCTAGAAGCTTTCTCTCTTCATTGCTCTCACTTTGGACCGGAGGGGTCGGCATTGGCAAGGAGCTCTCCTCAATGGTCTTAGAGTTGGAACACTCTCCCATACCCAAAGGTGGTCTATCACAGACAATTTCTTCATCAACATCGGACTCATTACCCTCAAGGCCTTGGAACTTGACTTTCTTGCCACTTCTCAAGGTGATGACATTAAGGGACTTTGGGTTAATCACAGTATTAGAGGAGGAAGCTCCACTTGACCTTGCATGTTTGTCACTTAAACCATCCGACAATTGGGTCACAAAGGATTGAAGGTTTGTAGTTCTAGTCTCCCATTGCTCCATCTTGGATTCAAGAGATGTAAACCTCGCATCGTTGCGAGCATTCATATCCTCATGCATTCTTTGTATACTCTTGAGAATCCGATCACATGAATCATCCCCTCTTGGTGAATCTTGGGGAACTAAGGACCTTGGGGAAGAAGAAGATTGGCCCTTATAATTAGTCATTGTACTGGTCATGGATCCCATTTTTGGTTGGGATTAGAGCTGGACCTCCCCTGGTACATAGCATTGACATCCGTCGGCTCATTAGGACAAAGGCTACTGATATACATCACTGAACCACAATGCTCACAACTTGGTGTAACTAAGGCCTTGGAGGTAGAGGAAGTGGGAGCACATTGTTGCATGCTAAGGTTCATCAACTATGAAGTAATGAAAGCAAGCTGAGAAGTAAGTGGGGAACTCAAAGTATCCACCTTGGCCTCTAAAGAATCCATCCTCCTTGTCTATTGTGGGTTGGAGCTCAACTCAAACACCCCTTTGGAATCTCTTCTATTGTATTGTTGGGTGTTTCTGGCTCTTAGTTTAATCATAGCCCAAGCCTCCGCAGTGGGTAAGTCTTCTAAAGAACCACCGGCACTAGCATCCATAATGCCTCTCTTATTAGGCAAGAGCCCCTTATGGAAGTATTGAATCAACTGTTCATCTATAATCTGGTGGTGGGGACACTTGGCCAATAGCTCTTGAAACCGGCACCAATACTCATAGAAGCTTTGTCTGATGGAATAAATATCCTTCTTCAGATCCTCAGTCTTAACATCTGGGAAGTAATGCTCCAGAAATGCTCTCCTCAAATTAGCCCAAGAAGTGAGGGCATTCTCATCATGTCTTGGTAGGAGTCTAAACCACTCCTTGGCTTTTCCATCCAGCGACAAGTGAAAGACTTTCAACTGCACATCATCAATATTTGCCCCAGCTGGTTTCATGCTTGTGCAAGCAAGGTAGACCCCATATAGATTGCCATATGCATCCTCCCCTTCCAATCTTGCAAAATGAGGCAACGCTGCAATTAATGGTCCTTTTATCTCAAAATCAGCATTTAAAGCATGATATGCAGTTTGGAATGGGTCGTATGTGACACCACTTGAGGTAACTTCCCTAATATTACGCCTCCTAGGGATTTCATTGTTTCCTAATCCCTCACCCTCATCATTGTTTCCATTATTGCCATTAGGTGGTGGTCTGTGAGCCATAGGGATATCTAGAGGGATTTCTATGTGGATGACGTTTTCAATGTCTGAATGAGAGGGACTATTAGACTCCCCAAAAGAGGACTCTTCTAAGATGGGCTAGATGGACCTCCTTGATTGACTCTCCTAAGTTGGTCAAGGTGTGGCTCAATCCCAAGGTTTAAGGATGGAAGGTTTGATCCTCTTCTCCTTCTACCTCTCTCTCTAGGCATGCACAATGAGATATAAACAAGTAGAAGAAATCAAAAGCAAGTCAAAGTTGAGTCACACAAGGCACAGACAACAAGTGGACTATCAGCAGCAACTAAGACTTAGAATGTACAAAAGTCAAGTGAGAGTCAATGGTATGTGATATATAGAAGTGTATGAAGTGCGTATAAAGTGTGTATGTATGAATATGGTGTGAGTATGGTGTATATATGCAGCAAGAATGATTAGAGAATAGCGAAAGTCAGCAAAAACAGGGGCTGACTCAGGTGGCTCGCCGTCCCTTCGCCGCGGTGAGGTGACGGCGAGGAATCAGAAAGTAGCTCGCCATGGGGCGAGTACACGGTGAGGAGTGGCTGATTCTGCCACTGAACAAAAGGCAACCTGTAGAATTCTTCAGAAACTAGCACAAGTTGAGTGAAAATGTGATATACTACTTTAAGCAAGTACAAATCAGTCAGAGCAAGTATGCTATGCACAAGTAAGCTTCAAGCAACATGATTGTCACTTGGGGGATAGATCCATGCACTCAAAATCCAGCAAAGGATGGCATTCACAATTAGTGCAATAAATCTACCACAAAAGCAACCAAGCACAATAGTAAGTCAGTGAGCCAAGAAAATGCAAAGAGTAAGCAGCTATACCAATTGTCAGAGGTATTTCAAAATATGATATGCAAAGATGAAAAATAAACTAAGATGCAACTAAGCTATAATGCAACTAGAAGCTAGTCCAGGCCAAAGCAAGTTCGACAATCGGCTACTAGGGAACCAATTACTTGGCTTCCCGGCAACGGCGCCACTTGAAGAGCACCTAACCGTTGGGGTTATGTCAGAGCAGTGCCGCCTCGAGTCCGCTCTCCAAGAAATTAAACCCGAGGGGATAGTGGAAGCTAACCCTGGGTGTCAATCTCAAGGAGCCTAGTGTAATATGATTCCTAATAGCTAATATGTAAACTTGAAAAGGCGGGTAAAAAGCATTTTTTTTGTTTTAGTATGAAGTTTGGTATGTGCAAAAGGTAAAGTAAAAGGTGGGAATTAAAAGTAAGATTTGGATGAGAATGGGATAAAGATCATTCTTGATGAATGAGAGATTCGGGAATCATTGCTTCTAACGATTTTCAGGGAGTTTAATTGATTTCTATAGGAATTTGACCTAAGTTTTTCCCTATTCTATAGGAATTAATCTAGCTAAATTTTGATAGCCTAACGACAAGACAAATCACTACATTAAGAAACAGATGGAATATAATGTTTTGAAAAATTAATTATTTTTTCGATTTTATATTTCTTAAGAAGAAGCCTACGCATGGTAGAACTCAATAAAAGGAGTAGAAGCACAAATAAGTGTGGCGTAATTAAACCAAATTTCTTCAGTTAAAAAAAATTAAACCAAATAACATTAATTAGGAATTTTAATTTGTTATGTTAATATTTCCTTGGGAAATTTTATTTATTTATTTTTTTACCAGTCCTTAGTAAATTTGATATTAAGCTTTTGGATGAAGGCGTCAACTAAATTTGATAAAGATTTCAGAGAAGGTGTCGGTGTAATTTCCTGTCCCTCTGTCCCATTTGTTTTTCCATTTAATGCTGTAATTAATAGCATAGCAAAATTCCTACTCCGTAGGGCCACCATTTATTTGAATATTGAGATTAAAGCCATGTGAAACTTCTCAGAAGTCACACTGAAGCCACTTCGAATATTAGCGTTGCTTTTATTTATAATTATTTGTTAAGGTCATATCATATTAGATGGTCAAAATATGAAGGCGTCAACTAAAATAATTTTAATTATTTACAAAGTTAGTGCGGTCATATCATATATATTAAGCCAGATTTATGTACCTCATCTTCACCTTAAGCCAGATTTGTTTTCTCTTACAAATAACAATTCATACATCTGAACTGAAAGTAGTTCCAATAATCTTTTGCATATCATGGCAAACCGATTAGATATGGCTCCATTTTCTCGATCTCCAAAGAAATATGAAGCTTTTATCAGCTTTAGAGGTGAGGACACCCGCTTTAATTTCACAAGCCACCTTCATCATGCTCTTTGCAGAAACCACATAGAAACGTACATAGACTACAGACTTGAGAAAGGAGAAGAGGTGTGGCCATCTCTTGAGAGAGCCATTGAAGATTCTACTCTCTTCATTGTGATCTTCTCAGAAAACTATGCATATTCCACTTGGTGCTTGAGGGAGCTCACAAAAATATTGGAGTGCTCTAGAAATGAAGGTCACCATGTGATGCCAGTGTTCTATAGAGTAGATCCTGCACATGTGAGGAAGCAGTCGTCTAAAAGCTACCAGGAAGCATTTGAAAAACATGAGAACAACAAAAGCATCAACGAGCAACAACTTCAAAAGTGGAGGGAGGCTCTCACTTATGCTGCCAATTTGTGTGGCTGGCATTGTAGCTTCGATAGGTAACTAAATGCTCACGATCTTTCTCTTATCATGTTCTTTCATGCTTGGGATAAATTAAATCGATCTTTGAGCTTCTGCTTGATTTTTATGATCATTGAGAGAATACCTTCTTCTGTACATTATGCTTAACCAGTCCACTAGGCTTATCAACTTTACTGCTATGATATTTTCATCTAAATCCCCATTTCACTATAGCCATAACGATGCATTCATACTCATTAAAGCAAGCAGAAATTTTATATATCCATAATATTGCGGTATCAAATTAAATCTGGTGCATATTTATGTTTTCAACTGTGTGCAGTGATGAGGCAGAGCTAATTACAGAAATAGTACAATGTGTAAAACACAAGTTGAAGAATATGACGTATCACAGTGAAGAAAATTTAAAAGGCTTGATTGGAATTCATAAAAGAATGGCAGATGTAGAATTATTATTACATAAAAATTCAAACGGTGTCCAGTGTGTTGCTATCTGGGGCATGGGTGGCATTGGCAAGACAACTCTTGCAAGAGCATTGTTTGACAGATTTTGTTCTGCATATGATGGGGTTTGCTTCTTGGATAATGTGTCGGAAGAATCAAAGAAAAATGGGTTATATGCTTTGCAGAAAGAGCTTATTTCGGAGTTGTTAGGGAATGACGAATCTAAGAGCATGCATGCTAAAATACCTCCTTCTGCCATGATAACACTTCGTCGGAAAATAATTTTCATTGTTCTTGATGATATTGATGATCCAACACAATTAGAAAATTTAGCTGGAAAAGATTATTGGTTTGGTTCAGGCAGTAAAATCTTGATAACAACTAGAGATAAGCAAGTGGTGCTTGGCAGGGAAGTAGATGATATATATGAAGTTAAGGCTTTGAATACTTATGAGGCTTTTGATTTGTTCTCCATCAAAGCCTTTAGAAATGACTATGCTGACCCAAAGTTGAGAAAGCTAGTAAAAAAAGTGATTCAATATGCAGATGGAAATCCATTGGCCCTAAAAGTTTTAGGTTCCTTGTTGAATGGGAAAAATCAGGAAGCATGGGAAAGTCAATTGAAAAAGCTTAAAAAATTCCCTTGTAAAAGAATTAATGATATTCTAAAATTGAGTTTTGAAGGACTCGATGACGATGAAGAGAAAAACATTTTCTTGCATATCGCGTGTTTCTTTAATCAATATAATGTCAAGGATGTAATAAATTGGCTGGATGCGTGTGGTTATTCGACTGTTATGGGATTGGAACGTCTTAAGGATAAAGCACTTTTGGATGTTCAAGAAGGAAAAATATGTATACATCACCTGATCCAGGAAATGGGTCAAGAAATTGTTCGTAAAAAATCATATCCTCACATGCGCGTTCAAATATGGAATTCTTATGACATTGTAAGAGTGAAACATTTTATTTTATTAACAAAAAATTGTTGCAATCAATTTACATAATATCTTATTACCATTATTTTTTTTTATTTGTTAGGGAAGTGAAGCAATTGAAGGCATAATTCTGGATGCCTCAGAAGAGCTTGAAGAGATGTGTTTAAGTGCTCAAGTCTTCTGTTCAATGCCCAAACTAAGGTTCCTTATTTTTCATAATGATTCCAGAGAGAACAAGTTAAAACTTCCTGATGGCATAGAGTTTTTGCCAAATAAACTCATACTACTGCGTTGGATGGGATACCCTTCAAAGTCCTTGCCGCCAACATTCACAGGCGAACATCTAGTTGACATTAGAATGCCCAAAAGCAAGTTGATAAAACTTTGGGATGGAGACCCGGTAATTTTTTTTTTGTTTCTTATCTTTTCTTAATAAATATTGTCCACATACTCAGAAAATTTTTATTATATACTCCTTTTTAGTCCTGCTTATAAGGTTATACTATTGACCTGTAATTAAAAAAAACCTCTTAAAAAATTTAACAAAACACAGATAACTCATTGTGGAAATTCCCGTTCTCTTTCGCTAGCACACTAAACACGATCCAAGATCTTATATTTATTAATTAAGAGTGATTTTGGAAAATTTATAAGAAAAATTTAAATTAACTAATTTTCTTATAGAAAAGTAGTTGAGAGTGCTTTTGATGGGAGGGGTACTTCAGTTGTGTTTTTGCCACCAATCTTACTGTCTACTTTATATTTTTACAGAATCTTGTGAATTTACGTCGAATTGATCTCAATCAATCAGAAGAGTTGATTGAGCTCCCAAATTTTACCAAGTCCAAACATCTTGAAAAAGTTGTTCTCAATTGGTGTTCAAAATTGAGGAGTGTTGATCCATCTATTTTATCACTCCATAGCCTTCAATTTTTAGGATTAGTTGGATGCAGAGCCCTTACCAGCCTAACAAGCAATACTCATCTTCAATCGCTAAGGACTCTCAATCTAAGAAGATGCTTCAGACTGAGCAAATTTTCAGTGACCTCAGAACATCAGCAATTTGATTTAGATCTTTCGGACACAGCCATCAATGGTGAGTTGTGTTCATCAAGTGGACAACTTAGCAAAATTAAAAAGTTGTATTTGTCAGGATGCGAAAGTTCGACAAGTCTTCCCTACAAATTGGCTGACCTACGTGACCTTCAATTTCTCTATGCCGCTGGTTGTAATAAGATAGCATCAAATCTTCATTCCATGCTTGATGAGATGCGTGGTTTGAAAGTTCTATTGCTGAGTTTTTGTAATGAATTAGTTGAAGTGCCTGACAACATCAATATTTTGTCATCATTAAAGGAGTTGTATCTCTCAGGGACTAATATAGAGACGCTGCCTTCAAGCATCAAACATCTTTCGAAGCTTCAACTTCTTACATTGAATGGATGCAAAAGGCTACAGTCTCTACCACAACTCCCTCCCTTTATCTCAAGATTACATGCCGATGATTGTGTATCCCTTAAGACTTTTCACTTACTTTACAATCATTATTATAATGAGTCAGATAATTTTGACTTTACATTCATGAATTGCATGAAGTTAAGTGGGAAATCAATCAAAGCTACAGAGGTAAAAGTGCTGCTTAAGATCGATAAAGACCAACATGACAATATAAAATTGAAATATCCTGGAGAAAGAGTACCAGAGTGGTTCATGTATAAGTCCAACCAGTCTTCCCTATCTGTGGATCTCCCTTCTATTCCACAACCTTGTGATGGCTCTTTCATTTTCTGCGCCATCATTTCTAAATCACCACTTGCAAAGGGGATAGACCTTCATGCCAATTGTTTTATTGATGGTCAACATGCCTGTACGTCTGGAATGCATCTCTCTGGGCCCATATTGTCAATCATGTTATTCTTTGGTGTGATAAAAAGTCAAGTGGAAAAGTAACAAGGGAACTTGACGAAAAGAAAAAAGAAGCTCAAGGCAACACTTATCATCCTTTGCTTCAAATTCAGTTCACAGCCCCTTCGTCTCATGAAAGTAGTGTAGAGATCAAAGAGTGTGGGGCATGCCCCACATCTGCAGTTCAACATCAAAGTTACATTGAAGAACTTCAATTTGCATTGCAATTGAGGCGTTATCTCAAAAGAGCAAATATTGCAGCTCTAATGAGTTTGGAGAATTTAATTCCGAGTTTGAAAGCTCTAATGACTTTGAAGAATTTGATTGTGAGTTTCAAAGCTCTAATGAGTTTAAAGAATTTGGTTCGGAGCTTGAAAGCTTTAGGGAATTCGAAGAATTTGATTCTGAGTTTGAAAGCTCTCATGAGTTTGAAGAATTTGATTCCGAGTTTGAAAGTTCTGAGGGATTTGAAGAATTTGATTCTGTGTTTGGAAGCTTTTATGAATTTTAAGAACTTGATTCTATGTTTGAAGCCTCGATGAATTTGAAGAATTTGACTCTGCCTGAAAGCTTATTTGGTGAATTTCATTATGAAATGGAAAGCTCCGATGAATTTGATTCTGAACTTGAAGGCTCTGATGAAAGTTGTGGAGATAAATGATCTGCTCACTTCAACTTGATACATTGCTTCCACCCACCTCAAAAAAGGTATACTCTGATTTTAGGTTATCCTTGTGTTGTATTGACATACATACAATTAATTCAAGATTCTTTATTGACATTTAATTCTATTCTCTTGCAGTCCAGATTGGATTACTTATTTTAGCCATGCTTCTTACTATATTGTTTTTGTTGGAAATTCAAATTAAGCAAGGAAGTCAACATTTGCGGCACTCAAAGAAAATACAATTACTGCTGGACACATATAATAATAAATTAATAGGAGGAAAAGCTTGATACAAACACGCATAGAATTTCTACAAGTTTCATGTAAAGCTAGCAACTTCTACATGATGTGGCAGCTTCATGAAGTATCACATGGCGGTGGAAAGGTCAAAATATGCTGCAGCATTCACACACATATTAATTAAATAATAACAAGCAAAATTAGAGTTGAAATTGCTTGAAGATTCTACAATGTTTTGGCGGTGAAATTTAGTCAAAGAAGGCGGCTCAAAAATTGTCCAGAGGCTTCTACATGGCGGTGTGTATTTGCTATATATATGTGTGAGCATCCTTGTATATTAAGTGTGCGTAAGGGTGTTAGAAAAAATGTGAGAGATGTAGAAGAGCAAAGCTCTTATATGTGTTGTATAAGAGAGGTGTGCATAAGTGTGTGTTAGAAAAAAGTGAGAGATGTAGAGAGCAAAGCTCTTGTGTTGTATAAGTGCTGTAGCACTTATTAGAGAGAAAGAAATAGAGAGCAAAGCTCTTGTGAGTTGAGAAAGTGCTGTAGCACTTATAAGAGAGGAAGAAATATAGAGCAAAGCTCTTGTGAGTTGAGAAAGTGCTGTAGCACTTAAGCATAAGTTGAGTGAGAGTAGTGCATTAAGAAAGCAGAGGGAAGAGAGCAAAGCTCTTGTAATTTTGAGAGAGTGCTGAAGCACTTATAAGAAAGAGGAAAAATAGTGAGTTCCCTATATTGTGAGTTGTATTTTATGAGTTGTAATATTTTGCTCATTGTGTAGTGATAAAAATACCCTTATTGCCCACCACACTTCCAACAAGTGACATCAGAGCCAAGTTCGTGCAAACACCAAGATGTCAAATATGTTCCAGTTCCAAGTTCCAAAGTTAACAAAGACAAATTACGGCAATTGGAGTATACAAATGAAAGTCCTACTTGGAGCACTTGATTGTTGGGATTTGGTTGAAACTGGTTATGAAGTCCCAGCAGATGCAGCAGCTGAAGCAGCCCTCTCAAGTGAAGACAAAAGAGTGCTGAGGAAAAATCAAGAAAGAGATAGCAAGGCGCTAAACGCAATTCATCAAAGCATTGATGAATCAACCTTTGAAAGAATTTCTGGAGCAAAAACATCTAAGGAGGCATGGGAGATTTTGCAAAAATCTCTTCAAGGAGCAGAAAAAGCCAAAAAGATACGTTTACAAACTCTTAGAGCTGAATTTGAGACGTTAAAAATGAAAACGTCTGAAAATGTAGATGATTATGTCACCCGAGTAAAATCGGTGGCTAACGAGATGAAGAGAAATGGAGAAACTCTTGATGATGTCAGAGTAATGGAAAAGATTTTGCGTTCACTAGCACGCAAATTCAATTATGTTGTTGCCGCAATTGAAGAATCGAAGGATTTATCATAAATATCCTTTGATGAGCTTGTGTGTTCCCTTCAAGCCCATGAGCAAAAGATGAAGTAGAATGATGACTCTGAAAATTTAGAACAAGCTTTGCAAAGCAAGTTGTTCTTAAATGAAGATAGAGCAAGCAGTAGCTCTGGACACAGTTCTGATAACCGTGGAGGATATCATGGAAGAAATAGAGGTGGTCGAGGACAACGTGGACGTGGCTATAAAGCAACTGCCAGGATATATGAAAAAAAATGCAGGAAGACAAAGTCTATTGCCTCAAGAAAGCTTAATTTGAGGGGGAGTGTTGGAAATTCAAATTAAGCAAGGAAGTCAACATTTGCGGCACTCAAAGAAAATACAATTACTGCTGGACACATATAATAATAAATTAATAGGAGGAAAAGCTTGATACAAACACGCATAGAATTTCTACAAGTTTCATGTAAAGCTAGCAACTTCTACATGATGTGGCAGCTTCATGAAGTATCACATGGCGGTGGAAAGGTCAAAATATGCTGCAGCATTCACACACATATTAATTAAATAATAACAAGCAAAATTAGAGTTGAAATTGCTTGAAGATTCTACAATGTTTTGGCGGTGAAATTTAGTCAAAGAAGGCGGCTCAAAAATTGTCCAGAGGCTTCTACATGGCGGTGTGTATTTGCTATATATATGTGTGAGCATCCTTGTATATTAAGTGTGCGTAAGGGTGTTAGAAAAAATGTGAGAGATGTAGAAGAGCAAAGCTCTTATATGTGTTGTATAAGAGAGGTGTGCATAAGTGTGTGTTAGAAAAAAGTGAGAGATGTAGAGAGCAAAGCTCTTGTGTTGTATAAGTGCTGTAGCACTTATTAGAGAGAAAGAAATAGAGAGCAAAGCTCTTGTGAGTTGAGAAAGTGCTGTAGCACTTATAAGAGAGGAAGAAATATAGAGCAAAGCTCTTGTGAGTTGAGAAAGTGCTGTAGCACTTAAGCATAAGTTGAGTGAGAGTAGTGCATTAAGAAAGCAGAGGGAAGAGAGCAAAGCTCTTGTAATTTTGAGAGAGTGCTGAAGCACTTATAAGAAAGAGGAAAAATAGTGAGTTCCCTATATTGTGAGTTGTATTTTATGAGTTGTAATATTTTGCTCATTGTGTAGCATAAAAATACCCTTATTGCCCACCACACTTCCAACAGTTTTAGAGATGATGAGGCTAGTGACGGTTATATTCAACCATTGAGATTGCCATATTACGGCTACAACTTCATCTGTTGGATCGATCTTCAAGAATTGGATTTATCAACTGCATATTAAGGTTATTATTTCTCTTACTTTTAATTTTTCATTATTACAAGTTTACAACAAATTACCCACATGCAGATTGAGCAAGAAAATGATTTCTGGTGTGTGTTGTGGTTGGGGGGAGGGGGTGTGAATCAATTAATTGTGAATTCCCTTCCTGTATATATTGTCTCCATTTACCTTATTGCTGATGCGCCTTCTGTGATGATCAAAGAAATATATGAAGCTTGAGGTTGAGGAAGATATTGAAGGAGCTTGTAAATATATATATATATATATATATAAATATATAAGATCAAGTTCATGCATGTACACATGTGAAGAAGTAGTCTGGGAGTATAATCACTTTAACTAGAAAGCATGTCATGATTAAATATGAGCTGAACAAGAAGCAACAGAATTCAATCTTTAATTTGAACATAAATAATATTCTCTAATATCTTTTTTGTAGTCCTTGTCCCTCTTATGGCTACATTTCCATTTTGTTTATTCATAGGGCTGCATCCATTGAAGTCGTGAACTCATAATCAGCACCCAAAAAGTTTGATCTACTTCAAGTCATCGAACCATATATCTTCCTTCCAAAGAAAATTTAAGAAAGGTTTTTGAAAATATTTGCAAATCTACAAAGTTGCATTTAATTTGGGATACCTTAAAATCTTAACATTTGAAATATGAGAAAAGAAATTAGCATGCTGCAGTTGATTCAAATGAATAAATTTCTGATACAAGGGGCAAGAATTGGATATTGATATAGAACCAAAAATTTAGTGGCTTCCAATGAAAACCCAAAAATATTCTACACTACTTGGAATTAATTAGCATACAACAGAAGTAGTTAGAAGGGAATAAAGACCAGTTACATTCGTAATATTCTGTAAAATATGGTAACTCATTACATTTCTTTGATGGGTGATTTCTTATTGATGTTTGACCTATTGTCTATCTCTTTACTCACTAGTGTTGTTGTATACATACAGTGATTATAACACTTTTTAGTTTAACGCCAAATACCGATAGTTGAATTTTGCGTACTGTGCCACAAGAGTTAGATGTTACAAAGTGAAAGACATATTAATATTTGTGATCCAATTTATCATTTGTTGATTGCAATGCTGGACTCTTCTTAGATGTTTGAAGCCAAATTAGTATATATGTATGCATGTGTGGGTGGTTTGTTCATATTTTTTTCCATGAATGTGTCTGATATGAGAATTGAATATATGGTTATGCTTTTGCCTTTGTATGTATCTGATTTCTGAAACTTTTTTTCTACCTTCAGGACGATGTGTTTGATCAGCTTTGGGTTGCTAGTGGAGCAAGAAGAATTTACTATTTTATTTTTGGCACATCTTTTGAAAAATGCCTTGGAATTAATAGAGAAGTGCTGGGAAAAAAGTGGTTATTAGTTTGAAACCAGAGGCATATTTTTCATAGAACTAAAAATCCCATTTTCTTGATTCAGTTTTCTTTATTTCTTTGTTCGGTTTTTTATTTTTCTCCATTGCGTTGCTCCATATTATTAAATGTAATTTTGCTCCATCATTAGAAAGATTGGAGAGGATTTTTATCCTACCAGTCCATTATTGTTTATTTGAATATATCCCCCACATCCTTAATATAAGATTAAGTTAACTAATTTAAAAAAGTATATAAACTAATATACAATGTATTGATGATATGTAAATGGTATAATCAATTAGTTTATTTAGTTTTTTCACCTCTGTAAATGAATGAACTTGATTTTATATTTAGGAGATGATCCAGTATGATGCTTGATGATTTTATGTGAATGTGTATTTTTTTAATCACATCACCTTATTATTGAAATTATTGACACCATATTGTTAAGGGTGAAGTTAGTAGAGTCAACAATAAAAAGAATATGCGTTCGTCCTTTGTGAGTTATTACTTTCTCCGGTATTTAATATAAGAGCAATTTATTTAATTTAGTTAAATTAAGGATGTGAGTTAATTTAATTAAAATTGCCTTGATCTTACAAAAGTACCCTAAACGTCTACATTTATACTATCTTCCCTCTCTTGCTTGTTTACTATTGAATGACATCAATAGGATTAATTTTAGAGAAAAACTGAGATAAATTAAAAAAAAAATCTTATATTTATAACTAAATTCAACTGTCCAAAGAAATCCTATATTAGTGCCAAAGGGAGTATTATTTTCCATTTGGACTTAGTCTTTTCCATTAAGTATAAAATGAAGTAGATGCCTCTCTTGGGGAAAACAAATTACTTTCTCCGTTGTTCTCCTAATATAAAAATGATCTAATTTACAAGTGTCAATAGAAGAAATTTTGACTAATTTGTGTCTTGAAACTTCTTTTCATCTTTCTACTATAATCCTCAATTATTAATGATGACTTTTTCATCTTTCTACTCTAATCCTCAATTAGGCTAAAGTATATTTTTGGTCATTTATCTTTACATTAAGTCTCTTTTTAGTCCCTTAACTTTAAAATGTAAACTTTTGGTCCTTTTTCGCTAACGTCATTAATTTTATTTCACGGAAAATGCTGATTCAGCAAATCTAAAAATTAATTTTATAATTGAATATTAATAAAAATGGTCAAATTTTAAAACAAAATAATTATTTCCTTTGAATGAAACTAACGGCATTAGCGACAAATGACAAAAAGTGCGCTTTTCAAAGTTAAGGGAGCAAAAGAAGATTTGATGCAAAGATAAATGACCAAAAGTATACTTTAACCTCCTCAATTATTAATGATGACTATTTCCTTCACTTCACTGGGCCAAATCAAATTTTAATTAAAAAACAATAATATCACTCTAAAGGCGAAAAGTTATACATATTACACAGTCTCAAACCTGTCGCCTTAAGCAATGTTCAATAAGAACATTACCAGAAAGTCACAGGGGAGACCGGTAAAATTATGGTTAATATAATGTTTGGTCCCTATAGTTTGAGGAACCAAAACTACAGGGAAGTATAGTTATACAAGTATAAAATGTTTCTTGGGTGCGAGTGGGTTGGGCTGTCTCGGAGGAAGATGATTTTTTTGAAAAAAAAATAGTTAAATCCCTCAACTAATATGCCAAATCACTAAAACAAATGTTGTTAGTGACACCTTAACAAAACTTAAAACCATCAAGGTCCTTTTTAGTTTTTAAACTATTGTGACTAACTGTTTAAACGGAGTAAAATTTGAGGGACTAAAGCCTACAATTCAAAACTACAATGATCAAAACTGAAATAAGGTCAAACTATAGTGTCCAAACATTATATTAATCCCTACAATAAAACTACAAAAGGCGGGCCTGACTGAAAGTGCTAGTTATTCTATTTATTAATTATGGACATTTAAGAGAAAATCACATTTAGTTACTTTTGAGGTTTATATTTTGTTGGGAGAATTAATTTGAGGTTCTAAGAAAAAACATATAATTAAAGAGATGTCTATCAAAATGACCAAATTTAGAACCTAGATTCTATTAAGTTCAAAAGAAAATTACCCTTTTACCCCTTTTATATTTAACAATGGAAAACATATCAGTCACAAGCTTTACATCGATGAATAATGAGCGCCTAAAAGGTGAGCTTTGACTGATTTGTTTTCCTTTGTTAAAAATAAAAGGGCAAAAGGATAATGTTGTTTTAGGAATTAATACAATTAGAGACCTCACTTTAATTTAGTCATTTTGTGGGTTATCTTCTTAGTTATGTGTCTTCATTAAAACCTCAAATTGATTTTCCCTTTTTGTTTTATAGATTGGAAAAATCAACTAATTTCATAGTTGTTATTTCAATAAAAAGTTATTGGTTTTTTATTTTTTTTTTAAAAAATTACTATCCTACATGTTACAATTAAAGAACGACAGTTAAATTGAACAAAATTATCATATATTTACCTATGTTTAGGAGCACTTTTTTAAAATGTTACCCTATAATTAATATTTGAGGGGACAATTAGGAATTCTGAAAACTTCAAAAAACAATCAATAATCATATGTAAGAAAAATATTACATGTTCAAACTCATGCATGCTCAAATGCATAATTAACCCCCATGCCTCCATTTCAAATAGGGTTAAGGTGCAAATTCACTCCGGAAATGTCAAAAAAATCCTGTATTCACCCCGGAAGCATTTTTCGTAGTAATGTAGCTCTGAAAGTACTCAAACCTCGCTCAATGTATTAATGAATGGGGATATTGTTACGTTTTGATACTTTCAAGGTTACATTGCTACGAAAAATACTTCCGGAGCAAATGCTAGATTTTTTTTGACACTTTTGGGGTGGATTTACACCTTAACCCTTTCGAATATATAAGGGTGTGGTTGTTTTTTTTTTTTTTTTGGGGGGGGGTATTTTGACCGTAGCTGTGGAGACTGGAGAGCACAAAACCGTGGTTCATTGAGAAAAATGAAGAGAATGGAAGGATATCATTTTTGTTCTTTTAGTGCTTCCGTCCCCTTGTTCCTCATCCCCCAAATTTGGAGTGTTTTTGGATGGGAGAGAAATTTTGTGTCTCATCCTTACCCATACTAATTTTTCATCATTCCAAACTTAAAACTGAAAACCCTTCTTCCTCTTCCTTCCCCTCATTCATCAACTACTCCACACTTCCAAGGCTTTTGTTTTGTTTTGTTAATTTGTTTTGTGTGTCTTTCTTGCTGCGGCCTTTGTAGTTTGTGTCTATATCTCCTAAAGCTGGCATTTTGATTTCATTTATAATAAGGAAACCAGAGCAGGAGGGATGCTTTGCGCGCTAGAGGAAATCAAAGCAAGACTCAACAAATTTGAGGAAGGATCTTTTGGCGATGGCGTCCCTGGGCTTTGGAATAATCAAGGGAAGTAGAGTTGTTTTAATATCTATATATATATATATATATTTACCAATTTTATTATGCAAATATCAATCCTATAATTATTCATATAAGAATTAATGAAATAGAATATAAAAATTAATATTACTACGGAGTACCATTTAAAATTAATACAAAGATATTTTATCAAATTTAGGTGAAGTAATATTTTTTGAACTTCAAACAATAAAAAATAATTAGGCTAATATAAGTAAGTTAAATAATGAAGGAAAAATTGAAATAAAATTACAATGGTATAATTGTTAACTTATTATAATTTGTCCCCTCCCTCCCTTTTTGAATCAAATAAGAAATCAAACCTCCCTTCCCCTCCCTCAGTTGAACCAAACATAGCAGGCATTTTATTAAAAAATAAAAATATATAGTTTAATTTTAGAAAATAAATGCAGCAATATATTAATAAAGAAATATACTTAATTTGCAAGTATTTCATGAGCTTGCCGAAACGTACCCTGAATGAAGTGGGTTGGGATCAAGATCGGGAACTAAACTCAGAAGCTTCCTCGTAATTCTTTGATACCTCTGTTTCAATGATCATGAAGAATTTTCTACAATCTCTGTCCAGTCCTTCCATTAACAATCTGGCGTCGGCAAATCATTGAGTTTAATAGTTAGCAAGGAATTGATAGTATCATTTCCCTCCTATGATTACTCTTTCTTTTGAGTCTTGTATTTGGCGATGAATATGAAGTCAGTTTTGGGGGGACACTTAAATTTCTTCACTTGTTTGTTTGACTCCAATCAGCTTTGAATAAAGCAGCTAATTTGTCGAGGGGTGGAGGGGGGCATTTTTAGATTCACGGGACTGTAGAATGGATTGAGTTTATTGGAGAGTGCCTTTCATCTCTTGTATGTTTCTGCAATTTCGGTTCTTTGTTTTGGATACCTTGATTCGGATGTTATACCAATTTATGAGGAATAAATATCATCTTTCACATATAAAAAATTGCCTTGGTATAGTAACTCGTTTTGGGTTATAGTTCTATTTGGTTATGTGACTTTGCTGAATATTTTTTATTGACTGGAATTGTATGTGATGAATTTGAATTGGTTAATTGATTTTAGGTTAATGAATTTATGTTAATTGGAATGTGTTCTTTCATGTATGACCAAGAAGAACCTTGTTCCTTGGCAACGGACGAGATCCTTCTTGTCCTTTTCCTTTTGAAAAAGCTTCTGAAAGATGACTTTTTGTCACTTTTCCTTTCCTCCTGGGTGTATACTGTCAAGGAATCTATCTCTCTTTCCATTAAATGGTAACTGGTTCAAGTAAGCAATTAAATTAACCTGTTAGCTTTAGTACTTTGTGAGTGATTTGGTGTCTAATCTAGTTCAATCAAATATCCGGATTGATTAAGAGCTGAAGTACCAGCTTGAATACAATAACATATATTTTTAATTCGTTATCCTGCATCAACCTACTATTTTATTGGGATTCTCTCTTCCTCCCTTCTGCTTTTCCTCCTGCTCTTAATTAGCTTTGTCATCAAGCTGTTCAGATCTAGTTGGTTTTTTTTTTCTTTTAAACATTGAGTTATTGGCATTTCACTTTATTTTTTCAAATATTAAATGTATATAATCTGGTGAGAGAACAAGGAAATGAAGATGAAAATGATGAAGAGCAAGTGGTTATGATGTGCTGGGGATGTGAGAAGGAGAAGAAAAGCATGAGCAAAGGGAAATCTAGTTAGAGAACAAGGAAGAATTTAACATAAATATTTTGTTAAAGTTTTGTTACTAATTCATTTACTTAATGATTGAACTCGCAGGAAGCTCCATTTTATCCTGGACAGAGCTAGAGAATCAAATTTCTTGTTTCATTTTCTAGTAGTGAAAGGACCAAAAGCATTTCAGTCCAAAAAAGGACCAAAAGCATGGAGATGATTAGTAAGGTTAGGATGGTTCAATTTTTCTTGTTTTATTGTTGGAATGAATTGCAAAGAATAATATTATTTTTTATTTACTAATGATATTATTATAGTAATAAATTATTAGATGTTATTAGATTTGTTTTTTAGGGAGGTTAGGATCTGGGTATCAGATATGCAATTAAATTTTGAAATGCAGATTTAATTGAGGTAATTTCTAAAAAAATTTAAACAATATGACTATAATTTTTTGAATGTTGCAAAAATATATATGAATTTTATATGTCGTTGGGATATTTATAAATTAATTTTGATAAGTATTAAAAATAAATAAATCGGTTATTGGGTGGGTATTATAAGATTTTATATTATAAGTTGTTCGGATATTTATAAATTAATAGTTATATTTCAAATTTTGAATTACAATTGGTCAATATGAGGTACATGTCTTGCTCATGGCACACCATAGAATTCTAGTTTTAACAATAAAGTGTTATGTTAGGGAATTTTGACACAATTAAGTTTTAAATGTTGTAAAAATATATATGAATTTTAAAAAACATAACAATTTTGGCAATGATATTAATATAATTAAACTTTTATTACTTGTTTGTTTGTGGTTTCCACATTAATTTTATTTCTTAGGTCAAGGTGCAAACTTTCTAATGAACTTTTAAAAAAAATGACATAAATATATATTTTTTAGTTGCAATTTTCCCCTAGAACACCAACATGGATGATCATCATAGAACACAAGACACAGAGAGTGTTACTTTTTCTATGTGGGTCCCATATAGTGCTCAGTTTGTGAATTTCTAAGTACATAACCTTATTTTTGCCCAAAAAAAAAAATTACATAACCTTATTATTGAAATTATTGCCATCATATGGAGAAGGGCGATGTTAGTTAAGTCAACATTCCACAGTAAAAAAATCTGCGTACGTTCTTTGTTTGCTTTTCCTTTCCGCTTGGACTCATTTTTTTCCATTCAGTGTAAATGAACAAGCTGCTTGGGCTAGAAAACAAAATATTTTCTCCATTGTTTTCCTAATACGAAAATAATCTTATTTATATGTACCAATAAAATTTTTTTTAACTAATTTGTGTCTTGAAGTTGAATCTTCTTTTCATATTTCTACTCTAATCCTCAATTAATACTTGTTATTTCCTTCCCTTAAGACCAAGTCAATTTTTAATTAAAAATCGATATCATTCCTGAAGGAGAAAAAATATACAAGTGTTCAACAAAAGGCTCACCTAATCGAAAGTACCAAGTTATTTTATTTATTAATTATTAAAACTTTAGAGAAAATATTGTCTAATTACTTTTAAACTTTATATTTTGTTTTACATGCAAGAGCTCGACGCTCTCTTAAATTTTGTCGGGTCAGAAAAATAAACTATTTAATTGTCGTAATTTTTTTTTGGAATTTATCCGCTGGTATTTGGTGATACTAACAACTGATTAATCTGATTCGCTGGAATGTAGGCCAATATTGGGAGAATCTCACTACCACCAAGTAATTATCGCGGATGTATATCCAGGGCTCGAACTCGAGATTAATGATTAAGTTAGAACAACCCACAGTGGATCTAAGCATTTTGTGATATTGTCACAATTTTTAAGAAATATTTGTTGATTTTTCTTTAATTTGTAACAAATAGACTTTTGAATTTCATTATCCAACTTGTCACAATTAGAAAACAAAAAGGTTGAGAAAAAAAAGGAAATAACTAGCATATATTTATCAATGCTTAGGAGCAAGTAATGTTTTAAAATATTCCCCATAATTCATATTAGAGGGAGCAGGTGGGAATTCTCGACGTATACATCGAAGAAGTCAATAATCATGTGTCTGTAAACAAATTAGCCCCATAGAAGTGGATTAACATAAAACAACCTGAAAAAAAAAATCTAAAACATCATTGCACCTTGAGGGTGCAAATGAAATAAAATCTTAAGTATCAAATGATATAATTGTCCTTGTATCATTTGCAAGATAAATATAAGAATTTTCAAGAAAAATATGTAAATTTGCAAAACAAGTGAATGTGTTTCCAAGTCAATATGTGAATTCAAAATGATAATAGTTATAAATACAAGAATTTTTAAGATTAATATGCTTATTATAACACATATGAAGGTATTTTTAAGACACTTATTTCCAACACAATAGCTATTTCAAGGCTGGAAATATATGTATTTGTGTTAGAAATAAGCTTCCTTGTTTTGGATATTCTCATATTCATCTTGCAAAATGAAACATTGTCTCATAAATGTTTATTTTCTCTTAAATATTGTTTTCAATTCATTTATTGTTTTTGAAATACATTTATATATATTGGAAATCCACACCTGAAAATGGCACATTTTTCTTCCAAAATGAAATAAGAGCAATGGAGTCTTTTGACCTTCAAATTTTTTTTTTAATTTTCCTTTTAGTGGGTGTGGTAGAAGTTTTTTTGAGATATTTTTGCTTCTATGGGCTAACTGACATTTTGCCTATAAACAACATAAGAAAATATTACATGGTCAAACTCTAGCAAGTCCGGATGCCATCACTCTCTTACCTGCATTTCAAATATACGCCATCTTTATTTAAAAGAAAAATATTTACTATAATTTTAGAAAATAAATGCATTTATATAAGTTAAAATATACTTTTAATCCTTTATGTTTGTATCAAATTTCATTTTAGTTCTTTATGTTTAGAAAGTACACTTTTAATACTTTTTGCTAACATCTTTAGTTTCATTTAATATAAGATGCTGACTCATCAAATCTGAAAAAGTAATTTTATAATTTAATATGTATAAAAATGATTAATTTTTAAGATATAAGAATGATTATATAAAAAATTTAAATTTAAGCATTTTTTTGTCTATATTTAATTATAAAATCATCTTTTAAATTTGACGAGTCTACTTTTTCCGTTAAATAAAACTAAGGTGTTAACCAAAAAGGACTAAAGGTCTGCTTGGATAGAGGGAAAATGGGAGAGGAAAGAAAAGTAGGGAGGAAGAACATTTTCTTCTGCTTGTATTGAAGGAAAATGGGAGAGGAAGAAAAAGTTGGAAGGTTTTCTCTCCATAAGTGCAGAGATTTGGGGAGAAAATGTATTGTCCCTACTTGCCCATGGTCCCACCTTTTTACTTTACTTGTTTTTTTTTATTTTTCCATTGCTGAAATGATGTTCTCATCTGTGCAGTCGCACTATTAACTATTTTTCTTAACTGGAAGCGGTTTTTTTTTGTTGGACACTATAAGCACAGTTGCGTTCTGTTTATGATTTTTTAAATAACTAATATTTAAAAAGGTTGTTTTATTTAATTAGTTATAAATTTTTTTATGACTAAAGCACAAACAGCAGTTATATTACTGCATTACATAATCCTTATTCAAAGCTACAGAAATAAAGTTTGGAGCACTACTGAAAAACACGATCTCCTGTGCTAGATTAAGGGCTTCCTTTGCCAATATATCAGTTACTTCATTCCCATCTCTATTGCACCATTCTACCAAGATCTCTCAATCTTGATTCAACAAGTTCATAATCTCATAAAGAAGCCTACCATCTAGGTGAGAATTGTGTCTAACGGTGTATTTGATACTGCTTCCTTAATTACAGCAACAATAACGTCACCAATATAGGCATATCGTCGATTACTAGTTCCTATTATTCGAATACACATCAATTTGCGGCCCCGCTGTTATTGGCTACATTCAAATAGATTTGAGGTTGAATCATATCATTTTTTTCTCTGTTCTTTCAGTGCAAAGGGAGAAATATTACCCATTGGATGGGGAACAAGAGGTCCATGATCTGATACAGGAAATAGGTTGGGAAACTGTTCGTGAAGAGTCAATTCATGATGTTGGAAAACGCAATGGGTTACGGGATGTTAATGATGTATATCAAGTATTGGAACATAACCTAGTAAAAATTTAAACTATATAATTTTATTCTTTCAAACTATATAATTTTATATGGTAGTGAATGTTGGGCTTTGAAGGGTCAACATGAACATAAGATGGGGGTAGCTGAAATGAGGATGTTGAGATGGATGTGTGGTCACACAAGAAAGGATAAGATTCGGAATGATCATATACGCGAACGAGTTGGAGTGGCACCTATCAGTGAGAAAATGGTAGAAAATCGTTTGAGGTGGTTTGGACATGTACAAAGGAGGCCATTAAATGCGCCAGTGAGGAGGGTAGATCAAACAGTCTGGAGTCCGATTAAGAGAGGAAGAGGGAGACCGAGGCTTACACTCAATGAAGTTGTAGAGCGAGATCTTTTAATAAATAATATATCTGAAGATTTGGTTACCGATAGAGCACAATGGCGTCATGCGATCCATGTAGCCGACCCCACTTAGTGGGATAAGGCTTGGTTGTTGTTGTTGTCTTCTTGATTTTCCCTTACATGCTTACTTTTGCTTTCCAGGGGACTAAAGCCATTCAGAGCATAACTTTGAATGTGGCAAAAATTGAAGAACTTTGCTTGAATCCTCAAGTATTTGCTGAGATGTCAAAGCTAAAATTTCTTAGCCTTTTCCAGAGTGATGCTATTGAACAAATCGTACGCCTTCCTCATGGCCTCCAATCTTTGCCAAATGAAATGATATTTCTTCATTGGGATTGTTGTCCTTTAAAATCCCTACCTTCCACATTCTGTCCCAAAAGTCTCGTTGAACTTAACATGACTTGGAGCCGTGTAGAGAAACTTTGGGGTGGAGTTCTGGTATGTATCAATCTGCATCATCATCATATATAGTTTTTCTTATTTATGTCTTTCGTGAAATGAAAAGCTCCTTACAATCTCTATTTTTTATGAATGGTGTAGCGTCTTGTGAATTTGAAGAAAATTGACCTCAGTAACTCTAAGCATCTATTGGAACTCCCAGATTTCACTATGGCCAAAAATCTTGAAGAAGTTGACCTCTTCAACAGCAAAAACTTGCGTAAGGTTCATCCTTATATTTCTACCATCCACAAGCTTGTGAATTTGAACCTAACACGTTGCATATCCCTTACAATCCCTAGAAGTGATGTCCATTTAAGATCCTTGAGTAGACTTTCTCTTGGAGAATGCTCGAGGCTTAAGGAAGTTTCAGTAACATCAGAGAATATGAGGAACTTGAATTTGGTAGGCACGGCTATCATTGAGTTGCCTCCATTCACGAGGCTTCTAAACAAACTTGAAATATTCGAAATTACATCGTTGTAGAAACCTTAAGAGTCTCCCAAACAAGTCAACCAACCTAAGTTCTCTTCAAGAACTTCTGATACAAGTTGCACACAGCTTGATGCATTGAACTTACACTTCCTACTTGATGGCTCAAGGTTCTTAAAGATACTATTATTACAAGATTGTCATAATTTATTTGAATTTCCAGACACCATCAAATTCTTATCCTCATTGAACTGTTTATCCCTAAATGAGACTGATATTGAGCAGTTGCCTGCAAGCATCAAGTATCTTCCACAGCTTGAAAAACTTAACTTGAGTAATTGTAGGAAGCTTCAGATTTTGCCTAATCTTCCACTAACCATAAATAAATATATGTCACTAACTGCACTGCCCTCGAGAGAGTCATGTTCTCTTCAAAGGCTGTTGATCATCTGAATGAGAAAATTCGAGTTAGCACGATATTCCAGAGTTGTGTGAACTTGGATGAACATTCACTCAGGGCTATAGGAGTAAATTCTCTTGTCAACATTAAGAGATTGACAAAGGAATATTTATCAACTCTAGGAAAAAGCGAGATCTTAGATCTTACAATTGACATTATTTATCCAGGAAGCAATGTTCCTAAGTGGTTCATCCACAGGATGAGGTAGTCATCAGCAACTATTGATTTATTATCTTCTGCCCCACCTTCCATGTTGGTGGGTTTCCTTTTTTGTGCGGTTGTCAGTAAGTTCCCGTCAAATGACAAGAACCTTGTTGGATGTGAATTGTACTCGGAAAACAAATGGTAAAAGGGACAAGAATATGGATGCATGGACTAGCATATCTACCTGTGAATTTCGTCTGATCATGTGTATCTGTGGTATGATGAATGATGTTGTCTGAAAACTAATGAAAGAATGGAAGCAGATGAAAGCAATAGCATGAAAATATCATTTGAGTTCTTTGCACAAGCTGAAAATAGTTGGGAGAATAAGAGGGATATTGTGATAAAAGAGTGTGGAGTCTGCCCTATATATGTTTCAGAAAATAAAAGTTCATTGAGTAAATGGAGGTGGAGCTGGAGTTGGACATGGAGGCAGAGCTTAAAGCCAGTGAAATGGGAAATAAGGAGACAATCACATTAGCTAAAAAATCCAATCGACATATCTTTCCACCACTCCAAATGAAACTTGGAAGAAAAGCAACAAAAGGCTTAAAAGATCTCATCAACTTGTGATTTCTTCAATGGCATCAGACTCTTCTAAAGTTCTCTTTCTGTGCAGTTTTTTTAGTGTCTAACATGAGAGAGTTTTCTTTTCTCTTTTTGTTTTTGTTGTACTTAGATAGCAACAAACCATTCTTTCTGTCATACAGTATATAATAGCAATACTTCATTTGCATTGCTGGTGGTGTCATCCAATTCTGTGCTTATATACTTTTGAACTTCACGTAGGTTTAAGAAAGCAATGGTTTTTGTAATGTTTTTTTTTAATTCATATAATTGATTGAGATCTTATTATACATGGATTTTTTTATTAAAAAATAAAGCACATCGGTTTGTAAAGGAGCCTCGGCTAATGCATGTTTTTGCAATTATTCTCACACAGAAAATAACATTTGGAGAATGACACTAGACTTTCATATGTAGGGCCCACTACCTGAAGTTGAAGATGTTATGAACATTTGATACAATATTCTAGTATCTGCTGATTTTTTCTGGATTAAATGACTTTGATTGACTTGGTTTGACCTACTGAAAATTTTCTCCTTGTCCTCTCTATCTCTCTCAGCTACATCTTCAAACAATAAACTAGGAAGCTCCACCATTAAAAATGGCTTTAATTAGTGTGTTTGTGAAATATGACTGCGAATTGAACTCCCATGTTCGTTGGCAAGGCTGGCCACGTGTGAATCACCCAAATTTTCTACCAGAGACTGATTGATTTTAGCTGGATCAACTTCGTATTGATCAAATTACTGGGTGTTGTTGGTCATTGTCGTTGTGAATTTCTGTTGCATATTCAAACAATGTGTGTAAATGATTGTTGCATCTCCATCACTTTCATTCATCTTCGTCGATTCTTCTCCTCAACGAAGCTCAGGCGTAACCAGGTCAGTGTTGATTCACTTCAATCCGATTAATTTTGTTTGTTCGATCGTTTGTTCTGCAGTTTTGGATTATGCTCTATTTCAACCTTGTTTCCATGAATTTGAGAGCTAATCTGAGTACTTTATCTGTCATTTGAAAGTTGGAGAGCTCTGGTACATTTAGGCTCTATTTTTTTTATCTATGGTTGGAATGTTCTTGAATCATTTTTCTGAGCAGTGTTTATGGTGTTTTTCTCCCTTTTTAATTTATTGGTTGTTTATTCCCTGCTGATCTTTTGGTGATTTCGACGATGAGTGGGCTAATTCACAGTCTTCTAATTGATTCCGGTTTTGGACTTGACGATTTATGTTATGCTTATATAAGAAATGTTTGATTGGAACGAGGAAGAGGTGAGCTGATTTTTGGTTCTTCTACTTGTGTTCTTTTTCTTTGGTTCAATATCTGTCTTGTTGAAGTCAACGAGATCGTTCTCTTAGCTCTGTGAATTTTTGTGGTTGTAATTGAGTTTATAGTTTTTGACGGTTTAAATGTGAAGTGATTGTATGAAATCGGAACTGTGTTGGAAACTTTTCTATTTTGGCTGGGAATTGTGTTTTAGGGAAGTCCTTGATTGTGGTGTGATATAGGAGATGTGGGTTGTGACGTTGAGGAAATTTCCCTGATAGAACACATGAAGAAGATTTTTTCCTAGAAGGATTAAGAAACATCAAGACCAAATAGTGAGATTGATTGAATTTGGGGAGGTTAGCTATTGGGTGCACTCTGATTCAGAATCACCTTGAATTGCATATGACAAGGAGGGATGTGTGAGGGCTGGAGTAATTATTTTACATCTAGAGAGATAGGAACATGATATATTTTCTTCCTAATAGTAGATTATCTGTTCTCTTTTTATTTTTATTTTTCTGAGGTCAGATCATCTGTTTTTATTCATTTACTTTTACAGTAGGCAATTAAAAACATGAACAAGAATTGCTCTGATGATGTACTCATGCCAAAATCTTTAAAATCACCTTCGAAAGGAAAGATGTTCCTACTAGGAAGCATCCCACGAGTGTGCCTATTGTAGATACCTGAAATACAAGTTAATGAATAAGATTCTAATTATATACAAGTTTAGTGGGATAGGATACTATCATGTAAATTAGAACTCACTAGGAGGTTTTTCCTGCCACAATTATTCATCAAGACAGCTCATAATGCTGTTATGGGAACCTGCAAGAATCTTTATTATGTCGTAGATACCCAGAGACATTCTTGATTTAATAATTTATATTGGAGCATCATTTCTTTATGATTTTCGTTTATCTAACTTTTGAATTGGTGAATATTGCAGGAATGATGGATTTTGATAGTGAAGAGATTGATGCAGGTAATAACGTTAATATGCTTTATGGACTTTATAATTCGTTGCTATCTTAATTAAAGATTATGAACATTCTAGGCACACTAATTCAATTTATATTTCTTTAGTCATTCATGGTTTAGTTATAAGTTTTGTTTCCTTGACAGTTTCAGTTTCAAGTAAGGCTCTCTTTGACTTGAACAAACTGCCAAGTCACTCTCAAGAGACTTCCGTTTATTCAGTGGAGATTTTGGAAATTGAAGATGAAAGTATTGAACAAAAAGTGGATGAGGAACTCATTCACGCACCTGATAGTAATGGTATTGTTTGTTGGCTGGGATTTGAGACTTTAATGACATTTTGCAGAATCTGGCTTAACTTGTTCTTTTTTGCTTAAATCACCTTAGCACTTTGATTTTGCTTAGCTTGTTGTCCTTCCACAGTTAAAATTGAATGAGTTTTTCTTGCATTTGTTCACTGTGGTTTTAGCACCATTTTCATCTGCCATATCACTACTTGATCTTTGCTGTCATATATTCTGAAAACTCATTTCAAAAGTTGTCAAGAATTGTAGTTAAATTTGCTTAAATTTACTAATGTTCTAGCTATTATAACTTGAAAATTGATTTTTTTAAACAGAAAATTCTTTTTTGTCAAGGGAATACGGGAGTTTAGTTTATAAGTCACCTTCAATGTGTTAAACATGTTGCATATTTGTTTAAACTCAGTACTGATATGTTAAGTTAGTTTTTGTTTAGCTTTCTGGAATATGTTACTGGGAAATGTAGATGATTGTAATATCATATGGTAGGATTTTATGCTTGTGTAAAGTTCAAGTATTAAATTTGATTTACTTGTTCAGAATCTATTAATGGGGGTCTCATTGTAGTTTGCATGATCAGTCTTGGTAAAGAGGAGTTCACGATAGGTTTGAGATTTTTATGCTTTAGTACTGCAGTTGCACGATGCAGAAGGTTGTTTTTCTTGCATGTCTGATATATAACATATTATTCCAGATTCTGAGGAATTGCTATGAATTTCAATTTTACCTCTCTTGCGTTATTGCATATCTTCTACCCTATAATTTATTAAGTAGGTGTCAAGAAATTTTTGTACATTTTCACTTTCAGCTTTCTGATAAGTATGAATGATTTGTTGCTGCTTATGCTTCAAAAGGAAGACCTCGTTGTCAGCCATCTCTAAATTTAAACATCTATGATAAGAAGCTTATGAATTATGTTGATCATGTGTGTTTGTCTGTGCACACAAGTCTTTATTCACAAGAGCTTATATATAGACTTGACTGAGCTATTTTCTATAGTAAGAAACATTGTCTTCCTTTATCCTCATTTGATATGGTTGTCTATTGTCATAATTGCAGAATAGATAGATGGCCAATGGTCTGTCTTTGTGTCAGATTTAGATGTGACAAGGAAACTTCGGCTTGGTTTTGAAGTGGGTATCTTCAAATTGGCCTCGCTTGCTTGCTGCAATCACGTGCAATGTGATTATACATATAGATTCTTCTCAGATTTCTTCATGATTTTTCTCAAATATCCTCATGGTTCAATGGTATGTGATTCTGAAGAGTGAAATGATAGCTTGTTTAACAAGATCTTTTTGTGCCTTTTACTCAAAAAAAGATCTTTTTGTGCCTTCAAATATTTTGTGACTTTTTTGTTGTTCTTGTTGTTTTAAACAGATGTTCTTGTTGCATAAGATTCTCTACACATCTTTTGCCTTCAATATTTTGTGCTTCTATTATGTCATTTTTGTACTATGATAATGTAGTATATGTTGAAGAAGGTGGTGAGAACAAAAGTAGTTGTGTGCCATGGTAGAATAATCTCTTTGAATGTGGAAAAAGGGAGCCTTCAATGAAGCCAAAGATGGGCGACACTATAGTTTTCTGGAGTAGGAAGCCAAATGTAATTGTAGATTTATTCTCTGTTGATACAGCTATATGTTCTAAATTGATTAGTAAATACATATAAGTTCTAGGAAGTTCAGGATTGTTCACGCATTGATTGATGAAAGAGCTCCTTTGTATAAAAAATTAAAAACACTATTTTTAGCATTTGATGAAATGAAATCCATATCCATGATAGTGATATTTGTTTTTGGATTTATATGTTTGCTAAATATACGAAATCATCTTTCATGTATCTAAATCTGACTTATGAATTTTGTAAGAATGGACCACTCAATGAAGTTGTAGAGCGAGATCTTTTAATAAATAATATATCTAAAGATTTGGTTACCGATAGAGCACAATGGCGTCATGCGATCCATGTAGCCGACCCCACTTAGTGGGATAAGGCTTTGTATTGTTGTTGTTATTGTTGTGGACCTTTTTTATGGCTAACCAGAACAGAACAAAAGTGTAATGTTGAAGGCTTGAAGCTATATTTTCCCAATTAAAAAATTCCTACAAGTATTTAAAATGAGCTCAAAAAATTCAAAAAGAAAGTTCATTTAACAATTTAGCAAACAGTAAAAAAATGCACATTGCAATTGGTCTCTGAGAAATTTTTGCATGAGCCGGTGTAACAAAACATTTGTGGTTGGACCAATCACAAGTAAATACATTGGGTCTAACATGGAATTTTCAATCTGATTTGGCTTAGAAAATCAACTAACTAATAAGAATATTTTTTCCAACTTGTAAAACAAAAAAATTGAAAAAAATGATATTTAAATTTTTTATGTGTTAATTAATTTTTTTAGGATGCTAAGTCAGATTGAAAATTGCAAGTTAAACCTTATATATTTACTTGTACTTAGTCAGACTACAAATGATTTGGTGCACCAGTTCACACAAGAATTCCACTTAGTCTCTTTCCCTTTTGGAGTATTACTTTTGCTATCCTCTAATTCTTCAAAATTTTCTTATTTATCTGTTATAAAATGGCTGTTATTATCCAAAAGCTTTAGTAGGCAAAGAAAAAGAGGACTTTTTTTTTGCCAGAAAAAAAAAAGAGGGACTAATGACTTATGATTAGGGTGGAAATTGACCTGGCCTGACCATAAATAGGCCTGGCCTGTTGTGTAGATGATTGGCCTGAGCCTGGCCTGTGGCCTGTAATAGGCCGTTTTTTCAGGCCTGAGCCTGGCCTATTTAAAGACCAGACCTAGCCTGAAGCCTGTTAAAAGGCCTGTTATCAACAAGCCGCCTAACAAACCTAAAACAAGCCTATGACTCAAAAAGTCTAACATTACATTTTTTTACTTAGCAATAGTATGATACATACTCAGCAACGTAAGAACACAAATCTGATACAAAACAACAATAGTCTAAAAGACAAAGCAAGTAAACATCAACAAAACTAATAGTATAATATAATCAATAAAAATAAAGTGAAAAGTGATGGTAGAGACAGAAAAGGAAGAGGAGAATATGGATGTATTGGGTTCCAAGGTGATGGATTTGAGTCCTTAGTAGGAAGGACAAAAGGGAAACGGTGAGATAGAGTGAAAGTGAGGGTGAGTGAAAAAAAACCTTAGATACATACATGTGTAATTTTATTTCAAATTAAGGGTACAAATGTAATGTTACTAAATTTTTTTAAAAAATAAATAACAGGCCTAGGCCGGCCTGTTAGTCCTAATAGGCTTTTGTAAGAGGTCTGGGCCTGGCTTGTTTAAGAAAATAGGTGTAACATCCCAAAATTTATAAAATGGATATAAGGAATTAATTATGTTTTAGGGATATTATTGAAATATTCAAAAGTATTGAAAAATAAATTTATGATATTAGGCATTTTTAATAATTCTAAGGCTTATTTTATTTAAGAAACAAAGAAGAATTAATTAGAAGATAAAACGTAATTTGGAGAAAAATGGATAACAAGGATATAGTTGAGGTTTTAGAAATGTATTTAGAAATTAAAAAGCCTTATAAATAAATTTATGAGGCCATATATATTTTTAATAATTTCTAAAGTTTATTTTCTTTATTAGTTAAGGAAAATAGTTAAAAGATAAATTTAAATAAGGGAATATTTAGAATCTTGGGGTATTGGTTATTAATTAAAAAGTCTTATAAATAAATTTAGGAATTAAAGCATATCTAGAAAAATTATTTTGGGGACAGATTTAGGTGTATTTCTAAATGATAATGATAAATAAAATTATGACTCAAGAGAAAAATAGAAAATAGAAAATGAAAAAAAAGAGAAGACAATATATGCCCTTAGTTGAAAATATCTTCAATTATAAAGGAAGGGCAAGATAGTAAAATACCTATAAAAGAAAAATATCAGTTTCTCTTTTAATTTAAGCCATTCACGTGTCCTACTACTACCCTCTAATTTATTCTAATTCCTTCTCTTTCATTTTACTTCCCTCTGCCTTCATTCCTCACCCGACTCTCACCCTCTCACTCTCTTCTCTCTGGTTCTTCGACGTTCAGCGGCGATCGGCTCAGAGCGACGGTGAACGGCGGCGAAAGGCGAAGCGAAGCGTTCAAGAAGCTCAGGTTAACGTTGGGTAAGCTTTCCTTCTCCATTTCCTTCCTTCTTCCGTCCGATTTTGAGCTGTGCGGGAGAGGAGGTGATTCGAATTTGGGGTGCTTTGAAAGCTTTTAAATGCATGAAATCGAAGCTTAGGCTTTGATTAATCACTCCTGGGGTCGGATTTGAGTGATGAAGGGATATTATTCAAGTTGCCCCAAATTTTCCTTCTCGGGACACTGTTCACCCGACGGGTACTTAAGTTCCCTTATGGTTTCCCCCCTTGATGATAGTGTGTGGGAAGCAAAAACCCATTCATGGGTTCTCTGTATCTACTGATGGGTTTCTACCTTTCCAATCTTAAAAACACTGGGTCACCTCAGTTGATAACCCTTCTACCAGAAGGTACGACGTCATTAGGGTAATACATACATTTACATACGGTTAAGTATTAATTCTTTATATTCATTCTCACAAGTAATTAAATTCTGAATTAACTAACTATGGTGGTACATAGCTTAGCAGGCATTCTTACTTATTCATACACCACCTTGCTAGAGTGTCTACTCATAATAAACTTAGCTCACTTGAAATTCTAATATCTAATTTTCATGATCATCTAGCATTAACAATCCCTTGATAGTTCTTACCTTAGAAATTTAACTTAAATTTTTACATTACAAATCCTCAAAATTCGCAAATCCTTTCTTTTTGCTCAATAATCCTCCGACTTTTAAGATATGCCTTTAATGTAAACTTTCCCCAAATTCAATAATCATAACAGTACATACTTATTGTGCAAGGATATGATTTGGCTAAAAGTAATCTCAATCAACATTATATATAATAACTAGCTCGTATGACACTACCTTTAAAGGGTTCTATCTAATCAAAGTAAATCTATATCTATGCTTATCAGCATTACTATAGACCTTATAAGTCTAGTGGGAGGCTAAGGAAAATAAACTGAAATAGAAATAAATTTGAAATCTTTTCTGATATAACTTGCTAACTAAAGGGTCTCATATCCTGAATCACTTTAGATCATGGTCTGCTCTAGGTAGGGATGCTCCCATGGCTATGGGCCCCACACTCACCCTTTACTGTTTTATTTCTCATGGTAGGGATGATGACACACAGGCCCCCACACTCACCCATGATACACATCTTTCTCTAGGATATACCTCGATCCCCTTTTTCTTTCTTTTTATTAAATTTACTTCTGTTGCTCTTGGCCATTTTATCCCTCTGCCTTGGTATAAGGTTTTCCCCTTTTTGCCTGGCCAGGGCTTTTTTTCAATAGTAGGAAAATCAAATACCAATGCAGTTAAGGATATTCTTTGGCCATAACTCATCTCTGGCTTAGGCTTTGCGTAATAACTGTTCTGTAAATAATCTTTGGCATTATACCTGATAAATACTAAATCATGTAACTTGGTAACCTCTCACAAGGTTTTTCCCATAACTCGAAATTCACCCTTCCATACTTCCAGATATTCACAACTTTATGAAAATATATATGCCTCTGAAATCTTTAAATCTCAAATACATTTCTATTGCAATAAATCTCAAATTATTTAATCACTAATCTTTAACCTCAATAACAATCCGTTCCTTTAATGATCATATAATCCCTCAACAACCTCAAATACAGGTTTTCCATTAAAATGTCTTCCTTAGACATTCAACATTAATATTTCTCGTATAAACGCTACATATAAGAATCCTTTAATAGGCTTCGAGTCACTGACTTGTCGATCTTTTCTATTAACTCACTATCATTATTATAGGAATTATGGTAATAATCTCAAAATATTCTAAATTTTCATAATATCCTTTCATAATTTATCCATAAAACTTCTGATATTCCCCCCATAAAGAACCTATAAGTATCCTTTAACCTTTCCTCTTGCCAAATAGTTTCTCAATTTCAAACCTAAACTATCAACATCTAGAATCAAATCGCAAATTTGATCCAAACCTCAATAGAATATCAACATAATTTACTTTTAACATCCATATCTTACTTCTTATATCTTCCTGAGGGTAATAACAATAATCTTTATTAAACCATTTATCCCAGTCAATCAGAATTTAAACTCAAATTCTCAAAATTTTCCCCTATTTACTGGGAACTATTAAGGATCACATTTTCATCATCCATTATCCTCCTATGAACTACCTGCCCCATTTTAAGATATATGTGCCCCTTAGAGTTATCTCTCAGAGAATAACTTGTCAAACCATCTCCTGAAATGCTACATTTTGGGTAACTTTAAGGGGAATTTCAACTTTCTCTTCTATGTGTCTAATCTGTATAGCCTAAAACCATAATATTCTGAAGGTGTTCTAATGGTTTCTTTAAATGATCAATTTATGAGCAAAGTATTCTAGCTAACCTATGCCAGAACCTTTGCTCTGATACCAAAATGTAACACCTGGATTTGTACTACTATACTATAACATTTTAATTGAATTATAACCACTTTTTAATGTCAGAAGCCCAAAAATACGTAAAAATTTAAACTTTTTCTTTAAAACATTAGACCAACCCTCTGTTGGTTGGAATGGGCTTTTCAGACAAATTGAAATAACTTAAAACTCTTTATAAAATAAAGTGGTTAATAAGACAATTAAAAGTATACTAACTCTCTTAAGGAATTCTATTCATAATTCATAATACTTAGGAAATTTAAATCTCTTAATAAATTTATACAATTCTATTTTCTATATTTTCTACTATTAATTTAATAATTTAATTTTACAACATATACAAATAACCTTATTAAAATATTAACTGCCTCTTGCTTTCCAAATTATAATCCTAATTTCTTCGTCTACTCTTCTTCCCCAGCTAGCTTCTTTCAACCTGTTAAACTGAAAAATGTTTGGGGAAGGGGGTGAGATTGGAAATCCTAATAGCAGTTTCTTTCATTAACTTATATTATCATACTAGCATTGACATGTATATATTTCATAAACTTGAACAAATAAAACAATTATACATACTTCCTGCGCTCAATGCTCTACCAGCTACTATTAACAATATATTCGTTAACTAGTGGAGGCCTCACCTGCAGGATTTCTCGTTATAACTATCCCGTTATAACATAACTGAACTGACAAAGGGGTAGCGAACCACCTAAGCCTGGAGTACTCCATAACTACTATGCAGGAATTAACAAGGCTTATCACCTTCATGCATAATGTAAATTTGAAACAGATATTACAAAATAATACATGCAATTCTTTTAATGTAATGAAATAAACTGCTACCTGATTCTTGAGCTTAACCTTCACTAAACTCCTTTATCTCTTCGTACTCTGGGGATTCAATCCCACTATCTTGTCCTATAAATATTTATGATATAAAATAATACATTAATATCTAATCTTAAATATCATAATTAAAAGTCTCTCACATTCCTATCATACTACCCCTTTCTATTTCTAATACTATTAAATTAAATTTAAATTCCTAGCTAAATGGTTAACCACACCATCATTAATCAATATTGCACAACCATTAATTTGTATATACAATACAAACATAAGAATGTCATTACTATTTTAAATTAAACTTGCATTTCTTATCAATCAATTATCCTGTTATTCCAATTTACTTTCTAAATTCTTAGTAAACCATACAACTACTTACTTTATACTTAAAAGTCTAATCACCCTTTAGGTATCCAAATATAACAATCCAAACAGAATGAGATAGGAATTTCATTTTCAGAATAATATCATTAACTAATAATTCAATTAAACAATTATAAACTTTCAACCAACCATTGTTATTTACGAATTTCTAAAGTCTTCACAACAACAATTGATCTACTAGTCATACACTCCAAGAATTAATTACACATACCCAACAAAAGAGTCAGAAGTTTTTAATTATATTCACAATAATTATTTACGCATATGAAATCTCTAATCATTAGTTAATTATTCATAAATTTCTAATTAACTTCTCTTTAAACTTTAAGCTCCCCTCATTTAACTTAGTTAACAATATTAATTTTTTATTTATCCAAACTATACCTCCTTAAGATTTCAACATAATATAGCAAAGTAACACAACTTTTATTTAATTAAAACTAAAACTTCTACATAAAAGAATTTCAATTATACATGCTAAACTCTATTTCGGTTCCTTAATTACCAACAAGAACACATTTAAAAATTCTAACATCTTTAGTTACTTGTTTCATCCCTTTAACTCTTAGCTTTAAATCCTATAAACATATTAAAATCTTTAACATACTAATCTTTAAACACCAACCATTTAAACCTCAAAAAACTTAGAACACGACCACCAAACCAACAATTTCAATTCAATTTACACTTCAAATCAAATTCAACAAATCCAAGAACAATCATTCCAACTTCTTACTTCTCTTAACTTAATTCCTATTAAACTAACATCACCATTATTTTAGGATCAATCAAAGACAACAATAATCCAATAGATTTAGGGAACATTGAAATTGTTCCAACACAAAGTAGCTATTTAATTTAGTCAATCAACCATTAGAATTCCAGAGCCTAAAACTATCTCAACCATTTTCCTATTTCTTGCTAAGTTGAGCATCACAACATTCTCATTCACTTAATCATCATAATCTCCCTTTTATTTTCTGCTCATAACCCAAAATTCAATAAACCATATAACTATTCCAATAATATCTTACACTATCAATTCATTTTTACCACCAGTCTCAGACCAGCACAGAGTCACACGAAGTATAAAAGGATTGAACTCAAAAAAATCATTTATCCTACATTATCAATAATACCTAATTCATCAATCACAATTGCTTTCCCTGTCACTGAAACCGTCCCTAGCACCACCAAGAACAGAAAATTCCACTACAATTTACTACCAAATAGAACCATATTTGGACCAAAATAAAACAGAAGAAAATCAACACATGCTCAGAAAATTGTCATATGCCAAGCATGAAAAAGAAGAGAAATCATCACCATTAAACTCCCAAATTTTCCCTAACCTCTCGGCCGAACAGAACAGGGGAACAAATTCAACCAGAACAAAGCAACATATTAGCTTAGACTAAGCAAGCACCAGGAACAAATTCCACCAACCGAACGCGTCACCCAGAACAAGGGAAGAGAGCAAGAAATCTGACGGCACAGAACAGAAACAAGGAGGAAAAATAAATCACCACAATTACACCTTCAATTAGCATCAACCATGAATCATCAAGTATCATAAATCATCCAAAAATCCTGTCCCTTGAGCTTGCCAAATTCGAATGAAACAGGGAAGGAAGAAGAAATTTCAAGAAAATCCTAAACTTCACTAATCATAAATCATAAATATTGTTATTAAACTTTATAAATAGTCTTTATATCAAAGACCATTAAGATGAATACATAGAAGCAAGTTGGAAAAAGCATTCATAACCAACCCCACTCTAAAGTACACTGTAAATTCGCATGTACAACAACCCATTTGTCTTATTAATATAAGAAACAGAACTTAATAATAATAAGAAATAAACAAGTGATAATCACTTACTGAAGCACAGAGCAATGGTGCGGATATTTCCATTATGGGCATTCTTGACTCCGACCCGGCCCAATTTTGTGATGGCAGCAATGAAGTTTTGCTGAAAAACGTGGGCACTACTAGCTAAGGCATTGACGGCGGGTTTGGATCTCGGGTCGGTAAAAAGGACATGATCCGATGTAAAGAGGCATTTTCCTTGCTGAAGATTCTTGTAGTATTGGTGATAGAAGGCTTGAGGTATGGTGGGGTCCATGTCTATGGCTATCCTGGGGCCCACACCCCTTGGGCACATCGACTTCAGGTCCTCCGCATATTTCTCGTTCAATGTAGGGTTCACCCTCCGCATGTCTTTGATTTATAATTGGCTCAGGCAATATATATAATCTGTATGACCCAATGCCTCCATAATCTATTCTAAATTATTGTTGGGAAAACTACAATAAATCATTCCTACCTCTTGTATAGCTAGGTCTATTCTTCTGGTCGGATCAAGAAAATTTGTCTGAAAATAATAAATAAATAAATGCAATTTCGTCCATCTAGCATATAATTTAATTATTTGTGTGTTGATATATATGTTTGTACACACATAAATATACTACATGAATAATTACAATGTTCAATCAAGTCTACTCAAAGTATTTTATTTAAATAAATTCATTAAGTTACACCTAAGTTGTAGAGCAATCTGCACTGTAAGCTACGTCCTACATATTGGAACAGATATTGTAATTAGTTCTCTAACATTAAAAAAAAAAAAAAAAAAAAAATTGGAACGGTGATAGTAATCAATTTTCAAACTTAAAACTGTCATATATGTAAAGCAACATATTAATTGAAGTGAAGTAAATCATCAAAAATATATAGTACAAGTATCTTTCATGCCCCCCTTCATTAATGAACGATATAAAACATGGGGTCCAAGTAATCCATTAATTTTGCTTCTTTATTTACCAAATACCAAGTCCACTCATTAGTGGGAGATACTATTGAAGCACGTGCATTTGCTGGGGGAAAAAAGCAAGAAAGATGAAAGGGAATTGGAATTGAAATCGGGATTGGAGTTGGAGTAATTCAGGGGGTGACTCTATGAATCAATGAAATGAAAGAAATGAGGGGTGGGGCCCGCAGCTATATTATTTAATATTTACCTGAGGGAGCAATCATCACCGTTTGGGGGTGAGGCCATTGGAACTTGGAAGCAAATAGAGAATTGAGCCGGTTTTTTTTTTTACTATAAAAAAAAAAAAAAAATTGAGCCATGTGAAACTTCTCAGAAGTCACCCCAAAGCCATCAGGCTTAGCTTTGCTCGTTTTTTTTCTTTTTTTTTTAAAAAAATTATTCATTACTCGTTTTGCTCCTTTTTCATTTACTTTTTTGACCCAATCAACTCCACTTAAATTTATTGGGAAAATTGCTTCAGGCCCCAATTAAAGCAATTAATAGGGTACAATTTTTTGAAATTTTAAAATTACTATAAGGTCCCAAAAGACCTGAGGATTATATAATGTGATTGTAAAATCATCTTACTGTCCTTAGTAATAAATAAAGAAAAACATTGACAAGTAGGGATATACTTATTTATAAGTTAAAATGTCTTAATTGATAACTATTTTTATTATTAACAAACAATATCAATACACTCATGACTCTTATTATTAACAACTTAACAAAAACTACGTTAACAATTCTCCCAACATATAATAAAACTAATCAAATCGATGAGATTAACTGGATAGTTTCATAACTGCACCATGTCAAGGGATGGTTAGTAAATTGATTTCATCCAGTGGAAGGAATAACTCAGAGTCTTCAATAACTTATTATTTTATTATTGGCGGTTGTAAAAATACGCACCTACCCTTATAAATTCAATTATAAATACTTGTAATTTATCAGCTTATTTCCATGGGAAAATTTTAGATACACCCTATAAAATCAATTTAATATCAAATAACCTTTAAAAAATTCTGAAAATATATTTAAGAAAAGAATTATGTACCAGAAAATATGTCATTTAAAAGATAAATATGAGAAATACATTTATATAGGTTGGAAATGAGCATATATGTCTTGAAATTTTTTATTTTATCTTATAAATGACATTTTTTTGTAACCCTTATATTTATCTCACAAATAATTCAAGGATTATTAAGTAATTTGACACTCGTTATTTTAATTCATTCCCCTGCAGCTATGTTTTATAATTTCTTGGACTTTTGGATATTAAACTACTCCTAGATGACTGACTTTTTCCCAATTTCAATAAAGTTCAGATGCTCTCATTCGCTCACTGTCACGCGGAATCTCCATCAATGGTCATGCTCTTCTTTAATGGCAAAGGTTGCGCAATTTCCCATCAAGTACCTCATTTTGTGTTTATTATTAGTCACAACATCCATTCTACACGCTATTTACTTGCTTTTCTGGTTTGCCATAGGATATACGTTGCCTAACTAACATGCGTGTTCGCCAGGAATAAAGTTTTCTAGTTTAGAAGTTGCTATGAATTAAGTTTAGAAGCTGTTAAGGTCCCAAAAAAAGAGTTCCGAAGCTGCTATGAATTTTAAAACATGGTATTTTGGGGAAAATTTGAAGTATGATTAATAAAGTTTTAAGAAAAATTTAAATCGATATATTTATGTTGAAAATGACTTGACGTTCAGAGTGATGGGATTAATCGATATAAAAATCCAACCACACAAGCCAATAGCATAGCAAAGTTCCGACTCGGTAGGCTACCTTTCTTATATATCTTCACCTTAGGCCAGTTTGTTTTCTCTTGCTGTCTTGCAAATAATACATACATCTGAACTGAAAGCACTTCCAATTCTCTTATGCATATAATGGCAAACCGATTAGGTATGGCTTCATCTTCTCAACCTCCAAAGAAATATGATGTTTTTATTAGCTTTAGAGGTGAGGACACCCGCCTCAGTTTTACAAGCCACCTTCATAGTTCTCTTCGCATAGACCAAGCTACATATATCGATGATAGGCTTGAGAAAGGAGAAGAGGTATGGCCATCTCTGGAGAAAGCCATTGAAGATTCTACTCTCTTCCTTGTGATCTTCTCAGAAAACTATGCATCTTCCACTTGGTGCTTGAGGGAGCTCACAAAAATATTGGAGTGCTCCAAAAATGAAGGTCACCATGTGATGCCAGTGTTCTATAGAGTAGATCCTTCACATGTGAGGAAGCAATCTGGGAGCTACCAGAAAGCATTTGAAAAACATGAGAACAACAGAAGTATCAACAAGCAACAACTTCAAAAGTGGAGGGAGGCTCTCACTCATGCTGCCGATTTGTCTGGCTGGCATTGTAGCTCCAATAGGTAACTAAATGCTCATGATCTTTCTCTTACCATGGTCTTCCTTGCGTGGGGATAAATTAAATCAATCTTTGAGCTTCTGCTGGATGTTGATAATCATTGAGAGAATGCCTTCTCCTGTACATTATGCTTAACCAGTCCACTTTCAACTCTACTGCTATGATATTCTCATCTAAATCCCCATCTCACTATAGGCATAGCGAAACAGAAATTTTATATATCCATAATTTAAGTCCACTAGTAATGTTTCTCAAGAAAACCATATTATAACAAATTTTAAAAATTCTGAAATCTTTAAAGTCTCATTTTATTAGGAATAGCTCATAATTTTGAATGGATATTTGATATTTACGTTTTCAATTGTGTGCAGCAATGAGGCAGAGCTAATTGCAAAAATAGTACAATGTGTCAAACGGAAGTTGTATTTGAGGTATCCAAGTGAAGATAATGTAAAAGGCTTGATTGGAATTCATAAAAGAATGACCGATTTAGAATCACTATTGAACAAAGATTCAAAAGGAGTCCAGTGTGTTGCCATATGGGGCATGGGTGGTATGGGCAAGACAACTCTTGCAAGAGCATTGTCTGACAAACTTTGTTCTGCATATGATGGGGTTTGTTTTATGGGTAATATATCAGAAAAATTGAAGAAAAAAGGAATATATGCTTTGAAGAAAAAGCTTATTTTGGAGTTATTAGGGGAGAGCATGCTTGCTGAAATACCTCATTATGCCATGAAAGCACTTCGTCGGAAAAGAATTTTCATTGTTCTTGATGATGTTGATGATCCTGCACAATTAGAAGATTTAGCTGGAAGACATGATTGGTTTGGGTCAGGCAGCAAAATCTTGATAACAACTAGAGATAAGCAAGTGGTGCTTGGCAAGGAAGTGGATGATATATATAGAGTTGAGGCTTTGAATCCTGCTGAGGCTTTTGATCTGTTCTCAATCAAAACCTTTAGAAATAACTATGCTGACCCAAATATAAGAGAGCTAGCAAAAAAAGTGACTCAATATGCAGATGGAAATCCAATGGCCCTAAATCTTTTGGGTTCCTTATTGAATGGCAAAAGTTATGAAGCCTGGGAAAGTCAATTGAAAAAGATTCAAAAATTACCTTGTAAAAGAATCAATGATATCCTGAAACTGAGTTTTAAAGGACTCGAAGATGATGAAGAGAAAAATATTTTCTTGCATATCGTATGTTTCTTCAACCAATACGATGTGAAGGATGTAACAAATTGGTTGGATGCGTGTGGTTACTCGACCGTTATTGCATTGGAACGTCTTAAAGATAAAGCTCTTTTGGATATTCAAAGAGAAAGAATATGTATGCATCACCTAATAAAGGAAATGGGTCGAGACATTGTTCGTAAAAAATCATATCCTCAAATGCGCGTTCTAATGTGGAATTCTAATGACACAGTATGAGTGAAATATGTACATTTATTTTATTAACAAGAAATTGTTACATTCAATTTTCATAATACCTTATTACTGTTATTATTTTTTTGTTTGTTAGGGAAGTGAGGCCATTGAAGGCATATGTCTGGATGCATCAGAAGTGCTTGAAGAGATGTGCTTAAATCCTCAAGTCTTCAGTTCAATGCCCAAACTAAGGTTCCTTATTTTTCATGATGATTTAAGAGAGAACAAGTTAAAATTTCCTTGTGGTATTGAGTTCTTGCCAAATAAACTCATACTATTGTGTTGGAAGGGATACCCTTTAAAGTCATTGCCAGCAACATTCACAGGCGAACATCTAGTTAAAATTCAAATGTGCGACAGCAAGTTGACAAAACTTTGGGATGGAGAGCAAGTAATTTTTTTTATTTCTTTTCGTAGAAAATTCTGTTTATACATTCAGGAAAAAAAGCTTAAATATATACTCCTTTGGGATTCTGAAAACAATTTAATTTGAACAAGGATAGCCCATTGTAGAAATTTCCGTTCTCTTTTATTCGCACACTAAATCTGATCTAGGAACTCATAAATTGTTGATTAAGGGCTTGTTTGGATTAGCTTCTGGAGAATAGCTTCTGAGAAAAAAGCTGAAAAAGTGATTTTTTCAGCTTTTCTGAAAAAGCTGAAAAAAATAGCTTTTGATGAAATGAGAGTGTTTGGATGATTGTTGTGAGAATAACTTTTTCTATGTGTAAATTACTAAAAATGATATAAGTTTAATATGTTAGGAAAGAGAGAGGATAAGGGCATTATGGTATATTTCTACCTCGTAATTCGCGAAAAAGTTGAAAAAAGTAGCAGCCTGTTTGGATTAGCTTTTAGAGAATAGCTTCTGGGGAATAGCTTTTTTCAGCTTTTCTGAAAAAATGGCTTTTGATAAAATGAGAGTGTTTGGATGATTGTTTTGAGAATGACTTTTTCTGTGTAAATTACTAAAAAGGACATAAGTTTAATGTGTTGGGAAAGAGAGAGGATAATGGTATTTTTGGTAGATCATTATGACATGTGTAATGATGGCATTTTTTTTACATCGTATTTCGTGCAAAAGGGGAAAATTGTAGCTTATTCAAAACCTAGGTTTTGGTGGCCAAAACCTAGGTTTCCAATCCAAATGGGCTTTTCACATTTTTTCAAGTGTTTGGCTTACCTTTTTTAAAACCTAGGTTTTGAGTCCAAACCTAGATTTTAAAACCTAGGTTTTGAATCCAAACCTAGGTTTATCAGAAAAAAGTGTTTGGCTACCATTCCAAACCTAGGTTTTAAAACCTAGGTTTTGTGGTATATCCAAACAGGCACTAAGAGTAATTAATTGGGAAATTTGTGAGAACAATTTAATTTAACTAATTTTCTTTCAGAAAAGTAGTTGAGAATACTTTTGATGGGAGGGGTACTTCAGTTTTGTTTTTGCCACCATTCTTATTGTGTAATTCATATTTTTACAGAATATTGTGAATTTACGCGAAATCGATCTCAGCGGATCACAAGAATTGATTGAGCTCACAAATTTTAACAAGGCCATACATCTTGAATGTGTTAATCTCGAGTGGTGTTTAAAACTGAGGAGAGTCGATCCATCTATTTTATCTCTCCATAGCCTTCATTGGTTATCTCTAGAACAATGCAAAGCCCTTACCAGCCTTACAAGCAACACCCATCTCAAATCACTACAATATCTCAACCTGATAGGATGCTCAGGATTGAGAAAATTTTCAGTGACCTCGAAAAATCGGAATTTTCATTTGTTTGTTGTAGGAACAGCCATCGATGGTGAGCTGTGCTCATCAAGTGGACGTCTCAGCAAAATTAATTATTTGTATTTGGGCGGAAGCGAAAGCTTGACAATTCTTCCCCACAAATTGTTTGACCTACGAAGCCTTCAACATCTTAGTGCGAATGGTTGCAATAAGGTAGCATCAAATCTTCATTCCATACTTGATGAGATGCGCGCTTTAAGTGTTCTAGAGCTGAGGGACTGTAGTGAGTTATTTGAAGTGCCTGACAGCATCGGCATGCTATCGTCATTATGGACATTAGATCTCTCAAGGAGTAATATAGAGACACTACCTTCAAGCATCAAGCATTGTTCGAGGCTTCGATATATTTACTTGGATGGATGCAAAAGGCTTTACTCTCTACCACAACTCCCTTCCTCTTTCTCAGTATTTACTACTGATGACTGCGTATCCCTTGAGACTTTACATTTATCTCACATTCATAATTGTCTTCATGAGCAATGTTATTTTTCATTCAAGAATTGCGTGAAGTTGGATGGGCAATCAATCAAAGCTGCTGAGGTAAATTTGCTACTACTTGAGAGCAATTTAAAAAAAGATATAAGATTGGACTATCCAGGAGAAAGAGTACTAGAGTGGTTCATGTATAGGTCTCACCAATCTCCCCAAACTGTGGATCTCCCTTGTATTCCACAACCTTGGGATGGCACTTTCATTTTCTGTGCCATCATTTCTAAATCACGAACTTCATTCCATGACAAACTTTATGCCGAATGTTTGATTGATGGTCAACATGTCTGCACGTGTCAAACGGAGCTCTCATTTGGGCCCCTAATGTCCGATCATGTTATTCTTTGGAGCGATAAATATCATCCAAGTGGAGAAGTTCAAAGGAAAATTAAAGAAAAGAAGAGAGAATCTCAAGACAACACTTATCATCCTTTGCTTCAAATTCGATTCATTCCCTCTAGGGATTCTGAAAGTGATGTAAAGATCAAAGAGTGTGGGGCATTCCCCACATCTTCACTTCAATATCAGAATTACATTCAGCACCTTCAATTGGCATTACAGTTGAGGAATCATCTTGAAAATGCAAATATTGCAGCTCTGATGAGTTTGGAGAATTTGATTCCGAGTTTGAAAGCTATAATGACTTTGAAGAATTTGATTTTGAGTTTCAAAGTTCTCATGATATTGAAGAATTCAAGACGGAGTTTGAAAGCTTTAAGGAATTTGAAGAGTTTGATTCTGTGTTTGGAAGCTTTGATGGATTTGATTACAAGTTTGAAAGCTTTGAAGAATTTGATTCCAAGTTTGAAAGCTCTGAGGAATTTGAAGAATTTGATTCTGTGTTTGGAAGCTTTGGTGAATTTGAAGAGTTTGATTCCGAATTTGAAGAATTTGACCATGTTAGAAAGATATGATGAAGTCGAAGAATTTGGAAGCTTCGATGAAAGTTGTGAAGATGAATCTGAAAGCTCCTATGAAAGCTGTGAAGATGAATCTGGAAGCTCCGATGAAAGCTGTGAAGATGAATGATCTGCTCACTTGATACATTGCTTCCACCCACCACAAAAAAGGTATGCTCTGATTCCAGGGAATCCTTGTGTAACATTGACGTGCATACAATTAATTCAAGCTTTTTTTGTCATTTAATTCTATTCTCAAGCAGTCCAGATTAGTTTTCTTATTTTAGCCTTGCTTCCTAATATTTAAGAGAATACGAGAGTAGAGACGATTATACTACGGCCGCAACTTCATTTTGTTGGATATTTAAGAATTAAATTCAACTGCGCATCAAGTATATTATTTCTCTTACTTATAATTTTTCTATGCAGATTGAGAATGAAAAAGATTTCTGGTATGTGTATATTATATATATATATATATATCAATCAATCAAATGCGAATTCCCTCCTCTGTGTATGTGTATTGTCTCCATTTACCATATTGCTGCGCCTTCTGTGATGATCAAAGATCTATACAGAGCTTAAGGTTGAGGAAAACATTGAAGGAGCTTGCAAATATAATATATGAAATCCAGTTCATGTCCGGACACATGTGAAGAAGCAGTCTGGGGGTGCAATCACTAGAAAGCATTTCAAGATTAAATATGGATTGAACAAGAAGCAACAGGTTCCATCTTTATTTTGAACATTGATATCATCTAATTTTTTTCTTTTTGGTAGTCCTTGTCCCTCTCATGGTTACATTTCCATTTCATTTATTCACAAGGCTGCATCCATTAAAGTCATAAACTCATAATCAGCACCCTAAAAGTTTGATCTGGTTCAAGTCATCCAACCATATATCTTCCTTTAAAATAAAGTTTTAAGAAAAGTTTTGAAAATATTTGCAAAGCTACAAAATTGCATTTAATTAGGGATATTCTAAAATCTTACCATTGGAGCTATGACAAAAGAAATTAGCATGTTGCATTTGATTCAAATGAATAAATTTCTGATATAAGATGCAATATTTGGACATTGATAAAGAACCAAATTTAGTGGCAATACAAGAAATTAATTAGCATGCACTAGAAGTAGTTAGAAGGGAATATAGACAAGTAACAATTGTAACCTTCCATAAAATATGGTAACTCGATACATTCTTTGATGGGTGATTTCTTATTGAAGTTTTCCCCATTGTCCATCTCTTTAGTTACTAGCTAGTGTGGTTGTATACTAATGCGATGGTTACCCTTTTTGGCTGAACGGCAAAATACCAATAGCAGAATTTTGTGTTCTATAGTACCAATAGCAGAATTTTGTGTTCGATATTGCGCAAGTTAGACGTTACAAAGTCAAAGGTATATTAGCTTTTGTTATCCAATTTATCATTGATTGATTGCCATGCTGGACTCTTTTCTTAGATATTTGAAGCCAAATTAGTAAATTGTCTGCATGTGTGGGTGGTTTGTTCACATATTTTATCCATGAATGTATCTGACATGAAAATTGAATGTATGGTTATATTTTTGCCTTTGTATTTATCTGATTACAGAAACTTGTTCTTCTACCTTCAGGACGATGTGTTTGATCAGCTTTGGGTTGCAAGTGGAGCAAGAAGAATTTTGAACGAATTTTAAATATATGACTATATTTTGTGTTATATATTATTGGACGATTTTTGATGTTCTCTTCACGAATCCTACTTTATTTTTGGCACATATATTTTGAGTAATTCCTTGTAATTAATAGAGAAGTGATGGAAAAAATGTGGTTATTTGTTTGAAACCACAGACATATTTTTGGGACATAACAGCTTTCATAGAACTGAAAATCCCTTTGTCTTGATTTAGTTTTCTTTCTTTCTTTGTTCGGCCCTTTTCCTTTTCTCCATTGCTTTGCTCCATTTTATTTTATTTGACTTTACTTCATCGATAGAAAGATAGGAGAGGATTTATATCTTGCTAGTCCATAGTTCCTTTGAATGCTCACATCTTTCATATATCCAAACAGAGAAGGCTGAAGAAATTTCTTGGAAAAACTAAAATCAAATCCCACCTCAACCGTGGGATTCCATTTAACCCACTCTATTCCTTCCAAAGAAAATAAGCTACCCATGTGGTTGGGCCTCATAATGGATCTCCAACATTCCTATGCGATTGAACAATCCTTGTGCAAATGCATCACGTCCTGCGTGTGTCCTTTGTTTGCTATTCTTTTCCATACTTGGAGTTATTTTTTCCCTTAAGTGTAAAATGAAATAGATGCCTTGCTTGGGCTAGAAAACAAATTACTTTCTCCATTGTTTTCCTAATACAAAAATTATCTAACTTACATGTACAGATAAAACAAATTTGAACTAATTTGTGTCTTGAAGTTGAATCTTCTTTTCATATTTCAACTCTTATCCCCAATCAATACTTGTTATTTCCCTCACTTAAGGCCAAGTCAATTTTTGATAAAAAAAAATGGATATCATTCCTTAAGGAGAAAAATTACATTAGTGTACAACGAAAGGCTAGCCTAATCGAAAGTGCTAAGTTATTTTATTTATTAATTATGGACATTTTAGAGAATATAATGTTTAGTTACTTTTGAGGTTTATATTTTGTTTTATATACAAGAGCTCGACACTCTTAATTTTTGTCTTATATTTTATACATCGGAAAAGTCAACTAATTTTATTGCCGTAATTTTTAAGAAATAGTTGTTGATTTTTTCTTTTTTATAATTTGTACAGATGGTCTTTTGAATTTCATTATCCAACTTATCACAATTAAAAAACGAAAAGATTGAAAAAAAGAATTAACTAGCATATATTATCAATGTTTAGGAGCAAGTAATGTTTTAAAATGTTTCCCTATAAGTAATATTAGAGGGAGCAGTTAGAAATTCTGGATATATACATCAAAGAAATCAATAATATCTATATATATATATATATATATAAACAAATGAAAATTTCAGTTGACCCCATAAAAGATATTTAATATAAAAAAAACTCCCAAAAAAATTCTGCAACAATACTGCACCCCTAGGAAAAAAAGAAATAAAATCTTGAAAGTCCAATGACTTAATTGCTTTTGTATCATTTGCAAGATAAATATAAGAATTTCTAAGATAAATATGTAAATTTCCAATACAAATAAAGGTATTTCCAAGTTAATATGTGAATTCAAATCAATAGTAGTTACAAGAATACGCCATTTGTAAAACAAATATGAGAATTTTGAACATAAGTATGGTTATTTCTAGCACATATGAAGGCATTTCCATTACACTTATTTCAAACACAAATAGATATTTCAAGGCACATCTTGGAAATACTTTTATATATGTTGGAAATAAGCATACAAGTTTTAACAATTCTCACATTTATATTGCAAATGACACATTATCTTGTAAATGTTTCTTTTCTTTTGAACATTATTTTCAATTCATTTATTGTTTTGAAAATATCTTCTTTTGTATTAGAAATTCGCAAAGTTGCCCTGAAAATTCTCATATTTACTAAAAATGACACATTTTTCTTTTGACTTTCAAACTTTTATTTCATTTTTCCTTTAGGGGGGATGCACTAGAATTTTTTGGACTCTTTAATGTTAAATTGTTTCTATGAGCTAACTGAAATTTTTCCTAAAAACATTGTAAGAAAATATTACATGTTCAAACTCAAGCAAGTTCAAATGCCTAATCCCTCTCTTACCTCCATTTCAAATCTAGCCATTTTTATTTACAAGAAAAATATTTACTTTAATTTTAGAAAATAAATGCATTAATATATTAATAAAGAAATAAACTTATAATTTGCAAAGGCTCCAGGAACTTTCCGGAACACTTCGTGTATGTAGTGGGTTGAGATGAACCTCAGGAACTAAAACCAGAAGCTTCCTCGTAATGCTTTGATACTATCTCCGTTTCATAAAACATGATAAAGTTTCTCCAATCTTGGCCTGTCCTTCTTCCATTAACAATCTGCACCTGCAGATCCTTGGATTTCGTAGCTACAACAGACTTGGTAGTATCATTTCCCTTCTATAATTACTCTTCCAATGTTAGTCTTGTATTTGGTGACTGAATCTGAAATCAGTTTCGGGGGAACACTGCAATTTCTTCACTTGTTTGTCGGACTTGGTTTTCTTCTTACTTGATTAATTATCACAGCTATTGGGTTTTCCTCCTCTTTTATAGCCCGTTTGGTTCACAGAAAATATTCTGACGGAATTGAATGGAATGGAAAAGGATGGAATGAAAAGAAAGGTTGACACGTTTGGTACGCACAGGAATGGAAAGGAATGGAATGAAAAATTTTATGTTTAGTTGGTTGAAAATGGTGATATAGAAAGTAAGAAATATGTGCAAATGACTATAATGCCCTTAATGAGTATTTATTAATAAAATTCACATTTAAATTAAAAAATTCAATAATTAATACAATATAATAATTTAAAAAAATATATAAATATGTAACACAAATTAAAATTTTAAAAAAATATAATATAAATATTTAATTTAATAAAAAATTTATAATTTAAATAAATAAAAATATTTTTGTTAAATATAAAAATCAAATAGATTTTAATTTTAATATATATATATAATATTTAAAATATTTTAAAATTATATTACCATAAAAATAAGTGAATAAATTATTTTTACTAATTATAATTTCAATAAATATTAAATTTTGGTAAATACAATAATCACTTAGATTTTAATTTAAAAAAATATTGATATCATGTGATTAAAAAATAACTACATTATATTTAAAAATACCACCCAAATAACTCTAGTTTAGATATAGAAGATAACTGCTATCATATCTAACAAATTAATTAATAATTAAATGAAACGAATAATAAATTAAACAATAAAAAATGCCTAAAATATAATGAGATTGTGACTTCATTTTTAAACAGAACCTGTTGAGAATTCATCAGCAAACTTCGGAGCTACCAAAATCGATTTGAACCCCTCACATTCGATTTTAACCTCTCACATTCGATTGTAAACCTTCACTTTTGATTTTAGCCTCCCCACTTTCGATTTTAACCCCTTACATTCGAATGTAAATCCTCACAATATCCAGATTAGACACTCAATATCACCATCATAATTTTTGGTATCTATACCAGGCATAAACACAAAAGATGAAGAAAATAAAAGAAAAAATGCCAAGCTTTTATTATATAAAAAAGACCTATATTTATTCTTCTTCTTCTTCCCAGTGAGTTAAGCATGACCTGCGTGATATTGTGCAGCAGTGAGGGAGGGAGTTGTAGACCAAAGATTACTCTTCTTACACTCTTCTTCTTCACCCGTCCATCTTCAACCAGATCCAGATTTTGGTTCATCTTCTTCACCCATGAGAGGTCCAGAAAACGGAAAAGAAGGTGAGGATTCGATGGTCTTCAGTTAAAGATGGGTTCTCGAAGAAGGAGAAGAGGAAGAATGGGCAAGGGCTAAAATGGTCTTCTACACTTTCCTACACACACAAGAAAATGGGTTCCCACCATTTTTGGTGGGAAGCTATTTTCCCTTATTTAAAGGAAACAAGCCAGCCGCCGAAAAAGAATTGTAGGAGCATTCTGGCAACCATACGTGGGATAACCATGGAAAATGTTGATTTTCCATTTCCTGCAGTGGCTATTCCATGAACCAAACGGACCCTTATTTTATTTCCTTTTCTTTCCTCTTAAAAACCCATCACTTTCTATTCCTTAAACTACCCCAAGATTTCCCCAAATTAGACAAAGATCCGTGCTTTTTCTTTTCTAATGGCGTATTCTTCTCAGTTGTTTGGTATAAAGTATGATGTGTTTATCAGCTTCAAAGGCACAGACACACGCCATGGTTTTCTTAGGGCCCGTTTGCTTCAGCGATTCTCAGCAAGGGAAATGGAAAAAAGGATGATTCCTGCGTTCAAGCACAGTTTGATTCACTGAATCTATGGATTTTCATTTTCCCGGGCCCACCTATTTTCCTTTAAAGACTGGAAAATAGGATCCCACCAAAAATGGTGGGATCCTATTTTCCTTCCTCTGATGGAAGATGGTGAACGAGAAGAAGTACACTATTGCCCTTACCTCTACTCTTCATGTTCTCCTTCTTCAGTTGCATCTTCTTCGTCTGCTCATCCACCGCCCTTTGCTAGCCCGTGTGTGTTGCTAAGATGACGGAGATCGAAGATGAAAAAAATCTGTCACAACTTGTCGAAGAAGATGAACAGTAGCTATATGTTTTCCTTTCCTTATTTTTTTCTTGACTTTTTGGTTTTCTTTCATCTGAAGATGTTGTTAATTATGAAAAGAAATATGCCCATGTGTGCTGCACACATGCAGATACAGCTAAGAACGAGTGTGGCTTAATCCCATGATTTTCCTTTTTTTCCCTTTCTCCATGCATTGCTTATGTGTGCAAGTGGAACTATATTTATATTGATTGTGACACTTGTGTATAAAATATCTGGGTATGGATTTTTATTGGGATTTCTCAAAAATTTCGACATGGTCAACCAGTTTGCTACTCTGTGATTGTTCTTTCTGTTCTTTCATCATTCAATGAAAATGCACGTTCCAGTTTGCTACAATCGAATGTGAGGGATTAAAATCGAAAGTGAGGGGTTACAATCGAAAGTAAGGATTTAAAATCGAAAGTGGGGAGTTAAAATCGAAAGTGGGGGGTTACAATCGAATGTGAGGGGTCAAAATCGAATGTGAGGGTTAAAGTCGATTTTGATAGCTGCGAAATTTACTAATGAATTCTTAACAGGTCTTGTTTAAAAATGAAGTCACAATCTCACTATATTTTAGGTTTTTTTACTGCTTAATTTATTATTAGTTTCATTTAATTATTAAATAATTTGTCAGATATAGTGGTAGGTATCTTGTATATCTAAACTAGAGTTATTTTGGTGGTATTTTTAAATATAATGTAGTTATTGTTTAATCACATGATATCAATATTTTTTAAATTAAAATCTAAGTGATTATTGTATTTACCAAAATTTAATTTGTATTGAAATTATAATTAAGAAAAATAATTTTTTCACTTATTTTTATGGTAATATAACTTTTAAATATTTTAAATATATTATATAAATATATATATTAAAATTAAAATCTATTTGATTTTTATATTTAACAGAAATATTTTTATTTATTTAAATTATAAATTTTTTATTAAAATTAAATATTTATATTATACTCCCTTCGCCCCACTATATAAGGTCTTTTTAACCGAATTACAGGTTCCTAAAAAAGTAGTTAAAGTTAATTAAAAACAATAAATGTGTAGAAAATATACCATTTTTTCCAAATGTGCCCTTATTTATGAATGAGTAAGAGAGAAGGTAATTATGAAAAGAAGATGAAAGAGAATGTGTGGAAAAATTAATGCATGGGTAAAATGGGAAAAACACATTTATTACTCAAATAAAGTCAAATAGGGCCTTATATTTTGGGACAAGGTCATTCAAAAAAATGGACCTTATATTATGGGACGGAGGGAGTATTTTTTAAAAGTTTTAATTTGTGTTACATATTTATAAATATATATATATATATATATATTATATTTTTAAATTATTATATTGTATTAATTATTGAATTTTTGAATTTAAATGTGAATTTTATTAATAAATTCTCATAAGGGCAATATAGTCATTTGCACATATTTATTACTTTCCATACCACCATTTTCAACCAACCAAACATAAAATTTTCCATTCAATTCATTTCCATTCCTGTGCGTACAAAACGTATCAACCTTTCTTTTCATCCTTTTTCATTCAATTCCATTCCGTCAGAATATTTTTTGTGAACCAAACGAGCCCTTATTCATTTGAGGAAGGGATTGAGGCAGAAACAAATTGATGCTTATGTGGATGACAGACTTGAAAGTGGAGATCAAATATTACTTTCACTTGTAAGAGCCATCAAAGAATCACTCATGTCATTGATCATAGTTTCAAAGGATTATGCTTCTTCCAGGTGGTGTTAAGAAGATATTGTACAGATTATTTAGTGTATGGAGGATCAGACACAGATTGTTATTCCTGTATTCTATAACACAGATCTCTCGGATGTGAGGCATCAAAAAGGGTCTTATGGGGATGCTTTGATCAAATATGACAGACATTATAAGTATAAGGTGCCAATTTGGAAATCAGCTCTGACTAAAGCAGCTAATTTATCTGGGTTTCATTCATCAAATTATGAGTAAGTTTTCCCCCTCAACACTCCTGTTTCAATAATCAGTGTTGTTACTTAATTTCATAATCTTGCTTCTTTTCCTTGTGGTTACAGGGATGAGGCTGAGCTTATAGAAGTGGTTGCCAAGTGTTTGTCAACAAGGTTTAATATGATGTTCCAAAGTGACTTAACAGGTCTTGTTGGCCAAAAATCTTGAAGAAGTTAAACTCTTCAACTGCAAAAACTTGTGTAAGGTTGATCCTTCTATTTTAACCATCCACAACCTTGTCAATTTAAACCTAACACATTGCCCATCACTTACAATCGTTAGAAGTGATGTCCATTTAAGATCCTTGAGTAGACTTTCTCTTGGTGAATGCTTGAGGCTTAAGGAATTTTCAGTAACATCAGAGAATATGAGGAACTTGAATTTGGCAGGCACGACTATCATTGAATTGCCTCCATCCATGAGGCTTCTAAACAAACTTGAAATATTCGAATTACATCATTGTAGAAACCTTAAGAGTCTCCCAAACAAGTCAACTAACCTAAGTTCTCTTCGAGAACTTCGGATACACGGTTGCACACAGCTTGATGCATTGAATTTATACTTCCTACTTCATGGCTCAAGGTTTTTAGAGACATTGTTATTACAAGATTGTCATAATTTATTTGAACTTCCAGACACCATCAGATTCTTATCCTCATTGAACCATTTATCCCTAAATGAGACTGATATTGAGCGGTTGCCTGCAAGCATCAAGTATCTTCCACAGCTTGAAAAACTTGACTTGAGTAGTTGTAGGAAGCTTCAGATTTTGTCTAATCTTCCACTAAACATTAAAGAAATATATGTCACTAACTGCACTTCCCAGGAGAGAGTCAAGTTTTCTTCAAAGGCTGCTGATCATGTGAAGGAGAAAATTCGAGTTAGCACGATATTCCAGAATTGTGTGAACTTGGATGAACATTCACTCAGGGTTATAGGAGTAAATTCTCATGTCAACATTAAGAGATTGACAAAGGAACATTTATCAACTCCCCGAAAAAGCAAGATCCCAGATGGTACAGTTGATGTTATTTATTCGGGAAGCAATGTTCCTGAGTGGTTCATCAACAGGTGAAGGCAGTCATCAGTAACTGTTGATTTATTATCTTCTGCCCCACCTTCCATGTTGGTGGGTTTCATTTTTTGTGCGGTTGTCAGTAAGTTCCCATCAAATGACAAGAACCTTGTTGGATGTGAATTGTACTTGGATAAAAAAATGGTAAAAAGGACAAGAATATGGGTGCATGGACTAGCATGGCTACCTGTGAATTTATGTCTGATCATGTGTATCTGTGGTATGATGAACGATGTTGTCTAAAAACTAATGAAAGATGGAAGCAAATGAAAGCAATAGCATGAAAATATCATTTGAGTTCTATGCACAAGCTGAAAATAGTTGGGAGAATAAGAGGGATATTTTGATAAAAGAGTGTGGAGTCTGCCCCATATATGTTTTCCAAAAATCAAAAGTTCATTGAGCAAATGGAGTTGGAGCTGGAGTTGGACATGGAGGCTGAGCTTAAAGCAATTGAAATGGGAAATGAGGAGACAATCCCATTAGCTCAAAAATCCAATCCACATATCTTTCCACCACTCCAAATGGAACTTGGAAGAAAGCAACAAAAGGCTTAAAAGATCTCAACAACTTGTGATTTTTTCAATGGCATCAGACTCTTCTGAAGTTCTCTTTCCATGCAGTTTTTTCAGTGTCTGATGAGAGAGTTTTCTTTTATCTTTTTGTTTTTGTTGTACTTAGATAGCAACAAAGAACAAACCATTCTTTCTGTCATATATAATAGCAATACTTCATTTGCATTGCTGGTGTCATCCAATTCTGTGCTAATATACTTTTGAACTTCATGTAGGTTTAAGAAAGCAATGGTTTTTGTAATGCTTTTTTTTTTAATTCATATAATTGATTGAGATCTTATTATACATGGATTTTTTTATTTTTTAAAAAAAAAAAGCACGTCGGTTTGTAAAGGAGCCTCGCCTAAAGCATGTTTTTGCAATTATTCTCACACAGAAAATAACATTTGGAGAATGACACCCACCAAGTCCCTCTAATTTGGGAATGAAAGGGGATACACAGGTCTCAAGGTGTTTAATTATTAAAATGAAAGTATCAAGGGGATACACTCTCCATTAGCAACGTCTCACAGTGATGAATTCGGAAAGATGAATTATAAAGAGGATGGAAAAATATCGAGGTTTGGAGATATAGATAGTTCTAACCATAATGTTGCTTATTATTAATGATAATCAGTTTTCTTTAAATTTTATGAAAGGGTAGAAGTTTAAATAAATATTACTTAATTTAAAGCACAAAAAATATCCATAAATCAAAAGAGATATTAGATCCATATCATCATATGGACTTGTTAGGTTGTTATTACAACATAAAATTCTATTTTTAAAAATGAATCAATGAGAATCAAAGTGTCGAAAATATATTACTCTATCTACATTTTTTGCAGTGAATGTACTTTTTTTAGTAATTATCGTACAACTATTTAATTTAACAAATGCTTTTTTTATGAATAATTTAACAAATGCTTTAATGGTTTAAGTTAAGTTATATTTATTTTGTTGTTATAAGGTTTCTATAATTTATATTTTTTATTTTTAATTAAATTTTGTCTCTTTAAATTTATGAATATTTAATTAAAGTAATCATATTTAACACTCCATCTCGTTCTTTTTATAATAATATATGATTATAAACAAATGAATTACATAAGTTAATGGTTAAAAATATAACTTATTTGTTTCAAAATATTCTTATTTATGGAAGACAAAGATCAGAAAGAATGATCAAATAATTGATAAATATTCTATTTTACTTCTTTAATTAAAAAAATAAATCACAATGTTGTTTTAGATGGTAATGAATATTTTGTTTTTTATTAAGGTGAAGTGAGACTATATCCCACAAGAGGCACATCTTGGCACGTCCTGACGTTTGGAATGGCTTTTTCAAGCCCAGGCCGGTTGCGATGTAGAAGTCACTTTTGACTGATTTTTTTCTATGTTTGATTTGCTTATTTGAAGAATGGCTTCAAATGGGTTTTTAAGAAAAAGCTTGGAAGTTGGAGTTTTTGTTTTTATGCTTTTGAGGGTTGGAATGATGGTCTTGTATCCTTTCCTTTGTTATGTATTATTTAATAATGTGGATATGAAAATTAGACTATTAAACTTCTAAAATTCTTAAATAAGATATTTTCGTTTAATCTTCAAAAATTTATCATAATAATCTTGAACTATTTTCTCCCACAATATTCTTCTTTGAGTTAAAAATATAATTTTTTTTCAAATTATTTTCCTTATAATAAAGAAGAAACTAAACTTTTAAAATCCTAAAAAAAAACCCAAAATTTCACTTTTTCCTTCTAAACTATAAGAATATATGCATATTATATATGTATTATTTAATAACAATAATATTCTTTTTAATAATTTTTCATCTAAACTTGCTTTTCAAAATAATCACTCAAAAAGAGAAGCTTTAGTGATTGAAACAAGAGAAGCTTTGATTTCTAAGTCCTGCCATGGATGGAGACTCTCTCAGCCATCGCCTTCCCACTTAGGTCATTTTTTGTTCCACTTTGTTACACAAATTGCTTCATCCAAGTACAGTTTTGTGTGTTTTGATTTCTCGCTCCCGATGCCTCACTGTAACATTGAGTTTCACTGTTTGAGTGTGATAAAATCAAAAGGGGAAAGTTAATAGTAAAAAGACTGGTTTGTTTCTCCACTAAAAATTCTACTGCACTAGACTTTCATATGTAGGGCCCACTACTTGAAGTTGAGGATGTTATGAACATTTGATACAATATTCTAGTATCTGCTGATTTTTCTGGATTAATTGACTTTGATTGACCTACTGAAAATTTTCTTCTTGTCTACTCTATCTCTCTCAGTTACATCTTCAAATAATAAACTAGGAAGCTCCACAATTAAAAATGGCTTTAATTAGTGTGTTTGTGAAATATGACTGCGAATTGAACTCCCATGTTCATTGGCAAGGCTGGCCACGTGCGAATCACCCAAATTTTCTACCAAAGACTGATTGATTTTAGCTGGATCAAATTCGTGTTGAGCAAATTAGTGGTTGTTGTCGGTCATTGTCATTGTGAATTTCTGTTGCATATTCGAAAAATGTGTGTAAATGATTTGAAAGTATCACAAATTTTTGCATTGTTGCATCTCCATCGATTAATCATTAATCATTCATGTCGATTTCATTGTTGCATCTCCATCAATTTCATTTATCTTCGTCGAGTCTTCTCCTCAACGAAGCTCACGCGTAACTAGGTCAGTGTTGATTCACTTCAATCCGATTAATTTTTTTTGTGAGCAGTGTTAATGGTGTTTCTGCTCCCTTTTTAATTTATTGGTTGTTTATTCTTTGCTGATCGTCTGGTGATTTCGGCGATGAGTGGGCTAATTCACGGTCTTCTATTTGATTCCGGTTTTGGACTTGACGATTTCTGTTATGCTTATATAAGAAATGTTTGATTGAAATGAGGAAGAGGTGAGCTGATTTTTGGTTTTTCTACTTGTGTTCTTTTTCTTTGGTTCAATATCTGTCTTGTTGAAGTCAACAAGGTCGTTCTCGTAGGTCTGTGAATTTTTGTAGTTGTAATTGAGTTTATAGTTTTTGACTGGTTAAATGTGAAATGATTGTATGAACGCGGAAATGTGTTGGAAACTTTTCCATTTTGGCTGGGAATTATGTGTTGGGGAAGTCCTTGATTGTGGTGTGATATAGGAGATGTGGGGTGTGACGTTGAGGAAATTTCTCTGATACAACACATGGAGAGGATTTTTTCGTGGAAGGATTAAGAAACATCAAGACCAAATAGTGATATTGATTGAATTCGGGAAGGTTAGCTATTGGGTGCACTCTGATTCAGAATCACCTTGAATTGCATATGACAAGGAGGGATGGATGAGGGCTGGAGTAATTATTTTACATCTAGAGGAATAGGAACATGATATATTTTCTTCATAGCAGTAGATTATCTGTTCTCTTTTTATTTTTCTGATGTCAGATCATCTGTTTTTATTTGTTTACTTTTAGAGTAGGCAATTAAAAACATGAACAAGAATTGCTCTGATGATGTACTCATGCCAAAATCTTTAAAATCACCTTCAAAAGGAAAGTTGTTCCTGCTAGGAAGCATCCCACGAGTGTGCCTATTACAGATACCTGAAATACAAGTTAATGAACAAGATTCTAATTGTATACAAGTTTAATAGGGTAGGATACCACCATGTGAATTAGAACTCACTAGGAGAAGGTTTTTCCTCCCACAATTATCCATCAAGACAACGCATAATGCTGTTATGGGAACCTACAAGAATCTTTATTCTGTCATAGATACCCAGAGACATTCTTGATTTAATAATTAATATTGGAGCATCATTTCTTTTATGATTTTCGTTTATCTAACTTTTGAATTGTTGAATATTGTAGGAATGATGGATTTTGATAGTGAAGAAATTGATGCAGGTAATAACGTTAATATGCTTTATGGACTTTATAACTCGTTGCTATCTTAATTGAAGATTTTGAACATTCTAGGCGTGCAATAAATCATTAATTCAATTTGTATTTCTTTAGTCATTCATGGTTTAGTTATTAGTTTTGTTTCGATTTTGGAAATTGAAGATGAAAATATTGAACAAACAATGGATGAGGAACTCATTCATGCCCCCTGATAGTAATGGTATTGTTTGTTGGTTAGGATTTGAGACTTTAATTAAATTTTGCAGAATTTGGCTTAACTTTTTCTGTTCTGCTTAAATCACCTTAGCACTTTGATCTTGCTTAGCTTGTTGTCCTTCCACAATTAAACTCGAATGAGTTTTTCTTGCATTTGTTCACTGTGGTTTTAGCACCATTTTCATCTGCCATATCACTACTTGATCTTTGCTGTCATATATTATGAAAATTCATTTCAAAAGTTGTCAAGAATCGTAGTTATATTTGCTTAAATTTACTAACGTTCTTGTAATCAGAACTTGAAAATTAATTTTTTTTAAACAGAAAATTCTTTTTGTCTAGTGAATTCGGGATTTTAGTTTATAAATCGCCTTCAATGTGTTAAACATGTTGCATCTTTGTTTAAACTCAGTACTGATATGTTAAGTTAGTTTTTGTCTAGCTTTCTGGAATACGTTGCTGGGAAACGTAGATGATTGTAATGTCATATAGTAGGATTTTATGCTTGTATAAAGTTCAATAAATTTGATTTACTTGTTCAGAATCTGTTAATGGGGGTCTCATGGTAGTTTGCATAATCAGTCCTGGTAAAGAGGAGTTCACGATAGGTTTGAGATTTTTATGCTTTAATACTGCAGTTGCACAATGCAGAAGATTGTTTCCTGCATGTCTGATGTATATCATATTACTCCAGATTCTGAGGAATTGATATGAATTTCAATTTTAACTCTCTTGCGTTTATTGCATCTTTTACCCTAAAATTTATTAAGTAGGTGTCAAGAAATTTTTGTACATTTGCACTTTCAGCTTTCTTATAAGTATGAATGATTTGTTGCTGCTTATGCTTCATAAGAAAGACCTCATTGTCAACTCGCTCTAAATGTAAACATCTACAATAAGGAAGCTTATGAATTATGTTGATCATGTGTGTTTGTCTGTGCACACAAGTCTTTATTCACAAGAGCTTATATATAGAATTGACTGAGCTATTTTCTATAGTAAGAAACATTGTCTTCCTTTATCCTCATTTGGTTTGGTTGCCTATTGTCATAATTACTGAATAGATAGATGGCAAATGGTCTGTCTTTATGTCCAGTATAGATGTGGCAAGGCAACTTCAGCTTGGTTTTGAAGTGGGTATCTTCAAATTGGCCTTGCTTGCTGCAATCATGTGCAATGTGATTATACATATAGATTCTCCTCAGATTTCTTCATGATTCTTCTCAGATATCTTCATGGTTCAATGGTATGTGATTCTGAAGAGTGAAATGAAAGCTTGTTTAACAAGATCTTTTTGTGCCTTTTACCCAAAAAAAAAGATCTTTTTGTGCCTTCAAATATTGTGACTTTTTTGTTGTTCTTATTGTTTTAAACAGATGTTCCTGTTGCATAAGATTATCTACACAAAAATCTCTTGCCTTCAATATTTTGCGCTTCTACTATGTCATTTTAGTATTATGATCATATAGCACATGTTGAAGGTGGTGAGAACAACAGCAGCAGCTGTATGCCATGCTAGAATAATCTCTTTGAATGTGGAAAAAGAGGGGCTTTCAATTAAGCCAAAGATGGGCGACACTATAGTTTTCTGGAGAGGAAGTCAAATGTAATTATAGATTTATTCTTTGTTGATACAGTTACATGTTCTAAATTGATTGGTAAATGCATTTAAGTTCTAGGAAGTTCGGGATTGTTCACGCACTCATGAAAGAGTTACTTTGTATAAAAACACTTTTTAGTCTTTGATAGAATGAAATCTATATCCATGATAATTGTATTTGTTTTTGGATTTATATATTTACAAAGTATACAAAATCATCTTTCATGTGTTTGAATCTAGCTTATGATTTTTTTAAGAATGAACCTTTTTTATGGCCAACTAGAATAAAACATAAGTGTAATGTTGTAGGCTTGAAGCTATATTTTCCCAATTGAAAATTTCAAAAAGAAAGTTCATTTAACGATTTAGCAAACAGTAAAAAAATGCACTATGCAATTAGTCTCTGAGAAATTTTTGCTTGAGCCCGATGTAACACGTCATCATTTGTGGTATGACCAATCACAAGTAAATACATTGGGTCTAACCTAGAATTTTTAATCTGACTTAGTACCCTAGAAAAATCAACTAACTGATATAAATATTTTTTCCAACTTGTAAAGTAAAAAAAATTGAAAAAACGATATTTAAAAGTGAGAAATAGTGAGAAATTACATTTTATTTTTTTAAAAGTGAGAAATTAATTGGTATTACTTGGATGACATGCAGGATAAAAATATTTGAGGTGGAAAACTCTTATTGGGCAGAGTATAAATGTATTGGTAAGTGGCGTGTTACATAGAATTCCATGAAACATACTCCCTTCGGTCTTATTTATAAGAACCCGGCCGCTAAAACACGCTTTTAAAGAAAACATGTGAAAGTAATTAAATGTGTCTGGAATATACATCTTTTTCCAATATTACCTTTATTTATGATATGTCTATCAAGAGAGAGAAATATATGAGCATTAATAAATATGAAAGAGAACAAGGGGTAAAATAGGGGGAAAATGCATTAAATGATGATAAAATACAAAGTAAGTTCTTATATTTTAGACCAAATCAATTCAAATTTTGAACTCTTATAATAAGAACAGCAGAGAGTATCAATCAAACCGTCAAAATTAACTGACAAAATTAACAACCGGGCAACATTACTCCATTTTCAAACTCCTCCATTTTCAAACTTTTGGCTGACATTGGAACTGAAAAATCTTCTAAGACAAAATTAGGTGACGTGTCACCTAGGATTCCATGAAGGTGTCTGTGTAATTTCTTTTCTCCCTCCCTGTACTATTTGTTTTACCATTTAATGATTAATGATGTGTCTTTTCCAAGCACTAATAGCATAGCACAACAAAATTCTTAGCCGGTAGGACCACCGTTAATCAAAGAAAAAATGTGATGTGAGATTTGACAAAATTCTTTCTTAACAAAATTTGTTGGGGAACACCTTATTATAAGCATGTTCACAACTAACTATTATAATGACATGTTACTTACTTTAAATGAATTAAGAAAATAAGTTAAATGTAAGCATGGTGTCACCATATTCTTACCGAGCACTAGGATGAGTCACCGGGAAACTAATCATAAATATTTTTATTAAACTTTATAAATAATCTTTATATCAAAGACCATTAAGATGAATACATAGAAGCAAGTTGGAAAAAGCATTCATAACCAACCCCACTCTAAAGTACACTGTAAATTCGCATGTACAGAAACCCATTTTTCTTATTAATATAAGAAATAGAACTTAATAATAATAAGAAATAAACAAGTGATAATCACTTCTTAAGCACAGAGCAATCGGTGCGGATATTTCCATTATGGGCATTCTTGACTCCGACCCGGCCCAATTTAGTGATGGCAACAATGAAATTTTGCTGAAAAACGTGGGCACTACTAGCGAAGGCTTTGACGGCGGGTTTGGATCTCGGGTCGGTAAAAAGGACTTGATCCGATGTGAAGAGGCCTTTTCCTTGCTGAAGATGTGGTGTGGTGGTGGGATCCATGTCTATGGCTATCCTGGGCCTGGGATCCACACCCCTTGGGCACATCAACTTCAGGTCCTCCGCATATTTCTCGTTCAGTGTACGGTCCACTTTCATCTTTGGGCTGTAATGTAATTGTACACCCTCCTTGAGAATCTGTTGCAATGCGAGAATCCAAGGGTGTGTGCTCCTGCATCATCACCCCAAATCATATTTTAATTTTATGGTTTATGTGAAGTAGTAATTAATAATGGGTTAAGCTGTATTTTGGCCAATGATTTGTTACAAAAAGGATGCTTGGCACAATTATTTTTAAAATGGTCTATATAAACCAACCAACTTTTAAAATAGGGCAACTTGGCCAATACAATGTAAAATTCTGTTGTGACAGACGCTCCTTTTTGTAATAAATTATTAGCCAAGTTGCCCCATTTTAAAAGATGGTTGGCTTATATGGACTATTTTAAAAGATGATTGGCTTGTATGGACCATTTTAAAAAGAATTGTGTCAGTCGTACTTTTTGTAACAAATCATTGGCCAAAATGCACCTTAACCCATTAATAATTAACCAGCACTTCAAAGTTGTTTCACTTGACTATCTCGAGAATCCCATACATGATTTATATATAACAATTATTGAGTTATGAATAAAATGTGCTACACACACCCTCACACATGTATATGTTTCATGAATAAAGTGAAAAGTATACTCTTTTTTTTTTTTCTGCCAGTCGAAAAGTACACTCTATAGTAAGCTTCACTGACAGATTGAATTTTCATGCATTGTAAGGGCATGAGAATTTGATTTAGAGGTCTCGGATTCCTACTTCAGCCAAAGCAAACATATATGCTGAGTCTCATTTATTTTAAGAGAGAAAGAAAAGGAAAATGGGGAACCAAAAGGTCCATTTAGTGAACATACAGTCTTATACTCAAAAGGTTGTGAGTTTAAATTCCATATTTATGATAATTTGATGGTGGGTGATCTATAAATAAATTTGCAAGTATTCTTTTTAAACTTGGTGACATGTGCTCTTAGATCATGTGTGACCTGACTCAAATGAACTCTTTTTTTCTATAAAATAACAAGAATAAGAAAGTACGGATGTTTCAGATTCACAATTAACTCACGCAATATATATATAATCCGTATAACTCAATGCCTTCCATAATCTATTCTAAATTATTGTTGGGAAAACTACAATAAATCATTCCAACCTCTTGTTTCAGATTCACAATTGGCTCACGCAATATATATAATCCGTATAACTCAATGCCTTCCATAATCTATTCTAAATTATTGTTGGGAAAACTACAATAAATCATTCCAACCTCTTGTATAGCTAGATCTCCTCTTCTGGTCGAATCAAGAAATTTTGTCGGAAAATAATAAATAAATGCAATTTCGTCCATCTAACATATAGTTTAATTATTTGTGCGTTGACATATATATGTTTGTACGCGCACATATATATACTACATGAGTAATTACAATGTTCAATCAAGTCTACTCAAACTATTTGATTTAAATAAATTCATTAAGTTACACCTAATTTGTAGAGCAATCTGCACTATGAGCTATGTCCTACATCTTGGAACGGATATTGTAATTAGTTCTAACATAAAAAATATTGGAACGGTGATAGTAATCAATTTTCAAACTTAAAAATGTCATATATGTAAAGCAACATATTAATTGAAGTGAAGTAAATCATCAACAATATATAGTACAAGTATCTTTCATGCCCCACTTCACTAATGAACGATATAAAACATGGGGTCCAAGTAATCCATTAATTTTGCTTCTTTATTTACCAAGTCCACTCATTAATGGGATATACTATTGAAACACATGCATTTGCTGAGAGAAAAAAAGCAAGAAAGATAAAAGGGAATTGGAATTGAAATCGGGATTGGAGTTGGAGTAATTTAGGGGGTGACACTATGAATCAATGAAATGAAAGAAATGAGGGGTGGGGCTCGCAGCTATATTATTTACCTGAGATGAGAGTAGGGGTGTTCACGGGACGGGACGGGATCCCGAAGAAAAGTGTTTGGGACGGGGTTCCCGTCCCGTGTCCCGTCTCGAACTTGTCCCGGTCTCAATCGGGACGGGACGGGCCTTGTCCCGAATTTTTTTTCAGTTAAAAAAATTGACCAAAAAATATTTTTTTTGCAGAGCAAAACACTTGGTGGGTGATTTTGTAGTATAATTAAATTTTCTCCAGTGCCATGAGCACTCCATATTAATACATAATAAACCAAAAACATAATAATTAGAGCAAAAAAAGTAACAACAAGCCAACAACTACACATTTAAATAGAGTTTGAAAAAACTTCAAATGTGATGTGTTACACATAAAGCATAGTGGCAGCGGACAAGAAATTTGAGATCAATGATTGGTTGGAACTTAGTTTAGAAGTTAGAGTTATATATATTTTTTTTAAAAAAGTCATATATACTTACATATGAGACAGATGACACATGTATTTTTTTAAAAAAATATGAACATATATATATATTCGGGACGGGACGGGATCGGGACGACCCTGTCCCGAGTCCCGTCTCGTCCTGAAGCTGCACTCTGTCCCGTCCCGATTTATCCCGTCCCGAAAATTTTCGGGATAGAACAATGTTGAACAGCCCTACATAAGAGAGCAATCATCTCCGTTTGGGTGGGGCCATTGGAAGCAAATAGAGAATTGAGCTTGTTCAAACTCTGAATATTGAGATTCAAGCAATGTGAAACTTCTCAGAAGTCACCCTGAAGCCATCCGGCTTAGCTTTGCTCTTTTTTCCTTTTAATAATTATTCATTACTCGTTTTGTTCCTTTTTCATTGACTTGGTTGACCCAATCAACTCCACTAGAATTTCTTGGGAAAATTGCTTCAGGTCGCAATTAAAGCAATTAATAGTATACAATTTTTTAAAATTTCAAAATTATTATTAGGTCCCAAAAGATATAAGGATTATATAATGTGATTGTGAAATCATCTTACTGTCCTTACTAATAAATAAAGAAAAACATTAACAAGTAGGGGTGTATTTATTAACAAGTTAAAATGTCTTAATTGACAACTATTTTTATTATTAACAATTAACAAATAATATCAATATACTCAAGACACTTATTATTAACAACTTAACAAAAACTATATTAACAATTCTCCCAGCGTATAATAAAACTAATCAAATTGATGAGATTAACTGGATAGTTTCATACCTGCATCATGTCAAGGGATAGTTAGTAAATTGATTTTATCTAGTGGTAGGAATAACTCAGAGTCGTCAATAACTTATTATTTTATTATTGGCAGTTGTAAAAACACGCAGCTACCCTTATAAGTTCACTTATAAATACTTGTAATTTATCGGCTTATTTCCATGGGAAAATTTTATATAGCCCCTATAAAAACAATTTAATATCAAATAACCTTTAAAAAATTCTGAAAATACGTTTAAGAGAAAAAAATTATTTACCAGAAAATGTATCATATATAAAATAAATATAAAAAATACATTTATATAAATTAGAAATAAGCATATATATATCTTGAAAATTTTCATATTAACCTACAAAGGACAAATTTTCTTGTAAGTGTGAATTCAATGTTGTAAAAACCGGACCGGAAGGTGAGTCGGAGAGGGCATCGGGTCACGGTTCGCACGGTCGGATCGAAGGTCGGACCGATGACGTAATAATTAAGGAAAAAATATATGATTTTTAAATGTAAATTACATATAAACAAATTATGATCCTTTCACCTCTTAATTTTTAATGAAAGACCATTGACCAAGAAATATATAGCCATTAGAGACTTAGAAAACAAATCATTCTTGTCTTTAGCTAAGCAAAACAAAAAAGGTGTATAAGACCATTTGAGCATCATAGTTGCAGAAATTTTTGTCGAGATGAAAGAATTAGGAAGTTAGGAACACAAGCAATTTCTATTATTCAAAAGATAAGAGATAGAATATGCAACTGATAAAAATTTCAAAAGAAATGTAAAATGTAGAAAGACAACAATTGCTAAATATAGAATAAAAGTTTGGAAGAGACGTTAAACATCAACAATAGAGGAATGGTGAGAGAGATGATGTTCACCAATTGGTTGGAGTTTTGGAGATCAAATTTCACAGCCCTAAGATTTTCAAATGGCCGTTGGGGTTTTTAATTTGGGAGAAAGATATGAAGCTAATGAATTTGGGATGTAATTTTGGTTTCTTTTTAAAGAACTTGGGTTTTTTTGGGCTTGATTTTATTTTTTTTTTATCTTTTTTTTTGTTTCAGATTGGACCGCCCGGTTTTTATAAAACCGCTCCGGTTCCCGGTCCAATGTCCGACTGGAAACAGCTCGATCCGGCTTAACACAATAAACGGTCAGACCATAAAATCTGAACCTACCTATGGAGCGGTCGACGGTTCGACCGGTCGGACCGTCCGGTTCGGTCTGATTCTTAAAACAATGAGTGTGATACTTATCTCACAAATAATGCAAGGATTATTAAGTGATGTGACACTCGTTATGTTAATTCATTCCCCTGCAGCTATGTTTTATAATTTTTTGGACTTTTGGATATTAATCTGCTCCTAGATAACTGACATTTTCCCAATTTCAATAAAGTTCAGCTGCTCTCAATCTCTTACTGTCACGCAGAATCTCCATCAATGGTCATGCTTTTCCAACCACTCCAGGTTTTTCATCCTTATCGATTTGCTTTTACGTTTTTCAGACAGTAATAAAAGAAAAATCATTTCTGTTATCCATTTTCTTTTTACTTTTTAATTTAATTCATGTGTGTTTTTCATTGTAATTAAACCCGGCCCGGCCAACCCAGACCAGAACCCGCCCACCCGGGGTGCCAGACCGGGCCGGGTTGGGTGCTAACCCGGGGGCAGAACGGCCCAGTCAAAACCCGGGAAAACCATTCTGACCCGGTCAAAACCCGGTCGACCCGGTCTTTTTTTTTAAATGATATTTTTTTTGTTTAATATTTTTATAATGATGAAAGGTTGAAGGTGAAAATATTTTGTTATCATATATCTATTTTGATATGATAAATAGTTAATACTAGGTACTAATTGGTTGCTAACCATTTTGTGTCATTGGATAGTAGTATAATATGATATGATGATGTCATTTTGTCAAAGAATTTTGTAAACAATGTTGATACTTGGATTATTTTTTGGTTAATGATTCAAAATGGTAAGTGAAGTTATTGTTTGGATTTTTGGAAATTATTGTTAGTTGGATAATTTTTTGGTTAATTTTTTATTCTTCATCGGGCTGACTCACGGGTTAGTTACGTACTGACCCTCTGGCCCTCTGACCCTCTGCCTCGACCGGGCTAGTTGCCGGTCCGGGTTTAATTACCTTAGTGTTTTTTAAAGGTAAACTTTTAAAACCAAACTCTTGCATATTTTATATTTAAATTAATACTATTTTAATTTTTAAATTTCACTCAATTTTAATTTTAATCTCTAAATTTTAAAATTATGATTTTAATTTTTCAATTTTGTATATTTGATTACCATTAGTTCTTGAACTCTAAAAAACATTTGGAAAATTAGTAACCATTTGCCATAAACGACACTAAGCTCAAGAACAAAAGTAACCGATATCAAAGTTCATGACTACAACCAAAATTAAGTGAAATTTACCAAAACCATCGAGTTAAATTTTTTTGATAAAAATAAAAACAAATAAAAGTTTAAGGACAAAAATGGTGCTAAATATTAAAACAGTATATTACTATATTTTGAAGAAAATAATTATTTGCTCAATTTAATATATTTCTAAAGGTGTACACCATCATACACGCCAATAGCGTGGCAAAGTTCCAACTCGGGAGGCTGCCTTTCCTAGATATATCTTCACCTTAGGCCAGTTTGTTATCTCTTGCAATTAATACATACATCTGAACTGAAAGCACTTCCAATTCTCTTTTGCATATCATGGCAAACCAATTAGATATGGCTTCATCTTCTCAACCTCCAAAGAAATATGAAGTTTTTATTAGCTTTAGAGGTGAGGACACCCGATTCAGTTTTACAAACCACCTTCACAGTTCTCTTCGCAGAAACCACATAGATACATATATCGACTATAGGCTTGAGAAAGGAGAAGAGGTATGGCCAGCTCTTGAGAGAGTCATTGAACGTTCAACTCTCTTCCTTGTGATATTCTCAGAAAACTATGCATCTTCCACTTGGTGCTTGAGGGAGCTCACAAAAATATTGGAGTGCTCTAGAAATGAAGGTCACCATGTGATGCCAGTGTTCTATAGAGTAGATCCTTCACATGTGAGGAAGCAGTCTGAGAGTTACCAGAGGGCATTTGAAGAACATAAACAAAAAGGCATCGACAATCAACAACTTCAAAATTGGAGGGACGCTCTCACTTATGCTGCCAATTTGTCTGGTTGGGATAGCTCTAACAGGTAACTATATTACTCAGCCGATTTTAAATATAGAATTAATTAGTTAGTATGATGTTAGTTTTTTTTTTTTTTTAAACACCCCAATAATCTCTCACTACTCTCACCATCGTCTCTTACTTGATTTTTGTTGGAGGAACAAAAATAAGGATATTGTAAGAAGAAATTGACAAAAGTTAAAATTAGATCCTATAACTTATATCAACTCCCAAATAGTTCCTATGTTTTGGACGAGAGGTAGTAATATGTCTTTGATCTTTCTCTTTACATTTTCTTCCTTGCATGAGGCTGAATTAAATCAATTTTTGAGGATCTGGAGGAAGTTGATAATCATGAAAGGAATAGATTCTCTTTCACACTTTTTCTTAGCCTAACCAGTTCACTAGGCTCTTCAACCAACGTTACTGTTATTCTACCTTCTTCTAAATCCCCGTGTCAAATTTGAATTGATATTGAGGTATTAAATTTGGAGTGTCTACATTTCCAATGGTATATGCAGGTACGAAGCGAGGCTAATTGACGAAATGGTGAAATGTGTTATACAGAAGTTGGGTCTTGAGAATCCAAATGAAGATATTCTAGAAGACAAGGTTGGGATTCATGAAAGAATGGCAGTTGTAGAATCATTGTTGAACAACGATTCAAAGAATGTCCAAATCATTGGCATTTGGGGTATGGGCGGCGTGGGCAAAACAACTCTTGCAACAGCATTGTTTAACAATTTGCATTTTGCATATGAGGGGTCTTGCTTTTTGAAGAATGTCAGGGAAAAATCAGGGAAGTATGACACAGATGCTTTGAAGGAAGAACTCTTTTCAAAGTTATTAAGGGATAAAGAAACTCACGCTGGCAGGTTCTTGCGTCGGCAGACAAATTTTATTGTTCTTGATGATGTTGATAATCATGAACAATTAGAAAATCTTGTCGGAAGGCGTGATTGGTTTGGTCCGGGTAGTAAAATCTTGATTACATCTAGAGATAAACAAGTCCTTGTTAATAAAGTTGATTATATATATCAACTTAAGCCTTTGAATTTTGATGAGGCGTTTCGATTTTTCTGCTTGAATGCCTTCAAAAATGTCTATGTTGGTGACCCAAAGATGAGAAAGCTAGCACAAATAGTGACTCCATATGCGGATGGAAATCCATTGGCTCTAAAAGTTTTAGGATCCTTCTTGCACGGCAAAAATCAAGAAGAGTGGAAAAGCCAATTAGACAAGCTTAAAAAAATATCTCATCCTGAAATTACTGACATCCTTAAATTGAGTATTAAAGGACTTGATGCGGAAGAGAAAAAAATTTTCTTTTATATAGCATGTTTCTTCAGCTTTTATTATGCTTTCTCCAACTCTTATGATGTTAAGGACGTAATAAATTGGTTAGATGCATGTGGTTATTCAACCAAGATTGGATTGACGCGACTTGAAGAAAAAGCTCTTTTAGCTATTGAAGGAGGAGAAATATGTATGCACCATTTGATAAAAAAATTGGGTCAAGAAATGATTCGTGGAGAATCATTAAGTGATCCTAAAAGCAAAAGCTTGAAAATTCTTCCCCACAAATTGTTTGACCTACGAAGCCTTCAATCTCTTTGTGCGAATGGTTGCAATAAGGTAGCATCAAATCTTCATTCCATACTTGATGAGATGCGCGCTTTAAGTGAACTAGAGTTGAGGGACTGTAGTGAGTTATTTGAAGTGCCTGACAGCATCGGCATGCTGTCGTCATTATATTGGTTAGATCTCTCAGGGAGTAATATAGAGACATTGCCTTCAAGCATCAAGCGTTGTTCGAGGCTTGAACGTCTTATCTTGGATGGATGCAAAAGGCTTCACTTTCTACCACAACTCCCTCCCTCTATCTCAATATTGTCTGCCGATAACTGCATATCCCTTGAGACTTTACATTTATCTCGCATTCATAATTGTTCTCATTGGCTAAATTATGATTTTTCATTCAAGAATTGCATGAAGTTGGATGGGCAATCAATCAAAGCTGCTGAGGTAAATTTGCTACTTAAGAACAATTTACAAAGTTCTATAGTATTGAAATATCCGGGAGAGAAAGTGCCTGAGTGGTTCATGTATAGGTCTCACCAATCTCCCCAAACTGTGGATATCCCTTCTATTCCACAACCTTGGGATGGCACTTTCATTTTCTGCGCCATCATTTCTGAATTACGAGTTGTACAGCGTGGAAGACTTTTTGCCGAATGTTTGATTGATGGTCAACATGTCCGCACGTATGATAGAATGGGACTCTCATTTAAGCCCCTATTGTCTGATCATGTTATTCTTTGGAGCGATGAATATCCAAGTGGAGAAGTTCAAAGGAAAATTAAAGAAAAGAAGAGAGAATCTCAAGACAACACTTATCATCCTTTGCTTCAAATTCGATTCAGTCTCCTTTTGTATCCTGAAAGTGATGTACAGATCAAAGAGTGTGGGGCATTCCCTACATCTGCACTTCAATATCAGAATTACATCCAGCATCTTCAATTGGCATTACAGTTGAGGAGTCATCTCGAAAATGCAAATATTGCAGCTCTCATGAGTTTGGAGAATTTGATTCCGAGTTTGAAAGCTATAATGAATTTGAAGAATTTGATTCTGAGTTTCAAAGCTCTAGTGAGACTGAAGAATTCGAGACGGAGTTTGAAAGCTCTTAGAAATTTGAAGAATTTGATTCTATGTTTGGAAGCTTTGATGAACTTGAAGAATTTGAATATGAATTTGAAGAATTTTACTTTGTTAGAAAGATCTGATAAATTCAAAGAATTTGAAGAATCTGGAAGCTCTGATTAAAGCCGTGAAGATGAATGATCTTCTCACTTTAACTTGATACATTTCTTCCACCCGCCTCAGAAAAGGTATGCTCTGATTCTAGGGTATCCTTGTGTTGCATTGACATGCATACAATTAATCCAAGATTTTTTGTCATTTAATTCTATTCTCGAGCAGTCTAGATGAGTTTTCTTATTTTAGCCTTGCTTATTGTTTAAGAGATTATGAGAGTAGTGACGATTATATTACGGCCACAACTTCATTTTGTTGGATATTCAAGAATTGAATTTAACTGCGCATTAAGTTTATTATTTCTCTTACTTCTAATTTTTCTATGCAGACTGAGAACGAAAAAGATTTGTGGTATGTGTATACATGTATCAATCAATCAAATGTGAGTTCCCTCCTCTGTGTGTGTGTATTGTCTTCATTTACCGTATTGTTGTGCCTTCTGTGATCAAGTTCATGTATGTACACATGTTAAGAAGCAGTCTGGGAGTGTAATCACAAGAAAGCATGTCAAGATTAAATATGAGCTAAACAAGAAGCAACAGGTTCCATCTTTAATTTGAACATTAATATTATCCTTTTTTTTTCTTTGTAGTCCGTGTCCCTCTCATGGCTACATTTCCATTTCATTTATTCACAAGGCTGCATCCATTAAAGTCATAAACTCATAATCAACACCCTAAAAGTTTGATCTAGGTCAAGTCATTCAACTATGTATCTTCCTTTAAAGTAAGGTTTTAAGAAAAGCTTTGAAAATATTTGCAAATCTACAAAGTTGCATTTAATTAGGGATACTTTAAAATCTTACCATTTGAACTATGACAAAAGAAATTAGCATGTTGCATTTGATTCAAATGAATTAATTTCTGATATAAGATGCAAGATTTGGACATTGATAAAGAACCAAATTTAGTAGCAATAGAAGAAATCAATTAGCATACACCAGAAGTAGTTTGAAGGGAATATAGACAAGTAACAATAGTAATCTTCTATAAAATATGGTAAATCGATACTTTCTTTGATGGAAGATTTCTTATTGAAGTTTTCCCATTGTCCATCTCTTTAGTTACTAGCTATTGTGGTTGTATACTAAATGTGATGGTTACCCTGTTTGGCTGAACGGCAGAATACCAATAGCAGAATTTTGTGTTCTATATTGTGCAAGTTAGATGTTACAAAGTGAAAGATATATTAGGTTTTGTTATCCAATTTATCATTGGTTGATTGCCATGCTGGACTTTTTTTTTTAGATGTTTGAAGTCAAATTAGTAAATATGTCTGCATGTGTGGGTGGTTTGTTCATATATTTTTTCCATGAATGTATCTGACTTGAAAATTGAATGTAAGGTTATATTTTTGCCTTCGTATTTATTTGATTACAGAAACTTGTTCTTCTACCTTTAGGACAATGTGTTTGATCAACTTTGGGTTGCGAGTGGAGCAAGAAGAATTTTGAACAAATTTTAAATATATGACTATATTTTGTGTTATATATTATTAAACGATTTTTGATGTTGTTCCCTTCGCAAATCCTGTTTTATTTTTGGCACATATATTTTGAGTAATTCCTTGTAATTAATAGAGAAGTGATGGAAAAAATGTGGTTATCAGATTGAAACCACGGACATATTTTTGGGACATAACAACTTCCTTAGAACTGAAAACCCCTTTGTCTTGATTCAGTTGTCTTTCTTTGTTTGTTTGGCCCTTTGTCTTGATGTTGGGACCTATTATTTAATTTGACTTTACTTCATCAATAGAAATATAGGAGAGGATTTATATCTTGCTAGTCCATAGTTCCTTTGAATGCTCACATCTTTCATATATCCAAACAGAGAAGAGGAGGCCGAAGAAATTTCTTGGTAAAATCAAATCCCACCTCAACCGTGAGATTCCATTTAACCCACTCTATTCCCTTCAAAGAAAAGAAGCTACCCATATGGTTGGGCCTAGTAATGGATCTCCAACATTCCTAATGCGGTTGAGCAATCCTTGAGCAAATGCATCACGTCCTGCGCGTGTCCTTTGTTTGCTATTCCTTTCCATTGTTGGACTTATTTTTTTTCATTAAGTGCAAAATGAACTAGATGCCTTGCTTGGGCTAGAAAACAAATTACTTTCTCCATTGTTTCCCTAATACAAAAATTATCTATTTTACATGTACTGATAAAACAAATTTTAACTAATTTGTGCCTTGAAGTTGAATCTTCTTTTCATATTTCTACTCCTATCCCCAATTAATACTTGTTATTTCCTTCACCTAAGGCCAAGTCAATTTTTCATAAAACATGGATGTCATTCCTTAAGGAGAAAAATTATACAAGTGTACAACAAAAGGCTGGCCTAATCGAAAGTGCTAAGTTATTTTATCTATTAATTATGGACATTTTAGAGAATATAATGTTTAGTTACTTTTGAGGTTTATATTTTTTTTTTATATACAAAAGCTCGACACTCTTAAATATTGTCTTATATTTTATACGACGGAAAAGTCAACTGATTTTATTGTCGTCATTTTTAAGAAATAGTTGTTGATTTTTTATTTTTTTTAAATTTGTAACAAATGGTCTTTTGAATTTTATTATCCAACTTGCACAATTAAAAAACGAAAAGATTGAAAAAAAGAATTAACTAGCATATACTATCAATGTTTAGGAGCAAGTAATGTTTTGAAATGTTTCCCTATAATTAATATTAGAGGGAGCAGTTTTAAATTCTGGATATATACATCAAAGAAATCAATAATCATATATATAAATATATACATATATAAACAAAAGAAAATTTCATTTGACCCCATAAAAGCGATTTAATATCAAAAACTCCCAAATAAATTCTGCAACAATACTGCACCCCCTAGGAAAAAGAGATAAAATCTTGGGAGTGCAATAACTTAATTGCCCTTTTTAAGATAAATGTAAGAATTTTTAAGATAAATATGTAAATTTCTAATACAAATAAAGATATTTCCAAATCAATATGTGAATTCAAAATAATAGTGGTTACAGGAATACCCCATTTGCAAGGTAAATATGAGAATTTTCAACGTAAATATGCTTATTTTTAACACATACAAAGATATTTGTAAGACACTTATTTCAAACACAAATAGATATTTCAAGGCATATCTTGGAAATACTTCTATGCATGTTGAAAATAAGCATACAAGTTTTGAACATTCTCACATTTATCTTGTAAATGATACATTATCTTGTAAATATTTCTTTTCTTTTAAACATTATTTTCAATTTATTTATTATTTTGGAAATACCTTCTTCTTCTGTATTAAAAATTCACAAAGTTGTTCTAAAAATTATCATATTTGTCCTGAAAATGACTCTCTCTCTCTTTTTTTTTTTTACCTTCAAACTTTTATTTCATTTTTCCTTTAGCGGGGATATGGAAGAATTTTTTGGGCGCTTTGATATTAAATTGCTTCAATGGAACTAAGTCAACTAACTGAAATTTTCCCTATAAACAATGTAAGAGCATATTACATGTTCAAACTCAACCAAGTTCAAATGTACGCCATCTTTATTTAAAAGAAAACTATTTACTTTAATTTTAGAAAATAAATGCATTTATATATTAATAAAGAAATATACTCATAATTTGCAAAGGCTCCAGGAACTTTCCGAAACACGTTGGGTACTCTGAAATTCTGAATGTAGTGGGTTGAGATGAACCTCACGAACTAAAACCCAGAAGCTTCCTTCGTAATTCTTTGATACTATCTCTGTTCATAAAACATGAAAAATTTTCTTCAATCTTGGCCTGTCCTTCTTCCATTAACAATCTGCACTTGCAGATCCTTGAATTTCATAGCTACAACGGATTTAGTGGGATCATTTCCCTTCTATAATTACTCTTTCAAATTTTAGTCTTGTATTTGGCGACTGAATCTGAAATCAGTTCTGGGGGAACACTACAATTTCTTCACTTGTTTGTCCGACTGTGTTCTTCTTATTTGATCGATTATTACAGCTATTGTGTTTTCCTCCTCTTGTTTTATTTCATTTTCTTTCTTCTTAAAAACCCATCACTTTCTGTTTCTTAAACTACCCGAAGAATTCCCCAAATTAGACAAAGATTCGTGCTTTTTTCTTTTCTAATGGCGTATTCTTCTCAATTGTCTGGTATAAAGTATGATGTGTTTATCAGCTTCAGAGGCACAGACACACGCCATGGTTTTCTTAGTCATTTGAGGAAGGAATTGAGGCAGAAACAAATTGATGCCTATGTGGATGACAGACTTGAAAGTGGAGATCAAATATCACTTTCACTTGTTAGAGCCATCAAAGAATCGCTCATGTCATTGATCATATTTTCAGAGGATTATGCTTCTTCAAGGTGGTGCTTGGAAGAGCTTGTGCAGATTATAGAGTGTATGGAGAATCAGGAACAGATTGTAATTCCTGTTTTCTATAACACAGATCCCTCAGATGTGAGGCATCAAAAACGGTCTTATGGGGATGCTTTGGTCAAACACGAAAAATATTACAAGGATAAGGTGCCAATTTGGAAATCAGCTCTGAATAAAGCAGCTAATTTATCTGGGTTTCATTCATCAAATTATGAGTAAGTTCTTTTCCCTCAACACAGTTGTTTCGATAACCAGTGTCGTTAGTATGTTTCATAATTTCATAATCTTGCTTCGTTTCCTTCTGGTTATAGGGATGAGGCTGAGCTTATAGAAGTGGTTGCCAAGTGTTTGTCAACAAGGTTGAATATGATGTTCCAAAGTGACTTAACAGGTCTTGTTGGCATTAATGAAAGGATTGCAGATTTAGAATCACTAATGAACCAAGGCTCAGAAGATGTTAGAGTCATTGGGATTTGGGCCATGGGCGGTATGGGTAAGACAACTATTGCTGCTGCAGTATTTAATCGATTTTATTCTGAATATGAAGGATATTGTTTTTTGGCAAATGTAAGAGAAGAATCAGAGAATCATGGGATTGTGTATTTGAAGAATAAAATTCTTTCTATACTACTCAAGGAACATGATTTGCATATTGGTACACCAAATGGATTACCCCCTTATGTTAAGAGAAGGCTTCTTAGAAAAAGAGTTCTTGTTGTTCTTGATGATATTAGTGATTCTGATCAACTAGAAAATTTAGTGGGAGCACTTGATTGCTTTGGATCTGGTAGTAGAATCATTATAACAACAAGGGATAAGCAAGTTCTAGCTAGAGGGGTTGATAGAATATACGAGGTTAAACCACTGATGTTTGATGATTCTGTTAAATTTTTTATGTCAAATGCCTTTGAGAATAATTGTCTGGACATGGAATGGATTGAACTATCAAGGAAGGTGATTAGTTACACTAAAGGCGTTCCATTAGCTCTGAAAGTTTTGGGTTCATTTCTTTATGGCAAAAGCAAGGAAGAATGGGAGAGCCAACTTGAGAAGCTCAAAAAAATGCCACATGCAAAAATTCAGGATGTGATGAGATTGAGTTATGAAAAACTAGACAGGGAAGAGAAGAATATTTTCTTGTATATTGCATGTTTCCTCAAAGGATATAAATCGCAGCAAATAGTAGTTTTACTAAATGCTTGTGGTTTTTCATCAATTATTGGGCTAAAAGTCCTTCAAGATAAAGCTCTTATCACTGAAATCACAGGATCAAACTCAGGAGCCTCAAGAATATTTATGCATGATCTGATACAGGAAATGGGTTGGGAAATTGTTCGTGAAGAGTCAATTCATGATCCTGGAAAACGCAGTCGGTTATGGGATGTTAATGATATATATCAAGTATTGGAACATAATCTGGTAAAAAATTGCAACTGTATAATTGTATTCTTTCAAATTGTCTTCTTGCTTTTCCCTTACATGCTTACTTTTGCTTTCCAGGGGACTAAAGCCATTCAGAGCATAACTTTGAATGTGGCCAAAATTGAAGAACTCTGCTTAACTCCTCAAGTATTTGCTGAGATGTCAGAGCTAAAATTTCTTAGCTTTTCCCAGAATGATGCTAATGAACAAATCCTACGCCTTCCCCATGGCCTTGAATCTTTGCCAAATGGACTAAGATTTCTTCATTGGGATTGCTGTCCTTTAAAATCCCTACCTTCTACATTCTGTCCAGAACGTCTCGTTGAACTTAACATGACTTGGAGCCGTGTGGAGAAACTTTGGGATGGAGTTCTAGTATGTATCAATCTGCATCATCATGTATAGTTTTTCTTATTTTGTGTCATTCGTGAAATGAAAAGCTTATTACAATCTGTCTTTTATGAATGGTGCAGCGTCTTGTGAATTTGAAGAAAATTGACCTCAGTAACTCCAAGCATCTATTGGAACTCCCAGATTTGTCTATGGCCAAAAATCTTGAAGAAGTTGAACTCTTCAACTGCAAAAACTTGCCTAAGGTTCATCCTTCTATTTTAACCATCCACAAGCTTGTGAATTTGAACCTAACACATTGCACATCACTTACAGTCCTTAGAAGTGATGTCCATTTAAGATCCTTGAGTAGACTTTCTCTTGGTGAATGCTCGAGGCTTAAGGAATTTTCAGTGACATCAAAGAATATGAGGAACTTGAATTTGGCAGGCACGGCTATCATTGAATTGCCTCCATCCATGAGGCTTCTAAACAAACTTGAAATATTCGAATTACATCGTTGTAGAAGCCTTAAGAGTCTCCCAAACAAGTCAACTAACCTAAGTTCTCTTCGAGAACTTCGGATACATGGTTGCACACAGCTTGATGCATCGAACTTACACTTCCTACTTGATGGCTCAAGGTTCTTAGAGACACTGTTATTACAAGATTGTCATAATTTATTTGAACTTCCAGACACCATCAGATTCTTATCCTCATTGAACCATTTATCGCTAAATGACACTGATATTGAGCGGTTGCCTACAAGCATCAAGTATCTTCCGCAGCTTGAAAAACTTGACTTGAGTAATTGTAGGAAGCTTCAGATTTTGCCTATTCTTCCACTAACCATCAAAGAAATATATGTCACTAACTGCACTTCCTTGGAGAGAGTCATGTTTTCTTCAAAGGCTGCTGATCATCTGAAGGAGAAAATTCGAGTTGGCACGGTATTCCAGAATTGTGTGAACTTGGATGAACATTCACTTAGGGCTATAGGAGTAAATTCTCATGTCAACATTAAGAGATTGGCAAAGGAACATTTATCAACTCTAGGAAAAAGCAAGTTCCTTGATCGTACAGTTGATGTTATTTATCCGGGAAGCAATGTTCCTGAGTGGTTCATCAACAGGACAAGGCAGTCATCAGTAACTATTGATTTATTATCTTCTGCTCCACCTTCCATGTTGGTGGGTTTCATTTTTTGTGCGGTTGTCAGTAAGTTCCCATCAAATGACAAGAACCTTGTTGGATGTGAATTGTACTTGGAAAAAAATGGTAAAAGGGACAAGAATATGGGTGCATGGACTAGCATATCTACTTGTGAATTTATGTCTGATCATGTGTGTCTGTGGTATGATGAACGATGTTTTCTGAAAACTAATGAAAGAATGGAAGCAGATGAAAGCAATAGCATGAAAATATCATTTGAGTTCTTTGCACAAACTGGAAATAGCTGGGAGAATAAAAGGGATATTGTGATAAAAGAGTGTGGAATCTGCCCCATATATGTTTCAAAAAATCAAAAGTTCATTGAGCAAATGGATTTGGAGTTGGACTTAGACTTGGAGGCTCAGCTTAAAGCAATTAAAATGGGAGTTAATGAAAGTTTTGATGAGAAGGGAAATGAGGAGACAGTCACTTTAGCTCCAAAATCCAATCGAAATATCCTTCCACCATTTCCAAATGGAACTTGGAAGAAAGCAACCAAAGGCTTAAAAGATCTCATCAACTTGTGATTTCTTCAATGGCATTAGACTCTTCTAAAGTTCTCTTTCTATGCAGTTTTTTTAGTGTCTGACATGAGAGAGTTTTCTTTTCTCTCTTTGTTTTTGTTATACTTAGTATACTTAGTGACAAACCATTCTCTCTGTCATATATAATAGCAATACTATTTGCATTGCTGGTATCATCCAATTCTGTGCTAATATACTTTTGGACTTCATGTACGTTTAAGAAAGCAATGGTTTTTGTAATGCCTTTTTTTTAATTCATATAATTGCTTGAAATCTTATTATACATGGATTTTTTTTTTTTAAAAAAAAAACAAAGCACATTGATTTGTTGAGGAGCCACGGCTAATGCATGTTTTTGTAATTATTCTCACACAGAAAATAACATTTGGAGAATGAGACCCACCAAGTTCCTCTAATCTATCTATATATCTTTAAAATCTCATAGAATCTACTGTTCATAGAGCTGGTTGAGCAGTGGCTCCTCTCACATGGACACTGTTCATAAAGCCGATCAACAGTGCCGGCTCAATCTACCATGTGTATGGCTCATTAGCTCCTTCCTCATTTTTCTTTTTGTCTTATTTTCTTTGAATGTTTATTATTTTGGGTTCCGTGCAAGCCTTTCTTCCTTCCCATGTACAGCATTTACATCAATTTTTTCCCATCTCCTTCTTCTTCACGCCACTTTACCATTTCCTTCTTCACATCACTTTCCCATCTCTCTCATCAATTCGGACTACCTTCTTTTCCCTTCCCTCCAATCTTTCAAATTTTGAATTTGAATTCGAAAATCCATCATACATATATGTGAATCCCATGTATCCTCAAGGATGTAGGTGGCTATGTCACATTGGAGATAATTCTTTCAGGTGGCGTTGCAAAATCACAACAATCTCTCTGCCCCTTCATCATTGTAGCTCTCTCCTTTTCATTCCTTGACCAGCTTCGCATGATGGACAGATATGACTCCCTGCAACCTTACAACATGGACCACCACAATCTCCTTCTCTTCTCCAAACACATTCATGCCTTCTCACTCCCCTTATCTTTTCTATTGTCTTCTGCTTTTGTTTGTTCTTTTTCCCTCTCATTCTTCGTTTTGTCTTTTTTTCTCTGTTGTTGCTATGTGCAACCGTGGTGTTTGAACAACTCTGAAAGCATCGAAGATTGATAGAAAGAGAAAAGAGAAATCTTACCCATGTCAGATCATGAGGAGGTGTTGGATTTACTTGTACTTTTTTGTTTAAATGATCTTTGTTCATTGACTCGTGTTTTGATTCTTTTGTTCAAATAGGTGAGGCATACCTGATCCTTTTCATCCCTTGTCCCCTGTCATCTTCAACCTCCACCTCATCTTCAAACTGAAGAGGCATGAAGATAGTGTCTCTTCAGTTTCCAACATCCCTCTTCATCTAGATGAACCACCATGCCAAAGCAAGCTTTTGAAGATGAAGCCATGGCTAACTTGATCCAGCGATCGATTTTCACCGCCGTCTCCTCTCTTACCTCCTCTTTCATGCTCTGTTTCGCTGGGAACTATGGCTTTGTTTGCCTGATTCTGAGCCAACATCGTCTCAGTCATCTTCAAAAAACCCAAACCCAGTCAGCCAAACACAATTTTTAGAAAAGAAATGCTCAAAATAACAAATCCCATTAATGAAAACAAGAGGGAGATAAAGATAATAAAATAAAAATGAAACCTTTTTTTGTGAGGGAGATGTCACTTTATTATGAATGCAGAAAAGAAGGACAGGTGAAGAAGGAGAAGAAGACAAAGGAAGCGAGTAATAAAACATGAAAATGGGAATGATACCTGGAAAAAGCTTGATGGAGGAAGAGAAAGAAGAGGTTAAGAGGCGGCGAGGAGGAGAAGAAGGCAAAGCAGAGCAACGAGTAACGGTGGTGGTATTAGTGGCCGAAATCCAAGAGATCAAGCTGCCATCGCCTCCGCCATGGTTAGACTTGAATGATAGGATTTTCGGACTTTCCACAGTTGCTTTTGCTTCTAAGGTCTCCTTTGGTTTCTTGTGAAGATTTTTTTTTGTTAAAATAATGTTATTGATGGGATAGTTAGCACTCCTGACAACAAGTTTTCCTCTTTCGATGTGAGTAACCATTTACACTTTTTAATTTACTGACCCCACTGCCACACACAATGTTGACGCTTTTTAATTTTCTTTAAAGAGAACATCTATTTTTTATATAATTTGAAAACCATTTACAACCTTCTTTTATATAGTAATTTTTTATACGGTGTTATATAATTTAAATCTTTTAGATTTTGCAACTATTAAAACAATTATTTTTTAAACATATTTAGATAATCCAAATCTCTAGACAATTAAGGGATAACCAAGAGATTCTAAGTTATATCTAATTTTGAAGGATAAAGATATTGATAGATCTAAGCCTGTATACAAGGAGTATGTAGCTTTGTTTTTAAAAAATACTCCCTCTGGTCCTAATTATAAGACCGTTTTGATTTTTTTGACTTTTTTTCAGTAAAAAAAAGTAGTTTCAGTCCCAAAAAAATATGTTTTCCTCAAAATTGATTTATTCTACTTATAAACTAACCTATAATCTAATTTCATGTGACATATGTTCTAATTTAGTGGTCTAATTTGCTTCTTTAACTTTCACAAAAAAGTTAAAATGGTATTATATTTAGTACCGAAGTGAGTATTGTAATATTGTGTTGTAAGAAAAGAAATTATAGAGCTTGTGTGTACCATACACTTCCTTTCGATTTTCACTATGCAGTTTTGTTTCTTTGGTAATTGAAGATTATATTAAAAAACTGAAAGTTAATAGCCTGCCCTTTTCACTTTTCAAGTTTAAACATTTTAAAATATATTATTTTAACGGATATAAAATCTTAAATATATATAATCATTGTATTAAAAAATATTATTTGTCATCCAAAAAAAATATTATTTATATTAAAGGTAAACTTTTCTAAAAGGAATCAGTTTTCCTACCCTTAAAAATTATGAGTAGAGATTGTTAGTGATATATAAATTATTTAGATTTCATTCATACACATTATTGTAATGGATATAATATATAAAATAAAAATGTTTTAATTACACTCCTTTTTTTTAAAAAAAAAAAGATTTATGGGATTATATATATTCTTAAATGGATGGATTATTAGATGGGGCAATGTATTGTTATTATTTGTGAGTATGGATGGACAGAGAGGAAGATATTTCTGTAGCTACGCTATTGTGCTTCTATTTGGTAAAAAGAGTTTCTTTGCCGGTAAAAAAGTAAACAAGGACAGAGTTTCAGAAATATGGTGAACATAGAGGTGATCATTTGAGGGATGCAAGGAAAAGGCAGGCAAAAACACTTAAGTGCACGTTTGGATTCCATCTTGGAGGGCCATAAGCACGTTGTGAATGACAAAAGCCATTTTGAAAAAAAAAAAAAAATGTTTGGTTGCCCTTATTTTCAGAATAATTTTTATTTTAAAATGACTTCTGCAACACTAAAAGTCAGAAGCAAAAAAAAGTGGCTTTTGGCTTTTGACTTCTGATTTCTGGTGGATCCCACGCCTTTTGTTATGTATTATTTAATAAAATGGGTAGGAAAATTAGACTGTTAAACTCCTAAAATTCTCAAATAAGATAATTTCTTTTAATCTAAAATTTTATTTTTATCTCCAAAAATTTACCATAATAATTTCTAATTACTTTGTCTCACAATATACTCCTTTGAGCTAAAATATTATTTTTTTTAAATTATTTTCCTGAAAATAAGGGAGAAACTAAGCCTTTAATAAGAATATATACATATTATACATGTATTATTTAATGACAATAATACCCTTTTTAGTAATTTTTAATCTAAACGTGTTTTTTAATATAATCATCCAAACATGTTTCTAAAAGTCAAATTAAAAAAAATCACTTATATAATCACAAATCTAAACATAAATCACTTCACACAAATGACTTTTATCCAATCTTACTTCTAAAAAAATCATTATGAAAAAAAGTCACTTCTCATCATCAGAAGCTCAATCCAAACACACTCTAAATAAATAACGCCAAACTTACATTTCCCAAATCAGGTAGATTGATTTATGGTAAAAAAAAATTCAGGTAAATTGATAGGATGACAAATTAGTTCACAAGTCATATTTAAGCCAATGATGTGACATGCTGTATCGGTGAGAGCTTGAATGCTTTGGTGCGAAATTTGATTATTTTATTAGATACAAATTCAAGAATAAAAATAATTATCATATATCATTGTTCAAAAAAATTTATTAAAAAAACAAATTATTTCAAAGGGTGTCAGCTTTTCTGCTCAAAAGAAAGACGACTAGGCCAAGCCGGGATCTCCTTGAGACATTATAGATTTATTTTTAAAAAAAGTTCATTAAAATCTTCTCATCTCCATGAAGTGGTTTCATTAGTAACATTAAGTAGTAAATTCTATCTTTCTTTTTTTTTTAAAAAAAAAAATAGTCATGATTTTTAACATTTATTTTGAACTGATACAAAATTTGGCATAAAATAATCTCTTAGATTTTATTGTTTTTAAAAATTATATAGAAAACAAACTATTTCAAAGGATATAGGTTTTTCTACTCATCAAAACATGAGTACAAAAAGTTAAACATGTTCAAATTATCTTGATCTCATTTAGACTATTTTATATTTATTTTCCTGAAAAAAATCTTTAAAATTTGTTGATCTAAAACCTTTTTTTGATCGACAGTGGCAGTTGATAGACTTTGGAAAAAAACTGTGGAATACTTTCTGTGTAACATCCTAAAAATTAATTGAGGATTTAGTGGGGGTAAATAGGAATTGATTAATGATAAATAATGGATTATGAGAATATTTGAAGGATTTTGAGGTATCTTTGAGGATTTTAAAGGCCTAGTTTTTCCCTTATTTGGACAATAATAATTTTGGGAGAGATTATTTTTAGACTCAAAAGAGGATATTATAGGAGGAAATAAATAAAGAATACTATGGGAAAATTTTGAGAGTGAAAAGAAAATTTTTTGTTCAAAAGAAATATCTTATTTGAGAATTTTAAGGCCTAATAGTATATTTTTCCTCTCTTCCTACTCACCTGCCGACAGTCCTTTCCTTCTGCACATCTTTTCACTGTTTCAATTATTAATTCATCAACCAATCACACTCAACTACTATTTATATATATTATATTATTATTAATATTATATTATTTAAATATTATATTATTATTATATTATTATTATTAATATTATATATACCCCTCACTCTCCTCCCCCTCACTCTCATTCTCTCACTCACGTCTCTCTCTTGCTCTCTCTCTCTCCACCATATATTTATTCCTATCACTGGACTTATCAGAGTCCGTCGGCATAGGAATAGTAAGTTTTTCAGCCAAATAAGCACGTTTTTGGAACCCTGTAAGTCTCCTCTACATTTCTATATCATTAGTTTTTCGATTTATTATATTTGAAAAATTAGACCTTGTCTAAGTTGATAATTTTTGGGAGTCCTAAAATTAATAAATTAAAGCTTAGGCCTCGATTTTATGTTTCTCTAAGTAGATTTTTCATTGTGGGAGGTTTTTCTTAATTATTGAAATTTCTGGATTTTTAGATATATTGAAAATTAGGACTTTTGATGATCTGCGGTGCTAATAATTTAATTAATAATTTTTAAATATTTATTAAGGTCATATGAGGAGATTTAATTGAATGATTTGACTAGAATTTGGACCCAAGGAAATATTGGCGGATTAAAAGTGGGATATTGTGTAGGTAATTATGTAATTATGAATTATTGGGGATTTTAGGATATCTAAGTTTATTATATTAAAGTCTAATATTTGAGGTATAATTTTCTTTAGGAATTTCGGAGTGACTTTGTGTGATTACCTGTGAAGCTAAGGAGTAATAGGTAACTCTGGAAATTTCTTTCGTATGCTTGTGAATTATGTGTAGTTTTATTTTAATTAATTATCACACAATAATAAGTTTGTCACTTTTCAAGCATGCTTGCTTATTGCCTATTTGCTATGGAAAATAAATTACGCTTGTTTTATTTTAAGCATGCTTGAGTATATTGAGTATATCTGAGCTAATAATTATTTATGAATTATTTATGGTGTAATGATAATCGCATTTGCATCCATGAGGGGTTAAGATTTGAAGAGGAGTTATATGATATCCGTACTACCACGTGGTAAGCCATCACTCGGTGCACAGTGGATGGCACTTGTCAGGGCCCCTCCTTCCATGTTTTCCTTTGGCCGGGATTGCATTGGAGTTGTGGGACATGTGACACCTCCTTAGTATGATTCTTTAAGGAGGGGAGCCATAGTCCATACTTGAGCTCTGTATCTTTGGCCGGATACATCTTAGGTACTGGTGAGCTTGAGATAATTCAGTTGTATGAATTAGTTCTCTATCGGACAATATGTGTTAGCCTATGGCTCCAGTCAGCGGAATAAGGATGGACGGTGAAATAAGGAGTTGCATATTGCACATATAAATATTTATTTATGAGTACAATTCATTGAGAATTTAAATGAAAGTTTTCCTTATGTTGGGTATATATATTTGAAAGCCATAAGTTATATGAAGAACTACATGTGTATAATTGGTTAAATTAGAATTATACGTGATTTGCTTGTGTATGTTAGGATTTTTCGGTAGTTACTGAGATGTCGATCTCATCCTATTATTAACATTTTCCAGGTGAATGACCTAATAGGAAGCAAGGGAAGACACTTGAGAAGTGAGCTTTGAAGGCTCTTTGTACTACTTAAGTTTATGTTATGTTGTATTTATTTTGCCATGGACTTAAGACTTTATGTTTTATTATGTTGTATAAATTATCGTGAAGTTTTAAGATTTTCACTATGACATGGGACGTATTTGAACTAAATAATTATCTATGCTGGATATTGGATAATTTTAATGCTATAATAGCATTTTGGTTAAGTGCTTGAACTAGAATTTTGGGGGGTGTTACATTCTGTGGGAATTAGTTGCTTAGAAAAAATGTTTTTTGCTTCACATTGTTTTGGTTTAAATTACTTAACTCAGAATGGGAGCAATGGAGCATATTTTAGATTGTACTACTCCCTATGCAATGCACGAGGAAGTAACTATTTGTAGCACAATGTTGTATTGTACGAAATGATTGCAAGGGCACAATGTTGCATTGCACGAATTGATTATAGGGGCAAGTTTGCTGGTTTGCTGTTTTGTGCAGCTTAAATGTTTGTATGGTGTTACCTGGAATGTTTTTGTGCCCCTTATATCCTTTGTGTTTTATTCAGAACCAATGGATGCTAAACAGTGAAAGCTTGGATCTCGTGCCTTAATGTTTAATGTTAGATGCATACTGTTTCAATCATTTTTATTTGTTCTATAATGGTAATTTGTGTTGCCGTTATTTTGGATGTCATTTATCTCGATAGATACTGAATTGCATGTCTCTTTATGTGTTTCCTTATGGTCATTCTTCCAATGCATATATCCAATTAGTCCAGAAACAGAACCACTAATATTGTATACAGGGAAATCTTTAGGAATGTTTAAATTAATATTTTTTTGGTAATTATTGTTGGACTATATATACTTTATTTCATAACATGCTATATTGTAATCATTTTTCGTTTAATCAAATCTCTCCGTGTAACGCACGGGATGTACATGCTAGTTTGGGTAAGAAAAGAAGTTCCTCTAATTTGGGTAAGAAAAGGGTTACACAAGTCTCAAAGTGTTTAATTATTAAAATGAAAAAAAATGCTTCCACTCCCCATTAGCAACATCTCACAGTAATAAATTTTGAAAGATGAATTATAAAGAGGATGGGAAAATATCGAGGTTTGGAGATATAGATAGTTCTAATCATAATTTTGCTTATCATTAATAATAATTAGATTTATTTAAATTATAAGTTTAAAATAAATATTACTTAATTTAAAGCACAAAAAATATCCATAAATGAAAAGAGATATCAGATTCATATAATCATATGGACTTGTTAAATTGTTATCACAACATAAAATTATATTTTTAAAAATGAATCAATGAGAATCAAAGTCTCGAAAATACATTATCTACATTTTTTACAGTGAACGTAATTTTTTATTAATTATGGTATAACTTATTAATTTAACAAATATTTTAATGGTTCAAGTTAAGTTATATTTATTTTGTTGTTATAAGGTTTCTATAATTTATTTTTTTACCTTTAATTAACTTTTATCTCTTTAAATCTCTGAATATTTAATTAAAATAATTATATTCAACACTCCATCGTTCTTTTTATAATAATATATAGTAAGAATCAGTGTTATACAAATAAAAAAAATAGAATTAAAATATCTTATAAATATAAGTATCATTCCAGAAAAAAAAAATCTATGATCCTATTTGATTATTCTTTGTCAAATAAAGTTGATTTTTAATAAATTAATGATGTTAAATGATGCAGCTTAAAGTATATATATTTATTATTTTTAAAACTAATTTACTTTTTTTGCTGAAAAAACTAAATTACTTTACTTTAATAACTAGATGTAGCATATATGATAAATAAATCTTCTATTTTACTTCTTTAATTAAAAGTTAAATCAAATTGATGTTACATTTAGATGGTAAGTTTGGTCCAAAAACAAAAAATATTAAGATGGTGAAGTGAGATGTGACAGGACTGTGTCTCATATTGGAGCCACATCTTGCCGCGTCCTCATGTGAAGGATGCTTCCTTGTTCATCCCCACTTGATTTTATTGATTCAATTGCCATAAAGTTTTAAACTTTCTTCTTTACAACTTCCAATCTTTTCTTCTCTCATCTCTAGAATCTGGTCCTTCATCTTTGGTGATCGAAACAAGAGAAGCTTTGCTATCTTGTTAGAGGATTTCTAAGTCCTGCTCTCTAAGCCATCGCCTTCCCACTTTGGTAATTTTTTGTTCCACTTCGTTAAACAAATTACTTCATTCGAGTACAGTTTTGTGTATTTTGATTTCTCGCACTCAAAGCCTCCCTGCAACAGTGAGTTTCACTGTTTGAGTTTGATAAAATCAAAAGGGGGAAGTTAATAGGAAAAGACTGATTTGTTTCTCCACTGAAGATTTTACTGCACTAGACTTTGAAATGTAGGACGCACTACCTGAAGTTGAAGATTTTATGAACATTTGATACATTATTCTAGTATCTGCTGATTTTTCTGGATTAATTGACTTTGTTTGACCCACTGAAAAATTTTCTTCTTGTCCTCTCTATCTCTCTCAGTTACATCTTCAAATAATAAACTAGGAAGCTCCACCATTAAAAATGGCTTTAATTAGTGTGTTTGTGAAATATGACTGCAAATTGAACTCCCATGTTCATTGGCAAGGCTGGCCACGTGTGAATCACCCAGACTTTCTACCAGATACTGATTGATTTTAGCTGGATCAACTTCATATTGAGCAAATTACTGAGTGTTGTTGGTCGTTGTCATTGTGAATTTCTGTTGCATGTTCAAACAATATGTGGAAATGATCTGAAAGTATCACAAATTTTTCTTTCTATTATCAGTAATAGAAATGCGTTAAAAGATCTTAGCCATATGGGGCTACCTCAGGGGACAAGAATGAGTTATGTTACCTCAATTCATTTTGTTTAGTCTTTTTTTTATTCTGAAGCTACGGTTTCTTTTCTCTTTCATTCTATCTCCTCTCACTTCTGTTTTTGTTCTTTTTGGCTCCTCTTAACTTGGAGTAAAGAGGGAGCAAACAAAGATTTTCCTATACTGAGTAAGCTGGTGGGACATATAAGATCTGCAGATAGAGACTCTTTTTTGTTTGTTTCTGTCTGATGGCGTTGTCGTCGTCATCATCTCAATTCTCTCGAATAAAACATGATGTCTTCATCAGCTTTTGCTGCACAGACACACGTTCTGGTTTTCTTAGCCATTTGAAAAGAGAATTGCAGCATAAACAAATTGTTGCCTTTGTGGATGATAATAAGCAAATTGAGAGAGATGTAATATCACCAGTAGTTTCTGCAGCAATAGAAGAATCATTCATTTCGCTTATCATATTTTCAAAGAATTATGCTTCTTCAACATGGTGCTTGAAGCAAGTGGTGAAAATCATGGAGTGCAAGGACAGATATCAACAGATTGTGATTCCTGTTTTCTACAACATAGATCCATCAGATGTGAGGCATCAAAAGGGGTCTTATGCAGATGCTTTAGCTCAGCATGACTCAAATTACAAGGAAGAGATGCCAAATTGGAAATATGCTTTGAATAAAGCTGCTAATTTATCTGGATTTCATTCATCAAAGTATGGGTAAGTTCTTTTCTTTACCAAGTTTATCTTCTGCATTTAGTCTCAAGAAATGAGAAATTCTCAAGGAGAAAAGGCATTATCTACTCCATTTTTTTCTTACTTTCTTTTGACTATTTATTGTAGGGATGAAGCTAAGCTTATTGAAGAAATTGCCAAATCTGTGTCAAACAAGTTGAGTAATGTGTATCAAAGTGACTTCACAGACCTTGTTGGAATTGATGAAAGAATTGCAGATTTAGAATCACTAATGGGTCAAGGATCAGAAGATGTCCGTGTCATTGGAATATGGGGCATGGGTGGGATGGGTAAGACAACTATTGCAGCAGCAGTATTCAATCGATTTTGTTCTGAATACGAAGGCTGTTGTTTTTCAGCAAATGTAAGAGAAGAATCAAAGAAATGTGGGATTATTCATGTGAAGAATAAAATTCTTTCAATGCTACTGAAGGAAAAGGATTTACGTATTGGCACGCCCTATGGAATACCCCCATATGTTAAGAGAAGGCTTCTCCGGAAAAAGGTTCTTGTTGTTCTTGATGATGTTAATGATATAGATCAACTAGAAAATTTAGTTGGATCATTTGATTGTTTTGGATTAGGTAGTAGGATCATTATCACAACTAGAGATAAGGAAGTACTTGGTAAAAAGGTTAACAAAATTTATGAGGTGAAGCCACTGGATTATGAAAAAGCACTCCAACTTTTCAACATGAATGCCTTCAAACAGAAGTTTTTAGACATGGAATGGACTGAGCTATCAAGGAGAATGGTTGAGTATGCTAAGGGGCTCCCATTGGCTCTTAAAGTTTTGGGTTCTTTTCTTTGTGGGAAAAGTAAAGAAGAATGGAAAAGCCAGTTGAAAAAGTTGGAGAAAAAGCCTTTCAATAAAATCCATGATTTGTTGAGATTGAGCTATAATAGTCTAGACCGTCAACAGAAAGAGATCTTTTTGTATATAGCATGTCTTTTCAAAGGATGTCTATATTGTGAAATAATAGCTCTTCTTGATGCTTGTGGTTTTACAACGACTATTGAGTTAAAAGTGCTTCAAGACAAAGCTCTTATAACTGAAGTCATTAATGTAGTATCTAAAAAGCCCATTGTATCTATGCACGATTTAATACAAGAAGTGGGTTGGGAGATTGTTCGAGAAGAATCAATAAAAGATCCTGGAAAACGCAGCCGTTTATGGGATCCTGATGATAGTTATGAGGTGTTGAAAAATAATATGGTAAGAATCAAGGTTGTCTCATTTTCTTTTCTATTTTCGAAAAATTTTCTTGTGCATTATATTTATATAGCTCTTGCTTGCCAGGGGACTGAAGCCATTCAAAGCATAAGTCTGGACATGTCAACAACTGGAGCTTTGTCCTTAAATCCTCAAGTCTTTGCTAGGATGCACAAGCTGAAGTTTCTTAAAATATTTACTCACATATCATCGTTGGATGCATGTGTGCATCTACCTCGAGGGCTTGAATTTTTGCCTAATGAACTCAGAATTCTTCTTTGGCAAAATTACCCTTTGAAATTCCTGCCTCCAACATTCTCTGCAGAAAATCTTGTTCAACTTGTCATGAACTACAGCAATGTGGAAAAACTTTGGGATGGAGTTGTGGTACGTATGAAACATACATACACAATATCGTGTTTGTTCATATTTGAATAATATCTCAGTAATGTAAGTAACATATAACCGTCATCATTAGTATAGATATTATTCTGTTAGGGTATTACTACGTCATTTTGGGTCATCAATACTGAGGTTTATCTCTCTTGTATACATAATGAATAGGTACAAACCAATTCATGTATTTCTTTCTGTTTCTTTGTATTTCCAATTGAATTGATCGCTCATTGCATGTTTCTCTCCTTTAATTGTCACAGCCTCTTGTGAATTTAAAGAAATTTGACCTCGGGCATTCTTATAATCTGCTAGCTCTCCCAGATTTTTCTACAGCCAATAATCTTGAATCAGTATCACTCTTCAGTTGTAAGAACCTGCATCTTGTTCATCCATCTATTTTATCTCTTCAAAAGCTTGAGTCCTTGGATCTATCATACTGTGAAAAGCTTACCAGTCTTGTGAGTGATATCCCTTTGAAATCCCTCCGCTCGCTACAGCTAGCTTCCTGCTCTAGACTGAAGAAATTCTCAGTGACATCAGAGAACATGAGAAGGTTAGATTTATCAGAGACAGCTATTGAGGAATTGCCATTATCTTTAGGATGTCTCAGCCAACTTGAAACTTTATCCCTCTGGCGTTGTAAAAGTCTTAAGCTTCTTCCAAACAACTTAGTTGGCCTGAGATCTCTGCGACATCTTAAGGTAACTGGTTGTATGAAACTTCAATCCCTCCCAGAACTTCCACCATCCATTGAAATATTATGGGCCTCAGATTGCTCATCCTTGGCTAAATTACCGGTATATACTGATCCACTCAACACAAACATGAAAGAAATTCGTCTGGCAAATTGCATGCAGTTGGATGAAACTTTGCTTAATGATATTGGATGGAACATTCATCTCAAGCTGATGAATCATTATGAGTTTGAACGTGTATCAGAAGATCAGGAGAAGCAGATTGATGATGTTTATATTCGAACTGGAGGAATATACCCCGGAAGCAAAGTACCAAACTGGTTTAAGTTTAGGGCATCTCAGGCTTCAATAACTATTGCTCTCAACATTCCTGAGGCATTCATTTTCTGTGTCGTTCTTTCTCAGTTCCCATTAAGCAGTTTTCTAATCTCCATCACAGTTGACTGCTTCCTGGAAAACAATGATGGTGATCATAGGCTTCATGTTAAGTCTTTGGACATTGTATTACCTGGTACAGAACTTAATTCAGATCATGTGTGTGTGTTTTATGTAGAATGTTTGGGTTTTATAAGTGGAAGAATTGAAGAAAATAGAGAGAGTTATGAACACAAGGTTTCGTTCGAATTTTCGGCTCAATCAGAGGTTGAGCAAGAAGATGAGGATAAAGAGATTATGATAAAAGGGTGTGGAGTTTACCCACTATATGCCAGAGAAGTTGGATTTGGAATTCAAAGATGTGATACGTTAGGTCCATTTCCTCCATTGTTGGAAGCTAGTGAAGCCACTGATGATCTTGAAAGCTCTAACGAGAAGAAAGATGAGGAAGAGGCAGTTTCTTTAGCTCAAAAATCCAATGCAGATATATTTCCACCACTTCCAATTGAAACATGGAAGAAAGCAAGTCAAGGCTTGAAAGATCTTGTCAACCTTTGATTTTGTTTTAAATTTGATCTGAGCATCCTTGAAGAAGAAGCAGAATGAAGAGAGAGAGAGAGAGAGAGTTGTCTGGTTCTTTCCTTCTTTGTTTTCCAATCCCTCATGTATTTTAGGTATATTCCACATAAATATAAAGAGCTTGTAAGCATGTAAATAATTGAATCTGAGAATGCATATAAGTACGTAAATAATCAGAATTTGAGTGTGTATGTAATTACGTAAATATTTAGTTGTATTTTTTATTTTTTATTTTTTCTGTTAAGCATCGTCCGGTAACCCAACTCCTATTGGCAACCGATTAATTCGGACTCCAAGGGTAGGAATGTTGCCCACATAGTTAAGGTTGTCTCCTCTCCCGATGAAAGCACTTCTCAGGATTGGAACATACATTCTTATACTTACAGGGGCAAGCTCACTTACCAGCTCGACCAGCTGCTCATTGATATATTTAGTTGTATTCTATTAACAAGTATTGTCCCTCCTAATAACTCACTCCATTACTTAATATTGGACCTTTTTAGTGTGGGTATTTGTGTTACACATAGAATATAATTCTAATTTTATTAATCTTCTCCAAAATTTTCATATTAATAATCTTCCTACAATAATTAAGTAACATGAAATGAGAGAATTAAGGTGTTAAGGTATTTGAGAAAATCATGTCATATTAATTAATTTTATCAACAACCTTAATATGATTAAATTAAGTAATAAATAGACCTTATATTTAAGGATAGATTGAGTACTAAGTAGCGTGAATTATATGTATTGTCTCACTATATATATTAAATCAACAACTTAAAATAGTTGGATAAGTTATAAATTAAGAGATCTTGCTAAACATATTTTGCTAATTGAATATTAAAAAAATGTTGTTTTTCACTGCTATTTTAAATTTCGTTTTGTCTTTTTTTTTCAAAAAAAAAATTCCTCTAATTCATACAACTGTTTTAACATTTTGTAAAAAAAAAAAAAAATTTGTCAGATAAATTTATAGCAAGAAATTGAGAAAATAATTTAAGGTTATTTTTATACTAATTTTGGGTTGAGAAATTAGTTGTCTCTACTATTATTAAATTAAACTAAATGGAAATTTTAACCCTCATTTTATTTTTCAACTTTATCAGGTTACTTGGGCTTTTCGCTTAAAACACAGCAATAATAAGCTCCACCTATTGTCGTTTTTATCACAAAGGATATACGACTTGCGAATTGCGATTTCATCTTCGCCAAAAGGCCAAAACCATCAAAACGATTAGGGCAAGTGACAGTCGTCTGCTTTACTTCCTCCTTCTGCTTCCTGTCGTCGATCCCACAACCCCTTTATTTCAACGCCTATATAACCCCGAAAAGGTACAATCTTTTCATCATTCTTGCAAACACTCGCTTCCTTGCAAATGGGTTTTACTTGTTTCTTGTTAAAACAATAACCTATCAACAAATTGTTCCGAACTTTCAGCTGAAAGACTCTGGACCTTATTGGGGTTTTTATAGTTTGCTTTATAACATGAAATGTGGAATGGGAAAGTTCTGTTTGTAAAAGGTACAATCTTTTCATCATTCTCTTGCAAACCCACGCTTCCTTGCAAATGGGGTTTATTGATTCTTGTTAGGACAATAAACTCTAAACAAATTGGTCCAAACTTTCAGCTGAAATACTGTGGACCTTATGGGGCTTCTGTTGTTTGCTTTAGAAATGTTGAATGGGAAAGTTCCGTTTGGCTCAACTGTTAATCTTCATTTTACGCAGACCCATTTTCTTGGCTTGTTTTTAGTCGAAATTTAAATTTGTCTTCTTTGAAGACTCCTTAACTTCAAATTAGTTGCAACTTCCCCCTGGTTGAGTTGGTTGAGTTATTATGCTTTTCCTTAGATTCCCAGAGTGTTATTTTAACTTGTGATCATCTACTAAACCTGCATACATGAAGGTAGTTTACCATGTTCAACAAAATCAAGCCGATGTATTGATTGAGTTCCTGAATTTAGAGGGATAATATTTATCAAAAGTGTTTTGTTGTCAATTGGTTCTGACATGTGGACTTAGTGTGGTTCTTGTCCTTGTGTTTGTCTCTAGTCATGGACCCGGAGAAGGAGAGAATTAAAAGTGGATGTCAGAAGATTCTGGAAGGAATAGATTCAATGTCTTTGGTAAATTTAGATGACCAGCAAGTACACTCATTGGTGATGATGAGAGAAATAGCCCGTGGGGTTGTTGATGATAGAGATAGAAGGGTAAGAAAGAACAATGGCTGCTGAAATTTTGACATTAATTTTCCTTGTCCAGGAAGCCACCCTCATAAATTGTATGCTGTTCACAGGTGACAAAGAATGACGTGATTAGTGCTTTGCGCAGCAGCATCGATAAAATGGTGCCTAAAGCTTCTTTCATAAATAAAACATTATGGATTATATTCCAACATTGTGTCTCAAATGACTTAGTCCAGTTTGCAGGTGTGTGCATCCAGGGACATTATTGATGTAATAAGCAGGATGTCTTTTGAAGGCTTAGATGACCAAAGAATGCATTTAGTACTGAGGATGAAAGAAATTGCACATGGGATTGCTGATAAACAAGCAAGAGCTGCAGTAACTAAGAATGACATGCTTGCAGAACAAGTAAATGGCTATTACATCTTTATATACATCTTTTAAAGTTTTCTTTCTCCGTCTAGAATTCTCTTAAGGTAAATTGTTCAGTTTTGCAGGTTGGAGTTTCTTATGACGGGATAGGATATAGTCCCATGACCGAGTCAGCAAGGACCAGTAATGGAGATGTCCTAATAGATGAGGAACAAGGCTTAATAAATGAAAATGAGATGTTGGAGGTAGAACATGTTTTAGGACTTGAAAATGGAATAAATGAAGTACAGGAGATCCTGTTGCCATCTTCCTTTCATCAATTTCTTCTGTGGCCTCCAGATGATTGCATCACTTTGGAGTGGGTTCAAGACATGATGTTCACTCTTGAGCAGGCTTCGCAGAAGATGTTGCCATCTGAGTTATGCCACGTCATACCATCAACGTTGGTAGACAAATTGATAGATTCTGCTTGCAGTATACTACGAGAAGAACCAAACTGTGTGGAGATAAATTGTCAAGGAGAAGATTCAAGGGTCATTGTAGTAGGTGACATCCATGGGCAGTTTTCGGATGTACTGTTTCTTTTCAAGAATATTGGCACACCCTCTGAGAGCCAGTTCTATGTTTTCAATGGAAATTATGTAGATAAAGGAGCATGGGGCATGGAGGTTCTTTTGGTCTTGCTAGCTTGGAAGGTAATTTGATGGCAATGATTTTTCCTACATTTTGATGTCTTAATTATATAACCTATTAACTATTACTACTAAATAACATGCAAACGTATGTTTTATTCATACAAGCTTAATTATGGACTAAAGCCCATCATTTTAACTTTCAGGTCTTGATGCCTCACAGAGTATTTCTACTCCGTGGAAATCATGAATCGAGATATTGCACTGCAAGATATGGTTTTAAGAAGGAGGTGCAGATGAAATATGGTGGTGAAGGTGAAGATGTATATAATAAATGTCTAGAGTGTTTCAAGGAACTTCCATTAGCTTCAGTTATAGGTGGTTGTGTGTATATTACTCATGGAGGGCTTTTTCGTAGCATAAAAGCTGCTCCTTTGCGTAAGCCAAAGCGAAAGAAGATGCAGAGAGTGTATCTTGGTTCTTTAGCTGAGTTATCTGAAGTTAAAAGATCTTTTGTAGATTGTCCTTATGAAGGTCCTAACATATTATTGAGTGACATTCTTTGGTCAAAACCATCTAAGAAGGACGGCTTGAGGGATAATACAGGTCGAAAATTAGGTCTATGGTGGGGTCCTGATTGCACTGAGACTTTCTTAAAACAGAACAAATTGAAGGTAAGTTAACTCCCATCTACCTTCTTGATTGATTCATTACTGCATTGGGTGAAATTATTAAAATTCTAGAAGCTAGTCATTAAACTTGTCATGAGATGTCTAGAAATGTTTATCTCATTATGTTTGGCAGTACCAATAATTATTCAAACCAAATTGCATGTTAGACGCATAAGCACATATTACATGCTTTAGAAAGCTTGTAAACATTGACTGGGCTGACATTTCTCCTCATTTAGAAAATCATTTTTTGATCTTCAAAATATCCAAATTCTTTTGTTTTCAAACTGTTATTGAAGATTCACCTTGTTTATGATTATCAACTTTGAAACTCCTTCTGCTAATATTCTGCGGTGCATTATTTTGTGCATAGCTGATCATCAGATCACATGAAGGACCTGATGCAAGGGTCGGTCAGGATGATTTTGGGGATTTGTTGTGTGGATACAGCTTGGATCATGAGGGAGAATCAGGAAAATTATATACACTTTTCAGTGCTCCTGACTACCCACAGGTTTGTGTTTTCAGTTGTAACTTCCTGTATCATTATGCACATATTTAGCATTTTTTACACCTGTGGCATAATAATTTCATTTTTATAAACCAAAGACAAACAATTTTATGCACATTTTGTGTTTGAATGATGAGATGTATCCTTTTGAAAGCAATCATGACGATAAGAACATCTACAGAAGTATTTTTATTTTTACAAAGGTCTACCATCTATCAATTTTGCAGTTTGGAAAGAGGAGATATAACAACGAAGGAGCATATGCAATATTGGAGTCGCCTGATTTTGGAAGTCCTAGCTTTCACTCATTTAAATCTGTAGGAAGACCTAAGGTAAAAATTGTCTTTTAACCACAATTGGCATTATTTTGTTTCCACAAGAGATCAAATGCATGGTAAAATACAGGTGTCACAAAATGACTTTTTTATTAAAATGAATAAGAGATTACTTCTTTAGTGTATTATTTTGTCTCGTGCAAAGTTTAGTTTCCATAGAAGATACACAATTACCTTCTGATTTTGAACTAATAATTTTGTCAATCAACTCCTATCATCTTTTGTCATCTGTTTGGACCCAGGTGGATTCTTATATTGATTATGATGCTGATGAAATGGACTTTAGCAAGCTAGACTCTCAACAAATGGTATGTTATAATGGATTTAGAAAAGTGCTTCTCAACTTTGCTTTTCATTCACTACATAACTACAGGTAGATGAGTATAACTATAAAGCCACTAGACATCTAACTGGACTGATACTATAGATTATAACTCAATCTTTTATTTAAAAAAAAAAAAAATCAACGTTCCTCTCCACGCCACTTTATGGTTTATTGTCAAACAAACCAATGATTTAGAGGTGGCAGCTGTAAGATTTTGGCTCCGTGGTCTCATTACTCTTGCACCACAGGCAGAATAGGGGGTACTGTATGTCAAGTTCCGTGCCCTTATAACCCTTGTTTATGATCAAGTCAAGCTTACACTTGGAAAATTTTGTAACGAACAAGAAGAGGAATTAATTCTTTGTGCTTTCACTTATTTATTATGATGGGAAGTGATTTTAGTTATTTTTTTATACGGACCTTCTACACCTTGATTATGCCAAACATATAAGCTGACCATGCTTTTATTTAACACTTGGTTCCTTAACATAAAATGCTGAACTTTCCTCCCATGTAAACTAAATAAGCTTTATTTGGCTCTTTCTCACTCGTAATATTAAGATGGTGGAACATGATCATTTTTCATTGCTTCTTGTTGTATTGGGTATAAAAGCCTGGAAATGCTGACTGAACTTTCTTTTGTGGATTAAGAATGCTCTGGCCTCAACCTCTGGTATTTCAGCTTGTCAAAGATCTTATCCAGCTGGGGTAACCCCGGAGTTTGACTTTGCGGCATTGGGCATTTATAATGCCCCATCTTGGAGTGTTCAGCTTCCTGATGGTTCAGGTGGTACCCAAGTTGTGCAGGTTCCAAGGGCTCCTGTGGTGGAAGGACTGCCTCTTCCTCAAAACATACAGGTTTGGTCGTTTGAGTCATAGAGTCATATGACATTTTTGTGTAGTACTTCCTCTCCTAATATCAAGTTTCTTTCTGCAGGAACCTCACAAGGCTGCTTATGAGTATTTGTTTGAGCTCGTTGCTTCGTTAAAACTTATGCTTATGACAAGGGTGGGTTTAGATGTTTCTTTATAAATAAAGAGAAAGAAGTAGATCAAGCCAATTGTAACAAGCCATACATGTCAAAAATGGGTTTTATTTAACATGTATCTCTATATGATTGGTTTGGTCTGGTGGAAGAATTGTTCTTATATTTCAAGTTTACTGAAATAATGATCTTTTGATTCAGGAGAATGATAACAGGTCAAGTCGGTCGGCTTTGCGAAGTAGAGCTAGGAAGCGAAAGGGGGGGAAAGGTAGCTAAATAAGGTAGTGGCCAAAACAACATTGTAGTTGTGGTCAGGCAATAGGTGCTCTTACTCTGTTGTTATTTAGATATTATGTATAGACTTATCTTCTATGGAAGTGAATCTTGATTCAGTAGTTCAAGCTTCACAGGAACAATGATTATTTGGGTAATCAAGGTGAGACGTCTTTGAAATAGGAGAGAATGATATAGTAGTGAGCGGGTATATAGAATCCACTTGAACTCTTTTGCATTCATCTTCTCTCTCTCTCTCTCTGATTATTTAGAAGTAATATGGAAATTCATGTGACAACAGAGAAGAGATTTTCACACACCTGTCTTCCCAAAATGACGATCTTAAGAGTACGCAATAGTCTATTGGCTAATGGATGACAATGGGGATGTTTCAAAAATACAAGAACATTAATTTTCAATATAAAAATGTTTACAAGTTGTAATTTTTAGAATTCATGAGTAGTATAACTTATATTTTAAATTATATATGGTGTATTGGATCTACGTCGAGGGACTTAAAATTTACTTGGCATTAGTACCCACTGCAGTACTGCAGCATATTGATTTCAATTTTATTTAACTTTTTTGGCCATATTGGTTAACTTAATTTTTCTTTGGAAAACTTATTGGTATTGGTCAAAATGTGGCTTTGATCAAAGCTTACATTGCAATGGATCTTTTGTATGTATGTATGCATGCGTGGCCTCTCAACAACAGGAAACCCAAAAAAAGCCAAAACAAAAGCTTTAATATTTTGTTTTCTTGTGGAAAATTTGGCCATAGATCTACCACGCACAAAATGGCAAAACAGATTATTTCATGTCTTCCAAAAGCTTGACAAAATTCTTCTGCTGCTACTATTATATTTGTATGTGAGCTCCATCCTTCCAAGTTAATATAAAAATTTAAAATCATCATTGTAAATATACAAATCTGAGTAGTCACAAATAAGGTTGATATGTGTGTTCATGTCCATTGAAATTAAACAAGTAAACTAAAATTTTATTTGTGTGCTGCACTGTATTGCTATAGAAAAATATATTATCGCTTTCTATTGTGATTTATTGACAATAGAAATTGATTCACTCGGTCATTCTTTGTAATGTATGAGCTATACAGAAAATTAATATATTAAATGACAAATAAATTATTCAAGTTAATAGAGATGTATTTAATTAATAATGAACTTGAATTCATAATTAAAATGAATGGTAAAATTTAAATTTAAGATGATTAAAAGAAGAGCTGACAGAACACTAAAGAATATGAGAACGAGATTCACTGATTGATTTAATAATAATGCTTGGAGGGAAAACTCATGCACAAATGGGGCAAGAGTGAAAATTTAACATTGAGAGCACAATTCAAAGTAATTTTTTATGACATTGTTTATCATTGATGCACTTTTATATTGATAAGATAATATACTATAAATCTGAAATTTAAACATTATTAGAAGAAATTTTGGCAGGCTCGGTCTGAAAAAAAAAAAATATATTGGCAGGTATGCATGCCCTTCATCTCCTAATGCCTAACTCCTAACTCCTAACTAAAAATTGGCAAGTTAAAACAAACATTAATTCCCTGTAAATAACAAAGTTATAAATGGAAAAGGCTTACATTAGTACAGCTATATTTAGTTGAATATTAATACTAGCTATAATCTGCAATAGAGAAAACTACTAGTCGTAAAAGGTTTTAAGATGGTAGAGGCAGGCCACGTGAATAAACATTTACTATGTTCTGCTAATATTAGATTCAGTTTTTATTATCATTTAATTTCTGACACCTATAAAATTTATGACCCACTCCACCTCAAACTTAAAACTTGATAGATCACATAGCTTTCATTGATTTAAATCAATTAAATTGCGTGGCAAAATATAAAAGATTTCAGATATGAATGAATGAGAAGATATTTACCTGTTAAATCAGCAGTAATTAAGAAGAAAATGAAAGATGTAGAATATGTCATCAATTGAATTATGCATGCACGATATATATAATCTAATATAATAATTAATCGATGTAATCATGACTCAATTTTCCATAACTGGCGGTCAAGGATTAGATCAGCACAAATTAAAAAAAGGATTAAAGACTAATTTTGTCCTTAAGTATATGTAGGATAGCGATATCACCCTGAAAGTATGAAAAATGTAACAAAATCGCCTTAAACTAACAGAAGTGTTAACATACTTCACGTCATGATCCACATTAACATAAAATCCTGATAGTTTTCCTCTATGTGCAATTTTGTCACTTATGTTTAAAAAAACTTTGAGCTCAACATTGTACCCCAAAAGGTTTTTGGGACAAAATTACTCATTGAGAAAAACTATCCGGGCAAAAATGATTCATCTTTATGTCCACTTGGATCACAATATGGAGTCTGCTAACATTTCCGTTAGTTTACGACGATATAGCTATACTTTTCATACTTTTATGGCAATCGAATTCTAAAAAAAAACATTTATAAGGCAAAATCACTGCCGAACAAGGAATCCCCATTTAAAATTGGTATTTATAAAAATAAAGGATGAAAGATTCAAAACTATAAAACTATATTATGCATTAATCCCTTTCATTACTACTGTTCCTTCCTTTCCATTTCTCCTTCTAAAGATCCCATTTTTACAAGTAATCTCTCTCTCTCTCTCTCTCTCTCAATCTCTGTGTACTTTGAAGCTTTTCTTTTTTTCTCTTCCCTTTTGGGTTGTCTCTCTGCACTTTCCCACGTCACGCCGTTACAACCGCGAAATCTCTCTCTCTCTCTCTCTCTCTCTCTCTCTATCTATCCATTCCATTTCTTCCTACCTCCATTCTCATTTTCCCTCTCACCTTTCTTCTTCTTTCCTTATTATTTTAGGGTTCCCATTTTCAAATCCCCCAATCTTCCTTCCCAATTATCACCCATCAAATCCTCACCCATGACTTCTACTTCTGTCAAGAACAACTTGATGCCCCCAGGCCTCGTTTCAAATCTCCAACAAGTCCTCCTCAGTAAAAAAGGAGCTGACGAGGACGACAAATCCGAGGATGTTCCTGAAACTACCGAACCTTCTTCTTCATCTTCGGTTCTTGATTCCACTGAAGTTAATGATAGCTCAAAGCCTATTGTTTTGGTTACTAATAGTGATGGGGTTGATTCCCCTGGTCTTGTCTACTTAGTTGAAGCTCTTGTTCGTGAAGGGCTTTACAATGTTCATGTCTGCGTTCCTCAATCGTGGGTTTTTTCTTTTTTATTTTTTTGCATCTTGATTTATACATTGTGCTTTGAATTTTGTTGGATTGTTGTTCGATGTTTTTAAAGTATGCATCTTTTCCTCCTACATTTCACATTCCTTGGTTTTATTAGAGATATTAGGATCATAGTTAAATAGTTTAGATCAATTGTGAGCGTTGGTTAGTGACTCTAGCTATATAAAGGGTCCTATCCTAATGGTTAAGTGTGTGTGAAAATAAAGAGGAGAGGACGAGGATAACTTGGGTCTCCTACCTCAAGATTATATAAGGTTGATCTTGGTTTATTGAGGTTGCCATAGTTGTATGGTGTATGCATTTAATTTGAATATTCTTCTTCAATTAGTGAAGTTAACAGGTTTATTGGTTCACCCTGCATTTGCATTATGTTTTCTCTGTTCTCCTCCTATCTCTTAGCGTTGTTATTGAATCTGGGATATCGTTGTAATTTGTTAGTTTGTAAAATGGTTGCTTTAGGGATAAATCAGTTTCGGGGCACTCTGTAACTCTCAGAGAAACTGTGGAAGCAAGGTCTGCTGAAATTGATGGTGCCACTGCCTTTGAGGTTTCAGGTATGACATTTTTCCTTTTTGCTCCTGTTTCTTGCCCTCCCTTTATGTGGGTCTTAAAAAGACTTGAGGGGGGTGTGATCAGGCTGAATTTGTTTGGTATTGTTTTTTGAATGGAAACTTCATTCTACATATACACATGTAAGAGAAATTTGTTTGGGGTTCAGATTTGTTCAGAAACCATGCCTTTTTTAGAATTTAAGCTGAGTTTTATCACGCGGTATTTGTCACATTTTCTCAGTGTTAATGAGATTTAACATGTATCATATTCATGGGTGCACTGATGTGAATTTTTAGTGTTACCCATGTTGTCAAAGAGAAAAAAACGTAACCACCCTTAACATTATTAAAGAATAAATCTGACTATTGAGATTCATAATCTCTTTGCAGGTTTTCCATTTTGTAGTTGTGGCTTTCAATACATCAGAGTTTCACTATGATCTTATTCTTTTCTAATTAATAAATTTCAGGAACTCCTGTGGATTGTGTTTCACTCGCATTATCCGGAGCCTTGTTTTCATGGTCAAAGCCTATGCTGGTTAGTTTTTATATCATAGCATTATGCCTGTGCTTATGCCATGATCTACATGCTGAAGATTTGTGTATATAACATGGTATGCGTTTTAGGTTATTAGTGGAATCAACCGGGGATCCAGCTGTGGCCATCATATGTAAGTTGTTTGCCACTAAATATAGAGGAACTTTTAAATACTAGTTAGAGAATACCCCTTCTCCCATTCTGTTTATGGTATCATTTATAACTTTCTACAGATCTTCAGCACTTATATCATTAATGCCCAAGACCAACAATTATCTCATGCTTTAGAATACTCCAGGTACTACTCAGGTGTTGTTGCTGGAGCCAGAGAGGCATCATTAGGTGGTGTACCATCATTGTCAATATCATTGAACTGGTACTATGATGATTTGCTTTTGTATCTGGTTTAACCTAAAAATTTCTTCTGGAGATTTAGGAATTGGTATCATATTATGTAGGAAGGAGGAGGAAAGTAAGGAAACGGACTTTAAGGATGCAGCAGCAATTTGTTTACCATTAATAAATGCAGCTATCAGGGACATTGAGAAGGGAACTTTTCCTAAAAGTTGCTTTATGAATATAGAAGTTCCCACATCTCCTTTGAGAAACAAGGTTTAGAATATTGATTGTTACATGGATTATTTATTAAAATATTTTGCTGTATTAGAGAATATGTTGTAATGTTATTTTATGATATGAATATGAAAAGCTGTTTCCAATCTGTGTTGAAGATGTTAAAATTATGGTAATGCTTGCACTTCTTTGATAGTAGAAAGAGGGGATCATCATAATAAATATGTATTAGCTCACTTAGTGCTTGTCTTACACTAGATCCTTTACTTCTGCTTCCGTGCACAATTTTATGTTTTCATAATCTGGTATCATATCATCAATCTAGACAGATCACAACATATGATTTGTTCTATTATGCATTAGATGTGGAAAAGGAGACTAGCCCATCCAGTGCAGTGGTAGCCATGGTTGTGCATCATTGATAAGGATATTTGTAATTCTATCTCAGTGTTATATCCCTTGGTATTTTGAACTTCTGCTATTTACTAAACTGCTATATAGAAGCTAATAAATCATGTGCCCTCTATTATGTTTTGTTATTCTAATATGAATTTGTATTCAATAATTATTATGTGCAGGGCTGTAGTCTATATCAATTATATTATCCTAGTTCATCCTTGTTCTTGCATTTTATGTATTCCCTTTGTTTGCTGCATTATTTTAGTCAAACATGCTGATGATTTATCTATTTTGTATGATTTACTTTGACGATTTGACCTATGGTGAGCTACTTTTGTCCCTTGGAGTTAGATACAATTGTAGTTAAAACCTAAGCATCTTGTTATTTCCCATCTCTGCAAGTTTGTTATTTACATGGATGGATTGTTATTTTATTGGTAGGGTTTCAAGTTGACCAAACAAAGTAATCGAAGGCCTACTGCAAACTGGCAAGCAGTTTCAACTAGTCGATATCCTGTCGGTCATTTCTTGAACAACCAACAAGGCCTTGGCCTTAAGTTTGCACAGCTTGGCCGAGATGCCTCTGCTGCTGTGAGTGTCAAAAAAATTTAATAGTTGTGATTTGTGTATCCATCTGGTATAATAGCAGGACGTCTGTTGATTTTATTGTCCTAATATTTTACCCTTTCTCATCTTGGTATGCTTCAGGGTGCAGCACGTAGACTGACTACACAGAAAAAGAATTTGGAGATTGTTGAATCTATTGGAGCTGCTGGAAAACATGATTTCAACAGGGTAAAGAAGTACTTCAGACTAGAGGTAAATAAAAGGGAAGAACCTTATCACGTGAGAGTACTGTTCGTAATGAAAGCAGATATCTTTTTATATACTGAATATGGAAGATGGTAATTCGTAAAGATGAGTTGCCAACCATGAAATGTTTTTTTCTCTGGTCACATGATTCAGGTTGCGATCTTCGCACCAGTGCATATTTATTGATTGTTCTTAATATGTCTTTCTTTAAAGTATATAGTTTGTTCATTTCCTCAAGGTAAAATAAAAGATATTGCTATGGCAATGAGATGTTTTGGCGCTGTTTGTAGAAGTGAACTTGACCATACTCTACTTGCATCTGCAGTTTTTGGATAAACAGCATGAAGATATAGATGAGGACCTCGATTTTCGAGCACTTGAAAGTGGATTTGTAAGTTGGAGCATTAACTCATCTTCATTGTTTAGATTGTCTCAAGTGTCCACCAAGTTCCTTTTAGAAAAACTGGGTCTGGTTCTTATGAAATCAGTTGATGAAATAAGTTGGAGCATACGTTAATGATTCAGTAGTAGTGTGACTTGTTAGATTTTTATATGAACTTAATTATCAACTCAATAACTTAGCCCTTGTAGTTTGTTAAGGTCTAATTTTGAGTGGAGAAACTAGAGATTGAGTTTTTTCTGAATCAAAGTTAAGGAACTGATTCAGCAATTAAGAAAGATAAATAAACCAAAAATTATATTCTCCCAAAGATTAAGCAATTAAAGGAATCACAAACAAATAGGAGTAAACATGTCAGAAGCGTGTTCCATCAAAAGCTCTGCCTTTGGCATGTTCATGCATGTTCCTGTGTCAGTTATATAATTATTTTTAATGGACTGATTTTATCCAATATTCTGTCTACTTTTTGTTGCTCTGACTCTAATAAATCTGTGATTTGAGGAACAGGTTGCTGTGACTCCCCTCTCTCTTTCTCCTCATACTGAGTCTGACATCCAAATGGCAGCTTCTGATTGGATATCTGCCGTGTTTAACATAGAACAATGATCTGGAATTTCAGCGTGATTGTGTACATTTGAGAGTTATGAATATTCTTTCTTTTTTCTTTTGAAAAAGTGAAGATGGAGTCGAAAAGGGATAGTCACGCCAATTCAAATAGTGTTTGGTTCCAGTATTATTGATCTGATCTATTTTGGGGTTTGATTTCCTTTGATTCCTTTGTTTCATTGTTTCAGTTGCTTTTGGTCACATTTGATGTGAAGCAAATGCTTCCTTTAATATCATAGCCATAGGCATATTTTAAAAATGCCACTATGTCTGTAACTTCAATCTGTAGTAAAACTTTAGAACTGTTGTAATATGTATTATGTACTAGTTAAAGTTTGGTTGTGTTTTTACTTTTTATTAAATTCCCTGTTTGGCCAGAGGCCAGAGCATCCAAGCACTTAAGGCATGTTGGTTTTACACAAATGTATGTCGGATTTCATGTTAAAAACTTTAGTTAAATAAGTAGTTATTCACTTATTTGCTTCCATTTATAAGGTGAAACAATACACTCTGGGATGGAAATCCATAATCATATTAACCAGCCTATGTTATGCAGACAAGTCAATTCACTATTTGTTTTTTTTTTTCATAATTATTTTATAGAACCTCCCATATATTTTTTAAGTGAGAATGGTCACATGAATGGATAAATAGTTGAAAATAGGAAAATTTTGTGTTTTTCTTTATTCACGTAAAAAATATTTAAAATTAAGAAGATCTAAATTCTGATTTGAAAATCTTAGTTAAAAATGTTAAATTTGAAAATATCATTTTAACATAATTAAAGATTATGAATGTACTCCTAATGTTGAATAAAAGAACTAAGATAATTCACTTACACATTTTTTTTTTTTTAAAAAAAGGGTTAAGGTCAAAAATATATATATCATTTTGTCAAAAGTTTGTCCAGTACTAAGTGCTTTTTTTGGACCAAAAATGATTCTGAACTTTCAAATTATGATCAAAAGTCACATTTACCGCTAAATTGGGGTAAAAAATACACATATAATTTTGTCAAAAAGTTCATCAAGCACTAGACACTTTCTTTTGGACCATAGCTGTAAGTGTGACTTTTGATCCTAATTTGAAAGTTCAGATTTATTTTTGATAAAAAAAAAACACTTGGTGCTTGATGAATTTTTGACAAAATCATATGTGCATTTTTTACCCTTAACCCTAAAAAAATTGTTAAATTAATTATTTATAAAGATATGTTGATTTTTTTAAATATTTTTTTCAATCATTTATATTGGGGACTGTATTCATTGGATTATATACATTAACATGTACAATCGAAATTATTTTTAAAAAATAACAAAAATATATGAAGTACAAAAGAAATTCGTCTTACTTATATCAAATTACTTTGAATTTATAAATTATGAATTAATGAGTTTCTTTACGGTGGGCCAAAAAAGAAGAAGAAGAGTTTTTTTTAGCTTGAATACTGGATCACTTTATAATTTTATTTAAAATGACATGAATAATTTGATTGTACCTCCTTGTTAGTGCCTCAAATTTACATTTTGTTATACTTATTTTTTTTCAATTATACAGTGTAAAGTATATTTTTAATCTTTTATATTTACATTAAATATTATTTTAATCATTTAAGTTTAAAAAGCTTATATTTAGTCCTTTTTTTTACTAATATCGTCAGCTTCATTTATTGAAAAATCGTGGCTCATCATTTAACCACTTAATCATCATTTAAATGGGTTGAATCAAAATTTTTGTGTTAAATGAACTAAATGTTTTAAAAAAAAGGCTTCAAAATGACATCTCATACAAACATAAAAGAATAACAGTATACTTTAATATAAATATACATAATACACATAAAAATACCCCCCAAAAAAATCAAGCTAAAATATGTCAAATTTATTCCCTTAAAAATAAGGATGATACTTACATCAAATCTCTTATATCCATCACATCAAGTTCTCCAATTACACAATGCCATGTATATTATTTACTCCATATGGATTTAAAGTTAAACAACAATATTTAAAAAATAAGACACATGTTCATATATAATTAGAGAATTTAACGAAATGGAATTGGACGCAACTATTTTCCAGAAGAAATTCTTTTTCACTGGGCAAAGTGGATGCGGTTCTTTCGGGTCGGACCATCCAACCCGAAAATGAAAACCACACACACACATTCTTCTGATCCAATTTCTTCTTCTTCCTCTTCCTCCTTCTTCCCAATAGGGTTTACATCCTAAAATGGCGTCCAAAACGTTTCTCAAAATCAGCACTTCAATTTTGAATCGTGTTTCAAACCCATTTCTTCACCAAGCTTCGTACTCAACTCACAATCTACTTTCTCATGGCCACGATATCACTCCCAAGCTATTCCCTTCCATCTCCAAGTTCCCCACTTCTTTCGAGTTTCCCAATGGCGACATCGAACATCCCAACAAGTTTTCCTCTTTTGGCATGTTGTATCCTTGTGGCTTGCCCTCCCTTCGGTTTTTCTTGCCTGATGGTACATTTGATCTCCACTTGCTTCTCAAATTTAAATATTTCATTTTTAGGTTTCATTATTTGTTTATGAATTTGATGTGTTTTTTTATATTTAGGAATTTGTTTGAGGTTTTTGGAAAACGGAACAGGTTAATTTGTGGTAACCTTCTTGCTTTTGTCATGTCAATGGGATTGGATTGTTCATTTATTTGTAGCTTCTGTTTAAGTTGGATAGTTCACCTCTTAATGTAGTCATCAAATTAATATTAACTTTTGAGAAATTAAGGCTGATGAGTGATGAGGATGGAGGCTCTGTTTGGTTATATGTAAGTTCTTAGTTCACTTCATTTGCACTTGCAAGACACAACTTTTTAGCTACGAATTAGGATATTTCAAGGTGGAATTTTTTTGGTTTTTATTGTTGAAATAATGGGTCATCAGCATGGGTTGCTTGAGGGCCATTTTTTGTGGTTGCATTTTGTATATTGAGGCGAATTATTGCTTGCACGTTTGTTAGTTACGACAGACTTTAGCAAAGTTTCCCATACTAGCCAACTTATGTGATGAGATGGGGAGATATAAATATCAAGAAGATGACTTTGTTTAAATTCTTCTTTTTCCCTTACTTTTCTTTGTTCTGCAGGGGCTGGTTCATCAGAAGAGCCAATGCTCTTATTTCCCAAAAGGACATTCCAACCTAGCATTATACGGAGAAAGAGAAATCACGGATTTTTTGCTCGGTAAGCCACTCAAGTTTTTTTTTTGGTTACATTCTTCCTATATCATAAGACAACAAGAATAGTGAACTCTAATGTACTAATTAAACTGTAGAGATCTGGTAGACACTGTAGGAAATAGAACCCTAAGATGAAGAAATAAAACGTATGCCTGAACTGGATATAGATATCTAAACTGTGTTTGCTCTGAATTTCTCATAGACATAAGTAGATAATGTGGGCATCATCAACCATATCCTAGAAGCTTTATGAATTACGATGACTAAAGAGTGATAGGCCTAATGTTCATGGACTTTTAACCATGACTTATCAAAATGAGTGGATTCCATTACAATGAAGGACTACTTGCTTCATTATGTTTTGAAATGTAGGAAATAGTCTTGCATTCTATGTATAATTAAGTTATATAGAATAAAATAGAATCTGTCAAACTGCAGTGCAGCTTCTAATACGGTACTGTGCAAATGTAAATGACACCATGTTAATTTTCTTTATGAGCAGCAAGGCAACCAAGGGTGGCCGAAGAGTCATTGCTAGAAGGATAGCCAAGGGCAGGTCAAGGATTACAGCATAGTTAATCTGATGTTTTCCCCATGCATTGGATCTTAAGATTTACTTTGAATTTTCTTGCATTCCATGTTAGAAACCCAGCGAACCAGGGCAAGCTGAGTTAGCCCTGGTGCCCTTTTTTTAAGGGGTGGGGGTTCTAGGGCATTGGTTAACTGTAATGTATTTAATCTTTTAAAATCTGTTGATTGGTCAGTGGGCCAATGAGCATGCCAAAAGATTCTATACTTAATCTACAATTGTGTTCTCAACAGATACAGATTGCCTTTGAACAAGTTCAAATTCAATTACTCATTTTTCATGGCTATTAGCACAAATGGTCTGGTTTGGTGGATGTTGGATTTATACTCTGAAGACTCATGAAAATAGCTAGCAACTGCTATATTTTAAAAAATTAAATATGCATACCAAAAGATCTCAAAATATGATGAAGCCAGAATAATGTTTAAAGATGTAAAACAGGCAAGAAATGGTTAATAACTTTGTAGCCTAATGGTATGTAGGCTCTCCTATAGGTAGGAAGTTGAGGGTTTAATATCACTTGTAAACTCAGGCTATTAGTATCTACTCCTTTAATTGGAAAGGAAAAAAAAAAGATATGAAATGTTGGGTGAATAATGTAACTAGCAAATTGGCATATATGAGTACTTAGGTGAAACTTGAGTCAATTAAGAAAAATTGTATGTCTATGCACAAGGGTTATGGAAAAAGGCGATTTCTGTGAGATGAATGTGGGAAAAAGAGAGGTTCTGTGTGAAAGATACAGTTTCCATGTTCTATTCTTTTGTCATGTTTTTGCGTGTCATCTTGATCTTTACACAAAGAAGAAAAGACTGGAGTAAATAGTGAGGATTCCTCAACAAGACCCATCAAGACATTGATTTAAGATTCTGAGTGATGGAAGCAAGGGAGAGTGATTTGATTTAGATGCAAAACGAGGCCTTTTACCACTTTCTGTCATGAGGCAAAGTGGTTGCTGAGATTCCATGGACAAAGAAAGAAGCATAGAACTCCCCACTTCCATAAATATGGGCCCTTTCATTATTGAGAGGACCGGGACACTCATGCCCTTTATTCAAACACTTTATCCAAATATCACTTTTCACTTTTCTCTCTCTTTTATTCATCTTCCGCTGATTGAAAGTTAATTATCTACGCGTCTAGTCTTTTTGTTAGTTTTCTGCCCAAAATATTTTGATTTAGAATGAAATAATTTATAATTATTTGTGGTAATATATTTCAAGAACTATATCTTATAAGAAAATTGTATTCATGGTCGTCAAATGTTGGTGCAATTGCTATAGAATTGATTTATAACTATAACACACTGAGTTTAAATCCCGTTACTGCTGTGAAGACTTTATTGTTAAGCCATCTATAAGTATCTTAAAGCGTATTGTGAATCTAAAGATATGTCCTAGTTCTAATGAGTCGACCCAAATCATCTTAACTTTTTTTTTTTTTTTGAAAAAAATGTATTCAGGGGCTATTGATTTGTAAGAACCCTTTTAATCAACTTTTCATTCGGTTCTATGTGGTCAAAATTTTTTGGCTTCCTTTTTTGTTACCATTATTAATGTAAGAAATTTGTTTGGCTTCCTTTGATGATTTTCACAAAAGCATCATCTCATGACGTCTATTTCTCTAATTTTTAAAATTTGATATTTACTTTTTACCCTTAAAATTATGTTTTCTCTTGTTGTATGATACTCTCTTTGATTTTTATAAGCATATATATATTAACAAATTTACGTAATTAAAGAAATTCAATTAAAATTATTCATTTCTTATATGTAAAATTTTAAAGTTACCATCCATAAAAGTCATTAGTAGAAGTACTTTATTTAGTTACTTAGTACCCATAACCATCATTGTTGTCAAACTCACGAGTTGACTCCCCGATTTTACCCTTTTTATAGCTCTAATCAAAACGTGTTATGAGTCACTAAAATTCGTACTAGTTGTAAACTCAATTAAACTCACAAGTTTACAAACTAAGTTTGTCGTTTTTACGATTCTACCTTACAAAATAATATTGTCAACTTACTCTAGATCTTATGTTAATTGTTTTTATTTATCCATAGTCAATGAACTTAAATATAATTTTATAGAAATATATTTATTAAGTTTGATAAAGTATGAATGTTGATATATTTAATATAAACTATTCATATTTAAAATATATTTAAATTAAATTATTGTTATTTTTTGTATCTCTTATTTAATTATACAATTTAAACACGTATTTATTAATAATAGTAAACTCTTATGAGTTTACGGTTCTAGTTTATGACCCGAATTTACATTCTCATCACGAGTTTATTTAAACTTACTAGTGTGACAACCTTGCCCATAACATTTTGAAGTTAGTTAAGGATGTTTTTTAAGTAGAAAAACTTAATACATTAGGCAAAATGCCCATTATTTATATGTAGGAGATCCTTAATTATCATAAGAATAAGAGGGAACAATTCATCTTTAGTGAACTTTATATGTAAGCTATGCACCCACAAGTGCTGCCGTAGATTTTTTTTAACTCGCACTTATTACATGTTATATCACTGATCCTTTTATAATAATAAAAAAAAAAAGCAATAATAGAAAGGGGCTGTATTAATTCAGCAAATATAGTGCGATTAAAGTCTTTTCCCTTTTTTTTAGAAAATGAAATCATTTATATCTTTTTCTTTCCTGCCTTTTTATGACAATAATTGCCACCAATAAAGAATGTTATTGAAATTCTGAGAATCTCTGCTTTTGAACAACACATTATTTTGACCAGATGGTCGATGGCACCATGAACTAGAGAATATTATGTTTTTCTAGCCATGTACAATCATTAGTAAATATTTTTTCCGCTATTTATTACTATGTTATGCTCTTTAATTACACGAAGACTTATTAAGATAATTATTTCCATGGGATTAAGTGTTATTTAAATTAGCTAATATGTGTTATCATAATTAATTGGTGACTAAATTTCCATCACTAACTTAGTTAAGGATTCGCTTCTGTTATTAAAAAAAAAAAACTAAAAAAGTGATGCTAATATGTGATATAAAAAAAAGTGATGCTAATATGTGTGAAACAAATTAATCATAGATTGTATATCACTAAATTTGTAAGTAATGACAGATTTAGCTCATTAATGAAGAATTTCTCTGACTCTAACTTTATTATTTTTTCTATCCGTGTTCGCGTAGTTAATAATGGAATTATTCTAACTACTCAAATTATAGGAGCTTAGTTTGTCATATTGAAACGAGATGTTCTCATGAATGAAAAAAACTTAAGTAGTAATAAGGGTCAAGGGTAAAAAATACACATATGATTTTGTCAAAAATTCATCAAGCACCAAATGTTTTTTTGTTTTTGACCAAAAATACACATGAGTTTTTAAATTGGATCAAAAGTCACATTTACAATTATATTCCGAAAAAAAGAGCTTGGTGCTGGATGAACTTTTTTACAAAATCACATGTGTATTTTTGACCCTAATTTAACTGTAGATGTGTATTTTTGGTCAAATTTGAAAGGTCATGTGTATTTTTTGTCCAAAAAATATCATTTGGTGCTAGATGAATTTTTGACACATGTGTATTTTTGACCCTTAACCCTAATAACAATGATAATATTTCATGACTTTAGAAGGCTAATTGGATTGCAACTTTTAATGTGTGAATGTGTGTGTATTTACCAGTTATAATTATAAAATTCCAATAAACTAATAGTTTTAGGAAAGAAATGTTTATAGTTTTAATTGACATAATTACAGACTTGTAGTAACTCAATCTTTAAGATTTACCTATAATGACTATTTATAACTTTATCTATAAGCTTAAAAAAATCTATGATTTGATTTCTTAAAATGTTAGATCAACTTTGTAGTAGGAAAAATTGCAAGAATATTGAGTTGTAACTGAGTTAAAGTTAAAGAAGTGAGTTTTAATTAAATTGAAATTATGAGGATCAAATTATTAATTTCCCCACAAAGTTAAGTTTTATCTTTCTTAATTCTTACATTTTAACTTGTGAATGTGAATTCCATCCAACTGAAAAATAATGTGATAAGGAAAAATTTAAAACCTTGGTAGTAACTCTAAAAAATGGAATGTATATTTTTCATCATGACAACATTCCAGTCTTTCCAGTTTCCAGTTTTTTTTTTTTTTTTTTCATTTGAATTCTTTAAATTGCATTATTACAAAAGTTGAAAAGTTAGTGTCTGAATGAAAACTTTCCAAACTTTCTAACCCCCACCCTTGATTCTCTTTATTCCATCAAGACATTGGAAGTGACATTTTGTTGTTACTCACTTATTCTCTTCCATAAAGTTGAACCAATTTAGAAGCAACAAAATGTCACTTCCAATGTGCAATTAAAAATTATTGAAAACCAATTTATGGACTTTAATTAGATATTAATTAATTATTGTGATCTTTTTATATATTAATAAGAACAATTACGTAGATCATAAGAAATAATAATAACATTTCATATAAGAATTAATATTTTTATTAAATATAATTGAAATCTTAGTCACTTTAAAGCTTTCGAACGATAAATATTTAAGAAAAAAATACACATTTAATCATCTAATTTCATATAAAATTTGATGGCGAAAAAATTTCATATAAAATTTCAATTCAATCCTTATGTAGTATCAAGTTCATAAAGATTTGAGGTTATCCTTGAAAAATCCAAAAGTAATATCCAATCATTTCATCCTCACACAACACTAGTCTCAAAATGTTATGAAAAAAATATGGGGTTAAAATGTAAATTTGTTCCAAAGACTTTCGTTCAAGAGCTACTTTTTTCTCAGAAGTTTTTTTTTAATTCAAAAACATGTAGTTTCAAAACATATCAATTTTACCGTTTACCATTAAAATATCAACTGGATCATTAAAAAATAATATTGACAACTATTATTTTGATGGTAAAGGATAAAATTGCTACTTTTTGAAACTTTCGAGATAATTTTGAAAAAAAAAACACCTGTTAAAAAAAATAGCTCATAAATAAAAACTTACAAAACATATTTACACCTTAACCCAAAAAACATTAGGCTCAGAGCCAAAAGAACCTATAAATATTCATGAAAATTGACATTTAAACTTTAATTAAGGGGATATATTCTTGACCGAAAAACAAGTTTAAAGCGATATAGCCGCCACAACGCCATAGCTAGTCACCTTGATAGGTGGCAATATTGCAGGACTCTTTGGCCTCTTGTGCTAAGAGTTGACCATTATTAATCTTTGTTGTACGGCTTTTGTCTCCTTTCAACCACGTCGTCACCCATTATTAATGCCCCATATATATTGAACTTCAAGTTATACGTACACATAACTGATCAAAGGACATGATTGGCATCTCATAGAAATAATAACTACATATATACTACGTTGTAGTATTCCATAGGATCGCGGAGTAGAGTAGTATTGTACGTAGTGAGAGAAAAACTCTGAGATTCATTAATTGAGCTGACAAACATGTGAAACAACCTAAGACGTGTCATGCATAGTATAATGGAGAATTCTGAACTAGCTAGAAGGAACAATTAATTAGGTTTTCCATTAGAGAAACACTTACATCTCCGTCCTCTTATACGCAAAACTTGAAGACATTGCTAAATAAATAATATGGCAATGATGGATCAATTCAAATATTATAATAATATAACAACAAACAAAACAAAAACACACACAAATGGAGAAAAAAAATGAAACAACGGATTTCCCATATTATTCAGCTATATATGTAATTTAATAATAGGCAAATTAATTAAGAAGCCACTATCCTCATGCATATGTATAATTATACTCAAGGCTCCTCCAAGCTAGATGGAAGAATAGGGTTTGTGAAGGAGGAGGGCAAAGATGAGAGGATTGCATCAATGTACTCCATTTGATTTGCAGAGAAAGTTTGATGAAGATGAAGATCTTGAGCACAAAAACCAGATGATGATGGTGGTGGTGGGTAACACTGAATTCTCGCAAGAGGATCCTGTAATAATAACAAGTCTTGTGGTGAATAAGAAGAAGAAGATGAAGATGGTGGAAGGACTAGTGTAGTAGTAGTATCACTACTACTATTACTAGTGTTCATCATCACATAATCCTCAAAGCTATTATCACATATTTTGGGCACATTAATGGATTCCATTACCAAGTTGTCTTCGGGATCATAATGCTGATGCATTAACATCGAACCTGCTTGTGATGTGTTCATGAATCTCTCCGAAACAAGATGGTGAAGAAGATTGTCACCTTTGGTAATAATTTCACTATTCTCTTGATTGTTCGGATCATCACTCACACCCAATATTGACCAGGTATCATTAATATCATTGCTGTTGTTGTTATTGCTATTTCCATCTTCACATGAAGATGGAATAATAATAACATTGGGTGGTGGTGTGGTTTCTGAGATGGGAATAATATTCTGGTGAGCATGAAGAACATTGTTGTTGTTGGGGTTATAATTGGAAATATCGTCTACTTCAACATCATGATCAGGTTTATGGTGGTGATTATTATTAAGAGCTTGAGGGATTGGTGCTGGAGGAGTGGGAAGGTATAGCTGATGATGATGAAGATGATGATGATCAGGTTGTTGAAGATGGGAGAAGTTAAGGAGGAGATTATTAGGGTTTGAAGAAGGGAAGAAAGTTTCAACAGGAGCATTAATATGAGGGTGATGATGATGATGAAGAAGAAGATGATCAGAGAAAGTGGAAAAAGAAGGAGGGAGAAGATCATGAGAAAGGAGCTTCTTCTTGATGCTTGAGTTCCAGAAGTTCTTGACTTCATTGTCAGTTCTTCCAGGTAGGTGCTTGGCAATCTGAGCCCACCTGTTAAAAAAAAAAAACATATCCATCATCATCAACTTGTCATCAAAAGGAAAAAAAAGTAACCTTTTGATCATAATTATTATATAATATATATATATATGTATATAATTATCTGTATACACAAACCTGTTGCCAAGAATGCTATGGAGCTCTATAATGAGGGCAGCTTCTTGAGAAGAAAAGCTTCCTCTTTTCAAATCAGGTCTTAGGTAATTGATCCATCTCAGTCTGCAACTTTTCCCACACCTTTGAAGACCTTTCATTTTTAATATTCACTCCATCAATTACTTGTCAGAACCAGGAAAAAAAACAAATAATTGCACTTAATTGATTAATCATAACAACAAGTTAAAGTTTCATTTCCTGCATCAAGGATCTAAAGACAAATATATAATAATGGAAAGAGAAAAAAAAAAGCTACTATTACTTTGATGAAAAAGCTGCACGATGATGAGATGAGAAGAAAGCATGGGAGAGAATCTAAAAGATATATAGGTACTTATTATTAATTACTATGAAATGAAGATGAAGAAGCTATAATTAAAGAGAGATTGAAGAGGATTATACATGTAAGAAAGATGAAGAAATTTGCCTTTTTTTTTTTTTGGGGGGGGGGGGGTTGTACCAGCAAGTTTAGGGACAGAGCTCCAGCAACCATGGCCATAAGTGGTGATGTAGTTGATGAGCTTTTCATCTTCTTCAGGTGACCATAACCCTCTTTTCACCTTCTGCTTGTTGCAACAAGAATGATGCCCCATCTCTCTCCAAATATTTGGATTCCCTCTTCTTCTCCTTCTTCTTTGTTCCTTGTCTCACAATGATGATGATGATGATCCCTGAGGAGAGATATATGATCAGAGAGGGGAAAATAAAAAAACAAGTGGCTAACACAGTACTACAAAACATGCCATTATATTGGAAAACAAAATATGAGGAGTACTTTTGGTTTTATTTTAAAAAAGATGATGATGAGAGGCAGAGAGGGTCCTTTAAAGCTTTTTTAGCCCTAGCTCTCTCAGAGGGGGGCCGCCGGGGGGGAGGGGGGTGTTTGGAATAATAATACTAATAATATGAGTAAAAAGAAATGGTAAGTGAGTGAGAGGAAGAGAGGGTAATGAATTTAATGAGGGAGGGTGTCCCACTTAGGGTTTGTGGCAAACGGATAAAAGCTGCATTGTCACCCCTCTCTGCGCCACTTGTATTGCATCCCTTTTAATGGCCTTTTGCCTTAGTTGTCCACGTGTCACACTGTCCCCCTGGTGGGTCCCTTGCGGTGATTTCTCAAATTAATTACCCTTTTTACCATACTTGTTTGAAAAACAAGTTTACCTAGTAGCTACCTACTTCTATAGCCTCAAGAGGGATATAGTTGCAAAATACTCCTCTTATCCTATTTATAAGGCACTTCTATCATATTTTATATAGACCAAAGAAAACCTTTAAACTCATTAACTTTCCACTAAAATCTAACAAATTTACAACTTTACCCATATTTAATATCCACTATACCACATTAAAATAAAGTCAACACATAATAAATGAAGGGTAAACTTGTACATGCACACTAAATATTTAATGAGGTGACTTATATATAGAACCAAATAAAACCTTCTCTCTCTGCCCTATAAATAGGACCAGATGAGTAATATAGTAGCATGCATATGCAATTCACTAATGAATGAGTAAAATGCTACAAGAGGCGTGTGTCTTGGAGTCATTACTTCTCAAATTAAGCAATTATATAATGAATGATAATGATTAAAGAGAAACAAACCAAAAAACACATCAATTTCAAAACCAAATAATCATACAACTAACGACATCAAAACCATGCATTTATCCACACACATTAAAGGTGTGATGAAGTTAATAGAAAGAGTGGGTGGCCAAACATTATAAAATATATCCGGTCAAAAAAAGCCTTCTGGCGTTAATATATATATACACACACACACACAAACTGTTTCATCTTCTTTACCCCAAAAGTATATCTGCTCTTCTAGCTGATGATTGGCCATTGGTATATTAACATCACGTACCACTTTGTTATTAACTATGTATTGTTTACACTTCTAAAAATCGCATCAGTTTCAAAACCAGACTAGCTACATGGGACATTGAAACCATTTCTAAACATACATATATACAGACAGACAGACATTCATACATACATACATATATATATATATATAAATTGTTAAGCTAATTAGATTAAACTTGGGTGGCCAAGCCTTTCTAGATATGATAACATATACTATATAATATTGAACAATTATGTCATCTTTACAGAAAAAGTCATATGCCCTTCTAGCTAGCAGATTGGCCATATTTCGTATTAACATCATGCACTACTTTATTTAATTATTTATGTACTGTTTACCAACACTAAATGTATAGGTGAGATAGCTAGGCAACTTTAATTTGTGACTTTTCGTTACCGGAAAAAATGTTTCATAACAATAATATCAGATAAATCTGATTTTACTTCCAAAATAACAAAGGAAAAGAGAAAGCAGTTGTGTAACTAGCTAGTTAGTTAGAAATCTAGTTTTATGAATTCGTTTTTTGATGTTGAATATCTAAACAAAACTGCCTCTGTGTGTTGTCGTCTTGTAGATTAGGCTGCATCCAAATACAAACTATCATTTTCTTATTGGCTTTCTATTAGTAAAGTTAATTTAAGGATGACAGAACCACACTTATTGGTCAGTCCATTATGATAATTCCATTGTCTCTTATAATTAGGCATGTTTTTAGCACATTATCTTAATTATGTTAGATACTCTAATTCAAATTTAGCTTCTAGGAACTAGCCTTCTATATATATATTTTTTAAAGTTTACAGTTTTTGTGATATGACGACATCCTACACTGCATATTGTTGTTTAACTATCATAATCCTAGTTAATTTTGTCTTAAAATTAATAATATTTCAATTTTATTCTTATTTTATATACTTCATATACACACTTTAATGAGAAGTCCAAGAAAATATCAGTCAATAAATTCATTTTTTATACATTGAATTATAAATAAATTTATACAATGATGTAATAAATATAATGAGGTGACTTATGTCGAATACTAAAATGTATTACAATTCACTAAGGGGGTTGAATCTATTGAAAGAGGCTGACTAGATACAATACCTGGCAAACTAAAGTTTGAAAGAGGCTGATGATTACAATTCACTAATAGGAGGATTTTTTTGTCTAGCAAAAAAATATATTATTACTACCATTATGGTCCTCATTAATTATAAGTTACTTTGTAGAAGTAGTATGATTTTTATTATAAGTCGCCAATTGACTAATTTTTTTTTTAATATCACCCATATTTAAAGTTTGATGCAATTTTTATTTTCCACTTCTCAGCATGTAACTCAAACTTTAAGCAAAGTAAAAATTTAACTTTTTTTTATTTTCAAACAATTTTAATAACTTGACTACCTTTCATTAATTCGGATGATAATAATAAAGTGATTAGAAATAACTTATAATAGAGATGATAGTAGTATCTCTCTGTCCCCAGGACCAAAGGAGTGTATGATAGTATACCCTTAGTTTAGAAATTGCCATCTTCTTAGAACTTTTTTGTTTAATGATAGTGAACATGTCATTTATTGACATCAACCGCGATCTCCAAGGTTAAGAGGATAAAACTAAATTTTCACCCTTGAAGTCATATCAAGTGTGTGAACTAAAGTATAGTAATTATTAAAGCACAGTGAAAATTATTCATAAAAAAAAAAAGCACAGTGAAAATTGAGAAGAGTTAATTCATATCAAGTGTGTGAACTAAAGTATAGTAATTATTAAAGCACAGTGAAAATTGAGAAGAGTTAATTTGAACGCCTTCTTTTTTTGTTCTCTTTTTACATAATTGGCTTAGTACTGATTGAAAACCACATAAAACATGCCTGACTACTTGGGTGAATGAGCTCTTTAGTAATGATGATTAATTATTCTTATTCTTTCCAGACAAACAAGGTATGATACACAAGGGACATGATAATGTACCGCTTTCCAAATCCATCATATGCTATCAATATTTCTTGATATTAGATCCAGTTGATTAATTTAAAGATATCAAATAAACTATTTAATTATAACATATGTTACATGATGTTTCTGAAATATTTATCTGTATCATCATATTATATATTAATTTATAAATCAAACAAATCAATTTGGAGAAAATAATAAATATAATTAATATTTGAAAGTAATTTATCTTACTTTTTTAATTTCTCCAAATTAGACAATTGGGTTTTATATCAAAAATTAAAATAGTAATTAGCAACTTTAATTCATATATATGTATCTCTTTGAGATCAAGAAATTTAAATTAGATCAGTGTCACTCAACTTTCGGAAGCAATTAGAACCACAAGGAGGGCGAACAAAACATTCAATGAACTTAAGATACTCTTTTAGCCCTGTTTATAAGGCATTTTTATCATGTTCCGTAAAGACCAAGGAAAATCTTCAACCCCATTAATTATACCCAATGTTAAAAGAACCGGACCGGACCGGCCGGGTCAACTGTGAACCGGCTACTGGTCCAGTCCGGTCAAGGGGAAAAACCGGGATGTAGGTTGACCCGGGTAAGGGTCGGGTTGACCCGTTTAACCAAGCGGTTGAACCGGGTTGGCCCCTTTTTAAAAAAAAATAAAAAAAATTTATTTCATTATAATTCACCTAATTACTAATTTTCACTTAACTCAATTTTAGAAATTAGGAAACTATAATACTTTAAATGCTATTTTACTTGCATATACTTAATATTTAATTGTTGTTGCTCTTAATATTTGTATTTTAGTCTGTGGATTGTAGAATAATATTTATTTTTACGTGTAATCAACTAATATTTTCTCTTTTTCCCTCTATAGAAACATTGAAATATTCATATTTGATGAATCATGCATACCTATCTAAATTTACATTTTGATATTAGTGATTATTAATGTTAATATCAATAAAATTTTATTATTTTAATATAACCGGTCCGACCCGATATGACCATTAACCCTTCAACCAGTGCCTCACCCGGTTTGATGCCCGGTCTGGTTTTTTGAACCTTGATTATCCCTTGAAATCCGACAATTTTCTAATCATACTCCTATTTAATATACATTTCATCACATGAAAATAAAATCAGCATATAATAAATGAAGGATAAAATTGTAAAATCACATGAAAATTTTGATGAGGTGTCCTATAAATAAAACTAAATGAAGTCTTCTCTCTCTACCCTATAAATAGGATCAGAGGAGTAATTATTAGTCATTTTTTCAGAGGAATAAGAGACCAATGCATTAATTATATCAATAATCCCCCCGGCTTTATTATAATTAAGAGGTGGTCAACCTTTTTATACATACCATTAAAACATATTGGAATAATTTATTATGGGTATTTTTAATAAAGTTTTCTATTTTTACCCTTACTCATTTATTATACACATTTTTTGCTTCCCTCATTGCATTTACTACTATATATAAGGGCAGAAATGGTAAACATGTATTTATTACTCTAACTTTTACATATCACCTCTTATATTTTGAGCAAAAAAATTTGCTATATTACCTCTTATATATATATATATGTTAGAGAAGAGAAGAGGGAGTATTAAAGATGCACAATGATATTGCAATGTTCTGATGTAAAGTCAATCACGTGGACCATCATTTACATATATATGAGCTGCGTTTCATATAGTCAAAATATTTGTTTATGGCTTTGCGTGCATTTGCATCAGTGGAAAAAACCTCAGTACATATTGATAGTCAATTTTAATGATGGAGAGAGAGGGAGGGAGATCTTTTTATGTATAAAAGACAGGCAATTCAATGGGTTTTTGATTCACAATGATTCCAAGCAGAATATATAATCATTCTTTTACGAATATACAATTTAATTAAAAGGAACAAATAAATATCTGCATATGCCATCTCCCTAGTCAACCAATTAATTAATCTCAACATCCCCAAATATTTACTTTTCTAATTCATTACAATATGAACTACCTGTCCATCATCGTTATTAGTTCTTGCATGCACTTATACGTACATGTCTATACCCTACTCTCATTTTTTTATTTTTCAAATCCAATTTGTCTAATTCTTACATGCCAAAAAAAAGTGATTTAACGCATGAAATATAATCTACATTGATAAAATTTTTCATTTTTACCCTCATTTATCTACAAAGTTTAACATTAATTACTTCATTTTTTATTATATTATTACGGCCAAAATTGTAACACTGTTGGATAAACCTATTATAAGGACAAAAAATTAAAGTTTCAAATGGAATTACAAAAAGGTTAGGAGTGTTATATACGTATATAATCTAGCATTAAACAAAGTATATGTAGCATACAAATATTAATATTATATTCCGGTCCAAAATACAAAAGTTAGTTTCAGGAGTTTAATAATTACAAAACCTTAATCAACTTTGTTTTACAAATTTATAGTACTCCTCCTCACCTTAATATATAAGGGATATTAACTAATTTGAGTAGATTAAAAAAAGCTAAATAAATTATTTAATTATAACAAATATGATATGATCTCCCTAAAATATATATACACATATAAAACATTAAATTATAGGATTAATGGGCAATATTACCAATAAATAATTGTCCTAGGAGCGTCGAACACAAATAACTATTGGACGGTGCAAAAATCATAATAAACTTTTAAAAATGGAGCAATTTCACCAATGCCGTTAAATTATCTTCAACTATCCGTCTATTTTACCTTTTAAAAAGTGGGACCCACAAAAAATAGACAAAATAATAAGCAGTCGTTTTGTCTTATTACCGGCATTAGTAAAATTGTTATATTTCTAAAATCTTTTGTTACATTTCCACTATCCAATAGTTATTATATGTTGGATGCTCCTCTAACAATTATTCATTGGTAACATTATTGCACCTTAACCCTAAATTATGTATCATTTAATAGGCTAAGTAAATTAATTTTGAGAGAAATTAATGCTAAATATAAGAGATAAATGGATGAAAATCTTATACTCCATCCGGTCCTAATTATAAGATCACTTTTATTTTTTTTAGAGAAATTAAGATTAATCACTTTAAATTGTTTATATCTATCTTTTTTCCTCAAAACTAATTTATTCTACTTATAAACTAACCTATAATCTAATTACATATAACATATGTTATGATTTAGTGGTTTAATTTGCTTCCTTAACTTCCATAAGAAACGTCAAAGTAATCTTATATTTAGGACCGAAGGGAGTATATAAGACCATGATTAAAGGAATAAATCAATTCCCATATTATAGCAATTGCTTAACATACTATTAAGAGCTCTCCATCAATATTATACATTTGTTAAAAATAACTAACTCAACTATTTTTTTAAAATCTAATGTATATTAGTAAGTTATCTAAGTTCGAAGCAGAGGTAATAAGATTTGGGATTAGCGTATTCATCAAAAGCTTATACAAGCTTTTAGTTGAGAGTTACAGAAAACGTTTGGCGGGACAAGGATCGAGAAGAATCTAATTGCCGGCCACTTTGTGTTTCATTTCATGAAATTGGTTGGCAAATAAAGTGTCATTTCTCTATAACCTGTTACGGGATTCCATCTTAAGCAGTACTCATTTTCATATGAACAAATCAGAATAATCAACAGCACATACGTCTAATCATTTTGTTATTGGGATCGGTGATGATGATCTATATTATATCTGAGTCGGGCGTCGGCAAATCATGAAACACGCACGTTGTTTCTCTCTCATATATATAAGCTTAAACCTCTCCTTTAATTTTTTTCCCCCACAAATATGTTCAAAATTTAATTCTTATCGGCTTATGAATGATATATTATGGTTAGTTGTTGATTAACTATGTCATTAAGCAGCATGTAAGAACAAATTAATCACTTTTTGACATGATTGGGGTAATTAAAAGCCATGCACAAAATATTCCCTATGATTGGCCATCTTTGTCTTCTAAATTGGCTTTATAACTAATAAGATTAATAAATTTGTGTACACAATGTAACGACAACATTCAGGTGAGGAGTAATTCAAGACACAGTAATATCATTCATTTCACTTTTTGTTGCTTAATAAGCATATTCGTTCTATTCTTTAGTTTATGCATGATCACTTTATCTCAAATTGATTCCGATACAATAACTTTCATGCAAAAGCGTGTTGATTATAAAACTATTGGTCATGGAATTTCATCACTAACAGAATCAAATTTTCCTTTAAGATATTCCATTAGCACTTAAAACAAGGCAAAACGAAGCAAAAGCTAGCAGCAGAATCCATTGTAATTGTAAAATATTCAAAAACCCTATAGATAAAGTTTCTCAAATGTGGGTATAAATCAAGCTCTTTAATCTATATTGACACGGTAAGTGTGAGTAGCGAATAATATCAAGGTAGTATTAAAATCCCTCATATCAAAACAGTCGTTTATAGATTAAATTAATTGCTCAATTTGATCCAAACAACCATGATTGAAATAATAAAACTTAATTAAAATATACAAAATTCATATACAACTATGAAAAACTAATACTTGGATAAGAAGGATATTAACTTGCAAGAATATAGTTCAACAAAAGATATTTTCTAAAGCTTAAATATGATAGAATGCTACACTCTCCAGTGCTAAATATATGACATATTTCTAATTTACTTCCATTTTTATCTAAAATTATTCTCATTGATGCATTCTCAACAATAATCAAATAAGAGAGTGGAGAGTGTGTTAAGTTATATGATTATGGCATTTTGGGAAAAACATGTCATATCAATTAATTTAAATAACATTACTAATCTAATCAAATTACTCTCATTGATGCCTCATCAACAATAATTAAATAAGAAAGTGGAAAGTGAGTTAAGTTATATGATGGGCATGTTTTAGGGAAAATATGTCATATCAATTAGCTTAAATAACATTATTAATTTAATCAAATTAGGTAAATATGTTCTGTAAGTAGTATTATTTAACTCAGAACAACATAGTTTTGTACTTAATAAGGGTGAAAATTATAAAAAAAAAAAAACCCAATACAGTTTACCTTTATATACCTAAAGTCAATTAATTTTGGATTTAATTGATAGATTTCACTAGTTCGATCTTGGCTTCAATATTATTCATTAATATTGCTTGTTATGTACCGTTAAAATTGTGTCAGAAGAAAGTCGATGAAGCATGTATATAGTGTATGTGTGTAATAAAAGTGATGTAAAAAAATGTTGCTTGAGAAAGAAAAAGAGATGAAGAGGAATGCTTATAAAACAAGGAAGAGGATATAGGGGTAGTGTCCGAACAAGATTCTGTAATTAATTGAAGCACATGCAAACATTTAATAGGGGTGAGATTGGCATCTTTTACTTTTATTTTTTGTTGAGCCATCAAAAAGGACTCTTGTTGTCAGATTAATTTTTTAGTTTTTGTTTTTAATTTTTTTCTTTCCTACACCTTTTATCTTTGGTGTAAACAGACCCCTTCTAATTAAAGTACATGTATTTTTCACATTTTTACGTAAAGATTTCTTTGTAATTCTTTTGTCCTTCTCCTCTTTTAAGATTGCTTTTGGTATAGGTCATTTTCAGTCAAACTGTTTCCTCTCTCTTTATTTCTTGACACTTGAGTGTGCGCGTGAGAGAGAGTATTTTCCCCCATTACAAGAAAATAAATTTATATATATTATATGCTGACGAAAACCTAAAATAACAAAAGGTATCTTGGACTTGTAGCTTACCTGAACTCATGTTCAAGTCACATATATATTAATTGTTGTTCGAATCAATGGTTATAGTTAACATATAAATGCAATTGCTTCAACTGTTGTGTTGATTTCTTTGAACTAAAGTTCCTCCCTCCCTCCCTCCCTCTCTCTCTCACACACACACACAAAATAAGCTTGAAGAAGAGAAATAATATAGATACTCCTAGCTAGAGTTAATTGGTTGCTTTATTCCCATGTTTAGCTTTTTACGAATAACTAAATAACTTTCACATATGTGTAGGTGTTGTGAATGATATAAGTAGTAGCGGGGATTAATTATAATCAATTGGCCTAGAAATTCACCAAATTCAATCTGTATTATTCCAACTGAATCGATACGCAGGTACGAAAAGTTGTGGGGATCAAGATTTTAACTCAAAAAGACAAGAAATGGCAAGATCTACTATATCATATATATAATTAAGTGGCGTGGATGAATTAGATATAAAAAGGAGAAATATGGACCAACTTAAATTTGAATTATCACGATCAAGAGAGTCAATCAATAATTGGAATCAATAAATGGCATATAAGGACCACACTGGTCTCATCACTATGGCCAGCACAAATAATGGGAATATATAAACAACTCACACACACATTTATATGTATATATGATATATTATATGTAGGTGTTGTGTAAAAAGCAAAGAAACAAAACTAGAGATGGTCCACATAAAAAGGAAAATCTTAGAGAGAGAGAGAGAGAGAGAGAGAGAGAGAGAGAGAGAGAGAGAGAGAGAGAGAGAGAGAGAGAATGGGGACAGGGTTATTCTTCCTTCTATTCATGGCAACACCCCATGAGAGGTAGTTTGAAAACTTACTCCAACTTGAAGAAAATTAATTAAAGCTAAGCCCAAGTCCCTCTCTCTCTCTCTCTCTCTCTCTCTCTCTCTCTCTCTCTCTCTCTCCATATTTATATATATATATATATATGTATGCACACTTTTTATCTCTTTGCTTTCTGTTCTGTATCTTTCTTTCTCTTTCACTGGCTTGAGATGAGAGAGAATCTTCCATCTATTCACACATTTCACAAAAATTTTCGACTTTTGGTGGCATCCTGATTTCTTGCCTTTGTTAGCGCATTTTCCCACGTGGGAGCTGTGTCCACAGAGCCTACCTCAATCCCAATAACAAGTGACTTAAGCCGAGTTTGGATAAAATCAGTATGTATAAAATTAAACATGTGCATCTCACATATACTTGTATCTTTCTTGTCTTGCCCTCAATTAATTTCTTTACTTCATTTGTATATATATTAAGCAGTGTGTATGTTTATCTAAAAACTTCTTATTGAACAAGTGATATGTGTACTTGCCTTATTTTCTCACAAGTCCATCTCTAATTGGAGGATGCAGTTGTTACTAAGTAGTTCTCGACAACCATATAATGAAAAATGGATACCTTTCCATTATGCTAATAACCAAACAAGCCCTAAGCATGCATGATATACTCCTTTAATCATATTTATAAGTCAATAAAAAAATATTTTTTTATCATATTTATAAGTCACATTATTATGATGTAATATAAACTTTGTATTTATGGGATATAGTGTATATTGACTAGGAATAAAGTCGGATATGGTTATTCAATTTTAAGACAAGGTATGAAACTCGAGGTTTTCTATGGTTCTAATGTAATATGAACTATTTTTATATACATTTAGTTCTAATCAACTAGGAATGTTACGTTTATCATATTTGTATATTGAAATTGTTGGGAAATATCTATACTTATCATTCACATCGCAATTCGTGATAAAAATGTGATATGGTGTATGCTACTACCATTCTATAACATGAAAGCGATATATCCTAGCATGCTTCATTTCACCTAATGGTGGCCCATGTCATTTGGCTAACCCTCTGTGATATATGTGCATCATTTCGGGGGAAACAAATAAATAAATTCAACAAATAATTAAATAAAATAAACATAGTAAAAGAATTTTAATAAAATTTATATATATATATATAGTAAGGAGAAATGAAGGAACATTTAAGTATATATAAAGATCAAGGAATCGACACATAATTGGTCTAATAGTTAAGGCCCCTTAGATCTTTTAGAATCTCGAGTTTGAGTCTTAGCTAATCACTTATATTGGGGAAAGCATGAATCCTGAAACTGGAATAATTAGTTGCTCAAATATCTGGTAATATAATTCAAAAAAGCATCAGTTATTGGTTGATAATATAAAAAACAAATCAAACCATGTGTAGTTAAAGTTTGGTTTATATGAAAACTTAAATGGAGAGGGATCATATAATGTAATTTTGACAAATTCTGTATGAAAAATCGAATATAGCAAAATAGTAGGGGTAAATATACTAAATCCGTCAAAATGATCGATAGCACGCAACAAGCCAACAACCTCATTATATTGAACGTACGTAGGCCATGCAGAGTAGAAAGAAGTCAAACTTTAACGGATTGTAGAAACAGTCCAAAAATCTTATCAGAAAAACTGGCCATCCCCTTCTGAAATTGACCCACGAACTATTTCATCGTTTAGTCTATTTACACACTGAAATTTTTTTTTTTTAAAAAAGTTATAAATAACTATTTATCTGTGTTGATGTATTCAACAAAGGAGAGATGCACACAAATAGTTAAATAAACGGATATTATTGATGAAACTGATTAATTACTGTGTGGTCCTCTCTCCCAGTGGACAAACTTTGGACCGTAGTAAAGATCCTGCATGATTACACATACACATATATACATATATTATCATTTCCTTCATGTGGACCACATGGTTTACTATTAATTATTCTTTCTTTCTTCTAAGGGAAAAAAGAGACGCCTGATGAATTAAAGCTTCACTTATTTCTAATCTTGATTTGATCTTTCCTGCAACTTATTGGTTTTGCTGATATTTGTTGTTTTGTTATTATTTCCTCCATCTAGATATAAAATTCAATTGACTTTTTTTTGGAGAGATTAAATATGCTAAATGAGTCACATAATTATAATGTATTGTGTATATTATTAAATTACATGTTAACTTATAGTCAAATAAACTAGTTTAGAGAAAAAATTTCGACAAATCAAATGATAAGTAACTTATTTAACTTTTTTGAGATTTTTCAAAAAAGTCAACCGGGTCTCATATTTAGGAACAGAGGGAGTATAATGTTTGGTCTTTATAGAGCTATAGTTTGTCCACATTTTGATTCTAATCCATATAATTTCAAACCATAAGATATGGTCAACGTCATGGGTAAAATGGTCCAGATATTGGAACTAACTTTTTGACCGAGAAAAACAAGAATGGCCAAAACTAAAATAAAATTAGACTATAAAGACAAAACATTGTATTGACTCTTTTTTTTTTTTTACCATTTTTTCTTTCCTCCTTTAGTAAGAGCTGAGTCAGTAACACCACTAATATGCAATTATTTGATGTCACTTTTAATTAGTTGCGTTGTAATTTTCACTAAAACTTCATTTTACTTACATAATCACCCTAAAATTATGAAGTACTACTTTTCTCTGATGTTGAACAATTGCATTCCTAAGCAGTGAAACAATGCTTTCAAGGCAATGAAAAAGCCTTGTTTTTACTTTTTATTAAACATCGAAGTTCCAAGCAGATTTTTTCCTTGATGGAGATTGCTTATGATTATAATGTCATATTGGTCGCTAATGAATATTAGTATTTGTATACTTATTTTAGTATAAATATAGAACTCTGTTCCTTATTATATTTTCACTTTAACTAATTCTAATAATTGGACTTGTAATAAAGAACAGAGTGATAAGTCACTTTCAAGTATTTAACCGGGACTAGGGAAGAATGATTAACTCATTAAATGTCTTAAGTTGGAAAAAAAATTACTTTTACGGTTATTTAAATCTATCTGACGCCTCTCTTTTTTCTTGATATTCAATGTGTATCACCAATAAATTGAGACAATATTATGTAATTGTACTATTATATTTAGAGTTATGAATTCCAATTTATATTACAAAAAAGGAGTAGAGACAATATTAGAAAATGGTAATCAATAACGCTTTACGTGACTTGTACTATGAACCAAAGATTCCTTATAGAAGGCGTCTTATATGTTGTTGAATTAGATGGTGTATAGGATAAACATAGATGATAGTATAGATTCATTATTAGTTTGGATATGGGTTGAATGATTGAAGAATGTTATATACTTGTATATAGTCAGAGTTGATGCTAGTTAATGAAAAATAAATCATCTTAAGCCCGACTGTTATATACTTGATGTTTCAATGAGTAGTTGTCATATATAGATTTGATCTTAAATAGGTTTGAGCTCCTGTACACTACTTAGTTCATGCTTGAGTTCTAATCAAGAACATGTCTCATCTACAACTCAGCCATACATCCAATGCTCTCAAGTCCAAAATGTGTATTTCCATTAATAAGATGAAATAAAATTCCAAAATGGAAGTAATATGAGCTATATGATGCAAAACCCACTCCTGATATATCTCTCTACACTGAACAACTAAAAATCAGCCTCTATCTGCAAACTTGTACACTCATATTCATCTCACAATGTCAATGTGACAACGACGGACAACAAGCTGTTGGACTAATTAGAAATAGACACATCAGACTACAAGTCTCCCATTATTGTGGAGACAATACTTAGGTAAAAGTCTTTTAGGTGATTGCAACCAAGTTCTCCAATAACAACACAACATGGGAAAGGGATTTTTTTCTTCAAAAGTTTCAATCATGTTGTGTTGAGCTGTAAATGACTTCCACTTGCTATGTTTTCTTTTTCTGAAGAACTTAATAACAAACACTTAAAAAAAATTTACCTAAGTTTTTCTCCATGGGAACCTTTCATTTCCTGGAGTATCTTCTTTGGTAACTTGCCCTTTGAGGAGTTGCATAACAGTCTCTCCAAAAATTAGCAGAAGGATCAGAACCAGAAGTAGTACTTTTAGCATCCCCATTCAGAGAGGAACACTTGCAGGCTCTCTGTTTAGCCTTGGTTGACTCAGTGAAATTCATGAAGCTCGGTTTAGGAACGCTCTTTACCTCAGGAGAGGTGCATGAAACTGAAAGAGGGCTATCATCATACATACATTCAGAACTTATAGCAGAAGATGATGATGATGATACGGATGGTGGAGCTGATAAGCTGGTCGTGGGAGGTTTTAGTGCAACAATCCTGGTTGTCACAGCATTCTTCCTTGCTCTGGGGAGAACAAAGTTATCAGTTTTCCTAGATAATGGAGTCCGGTCAGGCGAATCAAAGTATCTCTCCGACTTTAACCTGTTCTCCCATGGCTTGGCTGCCATCCACCTCTCTAACAAGCTCCTACTGTCTACATTGTCATGCTTCAGTGGAGACATTGGCCTTGAGATTCTTGAGTTTGGACTAGCACTTGCTCTTGATTGCTGAAAACAATAGAACAAGTAATGTTTCTCTATCTAGTGCTACACCATCGATTCCTTAAGAATAAGTTTTTCAAGTGTCACAGTTCTATTAAAAAACCCTATCACATAGCCTCAAGAACTGTTGGAAAAATGTTGACCAATGTACATACGTATATTTGTAATCAAAATGCAGGTTAGCAGGTCATCCATATTCATTATTCTAGGAGGAATCTCATAAATGAAGCAATAAAAGGAATACTAAGTTAAAAGTAAATTCAAGAATGCTCTGAACACAAGGCATGGGTTATAAAGTAGAATTCCAATCACACCATCTTAAAACGAAACACTATGTACTCTTGCATTAATCCAACAAACATATCAGTGAAGTCCTGATTACCTGTGTAGAGAGAGAGTATGCCATTGCTCTCTCCCTCTTGATGGCTGCTTCTTGTCTCATTTGTAGCTTTGCTTTGACTTCATCCACACTTCCTGGAATATCACACCATCCTCTCTGACAGTTTCATTGTACAGACAGTTCCAAGTTAAGACATCCTTAAGAGTACATAAATATGTCAACATGACGAATTATGTAATAATACCTCAGACTGCTTAAGAGAATTAGATTGAGTGTGATTCCTGTCTGGAGACAAGCTCACACTCCTTGCTTTCACACGAGCCTGAACTCTGACAAGAGCCTGCATGCACCTCAGAGTTACCGCTGCTTGCTTCCTCACTTGCCTCCCACGAAAAATTGCTTGAATCCTCACCACTGCCCTTAAGGCCCTCAAAGCCCTTCTTGCCTGCAAATTCAATACAATAATATGAAATTATTACTATACAACAGCAACAACAATAAGCCTTGTTCCACTGAGTGGGTTAGGCTATATAGATAGCATGACGCCATTGAACTCTATCAATAACCAAATCTTTGGATGAAATTACTCTATAATACCAATGAAAAAGATGAAATCATGATAAACAAGTGTTAAATGTACTAACCTTTAACACTCATGTCATACTACAGAGGAACAAAACACAAAATCTCATCCAATTTTTCATAAATGGATAGTTAATTATGTTGATTAACTGTATTTTGAGTTTGGACACAGGCTAGAAAAATTAAAGCCAGCTGGACTCACCCCTGTTTTAAATGCTCCCTGAGCCCATCACATTGGGCATCAATCCGTAATAAATAAGTTTACACATAAAGAACATCATTAAGGGTCAAAGCTGATTTAGGAACTCAATTATAAATTGAATTCCTACAGAACTGAATTTAAGCAAAAGGGGAAAAGAAACGAAGCTGGATCACCTTAATTTTCTCAATAGATATTACATTCACTACACGGTAAAAACTTTCCTCACACAGATTCAAGTTTCACTTTAATAAAATTCTTCAATCGATTTAGTATCTTCAAAAAAAGTCATAGACAAATACATGTGCAACTGCACTTATTACTATCTCCAAACTCGCATGATTTCAAAGACTACCATTTCTCCCATTTGGATTAGAATGTGAAATTCGTCTTGAGCTCGAAGAATGATAAGCATATTTCCAGACTACATAGTACAGAATCAGAACAAAACAGAGTATAAGCAATTTGAATACGAGAGAACATACCAAGAATCCTCGAAACAAGGCCTGAATACGAATGGCAGCCCATTCCTGTTTGATCAACAAGAAACCTTTGGGTGGAGCTCGAACCACAGCAGCCATGGCAGCATTAAATGCATCATTCGACAAAAAATCCAACTTTTCTGATACAACCCCATTTCTCTTCTTCGTGGATTGTCCATTCCCCTCAGAAGAGTTCCTCCATAGCCTCCATTTCTTCTTGCTCTTATCACCATCAGTCTTTTCCTGAACCCAAAAAAAAAAAAAAAAAACCAGCAACAGAAAGATATTAAATATCATGATAAAACACAAATTTGTGACGTTTGATATGCAAAGTTCCTTACTTTATCATTTGGGGAGGGTTTTTTTGAAGAAATGAGTGATTTCAGCCACTTTCGAGAACCACCCATTTGAGGAATTGGGAATGAATTGTGGGTTTCAAAGGTTAGGTTTTTGTTATCATAGTCTGCTTGTGCTGGGTTAATTAAGGTATTAGGCAAGTAATGAAAGTTATAGGAAGAGAGGGGAAGAGAGATTTTGAAATTTGAAAATGGTAACGCAAAGAAGAGAATAAATGAAAGAAGGCATAACGGATACCAATTGACTTTTCTTGTTCTTCTTCTTTTTTTTCTTTTTTTTTTTTCCTTTTCTGATGTCACATCTTGCTTCAGTGTGGACAAGTCATAGAATGCGACCATCAGTCGATAGCAACCAAACGGTGCCGTTTTCGACGCAGAAATAATGTGGGCCCCCCCTCTCTTTTTGAGTGCACAATTTTTTGTTGGACCAAGAGAACAATGTCATTAATAGGCTTAGAAAAGGAAAACGTCTTTGATAGAAGCCCATAAAACATTTATATTCTAGAAAGCAGAATGTACTTATATATCCCAAGTTTTTTTTTTTTTTTAATAATTCACATATTCATTGTACTTAAATAAAGAGTTTGAACTCTAACCTCATCTTAAAAAAAGTTTTGAACCATATGTTTCGTGTTAGTTTAATTACATAGCATCGATAGAGGTACTTACATTTCTCGTACACTAAAGAGAAATTTAGGAATCTAGTAGTCATTTATGATGGCAACTTACATATAAAGGTAGTCAATGAATTTTTTTTTTTTTTACATCCATTAGTGACCTACCAATGTTTGGATATTTCCTGAGGTTTCCATTAGGAGTGTCCAAGTTGTCTCGGTCCCATAAAGTTTAGGTCGGGAATTTCCCATCCCGGACAGTCCCAGGACCGGGATAAGAACCGGGATTAGGGTCGGGAATCCCGGTCTCGGATTTTTTTTTAATATTAATATTTACTTAGTCCAAGAGAGGGACTTCTTTATATTTTAAGAGCCAAAAACAATTGGCCCAAGGCCCAAATCTTTTTTGCCTTAGTCCTGAATAGCCTTTTTTTAATTATCACAGCTTACTTGGCAGCCTTCTTTGATCTTTCATCGTTAGATTAGGTTAGGTTAAGACATCCCATTCTTTTCTGTGGCAACTTCTCCACTACTCATTTAAGCCTTCTTTACTCTTTTCTGCGGTAGCCTCAAGTAGCCCAAAAATTTTCTTCCCAGTTCCCCCTACCCTCGACTTTGAATTCCATTCGCACACACTGAACCCATTCACATGGTCCCACTCTTCATTATCGTTTCCCTTCTCCCATCTTTGAATTCCCAGTACTAAGCATAATAGTGGGTTAGACCAAGAATGTTGAGTTTGGGAGTAACCCATTCAAAGGCAATGCACACCTGCTGATAATTCTTAAATTGTGAAATCATTTCTTTTTTTTTCATTTAGTTATCTAAGGATACCATGTTGCTAAATTATTAATATGGGTTAGTGAGGGCTTGTTCTTTTAATCTTCTTCCTCCCTCCCTCAATCTCTCTCTACCTCTCCCTCTCTTTTATCCCCAAAAACTGGGAAATCCCGGTCCCAGTGTTACAGAGAAATCCCGGGATCCAATCTTGATCCGTGCCACCTTCCAAGGCTGGGATCCGGGAATGGGGGTTCCCGGTCCCGGGTTTGGACAACCCTAGTTTCCACATTCGCTGTTTGACAACGCATTGAAGATTAATTTTCAATAAAAGGATATAAATGCTTAAAAAATGGGAAAAAGGTTAAGTTAGAATTGTTTAAAGTGTCATGGTCTCGACCGTCCCTATCTGTTCAGGACCGAAATTTTCTTTTAAAGTGTCATGGTCTCGACAGTCCCTATCTGTTCAGGACCAAAATTTTCTAAAACCAGCAGGAACTGGTACTGGGTTCAACAGGACCAAGGCTAAATTGAAGTCAAGAATGGCATTAGATTGGGTAACGTCTCATGTTTCCCGGTTCTGGTTCCATAGTTGTAATTAGTTCGTTAAAAATTTTTCTCAACGCAAATATTTATTTATCCTATTACCTTTTTCAATTAATTTTTCTACAATCTAGATGCTCATTTCCTCCTTTACTTTTGTAAATTAATTAATTGTGGTTATTGTATTGTTCAATTATTAATATTGAGTATTCTAAAAGTAGCTAGAAATGATTAGTTGGACCAAATAGTTTTTGAATGATTAATCTTTTGTTTACATGTAAGAATATGTGATATTACAAAAATTTATTATACTATATCATTAGTAACTGGGGCATAAATATATGCACGCACTTCATTTCTAATGTTTTTTGGATAGTGAAATTGTGTCCAAAAAAATTGGGACTTTTTGGTCTTGGTCTTGGTCCTAGTCCTATCCCTCTGGGATCGGGACACCCTTGGTATCGGGACCGAGACACAGATGACATCTCAGCCTTCTTCCAATACTGAGACTTGGAATATGATGTCTCGGTCTAGTTCTAGTACTTGAACACCAATGTTCAAAAAACCGGACCGGGTATAGAACTGGACGAGGCACTGGTTCAATGGTTAATGGTCGAACCAGGATCCAACCGGTTAAATTAAAATAATAAAATTTTATTAATATTAACATTAATAATCACTAATATCAAAATGTAAATATAGATAGGTATGCATAATTCATCAAACATGAATATTTTAATGTTTCTATAGAGGAAAAAGGAGAAAATATCAGTTGATCAAACGTGAAAATAAATATTATTCTATAATCCACAGATTAAAATATAAATATTAAGAGCAACAACAATTAAATATCAAACATATGCAAGTAAAATAGCATTATAGTATTATTATTTCCTAATTTCTAAAATTGAGTGAAGTGAAAGTTAGTAATTAGGTGAATTATAATAAAATTTTAAAAAACATGTTTTTTAATATATATTAAAAAAAAAAGTCAACCCGGTTCAACCTCCCGGGTTGACCCAATCCTCTGCCTGGTCAAGTGCCTCTCCGATTTAAATTGCCAACTGAATCATTATGCGGATCGCGGTTGGATCGCTCGGTCCGGCTCGGTTTTTTTAAACTAGGTTGAACACCCATAGATTTAGTTGCTGTTTTTATTGCATATTTTTCTTCAGTCAAGTTTTTAATGAATGTGCCGATGGAGTAAGGAAAAAAAATCGAGAAAAGGGGTATTAATGGGTTAAATTTAAAACGTGAAATTATAAGTTTGCATGCTTTTTATAGGGTATAGCGAATGTGTGATTTATAAAAAAGGGCAAGCTTGATTTGGCATATTTGAGAATGAGAGAGGGTTTTTTTTTTTTCAATTCATGTCTTTGGCTTAGTGTCACTAAAATCTCATCAATTAATCATCATGGTGTAGATATTGATAAAGATGGAGAAAAAGTAATAATTCTTTCCCGAATGGGGATGCAAGATAAATTGCTGTAACCTTATGTCAAGAATCCAAGTCATCTAAACAGGAGCTTTGATTCCAAGTCATAGATTCGACGCCTTAATTTTTGAAAGAATTTTGGTCAATCTGAGGTTTTGAAACATCATCCTCATATGCAATTAATTTTGCTCTCAATAACCAAGCCATATATATCTTGACTTAGAAATTCCTCAACAAATCGATCAAAGGTGCCACCCGTCATCACTCTTGTACCAATCAAAGCATTCTACGACACTTCAAAACTCATTAAAAAAACAATAGATTAGTGACGGAATCTCATCAATAATAATAAAGTCTGTCACTAAATGAGAAATTTTGTTGCTAAGTTTTTAGCAATAGCCTATTTCAAAACGAATTATGTGACTAATTCTATCATTAATTCTCTGTATTTGTAGTGACTAGATTTGTTACCTTCTCATTTCATACATATTATGTATGCGCTTAACAAAAACATCACATTTAATTCATAAAATGAGGTATTGGTGAATTTTGGCCTAAGTTGTGATATTGGGAAAGTGAAAGGATTGGAGATGGGATTGAGGTTTAGAAATTGTTGGAAGCTTTCAGAGTGGTTAATGATGAGGGAAATGTTTAAGTTTTTATTGTTTACCCAAGTTTTCCTAAGGGAACTTGGAAGAAAATTTAATTTCCTATTTGTATTACACTTGACTAAGTTACTTAATCATATATATATGTTGTTGATTCTCTTATAGAGTTTGGTTTTAGAGTTGAGCATGGAGAGCTTCGCAATTTCGGTCACATTTGATTTTAGGTTCAAAGGTAACCAACCGCCTATTACTTGTTATATGTGTCTGTTCGTTGTTGGAAAGAGTATTTCAAAACACTTACAACTTTTAGATTATTGTGGTACATATAAATTGAATGATTTTAAACTGATTATTTTGATACACACTATCATATGGGATTCTTATTGTTGAATTGGCATATTATGTGTTTGTATCATGGTTTTGGGAAATGATATATCTATGGTTTTGGAAATATCACAATATATGGGTTTTTGAAACAACGGAAAGGCTAAGTGCCTAGTTTTGGTGAAAGTTGTGTTATGGTTGATATGCATGTGTTATTTGATAGTTGGCATACCGTTGTATTGATTATATTTAACACCATGTGATGAGATATCATGTTGGTCCATAGGGATGTATATGAAACAATGAAAAGGGAATGTGGCCCTTTTGTGGGTCTGAGACGAGAATGTAACCCGACCAATTCCACCTCTTGTAGTTCTAAGGCGGGAATGTGACCCCGTTTTATTCCACCCCCTTCCGCTTAATGGTAGGGACAACCCTTAATAGTTTGCAAAGCGATTGTTTTGAATATGTGTGAAACATGTATATGAATTTTTTTTTTGAGAAAGCAATTATATATAAATATATTTATATATATATGCATGAGACTTTAAACGGTTTCTCGTATTGAATATGATATTGGCACTACAAAAAAAATGTGTGTTTGTCACGATTTATAAAACCGTGACAAACATTTGTCATGGTTTTATAAACCGTGACAAAATCGTGATAAAAATGGGAAAAGAAAAAATTCGATATATTTGTCATGGTTTCATGAAAAAAACCGTGACAAATATGGCGCGAACCTTCCCACCATGTAAATCTAACCATTTTGTCACTGTTTGGACTCTAAAACCGTGACTAAGTTTAATTTTTTTTAAAACATAACAATTTTCATTTTTAAAAAAATATAAAAACATTTGTCACGGTTTTAATTAGGAAACCGTGACAAGAGTGTCAAACGTTTGTCACGGTTCTTACTATAAGAACCGCGACAAACTCACGGTTTGTCACGGTTCTTATCGTGACAAATGGCGTTTGTCACGGTTCCTATTGTAAGAACCGTGATGTTTGTCACGGTTTTCTTGGTGAACCGTGACAAACGTCATGGTTTTTTTAACAAAACCGTGACAACAGTGTACGAGATTAAATCCGTACAACGTTGGTCACGGTTTTTTAAAAAAAATCATGACAAAATGCAGACCGATTTCACTATATAAACCTTCTCCTACTCAGTCGTTTCCACTCATTTCTTATTTCCACATCTTTTCTCTTCTCTTAGAGGTATGTTTCTGGCTCTTCTTTCTTCTCTTTGTTTGGTATTTTATTTTTAAATGATTTATTCTTTTTGTATTATACTCATTTAATTCAAATATTATCTCTAACAATTTCTAATTATTGTTTAAATTGTTTTATTACAGGTGTCTTTCGAATTTTGTGAATATCATAATTATTCTTCTAAAAATAATTATTAGTGGTATTTGGTAGCTTATAATTATAGACATTTAAAATAAAGAATTAAGAATGTAATATTGGACAAATTATTGTATAAAATTTTTAAAATCGAATAAATTAAAAAAATGTTGTTTTTTTAAAATAAAAACGCACTTTGTCACAGTTCTGACATCAGAACCGTGACAAAGGGTCACGTACACTTTGTCACAGTTCTGACACCAGAACCATGACAAAGTGTCATGGTTTGTCACGGTTTTAGTGGAAAATCGTGACAAAATTGACCCGATTGTGTGATGGTTTTTGGGCTTGAACCGTGACAAATAGCTCCTTTTATCACGGTTTTTTGTTTCTTTGTCACGGTTTTAAAAACCGTGACAAATCCGCTTGTCACGGATGATTTTGTCACGGTTTTCAAAACCGTGACAAACTTCCAATTTGAACCGTGACTAGTGTGATATTTTTTTGTAGTGTGGCATATTGTTATTTGGACATATTTCAAAGTATATACTGTATAGTTTCTCACTTGACACCATGCTAGCTAAAATTCACATGTAGGAAAGTAGGAAGTGTGTTACCTGAGACATTGTCTCACCCTCTAGTTGCTCAATCCTTGTAGATGCTAGTCCAACTATTGAGTCTTGAGGAAATGAGTCACCTTATAATCACTTAGTTTATAGTGAGCTTCTATTTTGGCCTAGTAAGAGGGTTTTGATATTACTACTCTTTCTTAGGCATTTTTATCCATTTCCGCTTAATTAAATTTGCATTAATACTTGATGATGACTGTTATGAATTTAATTGCATGATTGTTAGTATAGGCAGGAGGCCCCTAGGTATTTTGTTTTTCTTAGGCCGGCTCTTTCCTGGCACTTGATGATTTGATTATTTGTGGAATTATGGCTTTTTGTGATATTCGTATTTCTGAGTCCGGTCCTTTCTCTGGCATATGGCCTGAAGCCTATGTGGTATATATGGATGGTTGTGATTATTGTTTTTACAAGCATGTGATCCCACGATTTTGGAAGGCACCCTTGGTATGTTGTATAGACCTTGGGATGCTTTGATATTATGGTTCGTGAAAGTACGTTGAATTTTCTATTATTGTGGAAGGAATTCAAAGTGTACTATGAATGGTTTTGCTTGGTTGATGTGTGTTAAGAATTTTTGAAAGATAAAGGCTAAATTGTATACTTGTGGCAATGAATTTTTAATTACCATGTTAGGTTATGCATTTTCTAACATGGTAAATCATTTCAAAGTAATAAAGGAAGTTTCTTTTGTAGCTATGTTAGTGGTCAAGTTCTTTTTCTAACATACTTTTTTTCTTTTATAAGGGAATTTTTTATTAACCATGTATCATAAATATTAAAAGACTATGCTAACTTTGAAAACTTTAACCATGTTAGCAATTGTCATTTTCTAATATGGTTAAAGTTTTCAGAGTTAGCAGAGTCTTTTATTATCTATGATAGTGTCTTTTAGTGTTTTAAAAGTTCTCTTTTCTATGATGGATAGAACCTTTGAATATGTGAAGTGAATTTTCTTAACTATGATGGCCCTTATTAAATTTCATTATGGAATTTCTTTTGCTGTCATAGTTAGACCAAATTTTGTGGAAAGTGATATACTTTGTGTTAGTCATTATCCTTTTTAACCATGATAAATTTTGAATTGTATTTAGTAATTCTCTTTTCTATCATAGTTAGGTAATTACACTTGGGGCACCAATAAAATTTAGGAAAAATCTTTTTCTAACTATGATAGTGTTTTCACCAAGTTAAAAGTTTTTTGCTAGCATAGTTAGCCTTGATCAAGTGTTATGTTTGAATTAGTGGTTAATTAAAGGATTAAAAAAACAACTGTTAGAATGTATCTAATGTGACATATCTGAATTAGACACCTTACTAGCTCTCATTTATGTCTAAATTATATCACGTCACGATGGTCAAAAGAAAAACTCCCTAATATGTGGGTTGAATTAGAAGGGAGAGGAATACCTCCTTTTCTCTTGCATCATTTTTCCTCCTTTTCTTTTTTAATAGCCATTAGATCTACTTTGAATGGTGCAGATTTAGTATTTATAATATCATTATTGAAAATTAAAATTATAAAAAGAAAAATTACACCAAATTTAGATCATTCAAAGTAGATATAATGGCTATTAAAAGAAAAAATGAAAAAAAATGATATAAAAGGAAATGAGGCATTCCTCCCCCAAAATTAGACACCATGCTAGCTCTAAAAGGAGTAATAATTTTTCCCAGATGAGGGTGCAAGTTAAATCGCTCTACCCTTATGTCAAAAATCCAAGTCATATAAACAGGAGCTTTGACTCGAAGTCATAGATTCGACGCCTTACTTTTCAAAAGAATTTCGGTCAATCTGAGGTTTTGAAACTCATTCTCATGTGCATTTAATTTTGTTCTCTATAACCAAACCATATATGTCTTGACTTGTACATTCCTCAACCAATCAAACGTTCCACCTTATCAGTCTTATACCAATCAAAGCATTCTATGACACTTAACAAAACTATCTACACGTGGATTTGTTACCTTTTCATTTCATATATATTACATATGTTCATACGAAAAAATAATCATATTTAATTCATAAATTGGTGTTTAATATATTTTTATTCAAATATATCAACCTTGCTACCTCCAACCTATATATAGGACATACTTTAATAAGGAGATGTATAGGACATACTTTAATTAGGAGATTGAACTAAAAATTAGATATTATATAAAGGACCCGGATGTAACATTTATTTCAATCACTCCTTAAAAAATGTATTGTAAAATAACTTCTAAAAATTTGGATTTACATTAGCGTGAGTTCTAATAGGTTTAAACCCCTACGAAAGGAAGAGATTGGAGGTTCACTTTTTAACCCTTGTAAACTTAATTGGAAAGAATCTACTAGTACTTCTTTGCTATCTTCAAGGAGAGATATTTTATTTTTCAGGTATAAAAAGGTGATATTTTATTTTTAAGACAATACAATGTAAAATCTTCTTCAAATAAAATCAAATTCTACAATGATCATCACTCAAATCAATTGGTGTAATACACATAATATTTATTGTTAAATTTTGAATGATATATACCTAACGTGAGAGAAATGATGAATTTGAATGTGTTAATTATATCATTTCATGGTGGTCAAAAGAAAAACTCCCTAATACGTGGGCTGAATTAGACATCATGCTAGCTCTCATTCATGTCTAAATAATCTGTATCTTGAATATAATGATGTGGATCAAGGTCACTGCTTGGAAAACTCAACTGGCAGAAAGAGAAAAAAAAAAGCACAAACATAGCAGACGTGGAAAGTTAAATAATTGAAAAGAGAAAGGGAAAGAAAGAAAAATAACTACCATTAACGTTATTTGAATTACAAGAATGGAAAGTTGACTATGACCCCAAAAAAACTATTGGGGAAGCAACTACAGGAGATAGAGAGGAAGAATTATTAAGCAGAGGGAGTCGGTATGGGTAAATGACAAAAGGAATTAACCAAAGAAATTGTAAAAATGAAGTAAGAAAACAAATATAGTGTGGGTTAGCTCCTTACTTTTGTGTCCCTTCATCCTCCTACAAACTCCTGTAAACAAAATGATCCAAACTTAAGAAAAAAGGGGTTGAATATATATGAGTGCCTATACACCTAACCCCCTTTAAAAACATTGAACCATAATTAATATATATAACCTCACTACAAACCGAACAAGTGTACTATATATATAGTATCATTATTAATCTTGAATTTTGAATTTGAAAGAGTACCCATAAGTGTATTTGTAATCATGAAGCTGATTTTATGATCAATTAGAAGGAGGAGGGGGATGAAGACTCATATGAACAAGTCTAGGAGATAGGTGCAAATGGGAAGAAGGTCTTGGAGAAGGAATTGGGAAATTAATGAAATTAGAGCTAGGGTTTTGGGTGAGTCTAGGAGAGAGATGAAGGTGTTGGAGTGCTTGAAGTTGGAGATTTGTTGGATATTCTCTGACACAACCAATACGAGGACCTGCTCCTGTTGACCAATAATACTTGCAGCTTGACATAGATTTGTTTGCATTATCATGGCGTTGAGAAGAGGAAGAAGATGAAGATGATTCCATTATGGTGGGCCCATGGTGCTGGTGGGGATCCACCAATTCTACTTTTGCTTTGTCAGTGACTGCATCGGTGGGACCCACATTGGCTTCTGTTGTGGATTGGGATTGCTTATCATCAACTTGTTCAGGAGGAGGCACATCCTCATCTACTGCATATGTCTGCATATTAACCCATTTCAAACAACCATTATTATCATTGGAGTTGTAGATCAAATTTAGATGACCCATATCTAATAGTCATGACCCTATTTAGGGAGATCAGGAATCCCATTGAAAAATTAATTGGCCATACTTCCGTAATAAAACTTGTTTTTAAGTAGATACAACTATTCTTTAATTGTATGCAACACATTTTTTATTGTGTGCAAATGTTACGTTATACACACATAACTGAAGATATGTTGTACATAACCAAAGAAGAATTGCATCCACCAAAAATGGGTTGCATGCAGATCTAATAAACAAATTTTAGGTACATTTACAATGTGGGATTTTTTTCAGCAATTTTCATGCATTTTTATATATTTTAAATTGACTTAAATATTAGAGAGAGAGAGAGAGAGAGAGAGAGAGAGAGAGAGAGAGAGAGAGAGAGAGAGAGAGAGAGAGAGAGAGAGAGAGAGAGAGAGAGAGAGAGAGAGAGAGAGTATAATTTCTCCAACATTTTTTAAAATTAGTACAAGCCTGTCATTTGTCGGCTAAATCTGTATTGCCCATATTGTTTTTATACTTGAGTATGTGTGTAATGACTTATATCTAAGCTACTTTTTTAGACTATGTTGTTTATGAACAATATATATATATATACATATTGTAGTCCAAATAATACGAAGGCGTTTGTACAGGAAAAGGCAGCCTGAGACTCTGTTTTGTTTTCTTACCTTTACATTAGTCAAGTCCACATTGTGATCTTGCAAGAAGGCAAGAAATTCCTTAAAGTTCTTCTTGGTTGGACGGTAATGACCACTATAGGGCCATATAGCCTGATTAACAACAACATATACAAAAAATGAACTCACATCAATATATACAGTTATATATATACCAATTTACATTTTTCCTCTGTAATATAAGTGTGAAGCAATCATATATATAAAATGAGTCTTACATGAAGAACTCCATTGAGAGCAACCAATCTTCCAGAGGCAATGGTGGCACCACCAGCAAGAAAACTAGAGTGTTGAAATTGGCCTTTCTTCTTCTCCCCAATGTACAAAGTTCTTGAAGTACTAAGTACAAAAATCCACTTTGATTCTTCTTCAGTGTGTACTAATTGTTGGCTTTGTGTATAAACTAGCCTCCCATTCTTCACACTCACTTCATATGCCTCCCTCTCTTTCTGCAGCAACAAAAAATTTCAACGAACCATCCAACCAACCCCATTATTACTTACTTGAATTCCTTTTCGTGAAGCTTTTTTTGACAAAAGTTTGAAATGAAAAGCGCACACACACATATATATATATATATATAAATATATATGGCAAAGTCAAAGTGATATAGTGCACATGGTGGCTTTACTTTCAGAAAAGATGAAACTTCAAGAAGTACAGACAAGTATATGTTGGTGATTAGACTTACGGGTCCAAGGTACTTTATGCACTGCTTTGTTAACTTGCTTCTGGGGCACTCTTCCAGATTTACCTCTTTCCCATCTCCAACATCCAACCTTATAGTAAATTCCCAAATTATATATTAGATTAAATAAATTTACTCATATGTAATATTCAATGGGTGCACATTGAATTTTGACGACAAAAATAACAAAATTTAAACAAACTTAATAGGGTCGGCTCTATAGATTACATAAATTCTTTAAAATAAAAAATAAATTTTAAAATTTCACCCAAACAATTGAAATGAAATTTAGTCCTTGTCCATCTCTAAGAGATAGAGAATCTATTACCACTTTTTAGATCTTCATTGGTAGCTGTTTATTGACAAGTGTTATGTCACGTAGATGAAGTTTTTTTAAAAAAGAAAAAGTAAATTATAAATGATGTGGCACTATCTTGTATAAAATATTTATTTGTGATATTTTTATAAATTTAATATAAAAGTAAACTAGTAAGAAAACTTGCGTGATTGATATTTACCAGTAGAAAAAGGGTTGAGAGCTCTGGCTGTGAAACCAGACATCATAGTAGATGTGAAGGTTATGGCCATAACGATGACGAGGATCAATCTGGATATAAACAATACCAAGAAAAGTCTTAGGCTTTGATCGATCTATAAAGAAATTTGAAGAAAATTGAACATACAAATCATATAATGGTCAACGCAAAGACTCATTTTTTAATGAACTTACAGCTTCAAGCCAATGCCTTAGCGCTAATTTCTGTGCCATCTCATCTTTGGACAAGCCTTTTCCTACCTACCAACCAGAAAAAATGAAGTATACATTATTCATAGACATTGAAAAACAAATTAAATTATGTCATCTTTAAAAGAGATTGAAAATTTGGAATTTTTCTCTCCAAAATTATTATCTAGTCTTAGTCAAAGATCCAACCAGAAAAACCAGAGGAGATATGTGTGTGATTGATGGTTTAATTATGTTTGAAGCAATTATGAAAAATATGGCTAAAAAGGATATATGAATTATTATGAATGACATCAAAAAGGCATTTCAGTCTTGGAAACTTAGTCAAAGTCCCAAAAAAGAACATACGTTTGTAACTTTTGGGTTTCAATATGAAAAGGGGTGTGTATACCTTAGCAGCCATGGTCCTTGCTCTTGCCCATTTTGAAACAGCTGGTTCTGATTTATCTGAGTCAAAGTATGATATGGAACATCGGTTCAATGTTGCAAAGTCTAGAGCTTTCCACCTGTAAGAGTTTAATTGAATTAAACCCACCCAGTATATCAATGAAATAATGATGAAATTGAAGTAGTGAAAGTTAAAAACATATACAACAACAACCAAACATTATCCCATTAAGTGGGGTCGGTTACATGGATCGCACGACGCCATTGTACTCTATTGGTAACGAAAAACAAGAACACATTTTCTGCCACAACAAAAATAAGAACACATTTTCTATTGTACAATTCATCAACCCACGTGATGCTTTCGATGCTTTCGTTTGTTAATAATAGGATAAATGTCTAATTTTGTCTCAAAAGTTTTCACGTCAAAGTTTTGTTGGATCAATTTGACCCCCAAAAGTTTTAAAAAAGAAGCTAATTCACTCTAACCGTTAAAAAATTAATGATGGTCACTAACATTTTTAACGGTGAGGGACGGCATTGCTTCTTTTCTATAACACTCTTCGGATAAAATTGATTCTTTAAGAAACTTTTGAATAATTACGACTCTTATATAGAATCTTCCAAGACAAAATTGGATATCAACATTAATATTATATATAGGGTAGGTATTTATTTATATAATAACTAAAGCAACCCCATTCAACTATAGCAAAAATAAGGATACAAATGTTTTAAACATTGAAATATTATGCAAATAAATATTCAAAAGAAAAGAGACTTTGGTGGGGTTCAAATAGATCTCTTCTTGGTAAAACCCAATTGTCTCCCGTATATATAAGCAGGAAACAGGACTTTCACAAAATAGCACAATATGACTAAAAAGTTTCAAACCGAGTCTAAAGTAATGATATCTCCAAGATTTAATCATCACCAAATTCTCAAAATTGTTCTAATCAACTTGCGACCATAGGCGAGGAAATTAAGGACTCATCCAAAAAAAAAACGACTCAAAGAATAGATCCTCCGGAAACAGAGTTGGTGGTCAACCAAGTCTGTAAGATATCACTTTTTGTCAACTTAGTCAACGTTCAGCGGCCCAAATTATAAATACCTCCAGTTTTTAACATAAGTTCTACTTTAATAAAAGAAATTGAGTTAAAAGTTAAATCTTACTATATTAAAAACCGGTGGGATAAAAAATTTTCAAAGAAAATCAGAGAAAGAAGCATAAAAAAGTTTGGTAATAAAACAGAACATACCATAGTTCCTCACAAACAACTGCACAATCTGCTAGATTTCTACGTGTCCTATAACTCTTGTAAACTTTCTGAACCTTAGTTGCAGCAACCTCAAGATCTCCAATGGACTTCGGAGAGAACCATATTGTTTCTGGTTTTGTTTGTTCATTGAACAAATCCTCAGTTTTCCGCTCCAAATATAATTTCTCTGGAACTAGACATCTGAATGAGAATGTGGTTTGAAGCTTCAGATTTGTCACCTTCCTTTTCTTTTGACATGTATTTGATACTTCTTCAGTAATAACCTCATCTAGCTTATCAGGTTTATAGAAATCACTGCAACTTCTCTTCTTGAAGCTGCTTGATCTTAATGTGATCTCTCCTTCCTTAGGTTCAAAGTCCATTGGTCTAATCCCTACCGTTTCCATTCCTCTGCCTAAACAAGAAAGAAAAATGGCGCTTTAGTTGAGAATTTTCTTCAGTAATGGTTTGAAATTTAAGACCATTATGACCATGACCATTTCCTAATGGTGGACTTAAATATCTTATCTTATATACAGAAATGCAGGTTGCAGAACATTCAAATCATCACACACAAGCAATGCTCTGATGAACAGAGATGAAATCAATTCTTAAAATCCGAGTCTTTTTCTATTTATCTGAATTCTAACGAATAGAACAGATTATAAGTACAAGTTTGAGTCTTATGCTATATGTTATGCATGATATGTGATAAACTTAATAGCAAACAGAACAGAAAAGATGAAGAAACAGAGGATTGAGAAAGAGATGTAAAAGGTGACTTACCTTTTGTGGGGTATAGAAGAATGAGTCAGAAATGGGAAGCAAGTGTGATACTTATATAGAGAAAAAGAAGGAGTGGGAAAAACATGAAAGGGAAGGAAGGAAGTTAAGTGAGAGTGATTTCTTCAAACACGTAGAAGACAGAAAGTGCAGAATAATGGAATTCCTCCTTTTGGAAGTCTGATTCTTAAAACCCAATTTGGTTTTGAATGGGAAATAGAAAAAGAAGAAGTTTAGGAGGAAGAAGAAGAAGAATGGTGTCCCACGAATTGGGGTAAGTTGAATGGAAGGAAGATATGGGAAATGAGGTAAACTTGCAGAAGCCACGAGGCGTTTGAATTGAATTTTAATTGAAGATTGAAGATTTCAAATCGGGGCACGATCATGCACACACAATCACTCACACACAGTGCGAGAGAAAAAGCATTTATTGTTTGTTTGTTGTGTTTACTTTCTTGAGAAATTGGGAACGCGGTAATAGAGAAAGAGTCAAAATGGAGAAACTTTAATTTGGTTCCCTCCTTATTTATCCTATTTTGCTTTACAATTTATAAAATACTCCTATATCAGATGAATCTCGCTATTCCAAATGTGAAGTTAAAGAGTTTCTGTAACTAAGCATATTACTCCCTCCTTTTGGCTCTAAATATATATATATATATATATATATATATATATATGTCTAAAATTTGAATGGGTTTATTCTTTTTTGTAAGAGTTTGCCTAGATTTGTCAGAGTTTTTAACGGGTTTTTTCCCTATTTTGTCCATCACTATTATTTCTATTTATATACTTTTCCCCACTCATTTATATAATTATTATCACATTTCTCTATCTTATATATCTCATCATAAATATTGTCAAGCTTGAAAGAAAAAAATTATTTCAAACGTACTTATCATTTTCAACTACTCCCTCCGGTCCTAATTATAAGACCACTTTAATTTTTTTGACTTTTTTTTCTAGTAAAAAAAAAAGCAGTTTCAGTCCCAAAAAAAATCTTTTTTTCCTCAAAACTAATTTATTCTACCTATAAACTAACCTATAATCTAATTTCATGTGACATATGTTATAATTTAGTGGTCTAATTTGCTTCTTTAACTTCCAAAAAAAAAGTCAAAGTGATCTTATATTTAGAACCGGAGGGAGTATTATCTTAATCTGCGTGATTTATATATAAGGACGGAAGAAATAATAATAATAACAATTACCAATGCTTGAATCAAACGACAATCATCTTGTTTGCCTAGACTACTTATGAATAAATAAGTCCTTATTTTGTTGAAAAAGGACTTAAAGTGAGAAAAAAGAAATCTGCTATATTTGGCTGGGCTTGTAAATAATAAGGACTTATGAATTATAAGTCAAAATAAGTATAAATTCTTTTTTTCAATTTATGACTTATAAGTCACTTACGGAGGTGGACCCCACAATTCTAACTTATTTTACACATCCAATCACAACTAACCCAAACATAAATCACTTTTCCAAAAGTCCATCCAAACATACATCTCATTACACAATATGACTTATGACTTATAAGTTATATTTTTAATAGCCCATCCAAACATATATCTCATTACACAATCTGACTTTTTTGACTTATTTTCAGTTTGACTTATATATAAGTCACTTTTCCAGAAGTCCATCAAAACACACCCAATAAGTCTTTTTGTCTAGTTTCCCTCTTCTTGCTATCATTCCTCCTTTATTTTCCTTCGTCATCCTCTCTCTCTCCCCTCTATTTTCCCCCTTCCCAATTATGGGTTAGATTTTTCCAACTTAACCAATAAATATATATTCGACCTTTGGATATTAGTTGCTCTGTAGCAGTGACGAATAGAATAGCTGTGGATAAATTCAAAATCAGCAATAATAATGTGTAAGCTGCTACCTTGTTTTTAATCAATTTTTAAAAAAAATTTATATATAGTTTCTTCAGTTATCATAGCTATTAGTGCATGATGTGCTCATAATATATTAATAATAAGGGGCGTTCGTAATAAATAATGTGGCTCTCATACAAAGAACAACTACATAGATTTTACCACATTATATATGTATGGGGACGATTGTGTACATAATAATTTTTTTATTTTTTACTTTGATAATCAATAGATTTATATTTTTAAAACTATGTTGCTTAGCTTAGTCAGCATCCTTCTCAATTCTCATGTAATAAATTATCAGTATATATGGACTAATAGCTAAAATTGAGAAACCTATAAGTAACTAATAAAAAGCAAAAAAAAAATAATAATAAGAGTATGATTAAGAATATAATTCATCTAACAACGTTATGATAGGAAATAGTGAGCCTGGAGGAGTTTTTATCAAGAGCTTGTGGTTATAAGTGAAATCAAATTCTTAATCTCTCATTTACAATGAAGTTTTTACGCTATTATGTTATAACATCATTCACCAATATCAATATTTTGTATGAGCTTTGTTATCAAAATCCTTTGTTTAATGTAGTTTTATTTAAAATATATATATATATATATAGTATGATATTTTCTCTAAACATGGATGAATTTCTCAAACCAATCAAAGGGGTTAAATTAAAAAAACAACGGGTTGAATACCAATTAATTGCACGTCAAGAAAAACTTCAGAAGCAAGTCCCGTCGTGAAGTCCACTCCAATTAATTGTTGGGTATTTTTAATGCATTTATTATAAAATAGAATAACTTTAAGAAAAAGATCGGGTCAAATATTTGTTATTTTGTAATATATATTGTGTGTGTGTGCGTGTGCGTGTGTGTGTGTGTACTTGTTGATGGAAAGCTATAGTTAGAGACTTGACCCTCGGATCGTTTAGGTGGGCCTCACCTCAGGGCTCAGGGTGCGTCCCAATTAGGCCCATTAAATCTTGAAAGTTATTTCTTATTTTTAAATTTGGCTTGCATATAATTTGTTTTTTTATTTAAAAATTGTATCAAATCATACTAACTATTCTGGCTTCTATAGAACATTAACTCAGTCTGATCCATCTAAAAAAAAAAAGAAAAGAAATCACCGATTAAAAAGATATTGTAGCATCATTAGATTTGTTAATAAAAAATGCGAAAGCAACCATATATCTGAATTTTTTTTCATGATTACAAAACACAATATCAAATTCACAGTTCCACTTTAGTAAGTGTTATGTGTGTGTGTGTGTGTTAGAATAGCATATTCTCCAATAATTTATTAATATTCGAACTATATAAGTATGAGAGCATATATAATTAAAGCTAGATTATATGATTGGAATTTCAAGAATTCAGAATTTAGGAATAATATGACTTCTTTTTAACATATATACTACTACACTCCCTTAATAAACTATTTCGTTTGTAAAATAATTCTACACATAAATTAAATCTTGTATTAAAAACTAGAGGTAGTAACATAGTATCCAATTTTAATAAGTCAATCAGATTTAAGTACTAATGGATTTAAATGGAGGTAGCTCTACAAACAACTATTTTGTGTATTTACATCACTTTTATGAATTTTATAAATGTTTACTAATTTGAAAGAGAATAAATAATAAAGTAAGAAAAAAAGTAATTGTTAAATTTGATTGAAAAATAAATTATAATGCATATGAATAAATGAACCTAAATTTTCTTCCATGAAAATATTAGATAAACTTATCGTGCATAGATGGTATTTTGTTGGTTAAAAGGGGGAAAGAATGTTTAAAGTAAAAAAAAAAACAATAAATATTCAAAATCTGAGTTAGAAAACATTTGTAATTGGATTATGTTTTTGGTCTTGGTATTGTCAAAGCAAATATTTCGAGGCCCACCCAAGAAACACATGCATTGCTGTTGCTCGATCACGTTATAGGGTTCACAACATGCATATAATTCATTTTCAATTTTCAATAAATCAGAGTCCTTATCATTAAACAATTATATGTCCTAACATTAATACTTAATTTAAAGACCTTAAAGAAACCAGTTTCAGAGGAGTTAAATCTAATTAGAAGGGTTCAATGACTCATAGCGTGGTAAACTAATAACGGAATCATTGTTGAAAGAGAACTATATTTAGAACCCGACAATGTCTGAAATAAAATTGACTCCAATAAAAGGTTACATGTGCTTGTAAGAAAACAAAATGACTTTTAAAATATAGTTTTTTTTTTGTTATTTTATCAAGTGGGGTTAATTAAATGTTATTGAATTCTGTTATAGAATAGCAAATTTTTCCTAACTTAAAATCTAAATGAATCGGCCCAAAAGATCAATCTCCAAGTTACATGATTGGTAAAATTCCATCTCAATCCATCGTTTTATTGGATGCCATAAATTAAGGGGGGATTTAACTAATTGATCAATTGAAGAGTTTGAATTCTTTTAAAGGGTGAATGATGGGAGAGGATCTAATGAAGTTTCTTTAAATAGCCTTTACTTATATATGGCCGGATAATACCGTAATTAACTTGTTATAAAAGAGACCAACTGAAAGCTTTTTTTATTGGTCACCAAAATAACCAATTTTTTTTTTGAAAAAAAACTATGTATCAAAAATTCGTCCAGCTTATATATTCAGTATGGGAGATACTCCCTCTGCTCTTTATTATCAAGCACCAACTAATAAGTTCATTTGATCCTTTTTATAGGGCACTTGTTAGTTTCTAAGAAGCATTAAATTAAGTATGTATTTCCATTCATGCCCTTATTTAATAAGGGTAGTGGGAGAGAGTAGTAATTAATGTGGTAGTAATTAATGTGGTATTTGAGTTTAGTCTAGTTAGTATGGGTAATATTGTAAATCACTTGAATTCTAAGACAAATTTGATGCTTTTAACCAATTTTATTGGTACCACTCTGTTTCTTATTATAAGTCCACCATAACTACTTCTCACATACCAAGGAGTGCAAGTTATAGCATTAAATATCTCATATTTTTAAATATTTCTCCAACTTTACCCTTATTTAAGAATAGGTATTGAAATAATATTTTATGTATTATACATCTTCTCTCTCATCTTCCCTATTTCCAACATAGGGGTAAAATAGTCACAGTAGTATTAATTGATCCTAAAGTTGACTTATATTTTGGAACAAAAAATTTGTGGTAGTTGGACTTATAATAAGAAACAGAGTGGTATGTGAGATTTGTTAGTTGGTACCTTATAATAAGGGCCAGAGGGAGTAGTACTCCTTCTTGCCAATTATATAGGACATATACTTTGGGAGTAGTTTTTGGTCCTAGATACAAGACTTATTACTAAATTTTTTTCATTTTTTTTAAATTATCCTTGTTGATGTTCCCTCAACAATAATCTAGTAAGAGAAGGAGTGGAAAAAATAAGAAAGATGCTTATATCGTTTTAGAAAAATAATGTTATACATTAACTTACATCATTAATAAAATTAAATTAGATAAATATGTCTTATATTTAAAACACAAGGCTACAACAATCTTAGAATAAAACACCATTCACTAACATCACAGCTGGATTGGGTGAAATACTCATCTCCTTTAAAGCAATGTGTCAACTGTTCAAATAAAATTCATGAGGAGAAAAAGTGAAAAACACATTTGGTAGAATCACGCATTTTTAATTGGGTATGATGATACTCAAGTTTAGCTCGATAGCATTACATTTATGTCATCTAGTTGCATTAAAAGTAAAATAAATTACTTAATCATGTCCCTTAGGGAAGTTAGCTAGTAGGTTTCATTTAGTCTTATAAATAATACATCAATCTGTCTTACAAATTTTATATGATTTTTTAAAGTATTCACATTGATGTCACATAATGATTAAAGATCATATTTCTTGAAATAACTCATATTTCACTTATTAAAAAAGGTTATCACAACAAAGATAAGTAAACAAATTCTATCTGAAATTTTTTCATTAATCAATTTGCTACCAAAAACCATGTCACTAATTCCTTCGCTAATCAGATTTCTTCACTACATTGATTAGCGATGGAAATCAAAATTTCTGACAGTAATTAACCATACTTTTCTTTTGTAGCGTTTATTACGCTAGCTCAAGTACTCAACTAGATTTTTTAAAACAATATAAATTAATTATCTAACTCCTACGTTAAATATCAGCTGAGAGAGGGAGGGAGAGTAGTAACTAGTAAGTCTGCCCAAAGGTGCTAGAGATGAAGTTGATTAAAAAGAAGGGTTAATGTACATATTTGTTACAGAAATTTTAATTTTGGAGTGTTGAGTATACATAAGTTTAACTTCAAGATACTCATTATACCCCCAATAAATACTTTAGGAGCAAAAACAAGTAGGAATAAGACATGGGGTGATGTGGTCAAGAGTGTGCCGGCATGAAAGCAAGCAAGGAGGAAGGCGTCGTTATCATAGGGGTGTGGTACGATGAACACGAGATTTGAGAAAGTATTAATTGGGAGATCTTGAAAGGTCAAAAAGAGGAAATACTGAGAGATGTTGAAATTGGAATTTGGAAGTAGAAACACAAATATGCATGTTGCCCCTTGTTGGAGGCAGTTTTAACTGTTGATTTCTCCAACGCGGTTATGAAGAATCTTGACTTCATTTTCAGACTTCAACTTCATAGAGTCATGCCCTTACAATTTCCTATTTACAAGGCATGTATGATAATGACTTGGGAAAATTAAGGCTTATATACGCTTAATATACTCTCTATCATTCTTATTACTATAAAACACCAACTAATAAGTTTTCTTAATCATTTTTATAAGGTACTCCCTCCTGTCCTAATTATAAGATCACTTTGACTTCTTTTGAAAAAATTAAGGATGCAAAATTAATCACCTTAAATTGTCTATAATTATCCTTTTTCCTCAAAACTAATTTATTCTACTTATAAACTAACCTATAATCTAATTACATGTCATATTTATTATAATTTAGTGGTCTAATTTGCTTCCTTAACTTCCACAAAAAAAAAGTCAAAATGGTCTTATATTTTGGACCGGAGGGAGTACTTGTTTGTTTTCAAGAACCATAAGATATTTTTTCATCCATAACAGTGTTCAATAAGGTCAGTGGGAGAGAGTAATAATAATTAATACTCATTTGGTCTTATTTATAAAGTATCATTCTGTTCCTTATTATAAGTCCACCTTAACTACTTCTCACATACCAATGAGTGGAAGTTATAGCATTAAATATCTCATATTTTTGAAGCTTTTTCCAACTTTACCCTTATTTAAGAATAGATATTGAAATAATATTTTATGTATTATACATCTTCTCTCTCATCTTCCCTATTTCGAACATAGGGGTAAAATAGTCACAGTAGCATTAATTGATCCCAAAGTGGACTTATATTTTGGAACAAAAACTTTGTGGTAGTTGGACTTATAATAAGGAACAAAGTGGTATTTCTAACATGTTTCATACAAATTAAGGAAAACCTTAAATCTCATTAATTATGCCTTGAAATTCGATGACTTTTTAACTATGCCCCTATTTAATATCCACTACATTATATTAAAATAAAGTCAATACATAATAAATGAAGGATAAAATTGTAAAATCACATGAAAAATTTAATGATATGCCCTATAAGTAGGACCAAATGAAGTCTTCCTTCTCTGCCCTATAAATAGGATGAGATGAGTATGATATTTTGAGTTTAGTGTATGTAGTTAGTATAAGCAATATTGAAAATCACTTGAATTATATTATTTTAAACAAATTAAATGTTTTTAACCAATTTTATCCTACCTAAGAATTGTTAACTTAGATGGTGCTTTATAATAAGAACATGAGGAATTACATACTTTTCTTCAAAAAAAAAAATCATCACAACTATATTTCAAGACACTAACAATATATTAATCATAAGAGTTTAATTTGTTTTGAAAAGTATGAAAAACTCATTTGTTAGTATATATGTGCTATTATTCAATTTTGATTTTGGTACCAGTATACTTTTATCCTAATTAAATGTTTAATTTTATTTTTTTAGAGTGTTATCTTCCATATATAAGGGTTAACAATGCTAAAAGAGAAAAGTTACAAGTACTAATAGTGGTAATCTTAATGATTTAATTGGGAGATAAAAACACAGATGTATCAAAATAAAAAATAAATAAAGGTAGATGTACCAACAAATAGGTTATTCCAACAAATAAATAAGGAAAAATTAATCATAAGAGTTTAATTTGTATTGAAAAGTATGAAAAACTCATTTGTTAGTATACATGTGTAATTATTCAATTTTGATTTTGGTACCAGTATGTTTTTATCCTAATTAAATGTTTAATTTTATTTTATTAGCATGTTATCTTCTATATATAAAGACTAACAATGCCTATACAGAAAAGTTACAGGAACTAATAGTGGTAATCTTAATGATTTAATTGGGAGACACACAGATGAATCAAAATAAAATTTGAATAAAGGTATAGGTTTCAACAAATATGTTATTCTAACAAATAAATAAGGAAAAATTAATAATAGTTTGGCTTTTATAGTTTGATTTCTATGGTAACTCAACCTTAAGCTATACCCAATGCAACTCAGTTCCTCTATTTGACTTGACAGTAAAACCTTCTGTCCGAACTTTGATTTTGCAACTCAATGTCTATGTCTTAAAAACATAAAACATGTTTCATGAAGATTAGGGACGAAAATCCTAAAAATTAAAGTTAAAACAATAAAGATATAGATACGTAGCCAATTAAAATTTATAGACTAAATTTTAGTTGAATCAAATAGTGGTGATTTTTTTTGTAATTAGTGAAAGAGAGTGACACTAACAACATGACATATAGGGTTATAACTTACAAGTGGGATTTAATATGCGGCCTCACACTTATAAAAAAAAAGTTGTAAACTAGATTACAAGATTATCACGATTAACGCCACACACATGTACTCTTCCAATCCTATTTATAAGGCACTTCCAACATATTTCACATAGACCAAGGAAAACCTTAAACCCCATTAATTCTACTTTGAAAGTTGACAACTTTATAACTTTATCCCTATTTAATATACACTACATCACATAAAAACAAAGTCAACACATAATAAATGAAGATTTACATAGTACATTCACATGTAAAATTTAATAACATACCCTATAAATAGGATCAAATAGGACCGGAGGAGTATCTTCATATAAATGTGTGCATTAAGATATCAAATGTGGGTTTGTGAAGAAATCTCACATGATATAAGATAATCATATTGAATAGGATTTGAAAATAAATGTAATACAATACTCAAATTTCAAGACTTTGAGTTAGTTAAGGTGTGTCTGTCTCCCTTACTACTATCATGTAATGGCCGGAACAAGTAAGTGCATGTTTGGTTCAAGCGTTTTGGGGCCAGAAGCACAATACTATCGTAGAAGCCATTCACAGGATTTTTTTTTTCGTTTGGGATGATTGGATTCCAGAATGACTTATGGCCCCCATCGTGCGAGTAAGGAGAAGCCGGGAATTGTTGCTTCTGGCTTTTCAGAAGCATGATGGAAGGGAAGAGAAGGAGAAAAAAAAAGAGGAAGAAAAGTGGGTAGGAAAATTAGACTACTAGACCCTTAAAATTCCCAAATAAGATATTTTCTTTTAATTTAAAATTTCTTTTTTATCTCCAAAAATTTACCATAATAATTTCTAACTATTTTCTCCCACAATATACTCATTTGAGCTAAAAATATTATTTTTTAAAATTATTTTCCTGAAAAATAAGAGAGAAACTAAATCTTTAATAAGAATATATGCATATTATATATGTATTATTTAATAACAATAATATTCTTTTTTAGTAATTTTTCATCTAAACTTACTTTTCAAAATAATCATTAAAATATGTTTCTAAAAGTCAGATTAAAAAAAAGTCACTTCTATCATCACAAATCCAAATATAAATCACTTCACATAATCTGACTTTTTTTCAATATTATTTCTGAAAAAGTCAGGTTGAAGAAAAAAAGCCACTTCTCCACTACCAATCCAAACACACCCTAATAAGTTGGTCAAGAACGAAGAGTGTTAGAAAATAACAGATTCTGGGTGGAGGCTTATACAGTGATTGATGTGATAAGGGAGAGAAATTAATGATAGGGGGGCGAAATGACCACCGACCAGTGCTCCATCATCGTGAAACAGCTACGTACATATCACATATTTCTTCCTCTTCTTAAATAAGTTGACAACCTGACGCAGCTTTTTGCCTTACTTCCATGTGATCCGAGTGCTCTACTTTCACGTACATTATGATCTTCTTTTTAATCTTCTTTTCATACTTATTTACATTAACCGCCCATTTTTTTAACCATTCACACTATAATATTCATGATTGTTTGATTTCTTTTCCATATTGTATACCTTAGTTTTATTGGTTTTTTTAAATACTGTAAGGTAATATGCTAACTATTGATAATCAACTGATCCGGATTTGAGAGATAGAAATGTTACCCACATAGGTACGATTGTCCCCTCTTTTAACAAGAGTATTTCCCAGTATTCGACCACACATTCTCATATTTACTAAGTGTGAGACCACTCACCAATTCGATCGACTGTTGATTAGTTATTTAATTGTTTTAAATTCAGAGACAATACCAATTTGGATGTGATCTCCCAACACTTTATTGTAACACTCTGGCTTTTTCACGTTGAGAGGAATTTGTACTTGTGCTCTCTCACAATGAGACAACACGTATATCACCATGTGGTTAGATGGGTATTTTCAAATGGTATAATTCGACTGAATTACATTGAACAACAATAATAAAAAAAATTTATCTCATCACATGGGTTAATTACGTGGATTATACAATATCATTATGCTATAATAATAACAAATCTTTATATATATTATTACCCACAAGATTTTACTCTACAATATTATTGAGTGTTCACTCTATCCTCAGTCATTGTGCTATATTAATAACTAATATTTATATATATTATTACATACAGAATTTTACTCTATAATATTATTGAGTGCTCACTCTATCCTACCTCTAACTCATTTAGGAGGGTTCTATATTGTTTGATTTACCCTTCTCACAAGTGCACCCACATGCCATATTTAGACATGTCAAAATCACTTCAGACGATTTTCTACCATTTTTCCATTATAGATTTCACTTTAACTCGTTTGCTTATCCGAAACCCATGTAATGGATGATACTTTTGTTAGGCCCTTGATAATCAAACAATACTGACCGAAGAAACGGATGAAACTATTGAGTAAACGCTACCTCTTGGTGGCCCTTTGTCATGCACACAAGCACACCATCCCTCTAAATCTATTTACTTGCCTGAGATACTAAGGTTTAAGATCCAATGGTTAGAGGGGGTAAACTCAGGTGTTAGACTGGGAATGATTAAAATATTATAATTTAATTGAAATGAAGGAAAAAAATTCATATTTGACTACAAAAAATCATTTTAATTAAATTTATTAATGATTAATAAATAAAGTATAAATTATTAGATATAGATTAGTTATTAAAAAGGGAAAATGACAGAAAAATTCCTTCTAAATTTCAAAATCCCATATAGAAGATTTTAATTAGTTGAGTAAAGGTATTAAATAGTTGAGTATAGATATTAACAACTATAAATCACTTAGGTGAAATTTTGAATTTCAAAGGTATTTTTTATTGTGTCATTTTTCCTATTAAAAAGTTATTAGATATGAAATTATCAAAATTATTAAAAAATGGTGTGGATTAATTTGATTTAAATTGACTGATTTTTATTATGTCATTTATTTCTCTTGCATAAATTAATGTAAATAATAATTACTCCATTAGGGAGGGTTTGTAATGATATATCAAATTTTTTTTCCATTCCATGAAAGTGAATAGGCGCTTTATTTATATTAAAATAATCCCACTAAGTTGAGATTTAAAAAGGTAAGAAAATAGAAAAAAATAGTCATTAATTAGTTTTAGGTGATTGATTCACAGAAAAGAGGAATTTTTTTGTAAGTCCGGTGCACCACATCATTTTGATTTGACTAATTACAAATAAATACAATAGATGTGACGTGGAATTCTTAATCTAGCTTGGCACTCAAAAAAATAACTAGCTAATAAGAATATTTTTCTTCAACTTTTAAAAAAAATTTGAAAACATATTTACTTGTAATTGGTTGAACTTTGATAAATTCGATTTTTATTGGGTGATTTTGGGTCTATAATCCCAATATGTCATGTTGGACCCTTTTAGATTGAAACACCACATTGAATCTAGTGGGAAGGCCCACACATTATTGGGCCAGTAAGGCCCAATTTTCTCGTTCATAATGATGGTAATCTGCAAATTTCTTTTCCTAACTGAATACGATTTTTTCCTTAACTGAAGCGCTAAACAAAACTCACATTTCTTTTCCGTTCGTCATAGATTTTCAATTGCGGAAATGGATCCGAAGAATTCTAATGAAGAATCACTTTCAGGTATCATCATGGAAGAGTCATCTTTTTATGTTTTCAGGTATCTTTGTGTTCGTAGTAGTATAGGTTATATCAGATTATCTAAGTCCATTTTCATCTAATCACGCATTAATCTATTATTATAATACGGTTCATCTGTATCTTTTTAGTGGGTCTTCTGTAAAAATTTCATCTTGTTCGCAGATGAATTGAAATTTCTATTCAAACTGATAAAATCCAATATGTCACTTAAGAGAAAGAACAATCCCTTGGCCATAATCGCGATAGGTTGTCAGAGTTTTAATTATTATTGGGATTTGCTCTCTTTAGATTTTTTTTGTTGGGTATTTAGTTTCTGTTGTGTATTTTTTGAATTGTTAGAACATGATGGGATTATTCACTAAAGCTTCATTTTTTTTTTGTCTGAAACTAAAGCTGCATTTTGAGTATGTATATATATGTGTGAGACATTACAATTTTCTGTTAAGTATCCGATATCTCCTTTGTCTTTAAGATATGAGAGAAAGAACAATTGGCCAGAATCGCAATTGGCTGTCATAGTTGTAAACTTGTAATTACTACTGGGATGTGCTCTCTTGAGATTGTCTTGGGTTGGTTACATAGTTTCTGATGTGTTTTGAATTGTTAAAACATGATGTGATTATTCACTCAATCTGCATTTGAATTTTGTGTGAATGGATTTCTGATTTGTTGATTGTGCATAGTGGAAGAGAAAGAAGTGAAATCCCCAAACATGATTGATCGAATGAAGGAGGAGGTTGAGGCTGTATTTTGCCATGATAAAACGCCTTATCATCACAAGGAAACTCACGGGAGGAGTGATGACATTGATGAGAAAACTGGAGTTGATGAGGTAAAAGCACCTGGTGTGTTTGAAAGAGTCAAGGAAGAGATTGAGGCAGTAGTTGGGGCAATTCTTCCTAAGAAAGATTCTGACAGTCATGAGTCACCAAAGTAAGGGGTTGATTTTACCTCCATGTTTGTAATCAAGTTTTTGAGGATTTGTCTTCATGGTGTTGAACTTCAAAACATTTTCTTTTTACTGCAATTTTTTGTTGTTCCAATTTATATATGTAAAGAAGATGATTCTGTAATTTTCCCCCTATGTTGTTTCTATTTGAATGTTAAAACTCAGACACCAATCCTATTGATAAATATTTATATATATACATATATAAATATATTATGAGGTTGGAATGTGAAAATGCATCGGCAGGTGAAAAGGCTCAATCTCAATCTTTTGATAGGTAGAGTGTTATGATATTGTAATAAGTGAATTAGTTAGAATAGAGGGGCAGATTTGCACCTACTGGGTCTATGGTATATAAATAGAGTTAAGGCCTACTGTGAAATCTATCGTTAATGACAATATTCAGTTAATAGTAACAGACCTGATTTCTCTTCTCAATTCCTTTGTTTCTTCCCTCTCAGACTCTCTTCTTGATTTTCTTCTACTCTTCCTATATTCTTTACACCCACCATAACAATGGTATTAGAGCTGGGCCATTCTCGGACCTATGCCCAGACCCAGACGCAGCAGATCAAGCACACGATTCATGGAAATGGATCCCACCCAAGAAAGGTTACAAAGACTTGAAAATTCCCTCTAAGAACTGACCGGCTGAATCGAGACAATGGTGCAAGATCAAGAATCGAATAATCGAGGTGGCCCAGGTCGTGGAAATCATCGGCCACCGCTTAATCATCATGGCAAACCCCAGTATCAACCTCCGGCGAGGTTTTGTAAAATGAAGTTCCCCAAGTTCAGTCGTAGCGATATAGAGGGTTGGATTATGAAGTATGATCAGTATTTTGACTTAGATAGAACACCGGATGAGCGAAGAATTACCATGGCCAGTATTCAACTGAACGAGAGAGCCTTCTTATGGCATTCGGACCTTATGGAAGACGACGAGGGTCATGGAATTACATAGCCTGAGTATAAATAGGTGTTGAAATTACGCTTTGGGAACCCTTGTGAAGCGCCGATGGGTGACCTGAAGCGATTGAGGCAGCTGGGGTCGTTAGAGGATCACAACGATGAATTCGATGTGTTGCGTCACAAATTGTGTCTCTCTGAACAGCATGCAATTTAGGCTTATGTTGAAGGTTTGAGAGACGAGTTTGCTCGTCAAGTCAAGATTATGAGGCCGAGAACATTGAATGAGGCGTGAAGCATCGCGAAAATTTGTGAATTAAATTTTCTGGATGAAGAGGACATGCGTATGACACAAAAGAAAGGCTTCGATGAGGTGTCTTTGGGGTCTGATAGGTGGCGAAACAACAAGAATTCATTTTTGGGAGGTGGGTCCCAGTCTTTTCAATAGAAATCGAATTCTTAATCAAAGAATCAGCCTTCTTCGTCTCGTCCAACTTCATTTTCTTCGGTTTCAAAGAATTCAATGGCTAAATCTTCGAAAACGGGTGGTTTGGCATCGCACAAAATGTCGGTTGAGGAGGTGGAGGAGCACAAGGCCAAGAATCTTTGTTTCTACTGTCATAAAAAATATTCTAGGGACCATGATTGCCCTCAAAGACATCAAATAGAGCTGCAACTGATTGAGTTAGAGGTTGATGATGAAATTATGGAGTAACAGGATTTAGGGGAAGTGGAAGAAAATCATGAAAAGAAGGAGTGCTTGCAAATATCGTTACATGTTATTCAAGGCAGTGTTGGGGCTTCTTCTATGCGTATTCAGGGATATGTGGGGAAGCGGTCAGTCCAAATTTTGATTGATAAAGGAGCTAAGCATGATTATTTGGATAGTAGTTTGGCCCGTAAATTGGGGTAGAAAAGAAGTTCAATTCCACTTGCTAATGTGGAAGTTGCTGGTGGGGGAAAATTGCAGGTTTATGGTATATGGAAGGGGATGAAATGGCGCATGAGTGGCAGGGAATTTGTGTGGGATCTGAGGATAATGGACATTAAGACATATGATATTGTTTTGGGTCTGTATTTGCTGAGAAATGTAGTCCACCAAGCTGCTTGGAATTATAATGTTATGTCAATGACCTTTTGGTATGATGGAGATATGTGTACTCTCCAACCAGAAGCTAATGGTGAGTGTTTTTATATGAATAAGGTTGGTAAATATAATGAAGAAAATTGTCAATTCTTTTTAGTGCAAGCTGTAGATAATGATGCTATTCACCAATGTGTGCTGCAAAATAATTCCCTTGAGGTTGATGAAGAGATTAAGGGGTTACTTGAAGAGTTTGTTGATGTTTTTGTAGAGGCTAAAGGGCTGCCTCCTTTTAGAGAGGGACACAATCACCCTATTATGTTGCATGAGGGGTTGGATTCGGTTAATCTAAGGCCTTATATGTATCCTAAAATTCAGAAAGATGAGATTGAAAGGCAAGTCAAGGGGCTGTCGGAATCGAGGGTGATCAAGAATAGCTCCTCTCCTTTTGCTTCCCCCATTGTATTAGTGAAGAAGAAAGATGGTTCGTGGAGAATATGTATAGATTACCGCGAACTTAATAAGAAAACGGTTAAGAACAAGTATCAGATTCCGCTGATTGAGGACTTGCTAGATGAGTTAAAGGCAGCAAGGTGGTTTACGAAGCTTGATTTGAGGGCTGGGTACCATCAAATTCGTATGGAACCCAAGGATACCTACAAGACAGCATTTAGGACTCATGAGGGTCATTATGAATGGTTAGTAATGCCATTTGGACTTACTAATGCACCGGCAACCTTCTAAGGTGCAATGAACCAGATTTTCAGGGAGTTCTTGCGTAATTTTGTTTTGGTGTTTTTTGATGATATACTAGTATATAGTCCTAGTATGCAATTACATATTGTACATTTGAGGCATGTTTTGGAGGTTTTGCGTGCTAACTCTTCTTTGTCAAGGAGAATAAATGTACATTTGCAACAACTCAAGTAGATTACTTGGGTCATATCATCAAAGAAGGAGAAGTGTCAACAGATCTTCGCAAAATTCAGGATGTTATGAAATGGCCCGAGCCAAGTTTTGTGAAGCAATTGCGATCATTTCTAGGCTTGGCGGGATACTATAGAAGGTTTATTACGGGATATGGCAATTTGGCTAGACCCTTAACTGATTTGTTGAAGAAAAACAGCTTTAAATGGGATGAAAATGCGGCTGAAGCTTTTGAGTTATTGAAGGAAACATTGGTTTCTGCACCGGTATTGGGATTACTTGATTTTTCTAAAGTTTTTATTGTTGAAACTGATGCGTGTGCTACTGGTATTGGAGCTGTTTTAATGCAATAGGGACAGCCGTTAGCTTTCTTTAGCAAGGCGTTAGCTCCAAGGCATCATACTTTTTCTATATATGAGAAAGAGTTGTTAGCAGTGGTGCAGGCTATTGATCGTTAGAAACAATATTTGGAGGGTAGAAGGTCATAATCCGAACGGATCAGCAAAGTTTAAAGCACTTGTTGGATCAGAATTTAAAGACCTCGTTTCAGATGTTTTGGGTGTCAAAATTAATGGGGTATGATTATGATATTCAATACAAGAAAGGGAGTACCAATAGTGTGGCTGATGCTCTTTCAAGAATGCCAAAAGAAGAGGTACTACAAATTACACTTTTTACTTGTTCCGATCAATTGTTAGATGATATTAAGAAGAGTTGGAGTGATGATGCTGAAGTGAAAGAATTGCTGGACAGAATTCAGCAACATGGTGGTGTATGGGGTAAGTATAGTTGGGATGGAGAATTTTTTAGGAAATGGGGCAGATTGGTGATTGGAAATGTGACTGACTTGAGGATGAAAATTTTGGACTGGTTGCATTTAAGTGGTCAAGGTGGACACTCGGGTATTCATGCTACCTATCAAAGGGTTAAAACTTTGTTTTGGTGGAAGAATCTATTTGTGGATATTTGAGATTTTATTTGAATGTGTGATGTGTGTGCTAGATGCAGATATGATGCGGTTGCTTATCCCAGATTACTCCAACCTCTTCCTATTCCAAGCAAAGTTTGGGAGAGTCTTACTATTGATTTCATTAAGGGATTACCTAGATCTAATGGTAAGGATGTCATTTGGGTGATAATTGATCGGTTAAGTAAGTATGCACACTTCTTAGCCTTATCTCATCCTTTTTCCGCTTCTATTTTAGCACAACAATTTTTGCATAACATATATAAGTTGCATGGGGCACCAATGGAGATAATAAGTGATAGGGATCCTAGTTTCATTAGTAGTTTTTTGCAAGAGTTTCTTAAGGTTCTTGGTATTCAACAGAAACTATCTTCCTCTTATCACTCGCAAACGGATGGTTAATCCGAAGTGTTGAATAGGTGTGTGGAGACCTATTTACGTTGCATGTGTTGGGAAAAACCCAAGGATTGGTCGAACTGGTTACCATTGGCTGAGTGGTGGTATAACACTACCTATCACACCTCTACCAAAGCTACACCTTATGAATTGTTGTATGGTCAAAAACCATCACTTTATGTGCCATATTTGCCTAGGAATGATGCTGTAGAGGCTGTAGATAGATCATTTACAGCAAGGGAGTAAGCTATATTGGTTGCTAAACACCATTTACATAGAGCTATTAACATCATGAAGCAAAAGGCAGACAATCATCGCACGGATAGGGAGTTTCAGGTAGGGCAGTGGGTCTTTTTGAAATTACAACCCTATCGACAAATTTCTGCAGCTAGTAGGGGCACTCAAAAGTTAGCTCTAAGTTATTTTGGGCCTTATAAGATTCTGCGCAAGGTTGGACCAGTAGTCTATACTTTAGAATAGCCTATTGAGTCTCGGATTCATCCTACATTCCACATTTCTTTATTGAAATTGTGTCCAGATCCATCGGTTAAACAAAGGCATCCTCATATTGATTGGCCAAAGCTACCACCTACTTTAGAGCCTGAGAAGATATTAAATAAGAGGATGGGCAGAAAGAGAGGTAGAATTGTGACTGAAGTTTTGGTGCAATGGAAGAATTTACCGGATGAGGAAGCTACTTGGGTATTGTTGTTTCAATTTCAGAAGCAATATCCTGCTTTAATAGTTCCAGATTTTTGACTTTTAGTAGACCTGATTGAGTTTTGCATTTCAGATTTGAAGTTAGAAGTTTAATATCTTTGTCCTTATTTAGTGTTATCGAGTTGGACTTAGTGCCAATGGTATTACTAACTAAGTTCTTTTGTTACCAACTCTGATTGTTTTTGTACAGGTTGCTTATTTCTGTCAGTTTAGTTGTTTTTCTGTAATAATTCTACAGGATTGTATGGTTTTTCAGATTCATGCCCTTGAGGTTAAGGGTCTTGTAAAAGGGGATCGTTATGATATTGTAATAAGTGAATTAGTTAGAATGGAGGGGTAGATTTGCACCTACTGGGTCTATGATATATAAATAGACTTAAGGCCTATTGTGAAATCTATCGTTAATGATAATATTCAGTGAATAGTAACAAACATGATTTCTCTTCTCAATTCCTTTGTTTCTTCCCTCTCAGACTCTCTTCTTGATCTTCTTCTACTCTTCCTATATTCTTTACACCCACCATAACTTAGAGCTTTCCATTGAAGCAACCTGAAGAATTCTTTGATCTTCTAACAAGGTCTCGTTTGATATCCTTCATGAAAGAGAAGAAAAGCATTTTCACTATAGAAAAATCAAGATATGAAATGCTTAATAAGCCTTAGTAATGCTTGCTTAAATGCAAAAAAATGACTTTTTGGGATATAGTGTCTCTTGTATATAGCTGATTTCTAGTTTCTACTAGTTTCGATGCTTTTCTAATCAAATTGATGATAGAGATTCCAGTGTTCATGGCACAACTAAATACTCATCATCAGTATAAGCCAGTCATGGATGTAACATCTAAATTTTTACTACTATATTATGGCATTTTAATTGATTTATAACCACTTCTTAATTCCAGAAGCCCAAAAATACGAAAAATTTAAAACTTTTTCTTTCCAAAGTATAAATCAAATTTCCGTTCTTTAAATTGGGCCTTTTTGACAAATTAGAATAACTTTAAACTCTTGATGAGATAGGGTGGTTATTAAAACAATTAAAATAACTAAGATCCTATTATAGTATCTAAATCTATGACTTAGTGTATCAAGATATCTTGTTTTACGTATTCTACTTATACTTCTATTATCTTAAGGTTGGGTTGGTATCCAACCATATCTATCCGGCCTATTATCAAAATATTGGGGTCATCGCGGTCGATAACCCGTTACTTGCTTATGTTGTTGCTATAGTTTAGGGATACATAAATACAGAGAGTTATATACTCTACAAGCTTCGAGCTTGTGCTTCCCTATTCTATATATATAATATATACAAATACTAACAAGATAGATATTCAAAGATGGTACAAAATGTAGCAGGCATTCCTGCTTCTTCACAACTACCTTATCCCAAGAAACGGTCGCCTCTTGCTTCACTGAAAAGCAAAGGTTCAACGCAGTTTATTTCATACATACTTATTATCATATACACTCAAATACACATATTCATATACAATTCCATTCTGTGCAATTAATGAAAGCATATATCCATTTATTTTATTATAGCCCTCACGGCTACTCAATAACCCTCACGGTTATAGGAATTTATTTGTAGCCCTCACAGCTACTCAATAACCCTCACGGTTATAGGAATTTATTTGTAGCCCTCACAGCTACTCAATAACCCTCACGGTTATAGGAATTTAACTGTAGCCCTCACAGCTACTCAATAACCCTCACGGTTATAGGAATTTATTGGCAAAGGGGGAGCGACCCACCTAGGCCTTGGAGTACTCCATAAATATCATCAACATCATATCATCAATATCATAATATCACCACCAGAATAATGCTCATTTATTGCAACAGATTTGTTTCCAAAACAATATATATATACACACAATATTTATGTTATGAAATAAACCGCACCTGACTTCAGAAGTTATTCACAAGCCGGTTCCTTTCCTGCCCGACGACCCCGAGGTCCCAACACCACTATTTTGTCCTAAAATTATTCATAATACATAAATAATATAAATATCCGTGCTTATTCATGAAACTTCAGCGTCTCTCTCGGGTCCTAATATGCTTGTGACTACCCCACTATTTATATCTATGAATCATTATAATTCACTATAACTATCTTGACTATTCAATATTAAAAAGATCACTTTTAATTACTTTACTCCAATTAGTATTTTTTTATTCTCAATGTTTGACCAATAAATTTACAAATCATATTTTGGTTTTAAATAACTAACTGCCATTAAAACTATATTTTTCTCTAACCTTAGACAGCTTCAAATAACATTGAAATTGCTAACACACACTAAATTATAAAAATCTCAAGTCTTTAAATGCAATCATAAATCAAGTACCTTCCTAAACTTCACTGTCCAGTTTTTTTTTTTATTATTCTAGAAATATCAGCCCGTAACATCAACCATTATCAACATAACATTCTTGCATAACTTCCATGAGAACCAAACAACATCAACAACAAAACACCTTATATAAGTGGGCTTTTCTTTAAACTTTAGCTTGTAACAATCCAGTCCAACCAATAGTTTTCTTCCCACATTAGTTCATCACTATATACAATACGACTTTGATTTCATTAAAGCAATTGATCTTCTTTCAAAACTTTACACCACTTATGTTTTATTCTGGAACTTTTCAAATCTTAAATCATGTATCCCACTTTTAAATTTAACATCCTTCATATCCATATGTCATCTAAGTACTACATAGCATGTCCATTAGTTAGAAGGAGCCATGATTCTCTTTATAATCTTGACAGCAAAACTTCTATAGATTAAGGCAATTTCCAGCTTCAAGAACCATGTTCAAATCTTTATTTTAGAGTAACCAGGCATGACTGAAGCTTCTAAAAGAATTATACATCACTTGATGACATTAAAACAATAAGTTTAAATCAGTTTCCAGGTTATAATTTCATACTTAATCAACATATCAGAATCTCAAATAACATATGGACATTTTCAAGTGCTTATTTGGCATTTGGGAACCTCAAATCAGTAATTAAGATCATATTTAATCCTGCAAGACATCCAAACAGCTGTACCTAATGATCTGGAAAATATTTCTAGTTTTCATAGTTCATCATAACAGAAACAGTAAAATTCCCAGATTCAAAATAAATCCTTAATTTACTCAATTCATATTCACCATTTCTCGTAGGAGCTCATAGAAAATAATCACCAATCCGAACTGCAGAAATCACAAGAGCCTCAAAATATCGTACAGTTTCATATTATGCCCGTAAACTTTTAATATCAAAACTTAAACCTCAAAGACTCTCTAAACTTTGGGTTTCACATTAAGCTGGTATAAATCAAACATACAGAACCATCTCCCAGCTATCACATACCACCTTCTTCATTTATTTTACCGAAAGTCCCCTGAGCCCCAAAGAATCGGACCAACACAGAAAAGAAACAAAAATTCTGATATCCCCCCAAAGCTTAGAAAAATTATATTAGTTCTATCATAATCCTATCATTATCAAAATCACCAACTACAACCACCCAAATCAGAAAAATCGACCCTCACCAGGGAACAAATCGGTAATTTCAGAAATTCCCCAGAACTCAACCAAACTCAACATGCAAGATCAATACATTATTTCTTTCCTAATCTTAACTTTATCAAAGCATTAATTCTCCTCTTTGCCGACAGCACAGCGAAACAGGGGAGAAGAAAAACAAATTCAAAATTCCCAAAAACTTCACCAATCAACATGCAATGCAATCTATTAGCTTTATTTTACTTCTAACTAAGGTTAATTAATTATTAGCTCAGTTCCAGCACAGAATCACCCCAAATCGGCGAAATGAACAGTACCAGAAAGAGGGGGGTTTGTGAAGCAATCGACTAAACACTACTCTATAACTCAAAATCATCCAGAAAGCTTCCAAATCGAAGCCTAAGCTTCCTCTTACATGGTTTAGAATTTTCGAAATCCCCCATACCCAGATCGGACCTCACTCGAAAATCGCTCAAATCAAAAAAAATGAAGGGTGGAAATGAAGAGAGAAGACTCACCGGATTTGGAACCCGGTCTTGCATGTTTAATCGGAGCTCTGCTCCGTCAGCGGCGTTGCTCGCCATCTCCGGCTGTCGAGAGCGAGTTGAGAGAAATGGGAGATTGAGAGAGAAGGTGAATGAGACACAGAGGCAGAGAGGAAAGTGACGGGATGAAGAAGAAGAGGAAGGGAAATTTTCTTTTATAAGGGAGTTAGGAGAAATTACGTTTTAACCCTTTTAACTTCTGTTTCTTTCAATTTAGTCCCTATCCTTAAGTTTTCCATTATTTTTAGTTTGGTCCTTATCTGAAAAATTAATTTCCTAAAATTAATTCTCATATCAGATTAGATATTTTCTTACCCATAAATTTATTTGGGCCTCAAAATAGTTTTTCCCCAATTAATAAATAAAATAAATCTTAAAATTATTAGAAATACATCTTTATCTAGTAAATTTATTTATAAGACTTTTAATTTCTAAATGACACCCCAAAACCTTCAACACATTCCTATTATCTCTAATCCAAATTTTGGGGTGTTACAATGGACATTTAAAAATAAGGGCAGAATCAGAATCAGATCGAAGAGCCCAGAACTCGAACCTGCAATCTTTTGTTTTCAAAGTTTCTCTATATGTTTTGATCTGAATTTGGATTAGAAACTTGAATAATACATATGGAAATTGTTTGTTTCCCATGATTTAGGCACTTCACAACTTCAATAGGGTTTTAGCTTTCTTTCTTTCTTTTTGGATACATCAGGGTTTTGGCTTTTAAGGAACACTATGCTTGACTTTGAAAGAAACTGTTACCTATCACTTTCTATTCAACATGTTTACATGTCACATTGAAATGTCATTTGCTTTCTGGTGAATCCCAGATGATAACTCAGTTCGTCTGAGTAATTCTCAGACAATACACTATTATACCATCTATTAAACTACCTGAAAATTGTATTTTTGGCTAAATATGAAAAATGTCCGAGATAGCAGCTCATTATTTGGATTAATATGCAATTAACTTGTGAGAATCCAGGCTCTTTAAAGCCCCTATAAAGTGTAGCAGTCACTCTCACAGTAATAGCTGGCGTCTGATATCGTAGTCGAGTCAACCAGCTCCCCTTCTGTTATGCCCTGCCTACCATATTTGTAACAAGGAAGGTAGAATTATATAAGATGTATGTTGCTTTTTTATTTCAAAATAAGTTTATGATTGTATAACATAAAGAAAGTCCAAAACTAGGGATCCTTTTTTGCTCCAATTATTTTTATAGAAGCGCATTTCAGAAGTATGTAATGTTTTTGCAATTAGTTTTGGATAAAATAGGAAGTTTTCCAATTTAATTTATAATTTAAAAATATTGTTAATACTATTCTTTGTAAAATTATGCAAAGTTATAAGCTAATTTAGAAAAGTTGCCTGGCTGTATGGGACTTCGAAACTTTATAATGAAGAGGAAAGTTAAAACCATTAACAACTTTTAACTAATACTGGTTATTTAATTTAATAATCTGAATTTTTCTTTGTTTGATCTAGATATCTTGGTCTAGAGGGTAAAGAGTTTTTGCCTAGGTTTCCCAATAATTAAACTTGTGTTCTTCTTGATAGCACAATCAACAACTTAGTATTCCCTCCAGTCCTAAATATAGAACTTTTTTAACTAATTTGATTAGATTAATAATGTTAGTTAAGTTAATTTATATGAAAAACTATTCCCAAAACACCTCAATTATATAACTTAACTCCCCCTCCCCTATCTTACTTGATTAGTCCCTCCGTTCCTAAATATAGGAAATAATTGATGGGTTGAGTTTGTTCTATAAGACCTCTTTTTAATTTTTCTCAATATTTTCCCATATTATCTCTATTGATACTCCTTAATGATAAACAAGCAAGAGAGGGATGGTGGAAATAAAGGTAGGTGGTTAGAGTGTTTTGGTAATATTATATGATTTTAACTAATCTTAATCTAATCAAATTAAGTAAATAGGTCTTATATTTAAGGACGGGAATAGTGTTGTTGAGGAAGCATCAATGAGTGTAATTTTGGCTAAAAATTGGACAAAAATAAGAAATATGTTCTATTTTTAAGACCAAGATTATCTCCCCAAAAAGTCATATATTTAAGACAAAAAAAGTAGCAAGAATGTGTTATTTCTGAGAAAGTAAAGAGGATTAGAGAAAAATGCTGTTGATCGGCTACGTGCCTACATTTAGGAAATAACAAATGGATCGTCAGACTAAAGCCTGCTCCTCTCCAAACGCAGCTTTCCTCCACGAAATTTGTTTATTTTCTTTTCTTTGAGCTTTTTAAAAGAAAAATTGTTGCAGTTATGACATCATTTTTCCCAACCCTTTTGGATGATAAATACTGTCTTATCTTTAAAAAAAAAGAAGAAGATAAATAGTGTCTTGCATATGCCTAAAATTGTAATGTTATCAACTTTCTACAAAGTGACTTTTTTTGAATTAAAGTGGTAATGTCCTAACACATAAAGTTATAAGTTGAATCAAACATGTGAGCTATCAATTACTGGGAGCATCCATCGTACCACCCTACAAGGAGCATGTTTGGAAGCCTCATTTGCAGCCCAGAATCACGTTAAAAAAGGAGAAGTTAAATTTAAAAAAAAAAACATGTTTGGTTTGTCTTATTTTTAGAATGACTTTTGGTCCAAAATGACTTCTGCAACGTGAAAAGTCAGAAGCAAAAAAAAGTTACCTCTGGCTTCTGACTTCTGACTTCTGGTGGGTCCCACACCTTTTGTTATGTATTATTTAATAAAGTGGGTAGAAAAATTAGACTGTTAGACCCCTAAAATTCTCAAATAAGATAATTTCTTTTAATCTAAAATTTTCTTTTTATCTCCAAAAATTTACCATAACAATTTCTAACTACTTTCTCCCACAATATACTCCATTGAGCGAAAAATATTATTTTTTAAAATTATTTTCCTGAAAATAAGGGAGAAATTAAGCCTTTAATAAGAATATATGCATATTATATATGTATTATTTAATGAAAATAATGCCATTTTTAATAATTTTTCATTTAAACGTGCTTTTCAATATTATCATCCAAACATGTTTCTAAAAGTTATATTGAAAAAAAGTCACTTCTATCATCACAAATCCAAACATAAATCACTTCACACAAATGACTTTTATCCAAAAATCACTTCTAAAAAAAGTCACTTCTCCAATGGTAATCCAAATAAACACACCCAAGGTAGTTAGAAGAGCAGACTTGCATCTATGGCCATGTAAATCTTTTAGAAAAAGATGTGTATCACTATGTTCCTTATTATAAGTCCACCCTAACTACTTCTCACATACCAAGGAGTGGAAGTTATAGCATTAAATATCTCATATTTTTAAATATTTCTCCAATTTTACCCTTATTTAAGAATAGGTATTGAAATAATATTTTATGTATTATACATCTTCTCTCTCATCTTCCCTATTTCCAACATAGGGGTAAAATAGTCACAGTAGTATTAATTGATCCTAAAGTGGACTTATATTTTGGAACAAAAAATTTGTGGTAGTTGGACTTATAATAAGAAACAGAGTGGTATGTGAGATTTGTTAGTTGGTACCTTATAATAAGGGCCAGAGAGAGTAGTACTCCTTCTTGCCAATTATACAGGACATATACTTTGGGAGTAGTTTTTGGTCCTAGATACAAGACTTATTACTAAATTTTTTTCATTTTTTTTTAAATTATCCTTGTTGATGTTCCCTCAACAATAATCTAGTAAGAGAAGGAGTGGAAAAAATAAGAAAGATGCTTATATCGTTTTAGAAAAATAATGTTATACATTAACTTACATCATTAATAAAATTAAATTAGATAAATATGTCTTATATTTAAGACACAAGGCTACAACAATCTTAGAATAAAACACCATTCACTAACATCACAGTACCATTCACTAACATCACAGCTGGATTGGGTGAAATACTCATCTCCTTTAAAGCAATGTGTCAACTGTTCAAATAAAATTCATGAGGAGAAAAAGTGAAAAACACATTTGGTAGAATCACGCATTTTTAATTGGGTATGATGATACTCAAGTTTAGCTCGATAGCATTACATTTATGTCATCTAGTTGCGTTAAAAGTAAAATAAATTACTTAATCATGTCCCTTAGGGAAGTTAGCTAGTAGGTTTCATTTGGTCTTATAAATAATACATCAATCTGTCTTACAAATTTTATATGATTTTTTAAAGTATTCACATTGATATCACATAATGATTAAAGATCATATTTCTTGAAATAACTCATATTTCACTTATTAAAAAAGGTTATCAGAACAAAGATAAGTAAACAAATTCTATCTGAAATTTTTTCATTAATCAATTTGCTACCAAAAACCATGTCACTAATTCCTTCGCTAATCAGATTTCTTCACTACATTGATTAGCGATGGAAATCAAAATTTCTGACAGTAATTAACCGTACTTTTCTTTTGTAGCGTTTATTACGCTAGCTCAAGTACTCAACTAGGTTTTTTAAAACAATATAAATTAATTATCTAACTCCTACGTTAAATATCAGCTGAGAGAGGGAGGGAGAGTAGTAACTAGTAAGTCTGCCCAAAGGTGCTAGAGATGAAGTTGATTAAAAAGAAGGGTTAATGTACATATTTGTTACAGAAATTTTAATTTTGGAGTGTTGAGTATACATAAGTTTAACTTCAAGATACTCATTATACCCCCAATAAATACTTTAGGAGCAAAAACAAGTAGGAATAAGACATGGGGTGATGTGGTCAAGAGTGTGCCGGCATGAAAGCAAGCAAGGAGGAAGGCGTCGTTATCATAGGGGTGTGGTACGATGAACACGAGATTTGAGAAAGTATTAATTGGGAGATCTTGAAAGGTCAAAAAGAGGAAATACTGAGAGATGTTGAAATTGGAATTTGGAAGTAGATGTTGAAATTGGAATTTGGAAGTTGAAACACAAATATGCATGTTGCCCCTTGTTGGAGGCAGTTTTAACTGTTGATTTCTCCAACGCGGTTATGAAGAATCTTGACTTCATTTTCAGACTTCAACTTCATAGAGTCGTGCCCTTACAATTTCCTATTTACAAGGCATGTATGATAATGACTTGGGAAAATTAAGGCTTATATACGCTTAATATACTCTCTATCATTCTTATTACTATAAAGCACCAACTAATAAGTTTTCTTAATCATTTTTATAAGGTACTCCCTCCTGTCCTAATTATAAGATCACTTTGACTTCTTTTGAAAAAATTAAGGATGCAAAATTAATCACTTTAAATTGTCTATAATTATCCTTTTTCCTCAAAACTAATTTATTCTACTTATAAACTAACCTATAATCTAATTACATGTCATATTTATTATAATTTAGTGGTCTAATTTGCTTCCTTAACTTCCACAAAAAAAAAGTCAAAATGGTCTTATATTTTGGACCGGAGGGAGTACTTGTTTGTTTTCAAGAACCATAAGATACTTTTTCATCCATAACAGTGTTCAATAAGGTCAGTGGGAGAGAGTAATAATAATTAATACTCATTTGGTCTTATTTATAAAGTACCATTCTGTTCCTTATTATAAGTCCACCTTAACTACTTCTCACATACCAAGGAGTGGAAGTTATAGCATTAAATATCTCATATTTTTGAAGCTTTTTCCAACTTTACCCTTATTTAAGAATAGATATTGAAATAATATTTTATGTATTATACATCTTCTCTCTCATCTTCCCTATTTCCAACATAGGGGTAAAATAGTCACAGTAGCATTAATTGATCCCAAAGTGGACTTATATTTTGGAACAAAAACTTTGTGATAGTTGGACTTATAATAAGGAACAGAGTGGTATGTTACACAACATAAAAAGTATATCTTGTAATTGTTGATAAGGGAATCAAAATGAATGAGATGTAATAAATGAAAGGGGTGGCAGATTGGGGAAGGGGAAGAAGCGTTTGGTTGTTACCAAACAAGAACAAGGCAAAGAAAGCTCATTTAAAGGTGTGGTAACTAACTGCTTTCATATTTATTCCCTTTTACCCAAACAATGATTCACTCTCTTCAACAAACACCACACTCTACTTTCCCTTTCATATCTTTCCTCCCTATCCATTCATTTATTATCCTTTCCCTTCCACCACCACATCAACAATAATCAATCAATGCTCTGCAGTCTAGACAATCTAGATACTTCTCACAAAACCAACCATTACATGGAACACAATCCTCCTGTTACATGGAGTATATATTATAAGAGGGAATCTATCTAATTTACATGAACCAAAGAAATGCTATTTAAATCATTTAACGAATGTAAAATTGATAAAATCTTCCTATTTTATACTTATTTAATTTTATGTTCTATCATCTCTCTCATCTATCCCTTCCTTGCACTTATTACTTGGTATACAAAGGGTAATAACAGAAAATAAACATTAGTTATACCATCAAACTCTTATATTATGGATTAAGTTATCTTTCTAAAAGACTTCTTATAATATGCGCTAAAGAGAGTATCGAGTAATAAACTAGTGCTTTTTTTTTTTACTCAGACATTTAGGTGAGTTGAGTTCTGAGTTCACCTTAGTTAGTCTCCAGATTCAAATGATGTTGGGTTAAGGGTCAAATATATATATATGTGTGTGTGTGATTTTGTCAAAAATTCATCCAGCACCAAATTTTTTTTTTTACCAAAAATATACGTGAACTTTCAAATTGGATCAAAAATACACATCTATAGTTAAATTAGGATAAAAAATACACATATGATTTTGTAAAAAGGTTCACCCAGCACCAAACGCTTCTTTTTGGAATATAACTGTTGATGTGTATTTTTTATCTAATTTTAAAATTCATGTGTATTTTTGGCACAAAAAAAAAACATTTGATACTTAATGAACTTTTGACAAAATCATATGTGTATTTTTTACCCTTAACCCAATAATGTTTACAATGGTATCGATTGACCATCCATTAATAAAATCCATATATTGATAATGAAATTCGAACTCAGCCTTGTGTATTCTGAACAAACTATTTACCTATAAAGGAAACATTTGTTGATGGAACCACTTATTATTAACAACACATACTCTTACTATCGTTAACAATATAAACAACAAAGCTTTTGAAATGAACAAGGGAGGAATTGAAACACAACAAAAAACATACTCTTATAATATAATTTCTTATGAGATAGTACCATATGCATATAAAAACTCACCGATAAAGTGTATGGCAGGTGTTTCAGACCCAAAAAGATTGCTGTTATTCTGCAGTCTGCAATCTGTAGACCATCAAATTGTCGTACTTTTTGTTTTTTTTAAGATTTTGATATATCAAAGAAGAGAATGAAAATAACTAATAAGAGAGACTGACTTCTTGTGTTGTGGCTTGTATTGAAAGCCAAGCAAGCGAATGTCAGTGAGAAGCAGTAAGAGAGAGAGAGAGATGCAGCAGCCTCTCCATCCAATGACTCACTTTTTCTTTTCTCTCATGGGAGCTTTTTAACAGTGCCACAAGAAACCAGTAAAAGATTCACACTTGCTTGTACAGCACCAAAAATCTCTCACTCCCCAATCCAAAGATTGTAATAAGAGTAACGCAATAATAAAGTCCTTCAGTCTTTTTTGGGGAATCGCAAGTCTCATTTTCTAGTACCCTTATTTTCTGTCTCTTCCCTCCTTATAAATTCAACCCAATAATTTCATTAAGTGTCACCCCCTGGCCTCTCATTCTGAGTTATTACCACTATCACCATCACTATCATTATCCCATTTCTTCTTCTTCATCATCTTCATTAGCCCCATTTGAAAACAAACATGAAAGAGAGATTTTGTTGCTTCATGCTAGTTCTTCAACTACTAACTTGTCTTTCTGCAGCTAGATTGATACCTTCTCTTCCAGGTTAGTCACCTAAACAAACTTTAGTTCAAGTTTTTTTTTTTTTTTTTAACACTGTCACGCTTTTGGATTTGTTTATGATCATCAAGTATATATCTTCTTACTTTGAACAGGTCCAGAACAGGCTCCACAATCTTCTCCGGAACAAGCATCTCTAGAACCAAAGCAGGTATAGTTAGTTCTTTTTCTCCAATATGTTTGTTTCAAGAACAAGAAATTCTTCAGCACTTTTAGAATTTGTTGGAGCAGAAATCTCAGATACTTCATCCGTTTTATTCCTTCTGGTGCAGGATTTGAATTTATCAGAGAGCATGAGAGAAGAATATTATACAGGAGTTAGTAAAATTGGATCAACCCCACCAATTTGTAAGCACAAGTGTGATGGATGCACACCATGTGAGGCTATTCAAGTTCCCAGCACCAGCAGGCAACACAATCACCATATGGGAATTCAATATGCAAATTACGAACCAGAGAGCTGGAAATGCAAATGTGGCCCTTCCTTCTATAGCCCCTGAACATTTTTCGTTCATCATACTTATCTCTTCTTTGGTGGGCTTCCTTTTTATTGTCCCTTTGTACAAACCTCGAGCTTTATTAAAGTAATCCAAAGTTTCAGACTTTCATATGCATTAACAATTGATAACTAATACGCCTAAATGATAAGACATGCATTGATATCTATGGATATGTCAGGTCTGAAAAAAATGATTTGAAAGAAAAGTGAGGAAGATATGATCTTAATCCAGCCTGTACTTCCAAGTTTCATTAACCAAATCAGAACTTTTAACAGAACTGACAAGACGTCAGGAAAGAACAGAAAGATGATCTTTTTACGTTACCCCGTAACAATTATATATGTGTAACGGCTGGTGATTGTAATTAACAGGTACTAATATGTAGAGGTTAAGAACTTGGTACCAATTAGTAATATTTCAGACTGGATGTAACAGGTACTAATATGTAGAGGTTAAGAACTTGGTACCAATTAGTAATATTTTAGACTGGATGTTTCCAACTTTCCATCATCTATTTTTTGGGAGTGACAGACAAATTTAATACTATATCAGTAAAATAGATATCCTCCTTCATCAAAAAAAAAAAAAAAAAAAACAGATATCCTTGAGTATTTATGAGCTTAAAACGTTTAAGGCAAACATATATATTACATCACCATCTACAATGCAAAATATGAAGTTCCATTGATAAGCGCAGACCTATTAGTACATCCTTGGTTTAGGAGAATCACATCATTAATTTAGGAGAAAGTATATTGGGGAATGAGCTTGAAGGTTTTCGAATCTTTGCCCACTTTAAATGAACACCAATCTCAAATGACCTGAGCTTTATTATTGGCCTTTATTGGGGTGTGTGTGAGGGAGAGAGGGGGAAAGAGTTTTATTTTATTTTATTTTTTTTGGGGGGGGGGGGGGGGGTGTGTGGGGTTTGGCCAATAGATGAACCAAAAACATTCTTAAACCAAACGAAAGCGTCCGACTTGATAGAGAGGCCTTGCTGGCCATACTTGTGATGTTTTCCATGTTTTTTAATCCTTTTGTTGTTTCTTAGGTGCTTAAACGCTCGTGCTGTGCATATTCGGTTATGCTCTTTTTTGACTACGCATAGGCTTTGTATTTACATTCTTTAATGAGAAATTCCCTTTTTCTTCCCAAAAAAAGCGTCGAACACCCCATAATCAAAACTAATATTCCAAAATTAAAAAACCTAGTGCTTCTAGCTAGTAAGAAGGAAATACTTGTAATCTTGTCAAAGACGTAGTTTTTTTTTTAGGGGGTGGGGGATGTGTTTGTACTTAGCTATGATTCCCATCACAAGTCTCAGTTTAAAACTCTCAAAATCACATGCAAAACTACAAAAGACTATCAAAATATGTAAACTTGGTCAGTAATATTAAGCCTGAGATCAGATTTTACATAAAATTGTGAATTGGTGGCGGCCACCACTGACAAATGACAGCCACTACATCAACTGATAATCAATTGCAGACCAGAAGGCAGGGTATTAACAGTCAGATACATACCTCACAATCACAATCATGAAGCAAAGGACGTCTAATTTCAAAATTATGCTGCTTTTGACATATCTTTTTAATAAACAAAGCTTACAAATTGTAATCTTATAAAACATCCCAGGTTTGTATGTTTTCTCATCCTCCACCCTTCATTGTAGGGATGGAGGATGCTAGAACCTAGGAGTAGGTGTTTTTTATTTTGATGTATCTCTGTTGAGATAGTTTCATCAGTTTATAGCCAAAAAAAAATCCCAGGTGAAGTGAGATTGAGAATAGGAAAGAAACTAGAGACATTGCTAAAGCATGTCTTCATTTTATGTTTTCCATACATTACAATACATTCTCTATAAATGATAGTTCATCAAAGACAAATCCCTGAAGATAGATTCACAGTACTTGTAGAAATAAGATCCCTTATCCTCTTCCCTGTTTTTCTTATTCTAAATCAGTTCTTGGCCTTAACAGAGTTATTCTCCTTAATTCTGGCTCGGTTGTCCAGCTTAACAAAGCGTTTTAGATCAGCATAAGGAAGTGTTTCGATATTCTTCCTTCTCAATTCACTTAATGCTGGCTTTTTATCAAGCAGGTGCCACAACCAATCAGGGTATTCAGAATCAGGCAATAACTTCGAATCAGCTCCTTCCTTGAGGATGTTGGCACCAACTACAGTAGTTGACTTGACTTCTTTGCTAAGCGTAGACGCTTTCGGTGCATCAGCTGCAGCACCCCCTTTAGCACCTTTCTTCTTACCGGTAGCAAATGTTCGATGGGAAGCCACTCCAACAGCCTCCTTGCTAACAAGAATGCCTCTTACCAACCTGGCATGGTTCATTGCCATGACTCTACCTATCTCTGCAGCATATTATTTATAGAATTATTCTTCAGAACGAAGAATGATGCATATATAAATTTGGAGTAGCAACAATGCATAAATGAACCAAACTTTGAATCCGTTTCATCTTCTAAAAGTAACTTTTATATAACTACTTGCTCAAAACCCGAAATCCTACTTCCTCAAAATATGTATAGGGGGCATTCAACCACAATTCCAACATTCCTTATAAATGGATTCTACAAAAGGGCGGGGGTTAAACTAAAATTGCCAGCTACATGCCATGCTGGGAAAAGAACTTGCATTTACAATGAACCTGTGGAAAGACATGATTCATAATAGTTGTTTCCTCATGAAGATAAAATGATCTAAGCCCCATCCCCTGTGTCCTCACAATATAGTAACAGTCAAAATAGCTCCTCTATATTAATATTATGTGCTATACTTGTAAAACGTTCTCCTAATTCACAATTAATTCTTCAGCAGAGTCTGAGAAACAACACCAGATATTCCCTAATAAGAGAAACGCTATAGGCATTCTTCTATATGTGTTTAACATTTAACAACACTATCATGTTGATATGCTCTTCTTCCACCCGATTTGGAACAAAGGGATAAAATGCCTTACAGCATATACCTAATGATAGCTTCAGCGAAATCCCACCCCCCCCCCCCCCAAAAAAAAAAAAAGGAATTTCACAACCAGGACATGCTTTAAAAATTATACATGAGTGCATATTGCATAATAGAGATAAATCAGAGGCAACACATCCAAATGTTAAAAGCGTTTAGCCATAAACAAAGTGTAAGAAAAATGTTTTTAACTAGAAATCACCATTAGATGTAAATCACTGCATCAAGATTACATTTAGGACCCACAAACATAGACAGGAGGCTAAAACCTTTGAAATGTGCACGTTGATATCATACCCTTTAAATTTATTTTCAAGATCCTTTAACGAAGATGCCTTAGCAAGCCAATAGATTCAGGCATCTCCTCCAAGCCACAGAAGAATTCGATAAAATCTTGCAATTTATGATCATAAAAAGTACTGCCTAGCGTGAGTAAGGTGCGCAACTGATTGTTTCTATCAGTAGCTTCCAATTCACAGACCAAATAGCAGCATGAAATGATTTAAACTCGAGCTCATAAATTTCCAGACATATATCAATCGAAGTCATTTCCCAGAACACCTCGAAATTTTTTTCCATATTGATGGTAATATAAAGATAGTAACAAACAGAACAACAATACAATCCAAAAACATACAAGTCACTAGTGACCAAAATGAAAAGGGAAGAAGTATAATACCCAATTGCCACCATTCAAGAAAATTCAAAAAAAGATTCAATTTTGATATGATTACACGACCAGATTCAAAGCCAAACTAAAATGGAAAGAAAAAAAAAGTATGACAAAGCAAGAAACGGAGCTACTAAAACAAGGTTCAAAGCCAAATTGAGCAAAAAAAAAAAAAAAAAAAGTCTCACCAGATTTTGGAAGAAGACAAATCTTTAGGGTTGGAACTGTCTTCAATACCTTGCCGGAGAGTTGATAAAGAGGGCTGCGTCCGACGGCGAGCGAGCTCAACAAAGTGTGGAATGTTTTGCTCGCTACAGAAGGAAGGAGAAAGCTTTAACTTTTTTTTTTTTTGGCATACAAAGTAGCACAATTAGGCTTGCTTATGATTTTTGGATTTTGGGCTTCGGCCCTGCTGATTTAAAAAATGGGAAACATTGCAAAAGGAAAATACCATTTGAAAACCTAAATTTGGGTGCTCCTTCAATTAAAATCATTACTCTAACAGTCAAAATCTTCTATATAAAATTTAATAAATCAAGTGGTAATGTTTTGGAATTTTATATCGAGTGGCCTCACACAGTAATTTCATTTTTTTTCATACCAACATTTCATTGCTTGACGTGGTAAGGGTCCCTGCCTTACAAGTACACTAATTAAGAGAAGTGAAACTTTTGAGCTTTTAGTTCAAAATAAAAAACCTTTGAGCTTTAAGTTTCGAATGAAATTAGTCTTAAATCTAAAGTGAGAAGAAAAAGTGAGAGAAAAATATGATAGAAGAAATACTAGGAAGTAAAAACTTCTAAAAAAAAATGGTAAAAAAATAAGCATATTTTATACCATATTTTTTTTTTTTTTCCAACATGGTAAATTTGCTTGGGTTAAATTAAAAATTGATACCCTCCATGCTATTTAAAAGGTGAAATTTAGACCAATTTACTACTATTTTATAGCAACAATTTTATAATTACCGAAATGCCCTCCACCAACAAGTAACGACCCCCAATTCCATCACCACCATAATAAATCTCCCGTGTCACAGAAACTGTAACTCCTCTGCTCTCAGAAATGGCGCCCCTCGTAAGTCTCTCTCTCTCTCTCTCTCTCTCTCTCTACAAAATTTCATTCAAGTTCTCATCATTTTCATTTGTTTCATTCCTCATTTCTCATCATCATCATCATCATAATCTTCTCATTAATCAATGCCATTCATCTTCTATTTCTCGCCTAGCTAGTTCCGTTAAACATAGGAATTGAAATTTCAAAATCATTCATGTTATAATAGATCCACAATTCGAAGGCACGTTCATTTCATTCCCATATGTTGCGAATTCATCGTAATTTTGGTTGGATCTTGACTTGATTAAGAAGCTGAATAAAGATAATCTGTGAATGAGGTTTTTTAAATTTTGAATTGTTTTGTTTCTCGTCGTGTCGGAATTCAGATCGCTTCAGAAACATTAATCATGTGATCTAGGAGTAATAATTAGAGAATTATTGATGGTGAAAGAGATTTTTGTTCTCTTCAATGCATGCTAGGGTCTGCTAATTATAGCTAGCTCGGGTTCTGATATTTGAATGGAACGACGTATTTTTTCAGGTTGTTTTGTGTATCTTCTTGGATCTAATGAAACAATCATGTGTTGAAACTTTCTTTGGTGTTGTCCTTTATGAATTGGTGTGGATTTTCAGGTTGTTCATTTTCCTTTACTGATTTACATGAATTGGTTTGTGTTTTCATCTACAGGGAACAAGTCCAACCATAAAGAATATTCTTATTCTTGACACAGAAGGGAAGCGAGTGGCGGTCAAGTACTATTCAGATGATTGGCCAACCAACAGCTCCAAGTTAGCATTTGAGAAAATGGTGTTTAGTAAGACTATGAAGACAAATGCTCGAGCAGAAGGTATGTCACGCATGTGTCTTGCACATTATAACAAGTCATGATTTCTATAGACATCATGCCTCAATGTCTTCAATGCCATTAGAGAAATTGAGTGGAGACTTATCAGTTAACAATTTGTTCAAAGATTTGGTTGTTTGAGAGTTTAATGATGTCTTATAATAGATGTAGCAACTACACTTAGTGGGATAGGGTTTCTTATTGATGGCAGCGGCTTGCCAACATAAATTCTTGGACCGAATTGATCTTTTTGACAAAAACCGATCGTAATTTGTATTTACTTAGGGTCAACCAACGGTTTGAGATTATTCATCAATTATGAATGCTCCGTGGGCAATGTACCAAAAGAGTGCTGCGATCTTTTACTATTGCCAGGGTCCACATAATCAATTTTTTTCATTAAAGATGATTCCTGCAACATTTTGACACGTACCTCTTGAAAGAATTAATGGATTTAAATCATGACTAATTTGCAATTTCTGTAATGTAGCTGAGATAACTTTACTAGAGAACAATGTCATTCTCTACAAATTTGTACAAGATCTGCATTTCTTTGTCACTGGAGGTGATGATGAAAATGAGCTCATCCTAGCTGCAGTTCTTCAGGGTTTCTCTGATGCAATCGCCCTGCTATTAAGGTATTTTTCCTTGCCATATTTTGTTATCTATTCAAATATTTGGTTGTTGATAGAACACAATGGTTATGCTCAATGCTCAATGCTCAATCTATGTAGTTGACCCCACTAAGAGGGATAAAGTTTTGTTGTTGTTGGATTTTGCTTTCTAGTCTCTAGATCATGCTGCCATTTTCCCTCGGTTCATGCTTCTTCTTTCTGTATTCCTCTTTGTCACTTCCTCAGAAACAACATTGACAAAAGGGAGGCCCTAGAGAACTTGGATCTTATTCTTTTATGTCTTGACGAGATTGTTGATGGAGGGTATGCAGTTGTTTCTTAACTCCAATCTTTCTTCGTCACACACATACACACGCACTCCCCCCCTGCCCTTTTCTGTTTCATGTAAATTCTGATGAAAGTCTGATGTTTTTCCCCTCACATTCTGTTCAAGGATGATACTTGAAACAAATGGATCACTTATTGCTGAAAAAGTGACTTCCCATAACTTCGATTCTGATATGTTGGCTGATCAGGTATTACAACAATCTTTCAGCTTTTATCTTAATCAATCACTCTCTGGTTACTCAATTAAATCATGACACACAATAAATTGTTCTAAAAGAGTTATTTACATGTTACCGACTTAATAGGGATAAAAACACTTGTGTAACTTCATTATAGTCTTTTTTTTTTTTTAATTAACATGAGAATGATACTAGTAAAAGTTTAGCCTGATAAACCAGAAGTTTCCAGGTTACTTCATTATGGTACTATAAAAATGGTAGGATGATTGAACAAAAGTGTGTTGAATCTGAGATGTGACAGTGAATTTCTGGTGTTGCAGACAATTACTCAAGCTTGGGCCACAGCTAGAGAACATTTGACCAGAACCCTTCTGAAATGATGTTTTTCACTGATTCAAATGACAGATTTACCTACCTTTTCGTTCAATTTTGATTGTTTTAAACTTTTCATCTCCCAGTTTAGTGAGCTACTCAGATACAAGCTTCATATATCTTTTTTTTTTTTTTTTTTTGTCAAGGATAGAAATAAATTCTTCATCCAAAATACCAATCAAAGTTTATATCCTATTGGAACCAGAGTGTAGTGTGTTTGTATGTTTTTATTGGTAATTAGGTTAGTCTATTATCTTTTATACACCAAACTGATGTGAAAATTTCTCACAAACCACTGCAATATCCAACTCATCATATTTAACTTTTTTTTTTTTTGGTTATATCATCATATTTAACTTAAGTCAATATATTCTTATTTTCATTGATAAGTTGTAATTTTTCTCATTATTTTAAAATTTGGAGATGCAAGAGAAATTTCTCATCTACTAAATTAGTGTAGATTCTATTTTACTCTGGAGAGAAAACAAACGTGTGCTTGTCAATTAAATTTTACAGATCAATATAAAATGAAAATGAGAAAAATCTCTCCTGTTTGTATGAGTAGCTTTCCTGTCATGAAAACCATCGATTCTTATCCATTCATCAAACACAACAATATTTCCCCCCTTAAAATAACGTTTTTGAAATACCAAATTCAGCTTATGATATCTACTATGCAATACTTTAAAGTCTGACCAGATAAACAAGAACGAATGATAATATATTGGGATTTCGAATTACAATGCTCAAGAGATTTAAATCTCTCCACAGCCAACAACTGAAGGACTAAAGATTTTTCCTTCTCCATACACTACAGTTTTGGGCTGCATACCCAAAAAATTACAATGCATTTTCAAATTGGGCCTTATAGACAAATGTAAGTATGTAACACTTAATCAGGCCCAACTCGTTTCAAAGATGACAATATGACAAATATGGATAAAAACCAACTTGTGTGAGATACCTTGATTGAGCTATTTTATACTTTTCCTAATGTATAAAAAAAGTGTTCACTAATTACCAGTACATTTATATATAGTCGTGACTAATACATCTAATTTATTTTGTGAAATGCACAAGGGGTCCTTGTCTTTTTCTTTTTTTCTTTTTTATGGGCCATCCACATCTAGTTTATTAAACATAAATTATTAGGCCATAGGGTTCACATAGAAATTTTTTGCTTTTTTAATAAAAAGAACAGATGTGGAACAGTTGTGAGGAAATTGGGTACAACGGCCGGTAGTTGACCAGCTCACAAGAGAAGTTTGTTGTTAAATAAGTGAAGCCAGAGATAATTAGTTGGTGTTCATGCTGACTTGGGTTAGACTTGGGGAGGTCCCGTGTCCGAATCACAACATAAAAGAAAATTAACAAATTCTGTTAATCATTTAGGAAAAAAAAAAGTTATGTCTAAATTATGTTTGGAATGACGGGCTATTGACCGTTCCAGTTTAAACCTTATAAATACAACCGTGATAATTAGTTAAATGTATTGATATTCTCCCATTGTAGTCTTATATTTCCATAAATAAGACCAATTAGCTGCTAATAATGCGAAATAACAGTAGAGAAATCAAAATTGAAAACTCACAAATGTCACCTCATTATTCAAGTTTATTCTGGTTTCCTTTTATTTCTCCTTCTCCTCTTGCATGATTCCCGGGGGAGTTTGGCAACACGCAGTACATGTTTTTTTAAGCAGGCCACACGTCAAAAATTGAAACTATATTTGTTTTATTTTATACTATTATGCTCCTTATTATAAGTTTAACTACCATAAATTTTTTATTCCAAAATATAAGTCTACTTTGGGATCAATTAATGCTACTGTGACTATTTTACCCCTATGTTGAAAATAGAAAAGATGAGAAAGAAGGCTTATAATGTATAAAATATTATTTTAATACATATTCTTAAATAAGGGCATGGTTGGAAATTTTTTTTGAAAATTGGTCATATTTAATACTATAACTTCCACTCTTTAGTATATAAGAAGTAGTTAGGGTAGACTTATAATAAAAAATATAGTGATATAATATTTAGAAATCACGCTTTCAGTTGTTTGCATAAATGAAAATAAAAGTATATCAACAAGCACTTAAATCATTTGCTCAATTTGTTTTACTTTAGTTGGTAGTCCAGCATTAGGTATGCAGACATGATAATCATTTGGAGGTAGCGATGTTTATCCTATTTTAAGTCTACATTCCCACAAATTATATTACCAGTTGCTAATATAGATAAATGGATATAAAAAAATCTTTATCACTTATGTCAACTTTAAATAAATAAAGTTTGTTGGGGTAATTAATTACAGGTCCCGTATAAGGAATTTAATTAAGATGAGGTCCCACAAAATCGCGTAATTAATTTCAAGTCCCTGACATGAAGTTGTTACCTCATGTTCATTAAGTTGTTATTGTAGGCCAAACAGTTGTTATCATTTGGTCAAAAGTTGTTACAGATTCTCAATCACTAATAACTGAATGACCAGGTGATAACAACTTTTTGGCCTACGATAATAAGTTAATGAGCATATGTAACAACTTGTGGCTTACGATAACAATTAAATGAGCATGTGTAACAACTCTTGTTCAATAACAATTTTTGAGCTGCCGATAACAACAAAATGAGCAGGCGATAACAACTTCGTAAGACCTGAGATTAATTATGTGATTTCGCGTGGGACCTGAGATTAATTACGCGATTTCGTGGGACCTCATGATAATTAAATTTCTTACATGGGACTTGTAATTAATTTTCTCAATTTTGTTTATCTTTTTCAAAATGGTAATGAATGTTTAAAACGTTGGTATCATTCTTTTTCTTTACAAAAATCAAACGTATTGTCAATAATTCTGCCACTTGGAAAAATTGGAAACTAAAAAATCACGTATAGAAAAAAAATACACTTGATATTGGCACAATGGATAGTTGACAACACTTGACACGTTTCACAGATAATGCCAAATAGTATTTATTTTGAAATCTGACATCTGAAACTGGCCGGTGGGCAAGGGCCGAGGGTGCCTGCACTTCTGCACTTTTGTTTTTCAAATCCTTTTTGCACACAAACGAGTTAATTAATTAATTGCTTATTCCATAGATGCCATTCTAAATAATATCACATCAACACACGTTTTCTCTTGGGAACATAAAGTTGTATTCGGCATCTTAAATTCTTAACCCTTAAGGAGAGTAATAAAAATTAAAGTCTCCCATCATAGTATTTATTTTATCCAATTTTTTGACTTTATTCTTTCCTATAATAAACATAAACATTATTCACGATTAAAATTAATATTTTTCAAATTAATGATCATTTTGCTCTCGATTTTTATAAAATAAAAATATCTCTTTTTTGAGATAATAAAATGCTAATTTCAACCGTTCCACCATTGGGGAAAAGAGAATAAAACCTTTATATAATTAAAGGAAAAAAATTATTCTTTATTCTAACTTATGTTGGGCGGGGGGGAAGACAATTAAACATCCCTAATATATTAAAAACTAAACAAATATCTCAATCTCAAATTCAAAAAATGCCGTAAAGTCTAAAGACATTCATTTGAGATTTTAGAAGTCTGGGAATTTACTTTATTATTCCTTACATTAGAAGTCATGATTCGTGATGATGATGTGGATTGTCACAGTAATAATAAAAAACCCGCTGTTTAACATAATAAGAAGATCATCTTATTAATATTAAGAAATATAAGACATATGCTAACATAGTAAGCATAATAAGTAATTTAGATAAAAGGAATAATTAAAACAACATGATAATTTCTTGCCATTCAATAAGAAAAAATACTTTTAGCCTCTACTTTTCTTAATTAATACTCCCTCCGGTCCTAATTATAAGATCACTTTGACTTTTTTGACTTTTTTGACTTTTTTTCTAATAAAAAAAAGTAGTTTCAGTTCCAAAAAACATATTTTTTCTTCAAAACTAATTTATTCTACTTATAAACTAACATATAATCTAATTTCATGTGACATATGTTATAATTTAGTAGTCTAATTTACTTCCTTAACTTCCACACAAAAAAGTCAAAGTGGTCTTATATTTAGGATCGAAGGGAGTATTATGTAGTGGTTAAAAGTATGTTGTGTGTGTGTGTGTATTTTGCCAACTTAAACTAAAAGTGTCTCATGTTTAAAGATATAGATGGTTTGTTTTGTAAAACCGTTGAATAATACCCCAAGTTTTAGTTCAAATACATGTACCTTAAAATGAAATGCATAAATACTTCTCATATTAAGTCATACCTTTTTATGTAAAAAAAAAAAAAGTCTTCATTGTAGCCTAATTCCAACCAACTATTATTCTTTTAATTTTTCTTAATATGAGTCTATGATTTCATAGTTATAGAGAAAAAATATAGCCGAGTTGGTAGATTTGACTTTGTTTGGAGGAGGCTTGCATGCTCTAAAACTCTAGAGGGAGAGAATTTTCTCTCTACTGTTGTGGTCTCAATCTTTCGCTGCTTATGATCTTTCATCATTAGATTTTATATTTCACTCCAGCTCTGGATTTTCGGTTTGGTGTCCTCTCTATTATCAGTATATTTCTTGGTGTTGTTTTGTGTTGTTTTGCTTTGTTTATCATGAAATTTTCTACTTCATCAACTATGGTGCATGGTTACTTCAAGAATCATTATCTCTTCATGCAGGTTATCTAAAAAAACGTGGTTCATGTTACAAAGCTTTAGTCTCTTATTAATGTTCATTGGCATCTGAAAAGGAAAATCTCAATCTCTGAGGCCTCTGGGAATCATTTTATTATTTCTTTTCAAGACAAGAGGGATCGAGATTATATTTTGAGCCAAGGTTCATGGAGATTAAGGAATCTGTTATGCATATTTTCTTATTGGCTCCCTGAAACTCCAGGTCATAGCTTAAATATTGAAAATTCTCATATTTGGATCTCAATTTTTGGATTACCTGTGGAATATTATACTGAACATGTTGGACGAATCATAGGACGATGGTTTGGTTACTTTGTTAGCCTTGATCCCTTGAGCAAAACGCGAAGTTCTGGGTTCTGGATTAAGGTTTGCATGTTATTAAACCAACCTAGTCTTTTCATTCCTCATGAAGTATTGCTATCCTCAGGGAAACACGTAGAATTATTTTTTTTCTTAGAGCAAGTCAGAATTATGTGTCGGTTATGTGGTTCCTTGCTCCATACTTCAAAACATTGTGCTCTAGCGTGTTCCAGTCAAGTGTTAAATGTGGTGACTGATTTTGTTGGTCCATTATCATCCCATATAAACTTTCGTCATAATAGGTATACTACCAAGAAAATGACAGGACTCTAAATTTGGGCTCAGTCTTGTCTTCGATCAGTCCACTCCACTGAGATTTTAATTGCTGGTTTAAAATGGTCCAGGAATTGGGATATTAATTTAGACAAACCCAAGATGCCACGATTATTTTGTTCTTGTGTTATATATTTTGATTTATACAATGATGAAGACAAATGGAAGCCCTTTAAATTTGCTACAGCTAGTAAGAATCCTTCTAGAAAGAGAGCCTCAGCTGTCACTAATTGGTATTTGCCATAGCAGTCCAAAAAGCTTAAGCATGCTTTTTTGTCAAGCCTGGATCTTAACACGTCATTAAGTGATAGCAATTCGAGTTTTTCTATCTTATAGCAAGGATCATTTGTTGATTTGCTTTAGAGATCTTTTCAGGCTTCTTTTGGAACGGCGAGAAAGTTGTAGGTGAAACAGAGGTGGCATATTTCCATTGTATGCTCCTCATTATTTGAAGATCATTGGTTGCTGTTAAGTCGCCACGTCTTCAAACTTTTTAGGATACATGCCAGAGTTTTTCTCTCCTCCAAGAATAAGAGCAGGTTTATAAATATTTCTAACGCTTCTCTCAGGTTTTCCCACTCCCTTCTAACCTTTGATCATCACATGCGACTGCTCTATTTTTCCAAAATGGAAGCGACCCATGCTTTTTCGAGCTTCACTGAGGTTTCCTTTTATCGTCAACTTCATCGTTAGTTTGAGAAAGGAAAACAATTCCTGAGAATCGTCACCGGTGACATATCTTTTATTATGGAATATAATCTTCATACTCATGCTAAAATCCCTGTTGCGCTGGAACATTCGACATTCAGGCCTCCATGTTCACGGTGGTTTGAACCGCAATATATCTAGTTTCGCTATATTTACGTCATCTACAGAATGCATGGATTATATGAATCTAGTTGGGAGGCTCTGTATCGCGCAGGTTATGATATGATAATCCCAATGACTACTATTCGTGCTCATCTTGTGGCTTGCTTCTCTGGACTTCGTGTTTCATATCCATCCCTTCGTCACCCCTCACTGCTTATTCATAATCATAATAACAAGTCCTATATGAGGAATATTGCATTAAATGCTAAAGACTTTCATGTTATGCGCCTGTATGATGATGATGATGATGAGGATCCTGTTCATCGTATTTTATGGGCGAAGTGCATCAGAATGGTCATGTTCCTCATCGACGGTCAAGGGCGGGATTTGAAGGTTACAGTGCTGACCTGCCTAGCAATGGTCATGTTTCTACTGAGCTTTCTCTGAGTATTGGCGAACCTCCGGTCACCCATGCTCGCCTTAGCATACCATGAAGCATCTCTTATTGAATCATCACAGTTTTGGGAATACTGTGATGAATTTTTGATTCATAATTCCCTTATATTTTATGTTATTATGGCAGTGTGTTTGTACTGTTTATTATGCAGGTTCCTTGGGCTCTCCTTCATTTTGGTCCCCTTAGATCTTTATGATATATCAATGCTCTTCTTTCAAACACCACATGTGTATATGTCATCAGGTATCAAATTTATTTGAAGTGTTCTTACAACGTGCTTTTTATCACTCTTCAAGATGGAGCTGTTTAGTCGAACCCCCCTTGTTCTTCGCTTGTTCTGAAGATGTTGATTACCTATGGGTTGTCAGTCGGGTGTTCTCCTTTTATGAGTCTATTTGTGAAGATTGTAGTTATTGTTACCTCTTTGGAAAGCTCAAGTATTATGTCCACTAAAGCTTTTATTTTGGTTTGTATTATAAGTTTTTTAAGTGGGCTTTATGTTCTGTACTTTCATAGGACTGTAAGTCTTTTTAAATGAAAATGTCTTTTTATCCAAAAAAAAAAAGAGAGAGAGAAAAAATATAGAGTATCAAGTTTAATTGAATCTCACCTAAAAAGACTAAATAGTTGTGACTTGCAAGAAAAGAACGGGACATTATAAAAATGAATGAATGGAATGACCAAATGAACTAATGACTGAGTAAAGTACAAATGGCACTAATCAATGGGATATTTTATTAAGGTGACTTTTGCTTGTTAGGATAGGTAGTCATTAGATGGACTATTTGGAAGAAACTTAGTATTGGCCGACAAAAGGGTTCGCTTATTTTAGTGCCTTTTAGATCTCAAAGTTGCTTCTTAATGCACAAGCTATCATCGAGAATGACATATATAAAGTCCCAATATATTTTTTCCTTATAAAACAATTTAAATAGTTAAGAATCAAATATGGAACACAAATGCTTCTTTCGGTCCTAAGTATAAGCCATATTTACATAATTTGATTATACTATTGATATTAATTAAATTAGTTAAACTAATATGATATTACTCAAATACTATAACCATATATTTTTATTCACACTCTCATTCTCTTGTTGTTTATTACTTAGGGTTCATCAATAAGGATACTTTGAGGAGAAATTGATGAAACTTATAAAGACGCCTTTATTTAGAACTAAAGGAGGGAAGAACACTGACTTAATGAAAATTACTTCCGACATTTTTTATTGAATCTGCACCGGATTATATACACAAGAAACACTGGAGAAGACCAAATCAATTAGACCTAATTCTACGTCAATTACAATCAGAAAAGCAATCAACAATTAAACTCTAAAATCTCCCCTAATAAATTTCCTAAAACCACTCTCCTATAAGTTTCCTAAAAAACATATTAAGAAATATTTCCTAGAATATGGGATTTTCAATCAGAGTTTTTTTTCTACAAGAACTAAAATCAACTCTTCAAATAAGTTATATATTAAGGACAATAAGGTATATTATATATTTATAAGAATAAACGAAATCCCACAAGAAATATATATAATATATAAAGTCCCATTATATATTTTTTCTTAGTTTTAATCATTTGAGATCAAATTTGAAAAACTGATACTTCATGTGGTCCCAATGAGAAAATATAATTTCCTAATTTGATTATATTAATGACGTCAATTATTTAAAATGACATGATATTACTAAAACATCATAATCATCTACATTTATTCACACCCTCCTTTTTATATTGTTTATTATTGAGGGAGTATTGATTTGAATAATTTAGAGAGTTGATAAAAGTTAAAAAGAAGTGTTATTTATTAGGACAAAAATCAACTCTTTAGATAAGTCTTAGGTGAAGGTCCGAATGAATATATTATATATTTATTAGAATAAAAAAATCACACAAGAAATATAATTGAAATATTTTCCCGCGTAACTGCCACTGAGGGGTCTATTGAAGAAGGTCAAATAGATAGAGCTGGAGGGTAGGGTGGAATTGGAAGATAAAGAGAAGACATGGAACGTGGCCACGTGGCAAGTAGTGGGCCCCACAGCTCAGCCATGAGCCATCCAGGAAGGGGTCCGCATTCCCTGCTCAGTAGGGAATGTCTCATCACCCTTCTCATCACCCAAAACTGTGCCGTTTTGGGTGATGAGACCAGCCACCTCTCTTTTTTTTTTTTAAACAGTAATATTTTATAAAAATAAATATAATTATAATAATACTTTTAAATCTCATAAATAAATTTAATCTGTCATTATTTGGTCTGAACAGTTCACAACTGGACCCAGTTGTGAACTGTTCAGACCAAATAATGACAGATTAAATTTATTTATGACCCAGTTGTTAACTGTTCAGACCAAATAATGACAGATTAAATTTATTTATGAGATTTAAAAGTATTATTATAATTATATTTACTTTTATATGTGAACTGTTCAGACCAAATAATGACAGATTAAATTTATTTATGAGATTTAAAAGTATTATTATAATTATATTTACTTTTATATGTAAACTGTTCAGATCAAATAATAACAGATTAAATTTATTTATGAGATTTAAAAGTATTATTATAATTATATTTACTTTTATAAAATATTAATGTTTAAAAAAAAAAAAGAGGGTGGCTGATCTCATCACCCAAAACGGCACAGTTTTGGGTGATGAGAAGGGTGATGAGACATTCCCTGCTGAGCAGGGAATGTAAACCCGTCCAGGAAGTTTTAAAAACTGGCAGGGACTGCTCTGTCATTTCACTGGCACAACGCAAATCCGCCTATATATTTTCGAAAAAATGAATCACACTTTCCTTAATTATAATTTCTTTATTTCTTGTTTTCTCATCCATGATAATGACCCCCTTCAATACAAACAACACACACGCGCCAATTTCAAGATAAAGATCTACTACTAGTGATTCAATTTATATATACAACTATCTCCTATTTTTGTATTCTTGTACTTGGTTAAGAATATCAAGAAGACTAAATATATTATTTTAAAGCTTGTAAACTAAAAAAAATACCTTTAAAACATATAAAGGAAAATCTTATACTACCCACGCTAGAGCTTCAATGACGATTGATGAATAGCCGATGAGAGGGATAATTTTTTTTAGGAGTAAAATGATGGCAATTATGTCAAATAATATGGTTTCAATAAAAATGATCCTTAAAAAAAAAAAGAGTTTTGTCTTGGATTGTATGAATGTCTTTTGATAAGCAGTTTCAAAGAAGCACTTTAAGATTTTGCTAAAAAAAAGCACTTAAAGGTTAAAAGACAATTACATTGTAATTAAATAAATCACAAGTAAAATAATCTATTTTAAATAATGTACTCCATATATTAAAATATAGATAATTATCAACTTGAACTTATACATTTCAAGCCAAGCTGTAAGAAGGACTTCTAGTGTGAATTGAAAGAGTACTGTTTGGTATAATATTTACGTCATGATAAAATTAGAAATCTCTTATTTTAGAAAACTAAAGTATTTTAAATGTAGAATTATTCAATACTATTTGCATTGTTATTTTGTACTACAATTTTATCATGCTTTTTCTTTAATTTTTTTGGTATTTTTATGAGTAATAAAAAAGATTGACCTTTTTTTAAACATAATTCAACACACCAGTGTTAAATTAAAATAATGTTACATGTAATTCAATTAAATATTTTAAACGGGATAAATCTTCTTGTTGTTATTATAATATTATATTACTAGTATTTTGAAATTGAAATTATTTCGGCAGGGTTCAAATCGCCTTCCAAAAAGTACTATAGTATTTTGAAATTATTATTTTACTTATAAAAAGACAAAATATGGGAAGTTCTGTGAGGCTGCAGCCAATATTTTTAGTCTCACTTACGAAGCTGAGCTGGCGATAAGGCTCTTAACTATAGGACCCACCATGTAGGTATCCATGGGACCCACATTCTTCTCTCAGAAAACAATTGACATTGACAGCTTCTCTTTTCACTTTGCCAGACTCTCAAGCCAATCATAAAATCATAAAAAATAAAAAATGTTAACCCAAATAATAGTTTATATCATTTCTACAAAATACATATCGTGATGTACTCCCTCTGGTCCTTATTATAAGGCACCAACTATCAATTCTTATAAATCAAAGAATGGTAGTTGGGTCCTTAAATCTAGGCTTAATTGACCATATTTTCCAACTTCACCTTTCATTAAATGATACAACTTAACATTTTAAACTATGAACATTCATTAATGACAAGGGTAAAGTAGAAAAAATGTAATTAATGTGGCGGTTGATGTCTTATAATAAGGAACAGAGGGAGTATATTTAGAAACTAACGACCTTTCTTTCTTTCTTTCTTTTTTTTTTTTTTTTGCCAGAAGAAATGAACTAACTACCTTACATGAAATTCTTGCATCGAACATGGTGCATCATTTCAAATCTAGTTTAACCATTTAACCAATTAGAAATAAACATTACAAAGGTATTTAAACTTTCTTGGAAGAATTCAAATATGACATGGTAATATAGAGCCTTAATTTTTTTCCCTTTCATAAAGAAAAAAAAAAGTTAATGGAATCACTCAAATGGAACATCAGATTAAAATTTTCGATGAAATCAAAATATCATCGATCATATTTGATATTGAATGTTATTACCAAAATGAATATTCAAATTTAAATATCTAAGATTGGTGTTAAATTTAGGAAAGGGAATCTAAAGAAATCAAGTAAAATTTCTGAAAACATATAATAAATAAAAAAAAAAGGAAACAAGCAAGAATCAACTCTCTCTCTCTATAAAGTCTAAAACCCTGTTTTGTTGTTTTTTATAAGGGAAAAAAACCCTGTAATTTCTGTTTCTCTCTCTCTCTTCGTCAAGACTTTCTCTCTCTACTCTCTGACTCCTTCGTCTTCCTCGATCTGCAACTCTTCTAAGCTTCATTCCTCTCTGGCTCTCTCCCACATTGCTCGGTTCTTGTCCGTCCTCAAGATGGACGAGGACCACCAACCTCGGTGCGTTTTCCTCTCTTTATTTTCACGATTATTTCTTTTTTTTTTCTCTCTTTTTACCTTTTTCAAAATTCAAATTTCTTACAGTCTTGTTCTTTATTATGTTGCTGTTTTTCCAATTTGAAGCGTTTGAGTTCCGTGAATCTAAGCTTGCATTAGGGATCAATTCATTGCTTAATTTGGATTTCTTTTTCCTCTCTTTCTATCTTTGTTTTTTTTTCCCAATTTTTTTTTTTTTGGTTATAAAATAGGGAATTAGCTCATCATTTTGATTTCTCACGAATTGTAGGCCTGGAAAGTGAAATGGTTATCAAGGGATTTGAAATTGGGTGACATTGATCTTCGGTGCGATCTTGGTAGTGGCAGTAGCTGTAATTGCTAGCTCTAGCTATTTAGATTTTCCTGGTTCTTTTTTTTTAATCATTTTTTTCTTTTTTACTCCCTAGATCATCTGTTGTAAATTCTCATATTTGTGCGGGAATTGAATGTTAATTTCAATATGTGATGTTTGATCTGATCTGATTTGACTTATTTCAGTTTTAGCTCGCGAAATTGTATTTCTTTTTACTGAATTTGATATCTTGTTTCCTGCAAATTGTCATGTTTATGTTCGAAAGTTAATGACATGTATATATATATTTGTGACTTCTTAGGTTATATTGATGAAGAAATTTGGTACTAGGTGGGGTATTTAGTTGTTTGCTGGAAACAAGATTTTAAGGGACTCCTTGAGCTGAAATCCAGCTAAATGGCTCGTGGGGGGATTAGGGAAAGGATGCGGAGGAGCAACCTTTACACATTTACTTGCCTTCGACCCAGAACGACCGAGGATGGGGCCTATTCCCTTCAAGGACCGGGGTTCTCACGAACTGTTCATTGCAACCAACCTCATTTCCATGAAAAGAAACCTCTACATTACTGCAAGAATTACATATCAACTACAAGATATAATGTTATCTCATTTTTTCCCAAGGCTCTCTTTGAGCAATTTCGACGAGTTGCTAATATATATTTTCTCTTGGCTGCATGCCTCTCAGTCTCTCCAATTTCACCTTTCACACCAGTGAGCATGATTGCTCCTTTGGCATTTGTTGTCGGGCTTAGTATGGCAAAGGAGGCGCTGGAAGATTGGCGGAGGTTTCTTCAGGATGTCAAAGTTAACCGTCGGAAGGTTAGTGTCCATAATGGCGATGGTGTATTTGATTTGAATGCATGGCACAAGATAAGGGTTGGAGATGTGGTAAAAGTAGAAAAGGATCAGTTTTTCCCCGCTGACTTGCTTCTGTTGTCATCAAGTTATGATGATGGTATATGCTATGTGGAAACTATGAATTTAGATGGTGAAACAAACTTGAAAGTGAAGAGATCTTTGGAGGTTACCTTGCCCCTTGATAATGATGGCGCTTTTAAGGATTTCACAGGAACAATACAATGTGAAGACCCAAATCCCAATCTTTACACATTTGTTGGTAACATTGAGTATGAACGTCAGGTTTATCCCATTGATCCTATGCAAATTCTCCTCCGCGATTCAAAGCTGAGAAATACTGATTATGTCTATGGGGTGGTCATTTTCACGGGTCATGACAGCAAAGTGATGCAGAATTCCACAAAGTCGCCTTCAAAAAGGAGCAGAATAGAAAAGAAGATGGATTATATCATTTATCTTCTTTTCACGGTCCTTATTTTAATATCTGTGATAAGTTCCGTTGGATTTGCTATAAAAACCAAGTTTCAAACTCCAGACTGGTGGTACTTACGGCCCAAGGAAGCTGAGTACCAATACAATCCCAACAATCCTATCTTGGCCGGGATGAGCCATCTTATTACTGCGCTCATTCTTTATGGATATTTGATACCCATATCACTCTATGTGTCAATTGAGGTTGTGAAGGTCCTGCAAGCAAGATTCATCGACAAGGACCTGCAGATGTTTGATGAAGAAACAGGGACTCCAGCTGATGCACGGACATCAAATTTAAATGAAGAGCTGGGTCAGGTAGACACTATCCTTTCTGACAAGACTGGCACTTTAACCTGCAATCAGATGGATTTTTTGAAATGCTCCATTGCTGGTACAGCATATGGAGTGCGCTCCAGTGAAGTTGAACTTGCTGCAGCAAAGCAGATGGCTTCTGACTTTGAGGAGCAGGAGTCAGATCTCTCTAATTTTCCCATGCCTAAGAATAAAGCCCGTGGTTTGAGTGAAAATAATGATATAGGCGGAGAAATTGAAATGGAGCCCGTTGTAACTCCTACGAGTAATGAAAATAAAAAGCTTGCCATAAAGGGATTTAATTTTGAGGACAACCGGATCATGAACTGCAACTGGTTGAAAGAGGCCAATTCCGATGTTCATTTGTTGTTTTTCCGGATATTGGCAGTTTGCCATACTGCCATTCCTGAGTTGAATGAGGAGACTGGCAGTATTACATATGAAGCTGAGTCACCTGATGAGGGAGCTTTTCTTGTAGCAGCCAGAGAATTTGGTTTTGAGTTTTGTAAAAGGAATCAGTCGAGTACATTCATCCGTGAAAGACTGTCTCCTTCTGGAGAACCAGTTGAAAGGTGACATAGTCTTATATGAACTCTTTAATATCTGTCATCTTCTCTTTATCCCTGCTTTTCTACCAGAAAGGGGGGCGGGGTTTCAATATATTCTCACGCCTTTTCAACTCTTTTAACTGTTATGTCACTATTTTTTTAAAACTTGTTTTGGGGTGTTTTTCATGGATTATGCAGGGAGTACAAAATCCTGAATTTGTTGGACTTCACTAGTAAAAGAAAACGGATGTCTGTGGTTGTACGTGATGAAGACGGCAACATTCTTCTTATGTGCAAGGGGGCAGACAGGTTAGATTATGGAATCTGTGTTTCCTGTCCTAAATACTGATAGCCAAATAGCATTAACATCACGATGGGGGAAGTTTGAATCCTCTTGAAGTTTGGCAGAGTTTAAACTTCCCTTGCTGTTAGTTTGCACTATTAATTACATTAACTCCCGACTTCCTGATGAGAAGTTCGCAGACATGTCCACACACTTTTGCACAGATTTTCAACTTGTCACTTTAAACTTTGCCATTTATGTTCTTTCCCCTTTGTGGCTATGTAGTATCATATTTGATCGATTGTCAAAGAATGGAAAAACATTTTTGGAGGCTACTACGAGGCATTTAAATGAATATGGAGAATCTGGTTTGCGAACACTAGCCTTGGCTTATAGAAAGCTTGATGAGCAAGAGTACTTTGCTTGGAATAATGAATTCCAGAAAGCCAAAGCAGCTGTTGGATCTGACCGAGAGGAGACACTTGAACGATTATCAGATGTAATGGAGAGAGAGTTGATTCTTGTTGGAGCTACTGCTGTTGAAGATAAACTGCAGAAAGGGGTAGGTTTTATCATTCTTTACAGTTAACATGCATATGTTACTGTTGGTCCACTTCATTCAATTTTCACTTTGTTTTCCTTGTCAGGTGCCCCAATGCATTGACAAACTTGCACAAGCTGGTCTTAAGATCTGGGTGTTAACTGGAGACAAGATGGAAACTGCAATCAATATTGGGTTAGTCTACCGCACATTATTTAATGGTTAAAGGTGCAAGACTAATAAAGTGTTGTAGTGGGAGCATCTGGCACAAATAATATTTTGAAGGGTGTTAAAATACCTGTATACGTTTAAAAATGGAGCAAAACAACCAACATGGTTTAGTTTCCTTAAATGTCCGTTTATTTCCTGACCCATCCATTGCGTTCTTAGTCTGAAGTATTTTTGGGGAAAGTAAACGGTGTTGGTTGTTTTGCCCTGATTTTAAAAGTTTATAGGTATTTTAGCACCATTGAAAACATTTGTGACAGATGCTTCTGCCACAACACTTCATTGGTAAAGTTGCACCTTTACCCTTATTTGATTACATCATTTCTGTTCTGAACTTGATGAAAATGGCCTTTATATAAATAAGTACAATTAACTTTTTATCTCTGTGGTGCAGGTTTGCTTGTAGTTTGCTTCGACAGGGCATGAAGCAGATATGTATTACCACTATGAACTCAGTATCATTAACCAACAGTGGAAAAGAGGTACTTGTCATTGAGAAAGAGTGGAAGAATTAAATTAATGGACTTAAGATTCATTTGATCTTAAACTTAGTCTTTGTTATTGCTTAGGCCATCAAGGAGAGCATTATGAACCAAATCACCAATGCCTCACAAATGATCAAGCTGGAGAAAGATCCTCATTCTGCATTTGCATTAATCATTGATGGTAAAACTCTGACATATACACTGGAAGATGATATGAAGAGCCAGTTTTTGGGATTGGCAGTAGAATGTGCATCTGTCATCTGCTGTCGCGTGTCTCCCAAGCAAAAGGCACTGGTAGGATATTTTATCCTTTGCTACTTGCGCATATATAAGAATGGTTGACACATAGTATGAATACTGCTACTACTATTACATTTGTTAGGGCCACAATTTTGTTCAACTACACCATTTGTTTATTTGAGATGAATAGGAAAAAGTAAGGTCAATCAAAGCAAATGGATTCAGGAGTTCAATTGTGCATAGTTGTGTGTGACTGCAATGTATAACAGTCCTTTGGCTTCAGGTAACAAGGTTGGTGAAGGAAGGAACTGGAAAGACCACTCTAGCAATAGGTGATGGTGCAAATGATGTTGGCATGATTCAAGAAGCGGATATTGGTGTTGGTATTAGTGGAGTTGAGGGTATGCAGGTAAATGGCATACTTGACTGGCTCTTCTGGCATGATTATGTCACTTGAAATTTTCACTGCAATTATCTGTACTACACAATCTAACTGGTATAGTGGCAGTGTCTTGTGCTTTACTCTTGATATTTTTTAAACTAGGAATTTGTTATAGAGAATACCTAACTATGATGGTTGTTTAAATGTTTGAGATATGTGAGTTGAAGGAACCAGAGAGTTATGGGCGTTAATAGAAAATAGTATTGGAGAGAGGGATCCTGTCATGTTCCTCTACAAGCTTTCCCATAAATTAAACTATTAACCAGACATTTTGTGATGCAATATGGGTTATCTACTAGGATAAACAATGCCATAGAGGTGTACATCTCTTTGTTTCCAACTCAATTTATTATACATGACAAAGGAAAGTTTAAGTCGCCTAGCCATGCAACAGGGCATTTTGAAGCAACATTATTTAGGTTTCTTGAGTGTCATTACCTGATTAGTGTCTTTTGGTCATATGTATTTTTTTGCTTTTATGGATTATCAAAAGATTCATTTTTCAACATTTATTTAGTAAATAAACATTCATTTGAACTCTCCATTAGCCAATGTTTAAAATTTTGATGGTGAGAATTATATGTCAGAAATATTTTCCCTTTATGCTGTTTTCTCAAAATTGTTGTTGTTGCTTTGAAATGAACTGCATGGAGAGTGTTATATCGTGGGAATTTAAATAAAGTTATATGTTTTCCTTCATAAGAGATCTGGCTAGCTTTTCTAAAAGCATCTTTCAATGTTAGCTTAATGGACTCATGCAGAGTAAGAGAACTATATTTCAGATTTAGGACCCACTTGTGACTACTCTTTATTTGTTGCCCGCCTGATAAGAGAACGCTTATAAAACTTTAATTTTTTTTTTTGGAATTTTGTGAACATTTGGGATTTGTGAAACTAAAATTTGTAACACCTTTGCAGGCAGTGATGGCCAGTGACTTTGCCATTGCCCAATTTCGGTTCTTGGAGCGTCTTCTGGTAGTCCATGGACATTGGTGTTATAAGAGAATTGCACAAATGGTATTCACTGTTTATTCATCTTTCTTTGTTTCTCGCCACAATTTGTGTTTTCATGCTATGAGCTAATCCCCATCTTCCTCTGACTGATCTGTTGTTCATGCAGATATGCTACTTTTTCTACAAAAATATAGCATTTGGCTTGACCATATTCTATTTTGAGGCCTTTACGGGTTTCTCTGGGCAATCAGTTTATGATGACTGGTACATGTTACTGTTCAACGTTGTTCTTACATCATTACCTGTCATCTCACTTGGTGTTTTTGAACAAGATGTTTCATCAGAAGTCTGCTTGCAGGTTCGTCCCCTTTAAATGCCATTAATCGTATTTCGTGTAGGTTTTGGTAACCCTGCATTCTCTTGACACACTTCTTGCATTTCGCAGTTCCCTGCACTTTACCAGCAAGGACCCAAAAACTTGTTCTTTGACTGGTACAGAATATTGGGATGGATGGGCAATGGTCTCTATTCTTCCCTTATCATCTTCTTCCTTAATGTCATCATCTTCTACAATCAAGCATTCCGTGCCAATGGCCAGACCGCTGACATGGCTGCTGTTGGCACAACAATGTTCACTTGCATCATTTGGGCTGTAAATCTTCAGATTGCCCTGACAATGAACCATTTCACCTGGATTCAACACCTATTGGTCTGGGGCAGTGTAACTTCATGGTACTTATTTCTCCTGCTATATGGCATGATTTCTCCATACTATTCTAAGAATGCCTACCAAATATTAGTTGAAGCTCTTGGTCCTGCACCTCTTTATTGGATAGCAACCATTTTAGTAACAGTCACATGCAATCTTCCTTATCTCACCCACGTATCCTTCCAAAGATGTTTTAACCCCATGGATCATCACATCATCCAAGAAATTAAGTATTATAAGAAGGACATTGAAGATCGAAACATGTGGACTAGGGAAAGTTCTAAGGCCAGACAGGAGACACAGATTGGTTTCACAGCTAGAGTTGAAGCCAAGATCAGGCAGTTAAGAGGAAGGCTGCAGAAGAAGCAATCATCTATAGGTGCTTTATCACCACCAAGAAACTTATAGATGCTACCATTTTTTCATAGGGTAGGAAATTTCTAGGCTTGCTCATCTCTCTTCCCCCTCCCTCCCTCTTGTTCTTTTTCTTCCCCTGCTTGTATTGGTTTGCTTATAAAGAGGTCATGTGAAGTGAAGTCCCATTCAAAAGGGAAAAGGTAGGGGGCTGTTGTATGTAACATCCTGCTTATACTTGTTTGTTTACATAGTGTCCCATTCATTATTATGGAAAAGGAAATCAACGAGAGTTGTTGTATATGTTAGTTAAAAGAGTGACATTTTGCTAAATTCTTGATTCATCAGATTTGTTTAATTCTCAAGTCAGAGATGGTTATGATTCAATTCAAGTGATCATTATTTCTGATAAAAAAAAATTCAGGTGATCGTTATACGGTTGATTTTGTGGCAGTGCATCTTTGCTTCTAAAAGTGGCTTGGAGGAAATATACTTAAACGGCATTGCAGTTTCCCCCTCTATAAAAGGGAAAAATTAACCTGAAAATTTCATTTGTATGTAGAAGGAAGAAAATTTTTGGAAATTCCATTAATAAAGTTGAAGGACATAATTAATGATGCTGTAAACTAAACATCGCATGATGCTGTAAATTCCTATTAAATATTGGTAAGAACGTTACAAAGTAAAAGTTAATTAAAATATCCCAAATTTAGGAAAAAGTAGAGCAATTCTTTTTCCTTTTTGGAAATAAGGTACACCCTCCAGTCTCATATATATATATATATATATAAGGACCAACTACTCAAATAATGAAAATCAAAGTCACATAATAAATCTATGTAAGAGATGTTTTTTTTTTTTCTAGATATAGTGAGTGGGAAAAAATGGCAGGGACATAATTAATTATAGATAAAAATGGAAAGAATCTATTAAAATTTTAGAGAAACAAATTGTTGTTCATATCACAACAGGTAAATGTAATAAATAAAAAGTCCGGCAAGTAAGTACAATGTAATAACATGTTTTAATATATAAAAAAAAATGACAACAAATTTGAGTTGTTCACTTATTATTTTCGGGTATTATCTCCATTTCTCACCAATTTTTTTTATCAAAAAAGATCATGAAAATTACAAAATCCTAAATCACATATTTATAATTAAATGAGTTGTGAATTTTCATGATAATTATGGCCTGAAGTTTTGCTTTTCCCCCCTAATTTGTCTCACTAAACACGAAAGCAACATTAAAGACAAGACGTTAAGCAAAAGGGAAGAAGAAGCTCTAGAAGCTTAAGAATTTGACTCCTTCTTCAAAATCATAACCGAGAAATTTCGCATCCTCATTCAAATTGCAAGCAAGTTTTTGCGCGTTACAAGAATCTTTCTTCTTCTCCTTCTTCCTCTCTGCACTTTTTTTTTTATTCACTATTTCTTCCAATCATCAAAACTGAAAAAGAAAGTTCTTTTTCTTTCCAATTTTGTCCTCCACTCTTTCCCTTTTCTCACTTCTGTCCTTTTCCTTATCCCCACACCACACCCTTCGATTTCCCTTTCTACAATTCCCACTTCAAGTCGTCTCTCAAAGTCTAGCTCTGCAAATCCCTGAATTTTTTTCCCCATTTTTTTTTTTCAGTTTTTACTCCTTTCTTTCTAGTTTTTTATTCCCAAATTTTCTTACTTTTTTTAGTTGTAATTTAGTTTTAGGGCTTAGGCCTTGTCTTAGATCAAATTTTTTTTGTTGAATGGAGCCTCGAGTTGGGAATAAATTTCGTCTTGGCAGGAAGATTGGTAGCGGATCGTTTGGGGAGATCTATCTTGGTGATCTGTGTTTTCTTTTGCTTTTTGGTTTTCTTATTTTTGTTGTGAATTTGTGTTTTTCTTTTAGTTTTTTTTTTTTTTTGACCTGTTGTGATTGTTTTTGGCAGGTACTAACATTCAGACTAATGAAGAGGTTGCTATTAAGCTTGTGAGTGGTTTAGCCTACTTCAATTCTTGATTTTGCAGCGTGCTTTTCCTTTTTGCAAAAAAATTGAGAATTTAATTTAATTTCAGCTGTGATTGGAGCTATTTAGGAAGTAATTTTGCTGTTCCTCCGTACATTTGGTTCTGGGATATTTGAATTATGGTGTTGCATTGCATGAGTGAAATTGAAGCAATCAATGTGCCATATGTTGATGGGAGATAATTTTGCCTAACTAGTTTGTACATTTCTTTAAAATCTGCCTGCGCCTAATGGTCCTCTGTCGTGATTCCTTAATTGAGCTACTCCAGCAACCAGATAAAACATGATTAAACTTAGATATTTTTAATGAATCTTGTTAAACTCGAATTACAAATGTTCTTATCTCATTAAAATTAATATCATTTTAGTTCAGTGATTTTGTATTCAGATGGCTTGGGCGTCAAACATATCTAATAATATCCTCAAATCTAGGACAGTTTCACATAGTTCAAGAACTTTAACCTTTCAATTATTTGTATTTTTTCTGACAGTTGAATGTATTTACAACCTGTATCCGGTATCTGTAATTCTTAATTAATCATTCATTTTTGTGATTTGCTTGAGACATGAACTTATGTTTATTCTTTATTTTGCCTTTTAAAACAGGAAAATGTCAAGACCAAACACCCTCAGCTGTTGTATGAATCAAAGCTGTACAAAATACTGCAAGGAGGAAGTAATTACCACATTCTACCTTCTGTATATTTTTTTTTTTTGTACCTTATAGAATTTGCTTGCAAATTTTAATCTCAAATATTTTCTGCTTGGCCTCTATTAACAGCTGGAATCCCAAATGTTAGATGGTATGGTGTTGAAGGAGAATTCAATGTGCTTGTGATGGATTTACTGGGGCCCAGTCTTGAAGACTTATTCAGTTTTTGTGGGCGGAAATTGTCACTTAAAACTGTTCTAATGCTTGCTGATCAGATGGTAAGATTTCCAGTGTTTGTGGAGTATGGACATCTTTTTGACAACTTCTAGTAACTCATTTCTTTGAATTGATACAAACTGTATTCAGATAAATCGAGTTGAATATGTCCATTCAAAATCATTTTTACATCGGGACATCAAGCCAGACAACTTTCTCATGGGTTTAGGAAGGCGTGCAAACCAAGTATTGGTTTAATTCTTTATTTTTTGTAATTACTCCTTTCAGATCCTTTCATCTTTCATATGTTACGTGTATTGAAATTTACCTCAATGGCAGGTATACATCATTGACTTTGGTCTTGCAAAGAAATACAGAGACACTTCTACCCACCAGCATATTCCTTACAGGTAGATTTTCAGTTAATTGTTCTTTTGTTAGTATTTTCACTCTGTAGTTTTCAGTTTAACATGTTTTAATTTTTCAGACCATTTTTGTGATTGTGGAATATATTTATTGTATCTGCGTGTGGCAAGTTAACGTGCACTATGTCAATGTTAAGTAATTTTTTACCTGTCAGAATGGCAGCTTCTTTAGTGAAGATGTGAAACTGGTATAGCTTGCGTTCTGCCCTGAATGTAATTAGGTTTATGGAATAGTCAATTGTTTTAAGCGTGCGTAATACTTAATATGGCTTCCTAGTGTACTCGAACATTTTTCTTTTACCATTCTAATGTTGTTACTCTTCTCAGTTCTAATGAGCCTATGTTTATGATAACCTGTATATGGCGCATTTATGTTATTTATGCATGACTGTTCTACAACAACAATGTATATAATCAATATATAATATATGAATTATTTAAAATTGTTTGTCAAATTTTTTTACGGTAAAAAAATATATTACCTTACAATTTGCGTGGGTGGTTTCCTGGATTTTGACATGCTTGTAATGCTATGCAGAGAGAATAAGAATTTGACAGGAACTGCTAGATATGCTAGTATGAATACTCATCTTGGAATTGGTAGGGCGGCATGTATCCCCTTTTGTTTTTCTCTTTTTCCTCTCTTGCTGAACTGGGTTAATTTATTCTGATCTTTGAGAATGTGCTTAATGCTTTAATAGAGCAAAGTCGCAGGGATGACTTAGAGTCACTTGGATACGTTCTTATGTACTTTTTAAGAGGAAGGTAGATATTCTCTTGCTTGTGTTATCTTAAATTTCTGCCACCCGCTATGCACTCAGTTTTGACATTCTACTTTTGTAGTCTTCCATGGCAAGGACTGAAAGCAGGTAATAAAAAGCAGAAGTATGAGAAGATCAGTGAGAAGAAAGTTTCGACTTCTATTGAGGTAAAATTGTGAGTTAAAATAGTTTTGATGCATATTATGTATATTTTTTTAAAATAATAAAATTATACTGAACATTCATTGCTTTTTCGCTAGTCCCTCTGTCGTGGGTATCCCTCGGAATTCGCATCATACTTCCATTACTGTCGGTCTTTGCGTTTCGATGATAAGCCGGATTATGCTTATCTGAAAAGACTTTTCCGTGACCTTTTCATTCGTGAAGGTATGATTCTTAATTGTTTCCTATCTTCTATTATTTAATTGTAGAATAATCCTTTATGGTAGCATTTCGTTTGTGAAGTAGATGGTTGTGTTTTAACGATACTCTTTTTCCTTACTCCAGGGTTCCAGTTTGATTATGTTTTTGATTGGACCATCTTGAAATATCAGCAATCCCATATTGCTACTCCTCCTGAACGTGCTATTGTAAGTGATGTTTTGCTGTCTTGTTTCATTGTCTCTTTCATGTTGAGGTTAGTTTGTCTTAGTAGAAATGACATTTGCAGGTTCCTGGTGCTGGACCAAGTTCTGGTATGCCACCAATCGCTGCAAATGCTGATAGACATTCAGGTATATATCTTCTACCCTTTCTTTCTACATCGCTTATGTACTATCTATATGTCTATCCTGACGGATGTTTTCAGCTAATGCTCTTTGTTTTAAAGAGAGAAACAGCTTCTGTTTTTTTTTTTTTTTTTAAATCTGTTTGCTTTCATATGTACACACACACACACGCACACTTACTTTTGTGTATCAGATTTCTTTCAGATACTTTTCCAATATGCTGCTATTTTTTGACTTATATATTGCCAGTGAATAATGATTACATTATTATATTACTTATCTTGGCCTGTGCATGCCTTCCTGTTATTACTCTTTGTATTTTTAAAATTTGAATATGGTGAACTCAATTATAGGTGGGGAAGACGGTAGACACACTGGTTGGCCTTCATCTGATCTTATTCGTAGGAGAAATTCAGGACCTATTGCTAATGACGCCATCCTGTCTAGACAAAAAGCCCCAGTTCCAAGTGACTCGAATGTATCAAAAGATAGAATGGTGCGTATATTTTATTCTGGACTGCAGAGCATTTTTTCTGTGTCTTCTTTGGAAATTTGGAAGGTGGCAGTTTCTTTCTTTATTGATTGAATCTCTCTTCCTTTTCATTAATATTTCTTTATTAATATTGCAGTTGTCTGGTTCGAATTTTATACGCCCAAGTGGATCTTCAAGGCGAGCTGCTGTTTCTAGTAGCCGGGATGCAGCTACAGTTGGTAGTGAGACTGACCCCTCTCACCCACTTGCTGTTGATGCAAGTCCTGGAGCACTCCGTAAAATCTCCGCAGCTCCAAGAAGTTCGCCTCTCGTATCAGTGGAGCAGAGCAGAACATCATCTGGCCGGAGCCCGGGAAACGTCAAGAACTTTGAGTCTACTCTAAAAGGCATTGAGAGCCTGCATTTCAATGACGAAAGGGAACAATACTAGCAGCTTCCTCCTTGTGATCTCTGTAAATTCTGATGAGTTGTCTATGCTTTGGAATGAAGTGTTGTCTATGCTTTGTTTTGGAGGAAAGCTGCACCAAGTGTGAGTGGTCACTATATGAAGAACACAGTAAGGAAACACGTATGTGGCTTCCTGAATCCTGATTATACGGACATCATGGCCTATTAAAAAGGCTGTTCATACCCTTTATTGTCTAGTCTAGTCTTTTCTCATGCTTGAGACTATTCCATGGTGATAAACCACACTTTAAAATGTGGTAGGAGACATGATACGATTTTTGGGGAAAGTATAACTTGATCTAGTGAGATACTGCAAGATTACAGCTATAGTTTTCTTTGATTTTTACTTTACAGTTAATACTTTGGTTATTTGGTAGCACCTACTGGAAATCCTTTTTTTTTTTACCAGGTGTTTTGACAGTTGTCTTTGGTTGTGGCACACTTAAATGGGTTGAATTGAAATTTGATGAAAGTTAAAGTGGTTACGACTTCAAATTTTGACGTTCTTCCATGTTCACCTCTCGAAGTAAATCGCATATGGTTTGCAAAATTGAGAAAAACGTGTTCTGCCGCCATCACCCACACCCACACCCACACCACCATGATTTATTGAATCACTGAAGAACAAATGTATGCGAGAGGATGGGAGAGTACAATTGTTGATGATCAATAATTAAGTATGTTTTTGTAATATTAATGTATCATGGATATTGGATATACCGCATGTTTTTAAGTAGATATATCATATTTGCATATTTTATTTTTTAATTTTTATATAATGTATGGATATGGCTGTAAAAAAAAAGGATATAGAAGCAAACTTTCAAGAATAAAATTTGTTCATTTTGTGTTTTTTGATTTTGAACTATGTTTTCTGGGTCCTTGAATTGATCACTTTATCTAACTTTCAGATGAATTAATTAATCGAATATTTTTTCTTCAATTCCTAAGGCAAAGTTCTCGTGAGTTCCCATATTTTAAGAGATACTTTTACATCAGCTTGTATATGATCTAAATGACATATTAGTGTACCTTCGTATCTTGCAATAAAATAGCTGATAGGGGAAAAAAGATTAAGATTTCCACCATATACAATTAGAAGGTCAGACATGCCCATACAACAACTAAAAAAGAGCCTATAATGTTTGATTATACCAAATGAATGAAGGAAGGATAGGAAGCCAAACTATACTTCAACCAATTTCCAAGATCATTAAAAGAATATGGTCAGATGTCCTTGAACTTCAACTCTAAAGGTGTAAAAAAATCTTAAAAAAGAATACAAAACAATAATACTTGTCAAAAAGTGAAACCCTAATGAGTTTAAAAAACAGACAAAAATGCTAACTCATCAGAGCAGATCTGCAACATTTGATGGCAACTCCTCTATGGATACGTTGTAGAACTTCTGAATGTCAGACAGCATTCTAGCATCATCCGTCACCACAAAATTTATAGCCACACCCTTCCTTCCGAATCGTCCACTTCGACCAATTCTATGAAGATAATTTTCAGGTTGGGTTGGCAGGTCATAGTTGATGACAAGGGAGACTTGCTGCACATCAATACCACGAGCCAAGAGATCAGTAGTGATCAGAACTCTAGAAGAACCAGATCGGAATTCACGCATAATAATATCCCGAGTGTTTTGGTCCATGTCACCATGGGTTGCTGATACTGTATGGTCATTGCTTCGCATCTTATCAGTAAGCCAGTCCACCTTGCGCCTTGTGTTGACAAAAATGACACTCTGGGTAATTGCTAGTGTTTCATATAGGTCGCATAGTGTCTCTAGCTTCCACTCCTCCTTATCAACATTGACATAAAATTGCTTAATACCTTCCAGGGTCAGTTCATCACGCTTTACCAAGATTCTCACAGGCTTATTCATGAACTTCCTGGTAATATCGAGAGCCTCAGGAGGCATTGTAGCAGAGAAGACTCCAACCTGAATTTTGCCTGGCAGCAGCTGGAAGATGTCATAGATCTGCAGATAGGAATGGTATTAATTGTCACATCAAACAGATCTCACGAAGTGCCGGAATTATGGATGTAACTTGAAATAAAATTAATAGCCTCTATGTATATGAGAATTGAGAAAAGGATGCCATGCATGTTGAGATATACATGTGAGAATGAAGAAAATTGACAAACCTGGTCCTTGAAACCTCGAGAAAGCATTTCATCAGCCTCATCCAGAACAAACATCTTTATGTAATCTGGACGAAGAGACTGCCTGCGCAGCATGTCAAACACACGACCAGGAGTTCCAACAACAACATGAACACCAGCTTGGAGAATGCGCTGATCATCACGAACACTTGTGCCACCTACACAAGCATGAACCTTAACACCAAGGTAATCACCAAGAGCTCGCATAACCTTCTCAATCTGCTGTGCCAGCTCCCTTGTTGGTGCCAATACCAAAGCCTGGCACTGAACTAAACCATAGTCAAGTTGCTGCAAAATTCCTGAGCAGAATGTTGCTGTCTTGCCAGTTCCAGACTGGGCCTGTTGAATGACATCAAGACCCTTGCAAAAAGGAACAATTCCCCTCTGTTGGATTGCAGAAGGCCTCTCAAAACCTTAAGAACAAGAATCAGAAATAACACATTAGATCCTGTAAGACAGATTAATCACAATTCTAAAAGAACAAAATTTTCTTTTTCTCCAGAAGAAGACAAAAATACATGCTGTATTCAAAAAACATTAGAAAACATTGGTTTCCATTCCATCTCATTAGTCCAGTTTGTATCCTTCTAGAAAGTGAATCATATAGTCAAATTGACTGAAAAAAAAAACTGAACAATTAAAGACACAATCCAAGCCTACACCTATGTAGTTAGGAAAAACAATATTTGATGGCTTCTGTTAATCAGGGGAATGCTCCAAAGGAATAGATGGGAACATGCAAATGTAAATAACTTCAAGATAACTCTGCAAGGTATAAAGATTTATTACCATATGCATAGATGCCTCTCAACAGATTTTCTTGTAATCCCATCGCATCAAAGGTGTCATAGACCTCATCATAGGAGGTAAAAAAATCTTGTCCATCTGCAGAAAGCCTAAGCAATTGCAATGCCATAAGTTAAAGTCCCAGAAAAGGCACATGAACGATGAATGCAATCATACAAATATATGAATATGAAGTACACTAACTCACAATTCATTCATTTTAGCATCATATTGACGAGCATCAAATTGTGTTCCTTCTGGAGCCAAACCTGCCATAACTGCAATGAGAAAAACTTTTGTAAGGAGTTTTCCAAGAAACTTTCTGTGATTGCAAATGTGACAAGTCGGCACCAACTTAAAGATAAATGGGTCTCCTCTTGGCTAGAGTTAGATACATGCTTGGGCAAGTGAAAAAACATAAAATGGTTAAAAGTTATAACAGTACAAAATACTGCAAAAGTAGCCCTTCAAATGGTTACTCATCTTGGTAAAGATAAGACGAGTACCCATAATAAAATTATAACGGATAATAAATATGTAACAAAAGAGCCAAACTCGCAACCCACTTAATAAAGAGTACAAGCATCATTCTTCTGTACAGTAATCATGAATACAAACACTTCGTTGTCAGACACTGTTTTGCCCACTCCTCCAAGGTTTAGCATGTCTCATTCATGCATCCACAATCAAACAGAACTTCCTCCATAATAAGATGTCCATACACATCTCAATATCACATATAGACATTCAGTACAATTTTCAAACGAAACACGTAGCAAAAGAGCCAAACTTGCAATCCACTTGCACTGGAGTACAAGCATTAAACTTCTGCAGTTTTCAATATCAGTAGGTGAAATTTTAAAGGGCGTGCGGATATCATAAAATTTCAGCCTCTATGACCGCTTCCCCCACACCTCCAGAATCTAGCATAATTCATCTATGAAATGAACTACAGAGGTTTAGCTTATCTAATTCAAAAGTTTACAAACAGCCAGAATCAAAGGATTACTCCAAAATAAAATATCCACATTCCATAAACATATCTATGTCATATACATTCCTTTAGCGCCATTTTCATAAGAAATATATAGCAAAAGAGCCAAACTTGCAATCCACTTGCACTGGAGTACAAGCATTAAACTTCTGCCATTTCAATATAAGGAGGTGAAATTTTAAAGGGCATGCAGATATCAGAAAATTTCAGTGCGTCTGATTCCGCTTTCCCCACACCTCCATATAACAAATAGAAAATATCAAATTACATTTACATTCCAACTTTTATCTTGTAAGAAACATGTCACAAATATCAAATGAGGAATCTTTGGAAAGATTAAAGCTCCAAAAAAAAATCTTTAAAATATATATCAAATGAACCAAATATTGCATATACATAACCCACATTTCTTATCATACAAGCGATTTCACATACAAAGATTCAAACTTTTGGTTAAGCTAACGAAGAAACGGCAAAATGGTACCTGGGAAAATGTTGAGGAAAGAAGAGAGATATGAAAATTGAGAAAAGAATCGAAAGGGGAAGCTAGGGTTTCCCAAACTCCTCGGATCTGAGCCGTGGAGTTGGAGGGAGGCAAATGAAATTAGGTTTAGCTTTTGTAGCCAAATTGGGAGGGAGGGAGAGAAAAGACAAATTGAATTAACCTATGAGGTTTCCACATTTACCCTTGGGACCCCACACACACATGAATATGCAAAACTGTGAATGGCCAAATATAGTACGATTCCAAATTAGGCTTCACCTCTAATTATGAGCTTATGACTTAATCAAATCTAATCTTCTCACATCCAACAGCTAATTGATACAAATTCTTTTTTTTTTTTTTTCAAATATAACTAATTGATACACATTTTCCAAATTAGTTATATGTGTGTGTGTTTCAATAAATGGTAGCCTCTATGTTTTGTGACTTTTGTCCAAACTATAGATTTCATTTTTATTCAAATGAATGAAAGAGGATATAACACCACAGAGAAATTGTTGTATGAAACTATTATGTCATTGCACTTGTAATTTGAATAATCGCAAACAAATACCTCAAAAATATTTTAATTTAATATGACGCTTGTATGAAGGAAAAAATCAAGGCCTCCTTTACATTTTCTTTTCCTGCGTGTTAGAAAAAATAAAGGTTGCGTGATATTACTTTAGATTATAGAATTTATAAGATATATACTTATAATTGACCAGACTTGATAAACCAAATTCATTCAAAAATTTCTCAATACCAATATACCATACTTTTTATGTATATTTTTCATTTTCTTGTATATATTAGTTGATTTTTAGTCGATGAAAAATAAATGAGGGTGTTTAGTTTTCATAAGCCTTTTTCAATTTGCAGTAGCAATTGTCCTTGAATTTAAAGAATTAAATTTATTTATTATTAGATATATGAAAAAGATAAGTATAGATTGTATTGATTTGATGTAAATAAAATTAACTATTTAATTGTTATTAAAAAGAGAATTAACTATTTAATTCGAATGAATGATTTAAAAATCTAAATTATTTACCAAGTAAAAATTGTCAGTCCTTCACAATTTTGATGAATTAATATTTGAATTCTCACTAACTAAAAAGGTGTTCACATTTAATATTTTAATAATACAATTTATTCATCTACAGTGAAGACGCATTTACAGTCCTAAAATATTCTTAATATGCAACCAACATGATAAAATATCTTGTGATGTATTCAACACTTTTTAGAGTAGTATTTTTTTTTTCAAACGTCTATAGCACTATCAAACATTTAATATCACAAAATACAGTATTTTTAAGTGTTTGATGCATTTTGTTAACCCTTTAATTATATTATGAATGAAAGGAAAAAGGGTTTGGCCAAAGTTTACTTTATTTTTAAAAGGAACAAGTGTCGGCATGACAGAGAGAATTTGGGAAAAAAAGAGGAAAAATCGCAACTAAATCCCTCATAAAAAAATTAGTCATAATCAAGTCCCATGAATTATCAATCCAACCCCTTTATCTATAAAAAACTCACGGTCTTATTGTTATTAATTTTCTTACGAGGACCTGATTATTATTAATTCTTTTAGTAGGGACCTAATTGCGATTTTCTCCGAAAACTCTCCAGGTCCAGCAGCTTGCAGGCTTACACTTCTCAGCATCCTTGAGAATGCGGTTATTCCAAAGTTTTCATCTTTTCTCAAGTTAGCCTCCGCCTTCTCTATATCTCTCTTCCTCTCTACCTATTTCGGATCATTGGATCTTTACGGATTCGAGCTTGAAGAGTTTCCTCTGAATGTATTAATCTTCATTCCCACTACAATTTGAGGTAAATGTTCACTCTGTATTTCCTTTTTCAATTTTTCCCATCATTGGGTGCTTTGAAAACGAAGGAAATCGATATGGGTCATATACTGTGGAAACAATTACTGCCTTTAAAGCTACGTGCTTTTTGATTTGTTGGATTTGGCACAGTGCGATGACTACAAAAATCTCAAAATCATGTTTTTAGAAAGGGGTCTATTATGTGTTGTGTTGTCTCTGCTAGCTCTTGTTGCTTGGATCTTGAATGCTTGTCATTGTTGTATTTGTGGGTTGTCTAAAGTTTCCCCCTTTCATGGTTTTAGATCATTCCTTCCTCCGCTTGTTGCTTTCTCTAATGCCTGGCTATTCCATGGCTTTCATTGTGTCAATCCCTTTAACTTAGGTGGATTATTTCACATTTTTGGACCCACTGACAACTTATTTGGTTTATGGAAATGTTTTAAGTAAGTTTGAAAGGCTAGCACATCCCATTCACTCTAGTATGATAAACTATACCAGCAGAATAAGGTGGAAGTTACTCATTCGTTTGAGCTTTGTTTGGATGTTTGTTTGTACCAGAAAAGAAACAACTCAGAATTTCTTCTCCTCATTTGAATTAGTATTGGTCTATTTATTCTGCTCAACCCTATAATACTGCATCAAGCACTAACGAACTCCTTGCCACTTAATTTGGTGTCAAAATTCCCCATTTTTATGTTCTTTTAGCCAACCTGGTAATTCAAATTATAGAAAATTACACAGTACACGCCACAGTGTAAGCTTGGGAAAAATTTTGCCTTCATTCACAGTGCGTAGGAGAAACAGCAGCAGATGAATAGATGACACATTGGCTCAGCAGTTAGTTTAATCTACAGCCTAGAGGCTAGAGGTATCCTTTGAAGATGTTCACCACCCCAAACATATAAATGATAGATGCCAGATTGGCAAAATTAAATATATATATATATATATATAATATTGTAGGATTCGAATTATCTATCAATTTATTCCGTTTTTTTTAGCACAGCTATACGATGTTGGTGTTCATGATATCACTTGTTTGGTGGTTTATTATGAAACCATTCCAAATAGCTAAGTGTTGAAGCTGTAATTGTCTTTGTATTTCCCCATTGCTTTAGCATATAAGATTATCAGATACTATTTACTGTAAGTTGCCTTGAGGACCTAATAATTTTTGTTTTTATATAATTTCTCTTTATGGTACACTTTCCTTGCATCGTGTTATTCCTCCTACCCTTGTGCAATTAATGAGATTTCTTAACGTTGGTGATTATTTTCTATGAAGATTGAAACTTGGCTTTTTGGACATATCTCCTCAAAATTCTTTCTTCAATCCCTTTTGTGTCCCTAAGTATCTTAGAACATGTTGCTTTTTTGTTAATATTAAAAATGATATTTCACTGAATGCTAGAATGGAGGGAGTTGTGTGGGACTGGAAACAACTTACAGTGAATTATAGATTCAGTTGTCATATTTTTGCAAGATTTTGAATACCTTCATTTCTATGTCCTTCAGAATCATTTGATCTGATGTAACAAATTTTGCTTGCTCCCATCATTTTTGTTTATTTTAAAATTTGTGGTATTGTCTTTCAGATAACTTTCTGAAAATGGCTGATAGCAACATATCTTCTGAATTGCCTGAAGAGACTCAAAACCCCATCCCAGATGGCAATGCACCATCTGAAAGTGATCTTGCACTGGAAACTCTGGCTCAAAAAGTTCAAGAGTCTCTCTCTCTTGATAAAAGACATAAATTTTGGGAAACCCAACCTGTTGGGCAGTTCAAGGATATAGGTGACACTAGCTTGCCAGAAGGTCCTATTGAACCTCCAACCCCCTTATCCGAGGTTAAACAAGAGCCATACAACCTTCCTAATCTCTATGAATGGGTTACATGTGACATCAACTCTGAGGAGACATGCCAAGAGGTTTATAGCCTTCTCGCTAATAATTATGTTGAGGATGATGAGAACATGTTCAGATTTAACTACTCGAAGGAATTTCTGCGCTGGGCTTTGCAACCTCCTGGTTATTTCAAGAGTTGGCACATTGGAGTCCGTGTCAAGAGTTCCAAGAAGTTGGTTGCCTTCATTACAGGTGTTCCAGCTAGAATCCGAGTTCGTGATGAAGTTGTTACCATGGCAGAGATAAACTTCTTGTGTGTCCACAAAAAGCTTAGATCAAAGAGGCTTGCTCCTGTCATGATCAAGGAGGTGACCAGGAGGGTGCATTTGGAGAATATCTGGCAGGCAGCCTATACTGCTGGAGTGATTCTTCCTACTCCAATAGCAACTTGCCAATACTGGCACAGATCTCTGAATCCCAAAAAGCTAATTGATGTTGGCTTCTCTAGGCTTGGCGCACGAATGACGATGAGTCGGACAATTAAGCTTTACAAGTTGCCTGAATCGACAGTCACCCCAGGATTCAGAAAGATGGAGATCCATGATGTTCCTGCAGTTACAAGGCTCCTTAGGAAATATTTAAGTGATTTTGTTGTTGCACCTCATTTTGATGAAAATGATGTTGAGCATTGGCTTCTTCCAAAGGAGAATGTTGTTGATAGTTTTCTGGTTGAAAGTCCTGAGACTCATGAGATCACTGACTTTTGCAGTTTTTACACTCTTCCTTCTACTATCCTTGGCAACCAAAATTATTCAATCCTGAAAGCAGCTTATTCCTATTACAATGTTACGACAAAGACCCCATTGCTTCAGCTGATGAATGATGCTCTCATTGTTGCCAAAAGACATGACTATGATGTTTTCAATGCATTGGATGTTATGCAAAATGAATCATTCCTGAAGGAGCTTAAGTTTGGACCAGGGGATGGGAAACTTCACTATTATCTTTACAACTACCGTACAAGGCGTTCACTGAAGCCATCTGAGCTTGGTCTTGTGCTCTTATAGTTTAAAATTAGAATAAGTGTGCAATTGATTGTTAGGAAGTGGATTTTGGTTTTGCTGATGGACTTTTTATGGTTGCATGACATATGATCTACGATTAAACCCTAAATTTTAATTTACTTTACAAACAAATGAATTTGCAAATTTCTTGAAGGCAATTCTGAGGGGTCATTGATGTTTCATTTTGTAGAACATGAGGAAATTCCAATTCTTGTATCATTTTTTGTCATTCTGACTGCTTTGCCATTTTCACGTTATTTTGCTTCTCTTCTGCCTCTCTCTTGAGCAAGGTTTATTATTATGTGCTATGAGAATGAACATGTAGTGAATGGTTTTGCGTTTGTTAAATAGTTCGCTGCTCAGCCTAATGCGGAATTAGGATTAATCAAGGAGCTGGATTTTTCTATTTCTTCTGTAAAATTGACTTGTCTAGAGCTTGTGGATACATAAAATTTGCTGCTTCTTTTTTCATTGGTTCAATACACGTAATTGGTACTTTCGGTCCTAATTATAATATCAAGATAGCTTTTTTTTTTGTGGAGCAAGTAAACCACTTAATTTTGACATATGTTACATATAATTGAATTATATGATAGTTTATAAGTAAGGTAAATTAATTTTGAGAAAAAAATAAATATAAATATTTTAAAGTGATTAATTTTGCATCCTTAATTTCTCAAAAAAATTAACTTAATCTTATAATTAGGATCGGAAGAAGTATTAGAAATAATAAAATCATAAATCAAATCTCGCATTCATTACAAATGAGTTGGAATCAGGTGATTATGAGCTCGTTAATGTTTATTCATGAACTTACAATTTTTTTAATAATTTATCAACATCATAGCCAATTCATTACTTTTTTATTTTCATGTATCACATTATCTCTAGATATTTATTTCTATGTTCTCTCTAATTTTTAAAAATTACAGGTTAATTCTTAGAACTACCTAATCATGTATTGCCATTTGCCCCTATTTCATGAACTCAAAACAAGATAAATTAAAATGGTCTTGTGAATTTTTCCCCCACAAATGTACTTGTTATTGACTCTTAAGAATGTAATCAACTCATTACATACATGTTACAATCACAACTTTTTTTAAAAGAAAAAAAGCACTAACGAGAAGTGAAACCAAACTAGCGATGCACTCAGTAGAAAGCCTAAATGCCAATAGGTCATTGGCTAACTCTCACAATGTTGAGCATAATCAATAAACTGAGTGATTAAAACATTGGAGATGCAAGTGTAAACAGTGTAAAAAATATATAATATGCATTTTACAGTAATTTTTTCGTGAATGCCATAATTTTCCATGTTTCAAACAATATGACTCACTTTTATACCTGGTATTCTCAAGTGTAGCATGGTTAAGGATGACAAAACTTTAACTGATTAAGGTTAAGGGGAAATGCTTTTGGCTCGCGCCAAACCTCCCCTCCCCACAAAACAGCTAAAAATAAGGGATAGCTACAATTGAGAAAACCTCTTTCCAAGCGTTAAAACACATCATTTATATACTGCTTCCACCATGAAACTGTAGACGGATTTGGTACAGAACACGTCAGCCTAATATAAACATGACTTATGATATAACCATAACAAATAAATGTGCAGGAGAAGGGGAGGAAAATCAATCAGAAAACAAGGTAAGAAAACTGATACAGAGATTAAAATCTATGATCGACCTTGCATTTCACCGACTTCAAGCCAAGACAATAGCTTCACCACGCGAGCCTGCATCAACAAATCCATAAAAACCAAGGTTATTTTTGCGTCAAGCTATAGGTAATTGAAGTTTTTTTTTTCCCAAAAAATAAAAAGGTATTAACATGTAGATAGAACTGCTTATTAGTACATTGTTCATATATCTCTTTGGCTAGCTGTAATACTGCTTCAGCTTCTTCGGCATATTTTGCGAGTCTTTCTGCCTCCTTGACTGCTTCAGCAGCCAGAAATGATTTGTTCTCAGCTTCTGCAAGCCTGTAAGCTGCAGTATCAGCAGCATCCTTAGCAGTGTCATAGGAAGACACTACATTAGACGCTGGTGGTTGATGTTGCCAGATGTCCTTTTGTTTCACTGGGAGAGGTTTTGCCCCAGAAGGTGTATCCTTCTTTATCTTGTAACAATTTTGTATCTGCAGGGTTGGGTAGGGTTGAGAAATCATCGCCACATAAACAGGGAAAAATGTTTAAAATAATAGCAATACAAAGTTACATATAGGTTTGATAAAGTGCCCAGACTATATATCGTAGCAGAATTGAAGCTGTAGCCAATACCCTTGGCATAATACAAAATGACCACCCTAGTTGCTGCAAAAGACATTTTAAACACCAGTGGAACAGAAAAATGCCCTTTAGCAATGATCAAAAGTGTTGTCTGAAAACAATAAAGGGGACAAAGAATCTCCCAGCCTAACAACTGCGAATTTAAAATTTGCTTCTTTTCCCTTCCTGCACCTTAAGTCCTCTAATCGAATTATTTGCCACAAAACTGCATCTAAAACATTCCTTCCTCCCATAATAAGCATTCTCGGCAGAGGATATATAACCCTTCGAAATTTCAGTTCAATAATGTTGAGTGATTGCATATAAATTGTGACCTACACAGGTTTAAATCCTTCACCTCAACAGAAAGATCGTTAATAACATTGAAGCTTTTAAGTTTAATCATAATTCCCTCCTCCCATAATAAGCACTCTCAGCAGAAGATATACTACCCTTTGAAATTTCAGATCAATAATATTGAGTGATTTCATAAACATTGCGACCACAGATCTAAATCCTCCCTCCCTCCTTCTCTGAGGACACCACTTTTCTCTTTTTGTAAGACTATTAAGATTTTATTTCCTAGCATAAGTTAAAACCAGATGTAGTCCCCCCATCAGTACATGGAGTCTAAAAAATAAGCCACATTATTCATGGGTTGTGAACAGTGCAATTTCTTCAAGATTTCATATTATTCATTGCTAACCAGATATTGATGACATTGAATTTTGCGACTATTTGCAAAAGGTTTTAGCAGGTTTATCACTGCCAAGCCAATCTAAGAATCCACATCTTGCATGAACATAGAAAATTGTTCTTTTAGTTTGAATGTATGAAAGTATCAAAACCATACAACTATCTGCAAAAGGTTCAGGGAGATGTATCACTGTCAAGCTAACCTGAAACAGAATTCCAAATATGCATGAATCCATGAGGTCATCACCACAAAAATATCAAATTCCATCAAACCAAAGCAGTATTGCAGGATGGGATTACAACAATGAGCTATTGACATGGCGAAATTAATCATCCTAATATTCTTCTATCAATTAAGGATTATTAGGTAATATCATCACAGTTAAGGATCAAAGTACCACGTCAATCTACTTCCTGTAAGCTGAAATTCTTAATTCCTTTACCTTCTCAAGTTTCCCTTGAGCAACAAGCCTCCTCAACCTCGTACTTAGTGCCCTTCTGAAATTCTGAGGCACCTCATGCCTTTTCTGCAGTATTATACACAATCATTTACCTTAGTGGGCTCAACCATAGGAAGCACACTAGAAATAACTCAATTCGACTAGATAATTAAGGATGACAAGCACTTCATATTACTTCATGCAGCAGCATTTAAAAAAAGGTCTTTTATTTATTTATTTTTTTTTTGGGTTTTTTTGTTTTGGGGGAGGATGGGGGGGGGGGTGAGGAGGGGAGGTATGTATGGCTAAATGTAAATCAAAATGGTCATAACCAGAGTAATAAACCAGACTCAGATGATCCATGATAAAACCACCAAATAAAGGTATTACTGGGGGGAAACATCATTGGACTGGAACCATATTGTACGATTTCAAAAGTTATTGCAGCTATTAGACCTTACTCGTACCTCAATGAAACTAACAATGGTGTTTATGTCAGAACCATTGGCATCTTTTATTGTTGACAAGGCTTCAAAAACCATTCCATTATACCTGGAAGAAACCACAAAGAAAAGGTGACAAAAATTCCATAGGATATGATTTTCAACTAGTTGAAAAACAATAATTATATAGAAGGGCATGTCAAATTGAACAGTAAGGGTTATTTGGCACTATGGCAAGTTGAAGAAGCTAATTGTAAGTTGAAGGTCTTTGCCAAATGTTTAGTGTTGGAATTGTTCATTTTCATTTTAGCAAATAATTCACAATAAACCTTTAATAAAAGAAAAAACTTTTTAAGCAAGAACGAAGTTTGTCAATGGGACTGTGGAAAAATAAGGCATCATCCAAATGGAAAATAAACTCTGCTTACTAATGTCAATATATACCACATTCATTCCAAAACAAACCAACAAAAAAGATAAAATCTATGAGGGATCGCACTATTTATAAGCCATTAATGGTGAAGCTCAAGCTCCTGCTCCATTAGATCTTTTCATTCTTTCAATTTCGTCCACACATTTTATGGGGCACTATGTAACTTTGTATTTATTCTTTCCATATTTATTTATATATTTCAGCAGGGTTTAGAATTTAAAAGCATGTGTTCAATCAACCTTTAAATTATTGTTTCTATTATGCAACGCATGAGACTGTGTGTATACAAAATAAAAAAGGAAGGGTCGCTCAATCTCTAAAATACCATTATTTTCCATGAACAAATCTGTTCCGTATAAAAGATGAAAAGTGTAGATAGTTACGACAAGCTGTACTAGTCAACATTCATACGATCAGGAATGGTTAAATACTTGCAAAAGTGAAAAATTAGGAAGAGACATGAAAGTATACCGTGGAGCATTCTTCACATCCTGTGCTTTTTGAGCAGCCTCATCATTGGCAGCATCAGATGCTGCACTTTGACGAACTGGAGCAGCAGAAGTAGCATTTTGAATGCTGGCAACAGGAGCAGGCATAATAGCTTTAACCTTTGGATTTCTTGCTTTATCTTTAGAACCTTGAGCAGCGGTGTTAACACTTAAGTTCCTCCATTTATCCTAGCAGGTCAAAAGATAACAGAGGAATGATGAAATATATATATATATTTGGATTTGACAAATTCTGGGGTACAGAACCAGTAAAATGAAAAATACACTTGCGTAAATATTTTAAATTTTTCAAATACCAAAAGAAAGATGGTATGGGATAACATTAAACACGGAAATCAGGTGAGTTGTGTCTGACATTGAAGCCGTTCTAACAAACTGCCACATATATCTGACACACAATAATGTGCTAAAAAATGGCTAGAGACACAGTAAAAACAGCTTGGACTTGAGCTAGACATAGCTTAATCACTAATGAAGCCAAAAATAGCGGGAAAGGTAAATTTCCTAACAATTTTTGCCTGGTGAGACCCATTTTGATGGGATAGCTAAGGTTTTACCAACAAGGATTGGCCCTAGTGACAGGCACCTTGGCCCCTTAACCGGCTGGTATTACGTTCGATCCTTGGGTAAGGAGAATACTCTTGCTGTGACACACTAACCCTTGAATGAACCTCCATTGGGCGGGGCCAGATTAGATGGTTGATCAGATACCTAGTAATAGGATCTAGAAAAAGCATTAGATACTGGTGGTTCCATCGTAATTGAAAAATAAACGATAGCTAAAGTTTTTCTTATTTTGTTTTGCTTGTTTATTGCTTCCATAGGTTTGAGTATCAAAAACGTATTGACTTATAACACACCATCGATTCATCCATGAAATTTTATCCCGGTCTTCAAAAAGAACCAACCACAAAAAGCCATTGTCTTTTTAAAGTGATCATCGTCCCATTGTCCATAATCCATAAAATAGAAAATACAAAATCCACCAAGATAACCTTTGTCTCGATTTGATCCTCAAAGTTTGAGTACATCATTAGAATTTTCCATAAAATACTTTGTCTTCTATTTCCATATCCACTCACATTAAACCATAAAAAGAGTTACAAAGATATGTGATACTATCAGACGTGAATCTGATAAAGCATCATAACACTTGAAATGACCACAACACCATATTGTTTAGGCACCTAGATTTAAAAAGGTTCAAAAGTATAGCTAGAAACAAACTCAAGCCCACAGTATACGAAGCTATCATCTTTATCAACCCTTTAAAGGACTCAAGCCAACACGGTCATCATATCAGCAATCACCACAACAACATAAAACATATTCAGGTAACAAAAACTAAAAATTCCCAGGAAAAAACAATTTACCAACAAGCACCTACAGGGAAATAAGAACCCTAAAAAAATCCTACCATGAAAGAAATTGAAAAGACCAATCAACTAAGGCACTGAAGAAAAGGGGGTGAAAGAGTAAGAAACCTTAAGGTCAATGTTGGAACGATGAGTGAGAAAAGGCGCAAACTCGGGATCCTTAAGAATGTTCTTCCACTTTCCGGGACCATGTTTGGCTATTCCGGCGAGTAAAGCTTCTTCTTCCTCCGCCGTCCATTTTTGCTTCTGGTTTCCCATTTGGAACTCTCTTCTGTTCACTCTTCTTGCGACCGTGCCAACACTTTTTTTCTCTGTGTCAGCTCTCTCAGTCTCTCTCTCTCTCTCTGAAACTTGGAACGCGTTCGTTGCGTTTGAGATTCTGTTTTTCAATGAGAGAGAGAAGAGGTTGGTTTCCCTACCACCTTCTCTCTGCTCTGTTTTTGTTTCTTTTCCCTATTTTGTTTCTTAACTCCAACTACTAGTACTTTGTACATGAATTTATAATTAAGGTTTTTTCATAGAAAACTTACCCACAAATGTCACATTAAAATAAATAAATACAGTGTTCACAAAATTCTCATTTGACAAGTGAAATTTACATTTTATCAAAAAAAAAAAGGGTGAAGTTTACATATTTACAAATTGAATTGAGTGCATGTGTATGCATATATTTGTTCTTTTTTTTTTATTTGTACATGCACAAGTACATAATTTTTTTTGGAAGTGGGTTTAACGAGATACTCTTTCATGGGTTAACTAGTCGTTAGTAGCATCAAATATCAGTAGATAAATTATATTCAATGCACTCTCACACATTAAATGAAATAAGATTAACAATTGAATCCTAAATAATATGCCTAAAAAGCCCAACTATTTATCAAGTATGGAGGATTTTGTTAGGAGCTTGATTGGAAATTTTTAATACCTCCAATTCTAGTAAAATAAGGGATAGGAATGAAATTGGGAAATTTTCACTTAAACTCATTTTTAACAATTTAACGTTAAACAACATAAAATTTTGAAACATCACTATCTCAAGAGGAAAATGAAACAAAATTTTGAACTTATAATTAAATTTTTATAGAAAATTAGCCCACAAATATCACATTAAAAAAATAAATATAGTGTTGACAAAATTCACATTGACAAGTGAAATTTAAGATATTTACAAATTGCATTGAGCATGTTTATGTATGTATTTGTTCTTTATTTGTTTGTTTATGTATATAAATTATTTTTCAAGACATAAAGATAGTAGAAGTGGGTTTAATGGGATTTCCTGTTATGGGCTAACCAGTTGCTAGTTGTGCCGAAAATTTGTGGATAGATTATAAAAGAAGTGGGCTATGGTGTCATGCTCTTTCACCTAAACCTTTTATATTATACACGAATTTTAGGAAAAGGGTTTGGCTCAGCCACGATCCAAGGGTATGACTCCTAACTCATGATTTACTTGTGCATGTCTATGTGGGCTCCTGGTTGGCAAGCCGCCCAATCCATACAGGTAGGTTATGCCCAACTTCACTAAGTTGTGGAGATGACTCCTCAAGCGCCGCGATTGGAGCCACAACAAAGTGGCATTTCTCAGGGATCGAACCCTCACCAAGATGGTCGAAGTTCAACCCCCTTCGCCAGCTGAACCAAGAGACGATGGGTTCACCTAAACCTTTTTTATTAATATAGTTATTTTTTATTGGAAGCAATCATATTCGATGCACTCTTGCACATTCAATGAATTATAATTATGAATTGAATCATAAATAATATACCAAAAACACCCAACTATCATCTTTGGTGACTTGATTGGAAACTTTTATTAATGGGTAAAGGGCCTATTCACTTACTTGTCTCTCCATTTCCTCTCCACTTACTATCTCCACCATTAAATTTGCTTTCAATGGTAGAGATATATTATAATTGGAAAAATATTATATAATCAATAATAAATAGAAAATAATATTTTAGTAAAATGAGGGATTGGAATAAGAATGAAATGGGAAAATTTCACATAAACCCTTTTGTAGCAATTTAATGTCAAATAATCACATAAAATTCTAAAATATCACTGCACCCCATGAGAAAAACAAAATAAAATTTTGAGTAATAAAAAGACTTTATTGCCCTTGTCACTTTTTAATAGACAAACATGTGTCATTTACAAAATAAGCATGAGAATTTTCAAGACATGTATGCTTATTTCCAACAACATGAAGGGATTTGCAATAATAATAATAATAATAATAATAATAATAATAAGTAGATAAAAAGCAAGCTTCAGAAAAAAAAAAGAGTACCTACAAGAAAATGTATCATTTGTATATGTTTAAAATAAGCATACTTGTCTTAGAAATTTCCGTATTTCTTTTATGATTCGCACATATTTGTCTTGAACATACGTTCACGTGTATTGGAAATAATCATACTTTCTTGTAAATGATACATTTTCTTGTAAATAATCTTTTTTCTCTTAATGATTGCTTTGGATTCACTTATTATCCTGAAGATACCTCACTTGTGTTAGAAAATTTTATATTTGTCTTGTAAATGATAAAAGGGCAATAAAGTTGTTTGACCTTCAAAATTTTATTCCGTTTTTCCTATAGGAGGTGCAGCAATGTTTCAATATTTTACGTTGGACATTGAATGTTACGGAGGGCCTAATGAAATTTCCCACAGATAAGAGAAAATCTAAGCATAAAAAAATTGAAGAAAATTTGTGAAAATTTAAACATCAAAGTTTTTTTATTGATTTAAATAAGAGAAACATGTACTAGGGGAGGTGTTCAGTAGTGTTCACATTAATGACCTATTTGGTTCATAGAGTCTGTGGGAATATAATGAAATGTTATAGGTGGCAATGTAATGTACTCGGATGATATTACAAAATCTTTGTTTGGCATGCTGCCAATAAATCATGAAATCTGGCCAAAAAAAATAAAAATAAATAAATAAATCATGAAATGAAATTTATATTTTATTAAAAAATATAAATGCAAAATAATCCTTTTAACTCTACTAAGACTAAAAAGGAAGGATATAAATGTCTAAACATTGATTTACAAAAGGGTATAAGTATACTTATGGTAATCCACATAAACTTGAATTTGGATTTCATAATCAAAATTTAATGGAGATTATATAATTTGCTGCAATTCGTTGTAATCGGATTACATTACCGACCAAATGCTTGAATAAAGTGAATACCTCAAGTTTACATGATAATCTATTTCATACTTACTTTTCCCTTGAACTATATTAATCATACATATTATTTAACTAAAAGGGGAGATACCAATGACTCGATGTTACAAACGGCACCGAATTTATAACCTCACATTCATTGAGGAGGTATTATACCACTGGATTATAAAGCCTTTAGTAATATATATATTTCATTTATTACAAATTAAATAATTTTAATAAGTTATTAATTATTATATATATAATCATTCATATTCTAAATATAAGATCAAGTTGACTTCTTTGTAGTGATTGATGAAGCCAAATAGGTCACTTAATTATAATATATGCTACATTTGATTACATTATGCGTTAGTTTATAACTGAGGTAAATTAGTTTTGAGATAAACGGTAAATATAAATGTTTTAAAGTGATTTGTTTAACATCACTAATCTCTACAAAAAGAAAAGTCAAATTGATCTCATATTTAATGCCAGTTAAACTAAGTATTAGAGATGTTTCCTAAACCAATTGAACTGATAAAAAAAAACCTAATGGACTAAGTCCAATCCGATCTTAGTCTCAAGCCTAATAAGACCAAACCCATCCTCACACCAAAATGTTCAAGACAGTCATTTCTTAGACTGGACTTCAAGCTTATGCCTAGACCATCCTCTGATTTTTGTGCCCTTGATAGGCCTAGTGTTTTGGGTTACTGCAATGGCTCTATTCTTCCCAATTTATAAATTTAGAGTTATAAGACATGATCTATTGAGGAAGAGATTGTGGGAATTGCAGAAACATAATTATTGTTATATTAATATCACCACACAGGTAAAGAGCCAAATACATCCATTGACCATGACCACACATGCACAAGTGGAAAAAGGATATGGAATCCTTCTAACTTATTCCCAGTAATAGAAAACCCAACAAACACAGAATCCACAAGACACAAAATACAAACCCTTCAGATAGAGATACTATTTGGAATTCCCTTCCCAGTAAGCCCAACTTCACTAGAAGGATAAAGCAAAGTGTAAGGCATATTCACAGGCCCATATCTGTTCCTCAATTTCCCATCTTTATTCCTTGTATTAATCTTCCCTTCAATTTCTTCCAATCTCTTCCCAAACCTCTTAAATGCCTCCAATGGGGTTGTATCAGATGTCCAATAAGGGCTATCATCTCTCTGCCCCAAATAGAACTCATCAGAAGTATGCCTGGACAATATCTCTATTGTTGAAAGGTCAGTGATTGTTTTGTTCTTTGGAGTAATTGTGTTTAGGAAAACCTTATGAGGGTCTTTAGCTAGTTCATCATATTCTTTAGTTCCTTTCTCAGGCATGAACTTTCTGCTTAGAGTTGGACGATTTAGAATATATCCTCCATATGGGTATTGTCCAAAATTCACTGCTGCATGAAGTGCTGATGATACCCATATGATTATTGTGCAGGTTTCAATTAGTTCTTTGCGATTCTGCATCTTGAACCAGGTTGGATCATCTTTCTTGTCCCCATGGCCTACTTCCACTGCTTCTTTCCACCATGATTGGAGCTCTGAGTCTTGTTTGATATCATTATCAGTCTTGTAGTAGAAGGAGATGTAGTCTTGGACCCATGTGTAGATTGCAGAATATATGTCTAGTCCATCTACAGCATAAGGGTAATCCTCAATCAGCAGGCGAATTCCATTTGGAGAAGCTGCATCTGACTCTGCCATTCCCCTGAATCAAACAAGAGGGGGAAAAATCATGTCCAGATTGGGTTAGGTAGCACCAGAGCACCATGAATTATTTTTGGAAAAACATTCAATATCCTAAAATAATTTTTTATGCATTTAGTATTTCAAAGTACTCTTTTGGGTCATACCCAGTATTTTAAAGTAAATTTTGGCGCAATTTTGCCCTTAAAATATTTTCTTAGTAGCAATGAGTACGCTAAATTTATGGTTCCTGGAAAAGTACTTTGGACTACTGCTTAAAGCACATAAAATTACTTGAGGATACTGGTATTACTGGAAAAATACTGTTACTGAGTGTATCAAAAATTACTTTACATACTGAGAACTAATGGAAAAAAATTTTAGGGATGGAGGGCAGTTAACATATGACATGGTTTTAGGGGGTGAAGTTTAGGTTTTTACCTCTTGAGAAGGTCAACGGGAAGTGCTTGCTCATAGAACTTCCAGTCTTTGTAAATCTTGGAGGACATCTCTAAAGAATACCTTCCCCACAAGAATGTGTCCTCTATAATGCCTCCTGCATTGATTAAGACTTGACGAGCAAATGCATTAATGTTCATGGTGTCACGGTAGTGAGGGTGCAGGAGTTTATAAACTGGATGAAGCACACTGAGCTTCCTATTTGTTGCAATGATGAATGGCTCAATCACTGCATGAGTGTTCAACCTATGTAAACACAAACAAACTCATCAAAATAAGGTTGATGAACATACACAATGGGTTCGATCAGCTACATAAATCGCACAACGCTAGTGTGTTCTCGTGTGTGTGTGTGTGTGTGTGTTTGTTGTTGAATTTAGTTGGATCAGATATCATACCAGTGACTGACTAGTTGGTGATAGCAAGAATCATTGACAACAACATAAGCTTTGGCTAAGAGCCAGATGGCACTCTCAACACCATGTTCTGCAGGGAAGTGAACTTCACTGATCACACCAAACTGGTCTCCATCAGGATGAGGTTTACTGAGTTCAATGGCCAATGGTTTTAGGGTGCCATCATCTTTCAAGAACAGAATTGTCCTGCTAGCATATGCCTTTGTGGAAGTCTGGTTTATCCTCCTCAAATATGGAATGATTGGATCATGGTGGTCCAAAATGAACAGTTTCTTGCTCTTGATAGCCTATATTCAATCAAATACATCCTTAGAAAATTTTTGTTGCCAATTTTGTTCATTAATTCATTAAGTGAATTGTGGAATAAAAATTTATTTGTTAATTAACGATTGATCACCTCGTCTACAGTAAGGCCACCCATGTTAATCTCTAATTGTTCTTTGGTTATTTTACTGGTTTGATCACCATAGACTTGGCTGTCAAGTTTGCTTCTTGGTGGGAACTCCTGCAATAATGATTACAAGTCTGAATCAAAATCTGATAAAACCATCAGATAAATGAACTGTAAATCAAATTATGGAAAGCTTAATACTGAATCGGTCATTTTTAAAGTAACTTTCTATCAAGAGTCAATCCTAAATATACGTTAGAGTGTGTGTTTGTCTAAAAAAATCTATTTTTTACAACCAATGAATTACTTGTTTATCTCATCTCTTTTTTTCACTTACTTCCTCTCATTTTTTCTCATTCATTCATTATATTTATAAATAAGTATGGCTTTTTTTTGGGGCGGGGGGGGGGGGGGGGGGGGTTTAAACATTGTTAGCAAAAAAATTATGAAAAAATGTATTTTTTCAATGTTTATTGCTTTTGACTAGTTTTAGAAGGGGTTGCACTATTTTGATTCAAATAATCATTAACACACCTCAAGGCGACAAATTAAGCCAGGATTCACCCCAGCAAGCATTTCTCTTGCAAATTCTTCATCTGTCATCCATCCAGATTTGTTCACTGCTCAAGTAATGAAAGAATAATTAAAATCATCTGATATAACCATAATGGATCAAATTATGTAATATATACATATACACATACACATATATGCACACAGACCTTGAATCACTTGAGGAGTCGGAAATTTGAGGAGTCTTTCACCATCAGTTCTAAAAAGTTCCTTGAGCATTTGTCCAGACAACATGTCACTGATACTGTTTAGTATGCCATCAGGTAACTGGATTCCTTTGTCATAGAGATCACGAACTTCTTCAAAGCTATCAAACTCTGTGTTTAAAAAGTTCAGTGATGGCTGAATACTTTGAGACACAGACTTCAATCCATAAGTGAGGAAGTCTGACATCTTCAAGTGTCCAAAACTTTCATCTCTTGGAACATAAATATTAAGGGTCATCACTTTGTTCAGCCTGCTCTCAGTGTTTGGATCTGTCACAACAATACCATAAAAACATTTTAATTAAAGATGCTTTGATTTTGGTTTCTATACAATATTTTTGTTGGTTTTGTCACTATACTTTATGTTGTCCAAAACATTGATCCCTATAGTTTCATAATAACTGGGATATAAGTTTCACAGTGTTACTGTTAAGTAGTCTGATATGGTCTATTAATTAGAACTTATTTGGCTTACGTGTAAAGACTAAAACCAAAATTAGTTAAAAATATGTAACCAAAATCAAAATTTGTTGAAAGAAAAAGGGGGTCATACCTTTTTTGGTTGGTGGTCTACCGGTTCTTCCCCGGCGAGGGTAAGGGTAAGTGGATGAGCCTCCGAGAATTGGACGAGTAGACTCTTCAGAATTTGGATCACCCAAATCATTGTAAGTAGCATAATCATAAATCCTTTCCCATTCTTTGCGCTCTCCTGTTCCATTTCCTCTCAAACTCTCCAATTCTTCTTCTCTGTACTTCACCAATGGTGCTGGTGTTTCACTTGGAAGATATGTCTGCAACATATTATTTAACAAATCCCATCATCATCATCACTTTTAATTAATATTCAGCAGCATCATAAGTACAAGTGGTTTGATTTTTTTTCCCCTTCCCTTTCTTATTTATTGTTAATTACCTTGTTTGAGAAGAAAATGCGATCTTTCTCATATTTTCTTGCTGGGTAGATCCAGGAGTTGCAGACAAAGTGGATGTCACCATGATTAGGGAAGTCCTCAAGAGTCAAACTCACAAGGAAGAACTCACTCGCATGGTTATTCCTTATGATGAATGCTCCTGGAATCCCAATATCATCTTCCCAATCAAAATGTACTTTAAATGGTGTTTGACCTGCGGTTAAACTTGGCAGTGTTGTTAGCCAACTCTCTAGACTCGCTTTCTTCCCAACTTTCCCTTTTGATCCATTTGCTGCAAACGAACAAACAAAAAAGCATTACACACACACACACACACACACACACACACACACACATATACATATCTGTATTATTGTTTAGTTCTATTATTATATCTTCATCATTTATATATATATATATATATATATATATAAATAGTCTAGCATGAATAACGTTAAACATCACTTTCACTATGAGTATTTGAAAAAAAAAAAATAGAGAAACAGATTGAATTAAACAATCTCAGATCCGGAAAGATATGTATCTCAGTGATTACTTAAAGATTTAAGCTGTAAGTAGTTCATGACAAGTGTTAGCTGTATTTAAGTCTCCCTTTTAATATGTATTGGACCAAAGGTCAATCTTAGAATTCTATTTTAATGTCTTTCTTCGTCTGTAATGATCTCAAGTTCTCAACCTCACAGATAGCATGAAAGGAGCTCACTGCAAGCAAGGTATTGAAAACCAAACCAGTTAATATATAAGTTAAGACAACAGCTTAAAAGGCAGTGATTCAACCCAATATCAAACCAGTCATAATTAAAATAATATTTGAATAAAAACATTAACCCAAAAATATACTGAATATATTCATATATAAACCATAAATAATCCAATAAAATATAGTTACTATAGCACAAAAATTTGATGGATTGCTGCTTTTAAAAACTCTTGACTAAACTGGTTAAGGGATTGGTTCACTTGTTCACAAGTTTGACCGGCTTACCCGAGTTGGGTTTTAATAATAGAACACAAAACCTCATTTCAGTTAAAGATCACTTGTTTCTTGGTTCTGATATAGTGAGGAGGAGGAAGATAATGTGCAGAATAAGGAGGAAGATGAAGTGGTATACCAGGATCAGCATGAACAGAACTGACCAATTGGAGAGTGACACCTTGGCCAAGGAACTCACTTAAACCATCAAAGACAGAGGAAGCAGCACTGGTGACGTCAATCAACACATTTTTCCTCATCAACACCACTGTGCCTTTTATCTTCTTCCCATGATCAAATATGTTCCCAACCACCGGAATATTTGATGGGTTCAGAAACATCTTTAGTTTCTTCCCTCACTTTCTCTCACTCTTACTCTCAAAGAAGATTTGTTAGTTAAATATACAAGTGGTGCTTTTTTTGCTTACACAAGCTTGTGAGGATGCAATGAAGCTCTTTCATGGGTATTTATAGGAGAAGGATGAGAAGATTTGAGTGATAATTTTAATTTATTGCTCGCGCGGTCCTACAATAATCCTTTTATTTTCTTTTTCCTTTTTTTTTTTTTGATATTTAGCCTTGCCACCATCAGCAACCCGTATCTTGTTTAATAATGTCATAATATTTTTTCTTGGTGGGACAATTATGGCATGCTGTTTAATATTATTACACACACACACGGCATATGTTGTACTTCCCCCCTCCCATATTATTTTATAAGAGTCAAAGAGTTAAAATCACACATATTAAGTAAGTAGTTGAGAGAGATAAATGTGTTTGAAATAATTTTATTTTTCTTAAGTTTGCCCTTATTTATAATTGAGTATTTAAGAGAGAGAAATGTGATAATAGTGTTATAAATGAGTATGAAAGAAAATGTAAATAGATAGAATAATTATGGGTAAAGTGAAAAAAAACTCATTAAATGTTTTGACAAATTTGGACATGTTCTTATAAAAAGGGACAAAAGTATTCAAATTTTTTGCTCTTATATATATGGACGGAGGGAGTATGTTGTAAGTTGTAACTCACTTCTTTTTTGAATTCTGAACGCCCTCAAGCTAGGGGGAATCTATTTTTTATTTTAAATTAAAGTGTCACACCTTAATGATATAATAGGCAAAATTAAACCTATGACTTCCCATTAACAGAAGAGCTTTCGTGCCACTAGACTAGATTATAAAGCCATTAAAACAGACTTTCTAAACATGATTTTTTCTATATTTGGATTTATGTTTGTTATACACACACCAATATAAAGTAGAGAGTAACTTAATAATAACTCAAAATAAATAATTTATTATTTTTATATGAATATTTAAGTTAAATTTGAGCATTGTTGAGTCTAATTGGAGGTAACTTTTAAAGATATTATATGTATTCAGGTCCTTAACTCAAGATATCATATTTAAACGGTCAAGCTCTTTCAACTAAACCAAAGCAACTAATAAGCATTGTCATTTAATACTTGTTTCAAAATTAAGAAGAATGTGAGATTGTGTTTTAATTGATGATTTGCTTAATTATCAATGATCATCTATCACTTGTGAAATAATTTGGCTTCTTATTCATATAATATTACATGTGTTTATTTGGTTTAAAAATCCAATATATATATATATATATATAATATTTATGCTCTTGGTTTGGTATGGCTATTCATATCTACCCTTTCACGCGCACGAAAACCTACTATATAGACTACTTCATGAGAACAAAATATAATAACCAAAGGTTCTTTTCAGGGCACGTGCATATTTGTGGTATAATTAAAAAATAAATAAGGGCCTAAAATGCTTTAAAACACTTAGGCACTGAGTGTTTGTAAGTTTTTTAAGGGATAAAAATACCCCAAAAGTAATAAATATGTGCTGTTTTTATCCTACCATTAAATATCTTAACGGTGAAAACGTTATTTGACCAAAATTATGCTTATTTTGCTCTGTTACGTAGATATTTTGCCACTTATTATTTCACATTGTTGTCAAATTCGCGAGTTGACTATCCGATTTTACCTTTTTTACGGCTCTACCTAACCAAAACGTGTCACGAGTCACTGAAATTCATAGCGGCTGTAAACTCGGTAAAAACTCACGAATTTACATGCCGAATTTACCGTTTTTACGTTTTTATCTTATAGAAAATCGTGTTAACTTGCTATAAATCTTATGTTAATTATTTTTATTTGAATTATTCAATGAATTTATATATCAATTTCATAGAAATTTCTTTATTGAGTTAGATAAAGTATGAATATTGATATATTTAATACCATCTATTTATATTTAAAATATATTCAAGTTAAATTATTATTATTTTTTGTATTTCTTATCTAATTATATACTAGAAATATGTATTTATTGATAAAGATAAACTCTTACGAGTGTACGATTCTAGTTTACGATCCGATTTTACATTCTTTTCACGAGTTTATTTAAACTCACGGGTTTGACAACCTTATTGTAATACATCACAAAAAAGAGGAAATACCAAACATGCCCTTGACTCTCCAAAAGCATCCAACACATACTGCACAACATACCACCCTCAAACCCCACCGCTGGTGACGACTCTGTGACTGTTAATGACTGTTCTCAATGAAAAATTACCAGTACTGTGAACGAAGAAAACCAACGTCACGCTATCCAACAACATCTGTGCTCTCTCTTCTAGCAACCACTGCTTTGCTTCTTGCATCTCTGCGGCCTAATAATATACCAAAGCATATCCAATTCTTCTTCCTCCTCCTCACGAGCACGAGCCCACGAAGAATCAGTGCAACAATCTGATGGGTTTGTGTGGGAAATTTTCATCTCCGCGGATTATCTTTATCTTTATCTTTCTTATTATTATTATTATTATTATTATTTTGTATGATGCAGAATAACAGGTGGCATTATGCCTGCCACATTAGGGTAGTTTGGTCAAATAACGTTTGGCCAATAGAATATTTAATTACAGGGGAATAGGCTGCATTTTTACTCTTTCCATGGCATTTTCGTCTCTTTCCAAACTTTCAGACACAACGTGTCTTTACGCAGAAACTTTCTAGGTATTTTAGGCCTTTATCCTTTGAAAAATAGGAAAAGCAAAGATAAAAGTGTCGTTTATTGATTGGAACTGAATAAACAAATAGAGAAGTTAATAAATAAATAAAAGGTGAAAATGTAACCATTTTGTTTGTGATTGAAGCTGACAAAAAAATCAGTAGGTGAGATATGTGTGTGTAAATATAATATTGCCAGATAAGAGAGGAGATGATAATGTTTACTTTATATGTTATAATTTTATTGGAAATTAAAGAGATAATGTGCGTATCATTTTAGCATGTGTGATTATATATTGTGGTTAGCAAAAGTAATATCGTTAATCATTTTAGTTTTACCGCAAATTAATGTTTTTAAATTATAACAGGTAACCACAATTATTTAATGTATTTAAATTATCATAATTTTTATTTGTACATTTGAATTAGGTAAAAACATCTTATAACAAGGACCAACCTAGCTACTTGATAAAGTATATATTTACTATCTTTCACCAGATTTTTGCATCTTATCGTCTATATATGCGTTCATAATCTTGGTCTACATTATCATGTTCGATTGGATCTGTCACACCAACCTATTGTAGTGACTGACTCTAGAAAATTAGAAGGATGAATGGTCAAAAATGATCATGTACTTATGTCCAAGGTATATCTAGCATTTTATACTTTTTTTCTCTCAAAATTATCCATTAACTTTCAAATTCAGGTCAATAATGACTCTTCCGTCAAACTGGCCCAACGTACGTTTCAAATTCAGGTCAATAATGACTCCTTCGTCAAACTGGTCCAACGGATGTTTCAAATTCGGGTCAATAATGACTCCTCTGTCAAATTGCCGAACAAAAATTAGATCCTATAAAATTCTAGAATAGGATTTACCCATAAAAAAGTAACGGAAATTGGGCCCGTTTGACGAAGCAGTCATTATTGGCCCGAACTTGAAAAGTCTATTAGACCAGTTTGACAGAAGAGTCATTATTGATCCGAATTTGAAACGTCCGTTGGGGCACTTTGAGGGAAAAGTCATTATTGACCCAAATTTAAAAGTTGATGGACAATTTTGAACCAAAAAAAATATAAGGTATCAAATACACCTTGGACATAAGTACATGGTCATTTTTGACCCTTTACCCAAATTATAAATTACTCTTTTCTTTTGGTGATGAATTAATGTTGAAAAGTTGCCGGCCAAAAAAATGTTGAAAACTTAAAATAACTTGCGAACGTGACAAATTTGGTGCTAACAATAATTATACGTATACATACATGTTTTATGTATACTTAAGAAATCAAATTATTGTACTGCTCTAATGGATATATCACTTTCATTATTTAGAATAATTATTAATTATTCATTTGTGCACATGGGAACTGATCAATACGAATCTGCGTCCAGGCTGTTTCGTGCACTTTGCATGATTTTTAAAATCTAAAGGGGTTCAATTATTGCTTTTATTAATGTCTTATGGACCATAGTAATAAAACACTGTCCATCTCCCATGCTCTTCCATAGTAATAAAACACTGTCCATCTCCCATGCTCTTCCATAGTAATAAAACACTGTCCATCTCCCATGCTCTTCCATAGCAATAAAACACTGTCCATCTCCCATGCCCATTAAGACATTTGTTTTCCTGTTCAACAAAACAGATATGACATTTGTTTTCCTGCTGTAATTTATTTGGTAAATCTTTTGGAGATAGTTATTTGTACGCTCATTGATAACTTTCATTTTTTTTACCTGTATTGATAACTTTCATTGATTAACTATATTTATTAGTTGTTACACCCGTATATTCTAACATTCGTTTTAAGAAATTTTTGTGTGAATTTGGCTTGTGGTGTTTATGACTAATTATAATCAAACATCTTATAATGAATATTTCAATTTGAAATGGATGGTTTTAATTTGGTCTGCTGTGGAAATTGTAAGAGCGAAAAAATAATCGAGGCCCCATTACCTTTCCTCTTCCTGTGTGAGGGGAAAAAAGACTCCATGGTGTGACATTAAATTAAAATCCTTCATATCAACTTAATATATTCATGAAGTGTTTTCTTATAAATAATCATTACATAAGTGAAATGATAGTTTAATAGATCAAATTCATATAAGATTTTCATTAGTAATTTTTGGTCTGAAACATATAGGCAGCGCGTGTAACGAACATTGACAAACTTTTTCTATTATCATTTCTTCAATTTTTGCAGTTTACTATACATTAGTAGTCATAGAAATTGAAATCATGCTGATAATTGCTCTTAATAAATTATGAGATATTAAAAGTAATTATCACTTTTGAGTAATAATATATTTTCTTACGCCCTCTTTACAAAAAAAATAAATAAGAGTATTTTGTGTTTTTAAATATATTCCCTCCATTCCTAAATATACTCCCTCCAGTCCCTATTATAAGAGGTAATCAACATTTTTACATATACTAATAAAAACGTTTTGGAATCATTTATTATGGGTAAGTTTAATAAAGTTTTTCATTTTTACCCTTACTCATTTATTATACACAATTTCTCTCCCCTCCATGTATTTATAAATATATAAGGGCAGAAATGGAAAACATTTATTTATTATTTTTACTTTTGCATGTTACCTCTTATATTTTGGAACAAAAAATTTGTCATGTGACCTTTTATAATAAGGACCGGAGGGAGCAGGACATATTTATGGAGAGTTTGTTCCTAAATATAAGACATCTTTCTATTTTTTACCATATTTTTCTTATATTATCCTATTGGTGCTCCATAATAATAAACAAGTAAGAGAGAATGTGTAAGAATAAAGGTAGGTAGGTGATTTGGGTGTTTTGGTAATATCGACCATGCGATTTTAACTAATTTAACTAATTTTTTTATTTAATCAAATTAGATAAATGGGTAAAGGTGCAATTTTAGTAATGAACAATTACTCCAGATGCACCCAGCAGAAAAATGAATTTCGTGAACACATTTTGGTTATGAAGAATAAAACTAGGTGCAAATTTGGTAACGCCGTTAATTTGACCTACGTTATCTGTTAAGTTTAACCATAGAAGCTGATATGGCAAAACTGAAAAATGTATTCCTGACTAGTGGTAATTTAAGAAGTGATTTTGTAATTAATTAAGGGGTTTTGAAAGTTTTATAAATAAATTCAGGAAAATAAAAGATTTTTCTTGGACTTTTAAATGCCTAGTTTCTCCCTTAATTTGGGAAAATTAGAGTTAGAGGAATTATTTTTGAATTCAAAAGGGATTATAGTGGAAGGAAATTCTTAGCCGGTAATGAAGAAAATTTTTAAGAATTGAAGGGATAATTTTTCGCCTAAAGAAAAATACAGTAGACTAGGTAAAGAATTTTCTATTAGGTCCTTAAATCTTCGCAATAGGATATATTCTCTCGGCCAAAAAGTATCCCTTCAATTCTTAAAAATTTTCTTCATTACCAGCTAAGAATTTCCTCCCACTACAATCCCTTTTGAGTCCAAAATAATTCCTCTGACTCTAATTTTCCCACATACATTAAGGGAGAAACTAGGTCTTTAAAAGGAAAAAAACTTTCATTTTCCTGAATTTATTTATAAAACTATCAAAACTCCTTAATTAATCACAAAATCATTTCTTAAGATACCACTAGTTCTTAATTAAAATTTTTAATTCTGTCACATCAACTTCTATGGTCAAACTTAACAGTCAACGTAAGTCAAATTAACGGCGTTACCGGATTTGCGCCTAATTTTATTCCTTATAATCAAAATGTATTCGCGAAATTCATTTTTCTGCTGAATGTACATGGCGTAATTGTTTATTACTAAAATTGCACCTTTACCCATAGATAAATAGATCTTATATTTAAAAACAGAATGAGTAATTAGGAAAAACACTCTATCGTGGCTTGCATTTATTATCAAAACTTTTGTTTAGGAATGTGACTAGGGAACTCTAACATGTTATTCTCTAATGCTCTCTTATAGACTCCAACTTTTCAAACATTTTTGTTATCATTGTATTCTAATGCATGCCACGAACAGAACATGTAAAATAACATAGTAAAAAAATTAATTAAAAGTTCATTATAACTCAACTTCTCCAACTATTTTAAATCCAACTTATCAAAATATTTCTCTTAATATCCTTCTTCATTAATCCTCTTGCATCAAACAAATGCTGCTGCTTCTGACTCTTAATACTATATGATCTAGATAAAGAGTTAATCTTAACTTTAAATATAAGGATATATATTTTTAATTCTTACCAATTTTTTCTCAAATTATCTTAATTAAAACTTATAAACAAGGGTTAAAGGTCATATTTGCCCCTGAAGTGTGCAAGTTGTATTATATCTGCCCCTAAAGTGTTTTTAGGTCCAAATGTGCCCTCAAAGTATGCAAATGGATCAATTTCACCCTTTAACTGTTAAAATATTAACGGTCAACGTCTACTATTTAACAGTCAACGTGGGTTTTTTAACAGTTAAAGGGAGAAAGTGATCAATTTTCATATTTGGAGAGTAAAATTGATCTATTTTCATATTTTGAGGCTATATTTGAACCCAAAAATATTTCAAAGACTGATATAATATGACTTATATATTTCAAGGATAAATATGACCGTTAATCCTGTAAACAAAGAACGAGTGAAATAGCATCACAGAGGTATGGGAACCAATATAGATGATAAGATGTTTGAAAAAGATAGTATTATCTCGATATATGTTTAGAACAAGATAAGGCAGTGTTACTCATTTTGTCGAGAAATTGGTTACGTGGCAGGAAATGGTACGGCAGGCGTTTTTCACGTTGGGATGTCAATTATTAGTAATTAGTGCATTAAGAAATTTATCGTATTGTGCATTAATATAGTACAATTATATCATTAGGTTTAGGTGGATGGAAAAGCCATGCAAAGGTGAAGGCGACAAAAGGTGATCCTTCCATGTGACTATTATAATTATAAATTTAGAATATATGGATGGTCAATTTCCATGCATTATTGTCTCTTTCTCATGCCTTTTTCCACGTATACATGTTTTTCTTTCAAAATAAAGGTACTAAGAGTATGAGATTACAAACGGAATTAAGTTTATGATCTCTCATTTATCGAAAAGATGTGATACCATTATATTAAAAGTCTCTGGTAGTTTGATTGAATCTAAGGTTAGTTAATTTATTTTAATAGTTAAATGATTAATTATTAATTATTATTTTATATAAAAAAACATGTGTCGTTTTCTTTAGAACATCTATATGTTTAATAAGAATATAGATGTAGGAAAGAAGAGAGTGGAAACAAGGGAGAAATCAATGAAGGCAATATACAAAAGGAAAAAATTAGAAAAGTAAAGTGAAATATAGGATTATATATTTAGGTCAAATCATATCATCAACTAAAAAATCAAATCCGAGAAAATTAAAATTACTTAACTTTAACAAATTTCTAATACGTGGAGACTACTGGGTAAGTAATTTTTTGAGAAGTTTTAATTAATGATCGTATAAAAATGTTCGTATTTATAAATTAATGATCTTATAAAAATTTATGAAACTATCAAAATAATTTTTAAGAAGTACCCTTAGATTGAATGTTAGCACGTTCATTATGGATTATTGTTCTGAGGAGAATGATTAATAAAAAGATAATGTTAAATAAAATTAAAAAAGTGAGTAAAATCAATAGCATATATATTGAAAAAATGTGATACTTTTGAACAGTAATTAAACACGTAGTCCCTATAATCGCAGCTCATTTACATACAACTCAAACTCGGTTTCTAAAATTTAGTTTATATAACTAATTCAAGAAGCTTAAGAAATTTTGATGTATTGATTTGTTATATATTTTTCAAAAGTCATAAAAGCTAAATGATTATTTTTTTATTTTGAATTATTTTCAACTCACATCTTCAGTTCAAGTAAATTACAGATAAAGTATCAACGATAAGCAGAGGGAGGGAGGGAGGGCATGTGGTTAAATTGATGAGAAAGAAAAGCAAAGCGATAATTGTGCACCGAGATTCTCTCTTGCCACGTGATTTTTGCTTTTTTTTCACCCACGCGAATCACGATTTACATTTACGCCCATCTTGGTCCCTCTGATATGACCTTATATTAATAATCCAACTTTTTTACTTATAAAAAGGAATTAGTAGATAAAGATAAACGTATCTAAACTATATGGATCCTATTTGATGACTTGTATTTGACTTTATCAGACACACAATATAAATTGTCTAAATAATATATAAATATGTTTAATTCCTTATTCATCATTTAGCAGTAAATAGTTTGTACCATTTTGGCTGTTCTGTTGAAGAATCTATTCATCACACTTTCTTTGCATATAGTCTTGCAAAAGCGGTTTGGTTTGGCTGTATGTTTCTCGATTCGTTCACCGACTCATCTTCCCACCAATGATATGATCAAGTGGCTAAAAATGTTCCTCTTATCTAATGCAGATGAAGACCTCTTGATGAAATGTATTATTACAATGCTCAGTGTTCTTTGGTTCAAAAGAAACTTAGCAGCTCATAATGGAAGTTTCTCTCAGCCTCAAGAATCAATATATCATTAGAGATATTTTTTCTCTTTTATCTTTTGCCACAATGGCTTTCTCCACCAAGACACCATAAATGATTGAAAGAAATAACCCTATGACTTCTTATGCAATGCATCATGATCAATGGGATGTTTTCTTCAGAAAATGGAAATTGAATCGTACTTCATATTGCCGCACCCTCATTTGTTTTGGTAGAAAACCATTACATGATTTCAATTAGCAACAAAAAACCCTTTCTGATCATCTTTTCAATCTTGCCTTTTTCAGAGCTACTTTACACTAGATTCATGTCTCCGGTTATCCTAAAGATCGGATGACAATCTGGAATGTCCAGAAGCGAATGATTGATTTTTTTTAGTTGGGCTCCAACCTTGAAACATATCATAGCCAGGAACATTGCAGAATTCCTCAAACCATATCACTCAATAAATATATGATCTATTTCCGTTAATCAATACAATGTTGTTGCACTTTTATTTCATTTTTTGAATATTGTTAGAACTATGTAGTCCTCTTATAATTAATATCATTTTGTCTTTTTATAAAAAAAAAATATAAATGATTTTTGGAAGAAAAAAAACATGATCAAACTGTTTAAAATAGCACTGCTCTATGTTCATTGTGAGAATATATTAAAATATTTAATATTTGATTTTAAATTGTTAATTTTTTGTTTATTTCATGATTGGCTTGTTTTATTTTTGATTTTACACAAATATTCGTATAGAATTTAAAATTATAATAATAACAGTTTGTAATCATTCTCAAATTATTAGGGAAAATTCCAGAAAAAGACCCTCGAATTACACAAAGGACAGTTCAGTACAAATGACTGAACTGTCCAAACCCAAATTTAAAGGAAATGTCCAAAATGCCCTTTGCTACAACTAAGTTGGGAATCCCTTAAGAGAAGTTGGGAATCCCTTAAGGGAAATTGGGAATCCCTTAAGGGAAGTTGGGAAGCCTTATACGAAGTTGGGACTTCCCATAAGCCTTCCCAACTTCGTATAAGGGATTCCCAACTTAGTTGTAGCAAATGGCATTTTGGACATTTCCTTTAAATTTGGGTTTGGACAGTTTAGTCATTGTACTGAACTGTCCTTTTCGAAATTCGTTGTTCTGAACTGTCCTTTGTGTAATTCGAGGGTCTTTTTTTGGAATTTTCCCCTAAAACTAGGCAGGGTTTTTGTACATGCTTTTTTTATGCGGTAATAATAGGCTAACTAAAAAACTTTTTAAAGCTTTTAAAAATCATATAATATTACGTAAGCCCAAATCAAGTCAGTTAGCTATAACTTACATGATAAAAAAAATCTCATTTGTAAATTTCCATCGAGGTAAGTTGGTCCGTCCATTTTGTCAAAATCAAATTCTATTTTTTTATATAGTGCATGATATTACATGATCATTCATAATGTATTATATTTAATACATTACATTCCCTAACGCGTGGCATACTAGCTTGCGGTTAATAAGGAAAGTCACATTGAGGAGCCTCATCAATTAAAGAAATACTGCAAGCTATTTTGTATGAGGTTTAGCTTGTGGTTACTTTACTTTTTTTAATAAGGAAAGTCACATTGAGGGGCCTCATCAATTAAATAAATACTGCAAGCTATTTTATATGAGGTTTAGCTTGTGGTTACTTTTATGCTAGCTACAAACTATATTTTATTTCAATGATCGGATATTTGGAAGTATATTATAAATTATATCATATATTTAAAACAAGAAATGACACAAAGGACCATAATTTAATCATATCCTGTGGACACCTTAAGATCCTCGTAGCTCTAAAATGGTTTATCATTACTAAATTATTAAGAATATCAACGAGAGTGTATTTTTTATTTTTTCTTCAAAAAAAAAAAAGAGAGAGTGTATTTTTATTTGGGTTAAGGTGCATTTTGGCCAATGAACTATTGGCCCAGGAGAGTCTGGTACAATTATCAATTGAAGGGTTCTTGTATGCCAACCAACTTTTAAAATGGACCAAATTGGCCAACGCCGTTAGGGCCCAGTTAACGGCTGTCGTTTGTGCTGACGTGGCTTGACACGTGTCAGCTGATGTGCTGACATGGCAAGACATGCTTGGCCCAAACATGCCCTTTTTATATATGACCTCTTTTTTTTAGGCTGGACCAAGCATTTTTTGTTCGGGCAGGGGCTGGCTACCCGGCGGCCGGGCCACTTGAACACCCCTATTACTTGCACCTTACTATTTTTTTTCTTTGTTGACTATTACAGTTTAATTTATTGTGCATTTAACTCCTAATTGGCCCGTATATTGAGGACATCATACTAGTGTTATACTACATCTGATACTTAATAAAACACGTAATTCACTAATTTTAAGAGATTATGTAAATTAATATATGTTTAAAATGGGTTAAGGTGCATTTTGGCCAATGTAAATTAATAATTGTGCTAGATGCTCTTGGGCCAATAGTTCATTGGCCAAAATGCACCTTAACCCATTTTTAACACGTGTCTCGCCATGTCAGCTGACACGTGTCACGCCACGTCAGCACAAACGGCAGCTGTTAACTAGGCCCTAACGGCGTTGGCAAATTTGGTCCATTTTAAAAGTTAGTTGGCATACAAGAACCCTTCAATTGATAATTGTACTAGACGCTCCTGGGTCAATAGTTCATTAGCCAAAATGCACCTTAACCCTTTTTATTTTGATAGATCACGCGCATGCATACCATATAAAAATGAATAGATTATCCTGCGTTTCAGCTTTTAGGGAAGTAGACCTAACGCCGGTAGGTCCCTCTGAAAATTACTCACTTTCTTAATTATAAGATCAAATTGACTTTTTTTGTGGAGATTAAAGAAGCAAAATAGACCACGTAATTTTAACATATGTTATATGTAATTAAATTTTATGATAGTTTATAAGTAAAATAAATTAGTTTTGGGGAAAAAGATAAATATAGATATTTTAAAGTGATTAATTTTGCATCTTAATTTCTTCAAAAAGTTAACTTGATCTTATAATTAGGACCAAAGAGAGTATTAATTTTGAGAAGTCAATTTTTTTTATAAATTAGGACATATTTTAAATTTTTATACACTTTTTTCACAATTTCTCTTACTGATGTTTCATCAATAATAATGAAATAAGAAAGAGAGTTGAGGAATTAAGAAAGATGATAAGGGTGTTATAAAACAATAAGTTCATATATATTAACTAATTAAGTTATAACATATTTAATCTAATCGAATTAGGGAAATATGTCTTATTCTTAACATTTGAAACTAGTTTTTCAATGCATGGGTTGAAAGTTTATATCAGATCTTATTTTTAATGCAAAATTATATTTAAATATAAGTAACACCACACTATTTAACCTTGACCCAACTTCATTTTACAAAATATAGTTAGAATAAAAGTCACTATTACAAACTTCAATCTAAATTAATGTGCCCTTAGGATGATGATAAGAACTCCTCCGGTTCTAAACATATGAACTATTTGGGGAGAGGAACTTGAACCTAAATATAAGATCTTTTTATAATTGTTCCCAATTTCCCCCAAATTATCATTACTAATCACTACAAAAAAATGGGGTTTTAGTAGCGGTTACATTAGTCGCGGAAGACCAAAACCACCAGTAATTATGCTTTAGTAGCGGTTATAAGCCAAAACCGTAAGTAAATACAACGTTTGACCATAGAAGCAGTTAGTAGCGAACATTAATAGCGGTTTTGAGGAAAGAACCGCAACAAAATTGGCGCCCTTTGGCGGGGATTAGTAGTGGCGTAAATTTAGTCGCGATTCTGGAAGGAAAACTGCGAGAAAATGAATGGCCGCTGAATTAGTGGCGGTTTATAACCATTAGTAGCGGTTATGGCTAAAACCGCCACTAATTATCAGCGAAATAAATGCAAGCGCATTTATTCCAGTTGAAATTAGTTGCGGTTTGAGCTGCAGTTTTTGCTCAAATCGCGACTAGTAGTAGCGGTTTTTGGAAAACCGCTACTAAGTTGAATAGTTTAAAAAGGCTCGTGCCTTTTCTCTGAAAAGGCATGAGCCTTTTTTAGGGAGAAAGTGACGTGATGTGACGTGCCTTCGACGAGAAACAAGAGGCTTGTTTTGTCGTATATTCCGTCAAAATCATGGTGAAAAAGGGTAATCGCAATAAGAGGCCTATGACCACTGAACAAGAGGAGGCTGAGGAGCGGCTTCGTAAGGAACTGGCTGAGCAGGACGAGAGGGATCGTATAGAACAAGAGTGCATCCGTATACAGAATCAGCCGATTCCAGAAGATGTAATCAACGCATTCTGGAGTGGGGAAGAAAACTTGGACGAGACTGGAGGAGCGGATTTTGAAGAGATGGCACATTGGTTGGACGATGAGGAAGATCAAGATGCGGGGCGCCCTCAATGATCCTCCGGAAGGTCCACTGGTTACGAAGTACAAGTTCAGGGTAAGGAAATTCAATTTTTATTGTTTAATCGATAATTATAATTTTTTATCGCGCATAAAATTGTCGCCTAAATTTTATAGACCCTTCTGGTAGCATAAGCGACAAGAGGTTGACGGTGCAAGATGCAATGAACCTTCTGAGCAGGCCCAGAGATAAAGTCGAGTGGGACGACTTGACCAAACAACCGGTAGGACAAGGGGGGCAACTGTACTCGAGGTTCGTCGGGGGTGTAGGCCAGAATTACCAGCGATTCCCGATTGACGCTTTGGACTGGAGGAAAATTGACGCGAACTTTAAAAAGTTCGCGTGGAACGAAATTGTTAAAGTTGGTTGAATTAACTTTGAGCTTATTTATTGTTTATTATTTATTATTATTAGAATGTGATTTTAATTAATACTATAAGAAATATTCTTTTCTGTTATTCTTGTTATTATTTATTGTTTATTATCTATTATTTCTTATTTCTTTTCTGTTATTATTTGAATTTGATTTTAATAAATATTATAGGAAATGTATTTCTTATTTCTTATTTCTTTTCTGTTATTATTGGAATTTGATTTTAATAAATATTATAGGAAATGTATTTATTATTTCTTATTTCTTTTATGTTATTATTGGAATTTGTTATTATTTATTATTTTCTAAATAAACATAGTTAAATTTAATATTTTACAGAGGAAGTTTGATGTGAGGGACAGCTGCAAGAATTGGACAGAATCAAAGATGGGGAACGGTTGGAAGAACAAGCGGTTGGATCTGTTCAAAGCAAGAGATCGAATGGGGAGTAGGCCATTTTAGGAGTTGGTCGATGATGTCCCTGGTGGCGTCCCTGCGGATGCGTGGGAGAGATATGTGGTTTGGAGGAGGGAAGACATAGGGAAGGTATAATGAATAATATTATTGAATTGATATTGAAATATCATATTGAAGAAATATTTTTGAATTACTGATGATTATTTAATTTTATTTTACGTTAATAGAAGAGGTCGCAACAAGGTCTTGCCGTGAAGTCACATCAGAAGGTTCATCATACGGCTGGGACGAAGCCGTTTTCGGTTGGCTACAAAGAGATGGTATGAAGGAATGAAGCTTTGTTCTTTAATTTAAAAATAATTTATCTTTATATATTAATAACTGTTTGTATCTTAATTTTCAGGCGGAAGAAGCTGTGAAGAAAGGGCAGAAGGCTACCTATGGTCGTTTCTACCAAATAAAGCACAGACACGCCGACAGGAGCCCAATATTCAGGGAGGCTGAGGAGCAAATTATAAAATTTTTATTTATTTTTTTTATATTATTATATTTTTAATAACAACGACATTAAAATAAAATTGTAAATATGTTTGTGTGTGCAGGCTAGGATTGAAGAAGCGAAGAGAGAGATCTCCGAGTCGTAGGGGGACAATGTAGACCCCACTGCTCTGCTAAGGGCTGCCCTAGGGCCTCAAGAGCACCCTGGCCGGGTTCGCGGGATGGGATTCGGAGCCCTACCTACGGTGGTGTACGGTAGGTCAGGCGACCCAGGCAGCGCCCAGTCTACAGCTTCGAGCCAACCATCAACCAGTGGCCCGATTAGGAGAGACACAGAGTATGAGGCTCAAATGAGGGAGAGGCTCACTCATGAGATTACGGAACGGATGACTGATTAGGTGTACGACCAATTGGACTCCTGGGTGCAAACTACCAATAGCACGCTCGAACGGATATAGTGGAAGTTCGACCCGGATGGATCTCCTTTACGAGTACCACTACCTCTATGTCCACCGAAGCAGCCTCGCAACCGTTCTCCGAAGCATCAAGACGACGATCAGCCTCCTGCGTAGCTCTAAGGTCTTTTTTTATTAGAATGTTTTTAATTTCAGTATTTCAGTTGAACATTTTTATATTTAAATGTTTGTTAATTTTAGGATTTCAGTTGAACATTTTTATATTTAAATGTTTGTTAATTTGAATATTTGTTGTTCAAACATTTCATATCTTTAATATTGCATAATTTTGTTAATCGTTATGATCTGATTTAATTTTTACTTCACAAATGGCGATAATTTTTCCTAACAGTTAAACAAAAAAAGTTTCTTTGTGACTAATAAATAAACCATTGTTATTTGTTTATTTTCTCATATAGTATTTGAAAAAAAAGGATATAAATAACATTAAAAATACAAAAAGAGCACATTTAGTGGCGGTTACAAAACCGCCACTAAGTGAATAAATATTAAAAAGTTTAACTTTACTGGCGGTTTTAAACCGCCATTAAGTCAATAAATATTAAAAAATTTAACTTTAGTGGCAGTTTTAAACCGCCACTATATTACTAAATATAAAAAATTTTAATGTTAGTGGCGGTTTTGAAACCTCCACTAATGTAATACTCAGATAGCTGCCACATGTTCCTTTTCCAACGGTTTTATTGAGTTAGTTGCGGTTTTAGTAGCGGTTATAGAACCGCTACTAAAGTCTAGATTTCATTTTATAAGCCCTTGATCCTTTCCAATTCATTTTCACATTTCATTCAACCTATTAAGCTCTTTCCTTCTTTGATAATATCTTCAGTTATATGATGGATAAATCTTGGATAAATTTGCCACGAACGTCCCCCCGCTATATAGTTAGTGTGGATTACTTCTTAGATTTTGCTTTTAATAGCACAGGTGTTAACAATCAGATACTGTGTTCGTGTCCGAAATGTAAATTTAAGAAGTGGCATCCCAGAAATGTTGTGCGTGAGCATCTTATAGTGAAACAATTCACATCCAATTACACATTCTGGGTTATTCATGGCTAGAACAATGATGATGGCGGTGATGAAGCAGTTGCTGGAACATCTCAGGTTGGAATGCAGATCAACGATGACGACGATCATGTTGATCCATTTAATGATGTTGTGCGTGATACTTTTGGGGTGCAAGGTGACGCCACCGGTAGTTAGGATGGGGTTGAAGGACCACTCCCGGAATTTTTTCGAAATGAAGTTGCAAAGAATTTTTTCGACCTTATGACGGAAGTAGATAAGCCACTGATTTCAGGTTCTACTAAAAACTGTCTTATTTCGTTTTTAGTTTTGTCACATAGACATTCGTTTTAGACCAAGAATAATGTTTATTCAGGGTGCAGTAAATATTCGAAACTATCATTTCTTGTCAAGCTCTATCATATCAAGTGCTTGTGTTGCTTCAGTGATAAGGGGATGTCGATGGTGTTAGAATTATTGGGAGATGCATTCTCTCAGGCAGAAATCGCACCTTCATTCTACGAAGCAAAGAAGACTATTAACAAGTTGGGATTTAACTACACTGAAATCCATGCCTACCCGAATGATTGTATGTTATATTAGGGAGACGACACCGAGTTGGACAGATGTAAGCGGTGTAATGTGTCTCGGTACAAACAGGCAAAGAGGGGTCGAATAGCAACCAAGAAGCCTGCAAAGATTCTAAGATATTTCCCCATCACTCCACGACTTCAGAGGTTGTATATGTCATCCAAAACGGCTGAGCACATGCGATGGCATTCATCAGAGCCCAACATCGATGGGAAGTTGAGACATCCTAGGGATGCTGAGGCTTGGAAAACGTTTGATGCTCAATTCCCGGAATTCACCAGTGACCCGAGAAATGTCCGCCTTGCTCTCGCATCAAATGGGTTCAATCCGTTCGGGAATCTTAGCACTACGTACAGTATATAGCCTGTGGTATTGATACCGTACAACTTACCCCCTTGGATGTGTATGAAGCAGAGCTCATTCATTCTTTCGATGATTATTCCTGGGAAGAAAGCTCCTGGAAATGATATAGATGTCTACCTTCAACCTTTGATACAGGAGTTGAAGGAACTTTGGAGCAACGGAGTTGAGACATATGACGCTTATAGCAAGACGCTCTTCACACTCCGTGCGTCGTTGATGTGGACAGTGAGCGATTTTCCCGGACTTGGTACATTGTCTGGTTGGAACGTGCATACAGGCAGAGCTTGCCCTAACTGTAATTTTGATTAAGACTCGGTCCGCCTTCCTCACAGTCACAAGTGGTGCTTCATGGGTCATCGGCGGTTCCTTCCTGGAGGTCATAGGTTCCGGTTGCAGAAGATTAGATTTAACAGATCGCAGGAAGTCAGGGATCCTCCTGTGTTTTTGTCTGGCGTAGATGTTCTTCAATAGCTTGAAGATGTTCACGTAGAGTTCGGGAAGACAGACGTTGTTCAGCCTGGGGGCAGAAGGGGATGCGGCCAGTTCCAGGGGGAAAATGTGCAACAATGGCGAAAGAAGAGCATTTTCTTCAAGCTCCCCTACTGGAAATCTAATCTACTTCACCACTGTCTTGATGTCATGCACATAAAAAAATGTGTGTGACAATATTTTGTACACTTTACTGAACGAGTCCGGAAAGTCCAAGGACCATCTCCAAGTAAGGAAAGATCTGATGGCGATAGGAATACGTGAAGACGCATGGCCGGATGAGAATGACAAGTTTGCCCCAACCTCATTCACACTAACAAGAGCCAACAAGGAAGTCTTCCTCTCCACACTTAAGGACATTAAGGTCCCTGATGGTTATTCAAGCAACATCTCAAGATGTGTGGACATGAACGCTAAGAAGATTGCCGGGTTAAAAAGCCATGACTGCCACGTTTTGCTCCAGCAATTCCTACCTCTGGCAATTAAAAGAACACTGCCCCCGGAGGTGTCTAATGTTTTGGTTCAGCTCAGTTCTTTCTACCGACGGTTATGTGCAAAGGTTTTGGAAAAAGCAGAGCTGGATCAATTGCAGGAGAAAATCGCTCTAACGCTATGTCATATGGAGATGATATTTCCCCTGTCTTTCTTCACGGTCATGGTCCATCTCACTGTATACCTTGTTCAAGATGCAAAGATGGGCGGCCTGGTTCAATACTGCTGGATGTACCCCATAGAGAGGTCAGATGATTCATTTTTCCAGTGATTTCATGATTTTGTTTCAGTTACCTGATTGAATTTTTACTTATAGATACTTGGGGAAATTGAAGTCGTACGTGAGGAACAAAGCATCTCCAGAGGGTTCTATAGCAAAGGGTTACTCTGGTGCGAGGTGTTAACATATTGTTCGCGCTATTTTGATGATGACATCGAGACTTCATTCAACCGCCCTCCTCGTGTCGATGACAGCCCCGCCAATGTCCAGTCACCTTCCAACACATTATTCCCGCCAGTCGGAAAGCTAGTTGGAGGAAGTCAGTATTACAGGCTCACTCCCACTGAGAGGTTGCAAGCACACAGACATGTCTTGACAAATTGCCCTCAAGTGGAGCCCTACATTCAGTAAGAATTCTAACACTATATACACGTATCATATTATTTTTTTTATTTCTAAACCACAGAACCCTCTCATATGTTCCATTGAATTTAAGGGATTTCCGACGTTATGTTAAACGCCAGCTTTGTAGCCGCACAAGGTCCTCTGCCGAGGTGGATAAAAAGGTCCATCGAGAGTTTCCGGATTGGTTTGCACAGAAGATACTCAACGACAACAATCCCCATCTACCTGATATGATAAATCTAGCAACCGGTCCACTCGACCATGTCAGGAGATATACGGCATACAACGTCAACGGTTTCAAGTTCTGCATCATTGCAAGGGATGAAGGTTCTCTCACCCAGAATTCCAGAGTCTTTGGCACATTTGGGACAAGGAGTTATGCCAGCTCACGGGATACAGACATACAATTTGGAGGTGTATCATATTATGGGAAGCTCGTAGACATCATCGAGCTTAACTATCAAGGTCATTTCACTGTGCCTCTCTTCAACTGCATGTGGGCAGACACCAGAATTTCTCGAGGCATTACCGTGGACAGCTTGGGCATCACGTTCGTCAATTTCTCGAGACACATTCACACAGGGGAAGTAGCAGATGATGAGCCGTATATTCTTGCCTCATAGGCGCAGCAGGTATACTATGTGAAAGATCGGACACATAAAGATTGGCACATGGTGATTCATATGAAGCCGCATGACCTCTACGACATGGGTGACGAAGATGATCTGGAACTAGGCAGCCAGCATTTTGAACCTGAAAACTTCGACAACCTCATTTCTGAAGAAGACGGTCATTTACCAGTAGTTAGGTGAGGATTTTCACTACAAATAATTTACACAAATTTCAACACCATTAGCAATAAAAATTTATATATTTGTTTATTTTCTTTTTAGGCGGGAGCAAGAAGAAGATGATTGAAGCAGCCAACCACAATTATTTTTCATTTTGTAAAATTTCCATAACAATGTGTACCAAACATTCATATATCATGTTTTTTTAAATGTAGCTTGAGTTTTTTTTAATGAATAACAATTAGTAGCGGTTACGGAACCGCCACTAAATCTGCGGGCAATTATTAGTGGCGGTTCCCAAATCGCTATTGAATGCGACGGAGTTTATAACCGCTGCCCAAACCGTCACTAAATCCCGTACGGAGCACTATAAATATCCACCCCCTCCCCCCATTTTCCTTCACACATTCATTTAATTCCTTCTCCATCTCCTTCCAATTTGTCCTCAGACTGACCGCCAATATATCTTATTTTTTGTTTTATAATTTATAAATAATTTATCTTATATTTCTTTTTATTTTTGAAACTGAATATTTCTTTTTATTTTGAGTGTTTAATTTTCTACTCTGAGTTTATTTGTTTGCTAATTTTTTTTTTCAAGTTACCATATTGAATTATTTCGCATTTTTAGTGCAACAAATTTTACTTTATTATTCATAATATTGTTACAACAAACTTTATTAGTTGTTTATTTTTAACTAATTCTTATTTTATTGTTTGATATATGATTTTATTATACATATGATGATTGTTATTATAGTTGAGAAAATTTTTTTATTTTAACAATAAAAATCTTTTGAAATAGTCTAATTTATTATCAGTACTTTTTCAATACATTTGATAATATATAATTAATTTTTGAATATCTGGGAGCTTTTTTTTTCCAATCTTAACAACTAGTAGCGGTTTGGTAAACCGCTGCTAATATATTGGCCCCAATTTTTTTATATTTTTTAATTAGTGACGGTTTTAAACCGCTATTCAAACCGCCACTAACCTGACGAGGGAAATTTTTAAAATTGGCCAAAATTTCTTTTTAAAAATTTTCCTTTTTCATTAGTGGCGGTTTGAACCGCTGGTCAAACCACCACTAACCTGATGAGGGAAATATTTTTACCACTATTCTATTTTTTATATTAGTGGCGGTTCTTTACTAATTAGTAGCGGTTATAATAACCGCTACTAATTAGTAGGGGCTTTGACTTTTTTACCAGCGGTTCTATCAACCGTCAGTAAATGTTTGTCACAGGTGATTTAATTGCGGAAATCAAAATCGCGAGTAACCTATTAGTTGCGGTTGAAACCGCTACTAAGTGGCCTTTATAATCGCTACTAATACATGCCTTTTTTGTAGTGAATGGTCCTCACTAATATATCTTACGAGGGAGAGGGAGAGTGGGGATAAAGGTAGATGGTTAGGATTCATTGATAATATTATATGATTTCAACTAACTTAATTAACATGATTAATAAAATTTAATTTAGTAAATATGTCTTATATTATAGATTATAGGATCAAAATGTAAAAACTCAGAAGACTTGGGCCGAATGGTTGGTCCAAGAAACGGCCCAAATGTATTACACATGGATGCTTCACAATTTGGAAGGTGAGAGTGAGACCTTACTATAACAAGGACAAAACTTGTTAGAAAGGGTGCAATGATTTGGAATCTCTCTCTCTCATTCTATCTCTCTCCCTCAGCAGTACAGCAGATTGTTTCTCTTCTCCTGGACTCTGTCATAGTGTCATTCTCTATCTCCTCTTTAGTGTATTTCTTTCCCTATACTGTGAGCTCTGTGTTTGATTTCTTGTATGAATTCAGCTAACTATCCATTGAACTATGTCATTCAAGCTTATATCATCTATATATATTTGAGAATTAGATTGTACCGTTACACGGAGTATTATATTACAATTAACTACGTGCATTCTATCAAATTAAAGCCCAACGGAAAAAAATCAAACATAGCAAAAGACTAGAAACCTATGTCATATAATTGAATTATTATATTGTTATTGTTATCATTTTTACTTTTCTTCTTAGAGTGTAAGATCTTTTTAAGTTGTGATACTTGTTAATTCAGTGCTCGAACTTGAATTTTTTTTTTTGAGTAGGATGGAATCGCTACCTCAGGGTATCCCAGCACAACGGCCAGACTAATCCCAGGGTGCTTGGGGGGAATCGAGCCCAAGACGTGGTAAGGAGTGCGCCTTGCACTCCCGTTTGCGACCAGTCGGAAATATATATATATTTTGTCATAGATTTTGTAGATATTGTGGAAGATTAGTTATCTATCAAGGAGTAGTTCGGTCCATGCATGCTAAATGTCACTCAATGGGACTGCATGCATAATAATCAATAATTTTGATACATATACCTATAAGCATTGTTTTCAAACTCTCTAGTTGACTCTCCGATTTTACCGTTTTTACAACTCTACCTAACCAAAATGTGTCACAAGTCAGTTACGTTTTTACTAGGTGTAAACTCGGTTAAACTCATAAGTTTATATATCGAGTTTACCACTTTTACGTTTCTACCTCACGAAATAATCGTGTCAATTTGCTCTAAATCTCATGTTAATTATTTTTATTTAATTATATTCAATAAATTTATATGTAAATTTTATAGAAATTTCCTTATTGAGCTTGTGATAAAGTATGAATGTTGATATATTTAACATAAATATTCAAATTTAAAATATATTAAAGTCAAATTATTGCTAGTTTTTTTGTATTTCTTATTTAATTATATGCCTTAAACATGTATTTATTAATAAAAATAAACTCTTACAATTTACGATTTGGGTTTACGAACCGATTTTATATTATTGTCACGAGTTTACTTAAACTCATGAGTTTGACAACCTTACATATAAGAGTATAAGACATCCTCTAGAATAGTACGTCTCAATTATTATAATTTATAATTAAGTTTCAAAATAATGTTCATTCTCCAAGGTACCCATGTGTCCGAAGTATTTATGCAAGACCGACAATCCCTTCCATTGTTATTATATACTTATGAAATGCCTGCTTCTGATCATGCGTGAAACTTATTAAAGAAGAAGGAGAGGAAGAAGAACACTTTTTGTATAATCTGGTAAAAATGATGCACATGCACGATGGATACGTGTACACATACAATTGATCAATTGAAGTGGTGGTATCATATGAATTGTTTATCAAATTTTGGGGTAAATTAAATAAGTATAAATAAATTACTTGATTATTATACATAGATGACACGATCTTTTTAAAATTTATAACATTACACTATACTCATATGATCCTTATTAATATACATTTCAAACGGAGGTGAATAACATTTTACAACCCCATTAACTAGAAATGCATAGTGGTGCAAAGATATCAAAGCTATATAACTTCCTCATATCATAAATATAATATATATTTATGGAGTTGACATTATTATTCCTAAACATATAATATATATTTTTCAAATTACTCTCATGGATGCTTATTCATCAATTAATCAAGAGGGGGGAGTTAAGAGAAATTATTAGGATGTTTTAATAAAAATATGATTTTTTTGACCACAAAATACCATCTATTATGTCTAGAAAATTCCAGTATGATACATATATAAACAAGCCTAAAAATAAAATAAAACAACAAATGATAGTAAAGAAAGACGAAAGACTCAACATCTAGAGCTGATTACAAAACATGATATGTACACATACATACATACATACTCACATATTGTAACTAACTTAATTAACATTCTTCAATCTAATCAAATTATTAGGTAAATTGGTTCTAAGAACACCTCCTATGTTTAATATATGATTGATCACTTTGTAAGTGCTCCCCAGTTGAATTTCTTCATCAAATAGATATCATCACGTCAATTGACATGCATCAAATTCTTCTTCACGACACGCCCAAAGACCAAAAAAACTCACAACACTCATCAGCTCCAACACTACACATGCCTTCTCCATATCACACTCCCAACTTGAATCCATATTGCTTCTCAAATATCCATCTCTCTCCCCCCCCCCCCCCCCCCCACACACACATAACTGATCACCACTCACTCTCCTCTACTATCATTGCCAAAACATAACAACAACAACAACCCAAAGAAGAAGAACTAGAAACAATGCCTCCTCCTCGTCCTCCAGTCGGTGCAGATGATACATCCAAATCCACTGTAAGCTATGCGACGCTGTTTTCACCTCCACCCGTTTTCACCTCCACCTTGGATGAACTAAATGAAGCAGAGTGTATGCACTACAAAAAAAAATCGGAATTCCGTCAATAATTTCATTGTTGATGGAAATTGCCGACAGAATTTCGTCAGTGAATTTACAAACAGAAATTATCGGCGGAATTCTGTCTGTAATTTTTTTAAATATTTTTTTAATTTATGTCACATGTCCCTCCTGCCACGTGTCGCTCTCACAAATTGTCTGAAATGTAGCTGAGTTGAGAGTTGAACCACTGACCTCGTGCGCCCGTACTGATGCATTAATCAGTTAATCTATGAAGACCTTATGATATTATTTGCAGACTATTATATTTATAATATTTAAACTCCCACTATTATAATTATATTTGATCTTATATATACTTTACATTATATTTAAATTAATATATTATGAATATTTTTAATTATAAATATATAATTTACATATTGATAATTATATTATTTTTATATAAATAATATTTTATATTCATATACATTAGACTATATTTAGTATTTTCTTACTTGATGATATTATATTTAGTATTTCCATTTTATATCTATAATAAATATTTTTTATGAATTGCTTTTATTATATGAAAATTTTTAATTATTATTTTATTATATATATTATTAAAAAATTTAAAATTAAATTTGTAATAAATAACATATTACTTAATAAAAAATTCAAAATTAAATTTGTAATAAATATATATATATATATGTTTATATTAATTTTTATTAGTATTTGTAACATATATTTATTAACTAATTTATATATATATAAATTAAAATAAATAATTTTTTTAATATTTATTAACAAATTACACACAGAATTCCATCGGTAATTTATCAATAAATATTATAGAAATTACCGACGGAATTTCGTCGGCAATTTTTTAATAATTAATTTATTTTTTATTAATTTTTAATAAATTACCGACAGAATTTCAGCCGGAAATTCGTCGGAAATTACCGACAGAATTTTATTTCGTCGGTAATTTCATTTTTTTTGTAGTGATGGGACTAATAAGTAAAGAAGAAGCATGTGATAACTTATTTCTCCCTCTAGTCCTAAATATAGGATATGTGTTTAGTCCTAAATATAGGATCTCTTTATTGTTCTCAACTTTTCCCCAAACTATTCATATTAATGCTTCCAAATAATGGGCAAGCAAGAGAGAAATTAAAGAGGAGAGGAATATAGGTATATGGGTAATTAAGGTAAATTGATAATATCGTGTGACTTTAACTAACATCTTTAATCTAATTAAATTAGGTAAATAGGTCTTATATTTAAGAGCGAAGAGAATACTTCATTCATTCGTAAAGATAAAAACATGGTTAACTTTTTTTGGAGAGATTAATGAAGTTAAATAAACCACTTAATCATATATTTTATGTATTATTAGAGTACAGTTGGTAAATATCTATATCTCTTTAGTATGATATTTTGGGTTCGAATCAAGCTGTGTTGATATGTGGAATATTTATTGGAAGAAGCAAAATCCATTTTGGTGATCTCCACATTTTAGGAGGATTGATCTCTAACTATCAGTTGAATATTGTAATTGGACTCGTTAGAAAAAGGTTATATATTCGACGTTGTTTGACTTTTTTTTTTTGGTCATAGATGTTGTTTGACTTAATTTGCGAGTTTGGTGCAATCAATGTAAGGATGTTGTGGAACTTACTGTACATTATTTACCAAGATTGTTGCACAAGAATAAATTAAGTTGCTTTGTTTTTGCATAGGATGGGATATTCTCGTGTTATAATTAGACGTGTCTTTTTATTTAAGAAAAAAATAATTGAAAGGATTTCAATCTTTGACCCCTATTCACGTTTCATCTCATTTTTATTATCAAAGCTATAATGTGACAAATGTTCTAGAATGTGACAAGTGTGTCTTTTAGTTGTTAGTGAAAGTTTGAAGAAGATCGATGGCAAAAAAATAAAAAATAAAAAAGGTTTGAGGAAGATCGATGGCCAAAAAAAAAAAAGTTTGAGGAAAAATTCTCACCTTTACAAAAATAAGGTGATCATATGTGGACATGCCAATTCAGTTTATTTGGTTTACCAACTGTTAAACTTAACTTAAATAATAAAGGGGATAAAATTTCTTTTATTTGAAAACTTTTTAAACAACATTGTTCCTGGAAAAACTTATATAGGGAACAATATTGTTTATATGTGATAACTTTTGAAGTAAAATTGAACTGTAATCGTACTCTTACATATTTATACACTAATAAAATGGAGAAGAGAAAAAAATATAATTAAATTTTATGAGAGTAAATAATCAAGTTTTTTATTAACTCCCCTTCTCTTCTCTTGAAAGTTCAATCACACACACACACACACACACGTACAGGCTTTCAAGTCTGAGCTTACTTTGCAATGGAAAAGTTTAGAAGCATTTGGGCCATTGGATGTGACATTGACCCACCATCTGACGGCCCACTTCTCCTCCTAATCCAAACCCGTTTCTCTTTTTCTATTCCAACCCCCAAGCAACATTGATAAAATAAAACAGCGGGAGAGAATTATATATATATATATATATATATATATGAACACACACACATATACATATATTTATTTTATTTCGGAAGATTAAAAATGTTCGATAAATTATTTTAAAATATTAATATTGATATTTTTCAAAAACTAATATGTATTTAGATATAATTAAGTAACTTAATTAATTTCATTCATCTCTACCGCTAAAGTTAACTCACTTTTATTATAGGTCCGGAAGTAGCACTATTAGACACCTTTCATTTTTTTTTTTTGGGGTCAGATTTTTTGATGATGAGGATTTTCGAATTTATGCTTTGTCCACTATTCTCCAATGATAAATGTATAATTTCACTTGAAGGATTACTCAGGATGAAGTATGAACCCAAACAATAGAAACTTAAGAGTACATACATTCAGATAAAATGTATGCATTTCGCTACAAAATTTTAAAACAAAATCGAAAGGGACATAATATAAGTGGCAACCTTTAAATCAACTTTCATTTTTTTAAAAAAAATTAAATTTATTGATTTTTGCTTCGTTGTTTTTTTTTTTTCGACCTGTTTGCTTCGTTGTTAAAGGCATATGGGATAGAGCATAACTGCGATTTATTCGTCCATGTTACACGGCCACGTACCTTCCTCAAAGAAATATTAATTTACCTAATAACACAGAACAACTAATAATACGACATCTGTGGCAGTGGTCAATGTTTGGTTATGCAAAGTATAGACAGCAATGATATAGCCACTTTTGAAATACCGTATGACGTGTGTGTGTATTATATTATATACTTATATTACTTAATAAATTAAGTAATATGAGATAACAAATTAGGTGACACCAATCAATTAATACTTTATAATAAGACATATAGTCCCATCATCATATCACACAATCAATCTCTTGGAAGAAAATTTATCCCCATTACCTTAGCGTTTGTTTGAAATATTTATAGTTGTTAAAGGCAACCTTTTAGCTATGATTAATCACATGTAATGCAATATTGCAAGATGAGTTTTGTTTCGGCTTCAATATCAATATGTTTATAAATGGTGACTCCAAATAAACAATTACCCCAAAATACTTAAAAGGTCAGCTAAGTTATTGAGCTAACTGATGTATAGTATGTAGTAGACTAAAAAGTCAGATAAAGCTTTTAACTAATCTTTTTATTTTACATTTTATCTTTGCTGAAATTAATAATTTACTTTTCTAAAAGTTATGAAGATATTCTATGTCTACTTTCTTATTTGATATGATAAGATTATATATCTAGTTTTTTATATGTCATTATAAGCCTATGACTTTTTTGAAAGGTCATGATGATGTTAGTCTTTGTCATGCTTCCCCTGTGTAAGGAGGCATCCATGCTGTTGTAAGCCAAATTGGATTGGTGTATGTATTAATCTTTTGTATAACGTAAGCGTGCTACGATTTCCCCCTTCTAGTAATCCCTTTATCTCTTCTGAAAAGTTCATCATATAATATTTCTCTTCCGTCTTCATGGATTCTAGTGTACTCTACACTTGCGTCTTTCAAGAAGATCATGTGCATTAGAAAGAATCTGACCACGATTCTTAAGGTGAAGAATCAAATAATTTTCTATTATAGTAACAAGACTACAAGAGTAGTGTCCTAACGTTGCCTGAAAATTGTGATAAAAAAGAGGGCTTACTTGGACAAGATCTTGAAATGTGCTAGGATTTTCTGAGATAATATAATACAACTTCATTAAAATATGGAAAGAGTTAGAGAAAACATCACTTAATCTCATCTTAACAATTTATTGTCGAATAGCCCTCGATAAAATATTGAACATTACTACATCCATTAAGGCGAATAGAAAATATAATTTTGAGTGACAAAAGACTTTATTGTCACTTTTTTTAAAAAAAAGACAAACATGTGTTTTTTCATATATCTCTCATCTTTGGTATAACCCTTCTCAAATTGTGGAAATAAAAAACACTTTTATTGTCCTTAATCCTAAGAAGGATAATCCTAAAGATTTAAGGGATTTTAGGCCCATTGGCTTATGTAATGTGATTTTTAAGAATATCACAAAAATCATTGCATATAGGTTAAAACCTATTTCTTCTCACATCATCAGTCCAATGCAATGTAGTTTTGTTCCAAGTCATCGAAGTTCGAACAATATTATTGCACAAGAAGTTGTTCATTTAATGCTGATTAAACAGGGTAATAAAGGGGTTTATGGCCGTTAAGATTGATTTGGAGAAGACTTATGACAAATAGAACTAGAAATTTATTATTCATTGTTTGGATGAGCTCAATTATCCATCTCATATAGTTGATCTTATTTCTTGTTGTGTCACTTCTCTAAGTATGCAACTGCTGTGGAATGGTGAGAAAGCTGAAGGTTTTATCCCTTCAAGAGGAATCAGGCAAGGAAATCCATTGTCTTCTCATCTATTTGTTATTTGCATGGAGAAGCTTGCTTATTTGATCCATGAGAAGATTGAAAAGAAATTGTGGAACCCGATTAAGCTCTGTAAGCTTGGCTTTTGTCTATCTCATTTATTTTTTGCTGATGATATCATGTTATTTGTAGAGGTTTCTGTTCAACAAGTAATTATTATTTGGGATCACTTAGATTTATTTTGTAACTGCTCTAGTCTAAAAGTGAATATAAGCAAAACCCGTGTATTTTTTTTTCAAAGAAAGTGAACCATAATCGGAGGTCAGAGATAAGCAATATTTTGGGCTTTCAGATGGCGAAAGACCTGGGTAAATATTTTAGTGCTCCTCTTCACCACAAGAGAGTTACTAAAGAGAGCTACCGTCATGTGGTTGATAAAGTTAGTTCAAGATTATCTAACTGGAAAGCAAGCTCTCTATCTCTAGTAAGCCGGTCTACTTTAGTTTCTTTTATGACTTCTTCCATTCCTAGTTACTCCATGCAAATAGCATCTTTGCCTATCAGCATATGTGAAAGTATAGAGAATCAAAACCAGAGATTCCTATGGGGTTCTACAGAGTTGAAAGATTCACCTAGTTGCTTGGGACAAGGTTTGTAAATCCAAGAAGAATGGAGGTCTTGGGTTAAAGCACCTACGTCACTAAAACCAAGCGTTTATGTCTAAGCTTGGTTGGAATCTTATTCAAAAAAGAGATGATCTATAGGTTAAGGTTATTCAAAACAAATATAATTGTGGAGATGACCTTTTACCTATTATTGATAAGGAGCACCTTAGTTGAGGGACTAGTTATGTTTTAATATCTACAACCCAATGAATACATCCAGCGAAGGTTAGAGTGAACTTTTTGTTAAGGTTTGTCGGTTGATTTGGCAACGTAGGAATGCTAGAATCTTCGGTGGTAAGCCTGACACTAATACAGGTTTATTGATATGAGTGAAGTTGTTAGTCACCAATTTAAAAGAGGCAGCAAAAAAGCTTCAAGAGATTAATTTAAAAGGACCTATGGCCAAATCATAAAAAATAAGGTAGAGTCCACTTCCTCAAGGGTGGGTTAAACTGAATGTGGATGGTGCCTTCTTAGTCTTGAATGGTGCAGGCTATGGGGGTCTTCTTTATGACGGCGGTTTTATTGAAGGCTTCACATCTAAACATGCTAGTGGAGATAGTTTTACAGCCGAATTGTGGGATCTTACCGTGGGTTTGAAGCTTGCATTGGAGAAGGGTGTGCGTCAAGTCATTGTTGAGACAGATGCATCAAAGGTCCTACCTTTAGTAAATCAGATTTCTTCAAGCCAACATCACGATTCATATCTCATTTAAGAGGCTAAATCTTAAGTTTTAAGACATTGGGCGATTGAATTAGTTCGTATTCCACGTAGCAATCACTCTGTGGCAGATCATCTGGCTACACAAGCCATTGGAGTAGTGTTAGGATATCACCCGATTTTACGACCTCAATCTGAATTGTTTTTTTCTTATTCAAGAGGATTGTAATTGTCCTTTTGCTATTGGTTAGTTAATCAATAACCTCCTTGCAGTAAAAAAAACCAAACATATGTCATTTGCGAGACAAATAAATGAGTTTTCAAGACAAGTTCACTGATTTTCAACACTTATAAAAGTATTTCCAAAACAATAAGTCTATCTAAAATAATCTTTAAGAGAAAAAAGAACATTCCTAAGAAAACATGGGTCATTTGTCTTACAAATAGGAGAATTTTCAAGACAATTATTTTTATTTCGGATACAAATGAAGTTATTTTTAGGACAAATACGTGTTATTTAAGATTCCCATATTTGTTTTGTAAATGATAAACGTTTGCCTTAGAAACATCTTCGTATGTGTTTGATATAAAAATAAGGGAAAATTAATTAGAGGTCCCATGTAAGGGACTTAATATAGGAAAAGTCCCGCTAAATGCTCAAATTAAAGTAGGGTCCCAAGAGACCTTATTTCTATTATGTTCCAAGGCCAAATGACCCATTTACCCTTTAAATTAGAAAGAACCAAACTGACCCTTCTTCTTCATTCCCTTTGCCTGATTCGAAGCCAGCGCCCAGTGAGAAACCTTCACTGCCTTCCTCACTGAAAAGCCTTGTATTTCGCAGTCATTCAGTGTGCTATACTTGTCGTCGAGTTTTGCCGGCCTTCATCTCGAGTAGGCTCTGGTTCGCGCAAAGAATGTGAGCCATCTTCACTGCTAAGCTTCATTTTCAACCACCGTGTCGCAATCCGAAAATTTTCCGCCGTGTCGTTGCTGATCTTGTGCATTACTGAGAGTCGCCGGAGATTTGGGGTTTTCCAACGCCGTTGAGTTTGCTCATATATAGTTTGGGTATTTTTTAAGAATATAGTGTTGAGATTAACTTGATCTTGAGCTGGTCTTTTGTTAAGTTTAAGGAAATTTGTGTTGCCTACTGCTTTGGCTTGTTGTCTTTGCAAGGGATTTGGGATTTTATTTTTAATTTTTAATTTTCATTTTCATTTTCTTAAAGAAGAGCAGAAAAAATAAGGGTCTTGAGCTCAGGGGGGTTTGGTGTATTTTTTTTGTTATGAATTTCTTTATGTTGTCTATTCTTGCGTAGACTTTAAAATAGCATTAATTAACAATGTTATAGATGCCTTGAATTTTATCTGTGAAGGGAGAAATGGAAAGGTATGTTCCTTTTAATGACTCAAATCTTTGTAATCGTGAAGTCTGGCTATGAAGTATGGTTAATTCTTGTCACCTCCCTCATTAAATTTAATCCATAAGAGATTTTCCAGACTTACTTTTCACTAGATGTGCTACTATTTCTTAAGCATGTAATTTGCATTAAAGTGACTGGGTGTAGCTTTAGGTGCTCTTGTTTGATGCTTGATTATAATATTATCCATAAGTTCGTGAAGATTTTATTTGTTACATTTTTTTGGGCATGGTGGATTAAGCAGTAGTTATTAGTATGACCTTATGCCTCTCCATAAAAACATCTGGTTGAAACTTTATAAATTGAAATACAATGCTGAAAATTTATGTTGTTCGATAAATTTTCCATGGATAAGCTCTTGATTTGTTCTTGTCATGCTTCATTTTGTTATGGTTGGAAGCTAGTCATTGTAATGCATATAACATTTGTTTCTGTACTGATATTGAAACAGGCATGTTCTTCTTGGGGCCAATTGTGGTGCCTGCATTTATGCTGTCATTATGTGCTTTTTCTTACTCTGAACCTATCTGCACAGATTCGGAATCAATTGATGCTACACTTGTTTGATTAAGTTGCATAGAGTTTGTGCAAACATTAATTGTGTTTTGGAATTGTTTTGACTTGTGGCATTTGTCAACTTGTTTGGTTTATTGCCACTTCACTCTTGCACCATTTTGTTGTCATTTGTAGCTTGGTTAACATTACCATTTTGTTATTGCATTCAGATTTTCTTGTCATAGGTGCTTATGTTTCTGCCTTTTATTTTGCTGGCTAATTAGTTCTGTTTTGGACTGATTCGGATTGTGGGTGCATGATCTTTAGGTGAATACTGCCACCATAATTTGATTATATGTTCATGAAAATCTTAGCTTATAATTTCTCATAAAGATATGGATGCTGAATCTAGCATTGTTGATATAAATAATTATGGCACTATTGATATGAGTAATTCCTTGTCAGTATGTCTTCTTCACATTTGTGTTTTTCTCTTGTCCTAAGGCTTAATGTAAAATAATACTGATCTTTTTTTACGTAGTTAGGAGGCTGGGCAAATTTTGCCTCATAAGATGATGCTCAACATGGTGGATGACTTCGAACATAACAAATTATTGGTCTAAGATAAAAAATTTGTGGATGGTTTCGAGAGCATTCTATTTGACTCGAGCCTGGACAAAGTAGGGTTCAAATAAGTTTACTTTGAGATTGTTTATTTTCTTTGATGTCATTATTCATATCAAACCATATAAATGCTGATTGAAATAATCTTTTGATTTTATAGGAATTTGTTGCGAAGGCTATAACATTGCCTGGTGAGGGAGAAGTAATGGAATGATGGATGTTGCAGATCTTAATCTTGTTCACGCAGTCAAACTTTTATCAGGAAATAACTTGCAAGTGACTTGAGGCAGAATTCCTTAGCACAACAGATGTTGAGTAGAAGACAAACTCCTAAGGAGGAGGAAGAAGAAGAAATAGATGTTGAGTTTCATAGTAATAGTGATAATGTATTTAGTCACAATAGATGTTGAGTTTTATCATAATGTATTTTGGCCATGTGTTACTAAATTATGAATCTAGTTCACAAGTTGTATGAATTCTTGTTATTAACAATTTATGGCCAAATGGTAACAAATTTTTGGGTATGTGTAACAACTTTTGATCTTCATATTTGTTGTAAACTTCTAATATGTGGTAATTGAGTATAGTTATAACAAAATGCAATTGTCTTCATAACAGAAAATGGAATTGCATTTGTGACAACTTTTGGGCAGACTGTAACAACTTCTTGGCTTTGAGTAACAAGTTAATGAGCACCAGTGACGATGTGTAAAAATTTTAAATACTAACAACTTTTGGGCTGTTTGTAACAACTTATTGGCCTTTTGTAACAAGTTTCTGAGCACCAGTCAAAGTCATTTAATCGCAAGTCATTTAATTTCTATGTTAGATGGCAAGGTCCTAATAAAGAAGAAAAGGATTTGTTGAGTTTCAAAGATGTTAGGTAGTTAGCTATTAGAGTTATGTTAATTGACATTATTGTTTTGGTCAATAAAACTTTATCATTATTGTTTATTCTATATATTCTATACAAGTTTAGGCCAGGCAATTACAATGTTTTGAGCTAGGTGTAACAACTATATGAGTATTAGTTACAATTGACAATGTGTTAGAATGACGTGGCCTTTCGTGACAAGTTACTGAGCACATCTGACAATGTGTAAAAATTTCAAGTCGTAACAACTTTTGGGCTGTCTCTCACAACATCTTGGCCTTTAATAACAAGTTATTGGGCACCAGTCACAAGTCATTTAATTTATAAAAATGTGTGTGTTTTCAGCAAAAGGATAACAAAAAGAGTATCAGTTACATTTGTAAGCCAAGCAATTACGATGTCTTGAACTAGGTGTAACAACTAAAAGAGTATCAGTTACAATTGTAAAAAATTGTTGGCCACTAACAAGTCATGAGCAAGCTGTAACAACTTTTGGGCCTTCTGTAACAACTGATTGGCCAGGAATCACAACTATCACATAATGAGCATTACGCACAAGTTCTTTGAATACTTGTTACCATCAAGACCAAGTGTTGTAGATTGTTTATATGTGGTGTTTTAGCATACAGGTACAAGAAAATGAACCTACTGTCATAACAACCTTTGGCAAGAGATTAACAACTTTAGGGCAATTGTAACAACTAAATGGGCATTTATAACAACTTTCATGACAGATTTGTAACAAAATCAGATTTAACATAATCAGTTCACAGCTATCATTGAGCACCATTTACATGGCATTTACCACCATTTACAATTCATGGACAAGTAGTCCATCAAAAAATGATTGACTACATTTCAGTTTCACACCCTCTCCAAAAAAAGCTTGAGGGTTGTATGAATGTCATTTACAAAACAATGACATATGTATTTACAAAAAGTGACAGACATATACAAAAACTTGCTGACACACATATATCCAACACATTAGGTTGGGTTTGGATTCTTGCACGTTTTCGTGGTTTGTCCAGCCTCATGGCATCTTCCACAATGGTAGACATGTTTATTTTGAAATTGTGACTTTATCCTCTTCATCTTTGGTCGTCCTGCTGGTCTTTTAGTTATAGTAGGCTTCAAGAACTTTCCTGTCATCAATTTTGTCTCGGTTAGGTTACTTGGACATGGATAATCATGAGTTGCAATTGGTGTCATGCTGTTTTCATGTATTTTCACTTGTGTAGACAGCTTAAAGCAATCGTCAACAAACATGCACACATTACCATGATGAAGCTTAATGGCCACCCGTATGCAACAAACATATTACACGCTTCCCTGATGTGCCCCGTCATCTTCTTATTCACCTTGCACAGGAACATTATTATTCACAAGTAAATGCCCAGATATAACGATTTAATGAGCATCTGTGATAATTTTATATCAAAGTAATGAAAACACCTTATTAAAATACCAACACATTGGTGGTAACCCAACAAAGCTTCAACCTTTTACTTCACCCCTGTCTTAGAACAAATAACAGAGCACAAAACCCAACCCAACAAAGTTCATTCAAAATTTTAACTGTCTTCCAGAAAGTTGTTATTTACAACTGAATGACCTGCAATAACAACTATTTGAGCATCTGACGACCATAAAAATTTTAACTGATGTGGAAACCGAAAATCTTCAGCCTTTTCGGATTTTCCCTGTTTTTGGACGAAAAAACAGAGCTTATATACCCCCAAACATAGCACCAACCCAAACCCTCATCAACAACAAATGAGAAACCAACTTACATCATAAAAATCACTAAAGTTTGCATATAAGTATGTCTTTTATGCCCAAACATTCAACCAAAATTAGATTTCTAGGGAAAGTTTTGGCTTTTGTTTTAAAAACATTCATCCTAAATTAGATACCTCCCAGGGATGGAAAACTGAATATCTGCACATACCAGTAGTTTAGGACATAAATCCAAGTTGCTTCTTCAGATGATGGATGATGGATATGGATGATAGAGTTGATGCCGATATTCTTGCTTTCATTCAGCTTTCTTTCATCAATCTTGGAGAAGCTTTAGGTAGAATAGTTTGCGCATGAAGAGTGAGCTTCTCATTCTCACTGGTTTGTTATGTTTTATTAAATGTAAAAGGGCAAGAGAGTAATTTTGTTTTGAGACATAATAAAAATGAGGTCCCTTGGGACCCACTTTAATTTGAGCATTTAGTGGGACTTCTCCTATATTATGTGTCATCCTAGGAACCCCAAATTAATTTTCCCAACTAAAAATAATATTAAAAGGTTTCATAGTACTACATCTGTTTCGTGAGATCGGACTAAAATATTTTTGAGATTTTTACTTGTATTTGATTTATCATTGAATTTCTCTCCTTTTAAATTAAACTCAACTAAAATAGTTTGTGTGTGTATATATATTTATATGTATAATTCGTTTTGGTCCTGAGATGTTTACTTGTAGTTAATTAGACTACAATTAATGGCAAAAAAAATTAGACTACAATTTATATTAAATTGACTGATCAAATTCATCTAAAGCATTCTCTTGTTTTAAACTCAGCTAAAAATAGTTTTTTATAAATATAAAATTGCATTTGGTCCTAAAGATTCCAATTCATTCAATCTCTGTCTAAAGAAATAAAAGTAAAAGGCGCACACACCCAAAGAAAAATGGTAAAATAGCATCGCACTGTCTGGGATTTGCTGTATTTCCCAATTTTTTCCATCTTCAACCTTCGTTTCGTGAAGACCAAACCCTACGGAATTAGCCCACCAAACGAATCATCCTTACCGATCTTTCAAACCCCTTTTGAACTTTCATTTTCTCCTTCGATTTCGAAAGTTTCATTCTTTTTGGGTCGAAAGCAAAATGTCTTACGCATCTCGTATAATCAATCATTCTAGAAAGGTATCGTTTCATCCTTCTGATTTTTTTTCGTATTGGTCTTGCTTTGTTGTGTCTTTGATTATGCATCCACCCCTTCATCGTATTGCAACTCGTAAAAGTAGAAAAAGTGTGGCAATTACATTTGGGGTGTATTCCTTTATAGATGCTGGATATTTTCATTCAAAGTTTTGATTTTTTTTCTTGTGGGAAATTGAGCATTTTGGTATTCCCGAATGGGTCATTGTAGCTCAATTTCCTATTTTGTTCATCATGGATTGCTCCGACGAGTTCTGTTTACATTTGCACAAATGTTAACTTCTTTCCAAAGCTTGCAATCAATCATCGTGATCTTTGCTGTTGTTATACACAAAATTACGATGTTCCGCTTCATTTCTCCATTTCTGTGTTTTTAAGATATTGTCATAAACATGTTGATCCTATGTACTATGTCTGCCTGAATATCTTTATTTTTTTTAAAAAAAATGTTTTGTCATACTTGGCTTTAGTGTGATGCTATGTCTGATATAGTACCATTATACATGGGGTTTTCTGTTTTGGTGCCTATCTACTCCATATTGGTTATGAAATATGAAAATGAGTCATGTGTGCTCATGCAGTTGAGGAATGCTCCCAACTTGTTACATCATGAACGTGCCCGTTTGGCTCGTTGTTTCACTAGCGAGGCTCAACCTTCTATCAACAGAAATCAAGGTACTTCGCTGTTTATTTCCCCCCCTATTTATTTGGTAATTGTTTCAAATACCTTATGGATGCATGTGTAGGAAATTATTATTTGCCTGTACTTTCTTGAAGTTCCTAAATTTTCATTTTTTATGGTTATGAATGGGGGAGTGAATTATTTTTCAGATAATTGCAAAACCCAGTTTCATGGTTACCGGCCCCCAACAAGAAAGTGTGTTTCTGAGTCTGCCTCCTACCACACAGTAAGTTAAAATCAGTTTATGCCAATTGAACATTTTGTTAAAGGTGTTTCTTTCTGTGCTGTAATCCATTCCTCTCTTTGCCCGTGCTTTATTTGTTCTAGTTAGCTGGTTTTTCTTTTCTTTTCTTTTCTTTCATTTTTTTTTTTGGCTGATCTGGAGGCAATGACCTGATTCTATCTTTTGTAGACATTGTCATTCGGGGGACAAACGAGGAACATCTCAACGTGTTTCACCCGGGGTTCTTTAAACAATGAGAATTCATGGTATTTCTTAAAATGTTTATTGAGTACTTGCTTCAACATGGTAATACATACTTACGTCCTTTCTTATTGCTTCCTCCTCCTAAAAAAAGTTCCCAGGTACAATCAAGGAGATCTTATGCATCAGCTGCAGGTACTTCTTCTTCTTCTTGTTGTTAATAATTTGTATTTTACAATCTTGTATTCCTTAAACTGATCATTCCTGAAGAAGCTGTCATGAGGCATAACTTGAATGTACGATGTACACATCTTTCTCTTAATGAACAATTTGCAAATTGCAATACATCATGCTCTGGCATCTGCTGCTTTACCACCCATTTTGAATGTAACTTTGTGGTACCTACTCTTGTAGGGGCATCTATGTATTGATTGATTGCTTCCTGAAAACTTAAGTAATTAAAAAAGAAAGACAAGATTAAAGTTCCTTCTTTTCAGCAATCTTTAGTGAAAGATTTTAATTGTTTGTCTTCTGATTGTTTTACATCCATTTCCTTAAAACTCCAATGGTGTCTCCTGATATTTTGTTTGAGTTTATGTTTTATGATTATGCTTGAAATCATATAAGAACTTGTTGGGCATATAATGGATGTATTGGATTCTTACGTCAGTGATGTTATATTTTAGAAGAGTTTTCTGGATTTTAGTTTTTTAAGGATATTTATTACTAGTGTAATTATAAAGTACTTGTTCATTACCAATGTTGGCAAATATCTTTCAGACCTTCCTCCGCACCAAGAGATTGGGATGCCCTCTCTATCACCTACAATGACTGAGGTATGTATCTTTCTGAAGCTCATGAGTTTGTTATACAGTGGCTTATTGTTTCTGTGTACTTACTGATTCAAACTCATGTAGGGAAACATTGCAAGATGGTTGAAGAAAGAAGGGGAAAAAGTTTCTCCTGGTGAAGTTCTGTGTGAAGTTGAAACTGTAAGTTGTTGTGCTAGAGATTGAAGACTTATGTTTGTATAGTTTGACCTTATTGTGGGCCTTGACATCTCAATATATAACTTTTGAAGGATAAAGCAACAGTAGAAATGGAATGCATGGAGGATGGTTATCTTGCCAAGATAATATGTGGGGATGGATCAAAAGAAATCAAAGTTGGAGAGGTATGGAACTCTAGCTACAAATTTCAATGCCCCCCCCCCCCCCTCCCACAAAAAAAAAAAAAAAAAAGAAGTAAAGAAAACATTGCTGGGAATTTCTGTTGGTGTTTTGTAAAATGTGTCTGTACATAGTGAAAGTTTATTGGTTTGCGTCCTTAGTTTTACATGCAGAGGTAACAGTCTCAGTAATATGAACAATTTTTTCTGTAGATAATTGCTATAACTGTTGAAGACGAGGAGGATATTGCAAAGTTTAAAGATTACCAACCTTCTGCCTCAGGTGCTAGCGCTGCCCCTGCTAAAGAGCCATCTGCCCCTCCCCCACCAAAAAAGGAGGTGGTGGATGAGCCTGCCCGAGAACCTGAGCAAAAAGTTTCCAAACCTAGTGTGTCTCCTCCATCTGGAGATCGCATATTCGCCAGTCCTCTTGCTAGACAGTATGCTGAAGAGAAAAATGTGAGTTAATGAAATGCCATGCTTTAAAGTGTGATAAAAATAGTAGTGAGCTATTTTGAAGATATAATATGATTTTTGGTCAATTTTATAGGTTCCTCTTTCAAGCATTAAAGGAACTGGACCTGAAGGCCTCATTGTGAAGGGTGATATTGATGATTACTTGGGTATTAGTCTGTCTCTCTTTCTGTGTGCCTTGATGTCATTGTGAATCATTTTGTTGTGCTTGCTCTAGGGTATTGGATATTGCCCTTAGCTGTTTGATTTGATTTGGATAACAAGCTTTGCCATCTGATGCAGCTTCTGGTGTTAAGGAGGTTTCAGTTGCCTCAAAGACCAAGGTTACGGATGCAGCTTTGGATTACACTGACATCCCTGTCTCTCAAATAAGGAAGGTAGCGTATCAAATCAAATTCCTCATATAAAACAGTATTTAGAGATATATTGGTTGACACTTGAGTGCATTAATCTTGGACCATTCTGTTTCGGCTGTGTCTTTATGTTGTGAATACAAAGTTACCTTACACTGAAATATGGAACCTTGATTATTTATCTGTTGGTAGGATTGAATATCTGAATTAGGGACATAACCATTTGTCAATCAGCTGACATAATTGGTGTCCAATTTTTGTGCTGCCTCCAGTACTATATTTTTTAGATAACATATAAAGTCCTTTTGGATCACTAAATTTCTATGCGTCCAGCCTTTGTTTTTATATGGCCCTTCTGGTCTTTTTATTCCAGCACCTTTACTTGGTCCATGTATTCAATTTTATGTAATGTTCTTCCAATACTTTATCTTTCACTGTACAAGTGATGTTTGTTTACTTGAAACTAACTCTTCATATTTTGACAGATCACAGCTTCACGCCTACTGTTATCCAAACAAACTATTCCACATTACTATTTAACAGTAGATGCATGTGTTGACAAGCTCATGAGGTTAGTTTCTCTATTGCAATGGCATATCCGTGGTATCATGCAATACATATTGCTGGCCTTTTAGGGAGAGGACTTCTTGGCACTATCTAATTTAAGCTATTTTATGCAGTTTGCGTTCTAAACTAAATTCGTTGCAAGAAGCATCTGGTGGGGCACGGATTTCAGTTAATGACCTTGTAATCAAGGTATCACATTTGTTTCTGATCAACTTCAGTTGTGCTTAAGATATGCGGATAGTCTTTTTTTGAGATGTTAAGTTTCAATCCAAAGTCCAATGTGAGATTAGGTGCTTGATAAGCAAAAGTTGAATTCTGTGACCTCCAAAATAATTCTGAATGGCTTCTCTTTCATCAGTTTTGAACGTGATGTGAGACTTGATGATTTCTTGGACTTTTTCGGTATCCCATAACCCTCTGACTTGTATGTTTTTGGCTACTTTATGGATTTTTTGATATTCTGTTTGTGACATCTTAAAACGTTGTGGCTCATGAATTTTGGGCTGAAATGATCCAATAGAGGAGCAACAGTTGTTGTGGAAGATTCTCTAGGAATATAGACTTCGAATTCCATCAATTTAGGGGATAACTTGGTTGTGTCTATGAAAAAGAGAAAAGGGGTAGTGGGTGGAATGACAAAAAGTGAACTTGGCATAAACTTACTTTTTCTGTATCAAAACATAGAATACATAGTATTTGTTAGTGAATTTGGCCCTGCAATCACATGATCACCACTGTAAACCTTTGGGATCCTTGGTCAAGCTAATTTTGGATTTCAGTATAGGCCTTCAGTGATATGTAGTCTTGAATTGATATTTTGTTTTATCTTATCTATTTCAGGCTGCTGCTTTGGCCCTTCGTAAAGTTCCTCAATGCAACAGTTCGTGGTCAGACGACTATATTCGCCAGTAAGTCAAGAATTTTATGTGCAAGCGCTGCCATCAAAATTTGTTTATCCCATCTGATTTAACATGTGAATGTTGTTTTATGCAGGTATCATAATGTGAATGTTAATGTTGCTGTGCAGACGGATCATGGACTTTTTGTTCCTGTCATCAGGGTAAGTGTCACTCCCTGTTTAATAGAACGATGTTTATGTCTTCAGTTTCAGTTATGGTGTCTCACTTGTGCCTTCTTGTTGGTTATATCCGCAGGATGCAGACAAGAAAGGCCTCTCAAAGATATCAGAAGAGGTCAAACAATTGGCATCAAAAGCGAAAGAAAACACCTTGAAACCCCAAGACTACGAGGTAATAGAGGTCATATTAATGCTTATTGTCCTGTGAAAGATGATCTCATTTTGACATGTGGGTTTTTGGCCGATGCACTCTGCAGGGAGGTACATTTACAGTTTCTAACTTGGGAGGGCCATTCGGCATCAAACAGTTCTGTGCCATCATCAATCCACCTCAGTCAGGCATTCTTGCAGTTGGATCTGGTGAGAATACTTTTAAGGGTCTTCAGATCTAATTAATTTTTTAACCAGTCAATGTTTTTTATCTTCACACTTGGTACTTTGTCTTCTACTTTAACAGCCGAGAAGCGGGTCATACCGGGTTCGGGACCTGGAGAATATAATTTTGCTTCTTTCATGTCGGTAACTCTCAGCTGTGATCATCGCGTAATAGATGGTACTGCTTCTTGATTAGAGCTTCCAACATCAAGCTTTGTTATGTATGAATTAGTGACGTCAGGTCTTAATGGTGCATCTTACTTTTGTTTGTTCAGGGGCAATTGGTGCTGAATGGTTAAAAGCATTCAAGAGCTATATTGAAAATCCAGAGTCAATGTTGCTGTAAGATTATACTTAAAGACTTCCTTGACGAATCCTTTCAACTGATTATTAAGGCGGGAATGAGAATAGTTGATCTAGGCTCCGTCCACCTACCCATTTGGGTTTGGTGAATTGTATTCCTGACCAGTCTTGGATTCTAGTCTTTTTTACCCTTATTTGGGCTTTTCTGGGGGGATGAATTTGGCAATTTTGTATTTTGAATAAGCAGAGTCGAAAGGGTCTTTTTGATACACATTTGAAATTTTCCTTTTTGATAAGAGGGGTGCTCCCCCATAGAGGCAGATTGGTGCCTGAGATTTTTCTGTTAACTTAGTGAATAATTGGCAATTTTCTTTACGAGATGTGCTCTCATTTCTTGGTTACAATGACGGGTAAAGCGTGCTCTTTCCCTGAATTATTATTATTAATTTGTTAATACCAAGTCATTTTATTGCTTACTCATATTCTAATCAAGCTGCTGTAGTTTTTTTAAGAAGGATGTACTTGTATCCTAGTTCCTTACTCTCCATGGCCATTTCATGATCCACATGGAACTCAGCCTCTACTAATGTTAATTTGGGACAGCAAAACAATTTCTACCTCCTTCCTTAATACTATTAAAGGTCTTTATTATGAAAGCTTAATAACCAGATTATACGGTTTAAGAAAACAGTTAACATTAAATAAAATAAAAGTAATAAATATGTAAGAAATAAACTTTCTTTATAATCATGCCCTTATTAATGGGGACATGAGAGACATATAGAGTAATAATGAGAGAAATTATGAAAATGAATGTAATATTTGAAAAAGATGGATAGAAACTATAGTTGGTAAAAATTCATTAAATTTGTACAACTCTTATAACAAGGACTTGAAGGAGTATAAGGATTATATACGTTATTTTGGGAAATCAATAGAACTAAATAAGTTACTTAATTGTGTGTAAATACTAAATAAGTTACATATAAATATTACTTAGTGTAAACACAGTTCAAATACATAAATGTTTAAGTTAAACAAATTAATTTTGAAACGGATAATTAATATAAATACTTTTAATTAATTCATTTAATTTTGTAATAAATAAAACTAACTGGAGGGTAGTATCTAATTACCAAAGTATTGACACATTTCTATCACTCCATAGACTCCCCTAGAGAACGAATTAATTTCTGACGTCAAAAGAACGCTTAGTATTTGGCATTTAGCTACGTGGAGACATACCTTCAAGCAAGCTACAGAATGGCACATAATATGGAGATCACCTCCTGGACCTTTACTCAACGTCTAACTATGAGCCAACTTAACAAAAGCACATATTTTGGTCCAATTCTTTCAGAAGGCACTGTTGCCTACTACGGACATTAGACAGAAAATTGCAGGAAAAAAAAAAAAAAACGTTGCCACTTCTAACAAAATTCGAGATGAATACTTCTGTCTGCTACAAATACAATATCTGAAAATTCCTCCAACAAGCATGGAATACAAGTGCGAAACTGACTCATTTTCTTCTCTAGTTTCCTTTCCACTCTCATTTTCTTTCCATCCAAACAAGAGGTTAAACAGTTAGCAACAGCGTGTTTATGTTATAATGCATTATGAGGGATTAAGGGATAAAGCCAAAAGCATCATCAACCGGATTTTCCTCATAATCTTAGGTTATTAGTAGCAGTAGTAAACCATAAACACTAGGATAGACAGTTAAGTGGGAGTTCAACGCAAACTGTAGATGGCGATTGCTAACAGTTCAAATCAACTATACCAACAAAAACTCAGTCCAGCAACTTCTAGACAATGCTGGTGATTTCAATTTGAGTGAAAAATTCTTCATCATTACCCACCACAACCACAGAATAACGCAAGTCATGTAAACTTTGATCAATGATGCTGACATTAAATTATTTGGAAAACAGTACCAAACAAAAGTGAGGAGAATGAAGAAAAAAAGTGAAGGAATGAACTTATTTCACTAAATTATCTTCGAATTAATTTGTTGGGAGAATTGAAAAGATAAATCAAGGTAGATCAGGTTTCCCAAGTATCGGGTATATGAGGGTATCTGTTACATAACAGCTATTTCATGCCGCTCATCTAATTAGGAGAAAATAATGATCTCATTTCTACTAGTAGGAAACAGATGAGTAATGACATGCCATTCAATAACTACATGCTATAAGCCATTTTAACATCCCTGAACCAAATTTAAGAACGACATCATTTGATTATAATAGCCACACAAAAAATGTTGAAGCGTTACCTATATGATGCAGATTTCATGCATAAAACAAACTTGATACGATCTGTGAAAGAGAAGATCTTCAACGTATGCACCCTGCTATAATTCCTACCTAAGCCTAAACAATTTACAATCTCATCAATCCACTATCAGTAAATACGCAACCATGTCCCGTTATCCACAAACAGATCCCCTATGCCAATGAATCTCAAAAGAATGTGCTAAGTGTTTGTATTTATCACAAAAAGACAAACCAAGTTCCCAGCACTATCAAAGTCTTGTATGCATTCACAAGCTATAGCTAATGCTATAACAAAATTGTATCCCTCAAAATTATTCATTACATTGAATACGACCAATTTCAATGAAAGGGTTAGCCATCATCAAGATGAAATTATGCATTCAAATAATAATTTGTAACACGCAATGGTAACCTAATGTCTACATAACACAAAATGACAAACCCAGTTCACAGCTTAGTGTTTCTATTTAACACAAAATGACAAACCAAGTTCACAGCATCATCAAAATTGTTTATGCATTCACAAGCTATAGCTGATGCTATGAACAAAACCGTATCCCTCAAAATTATTCATTACAGTGTAATTCCATGAATTTCAATGGAAGGTTAGCCATCATCAGGATGAAAATTATGCAGCATTCAAACAATAATTTGCAACAGCAGACTTAACATCAGCTGTAACCTAACAATGTCTACATCTTGTACTTTCAATACTCACTCCACAACAAAATTGATATAATATAAAATGACCCAAAAAAAAAAATCTAAGAGCTCACACAATATAAGCTCCTCAATTCAATTATCACATTCATATTGGCACATATCTCTTCAAAACCTGCTTTCCCGTCACCACCGCCCCCGCGACGACCCCGCCGACCGCTCCGGCGACCGCGGCCGATCGCACGCCCCTCGCGGCCCGGTACAACGCGCCGGTCCCGAGCCCAGCCGCCACGCTATTCCAGACATCATCAGTATCCCTAACAGCCTGAATCCCACTCTCAATTCCAGCATACATCAAACCAATCACACCGAGCCGATTCCCCCAAGACCGGCCGGCATGTCCCGAAGCGTTAAGAACCCGATTAACCCTAAGCTTCGCGGTGTCGCCGGATTCGAAGGATTTTACGCCGTCGGCGAGTCCGACGCCGGCGCCGCCTAAAGCTCCGGCGAGGTAACCGCAGCCAGTGTAGAAGGTGAGATTTTCGCCCCAAGATCGGCGCTTTCTGCGGGCTTCTTCGACGAAGAGGTGTTCTGGCGATGTGGGAAGCTGGTAGAGGTTTCGTATGGGGACTTCTAGGTCTTTGTAGGGATTGTAAAGGCGTGTTTGGTTTGGTATATTGGATTCTGAATCGCGATCTGGGGAATGGTATGCCATTGGAGAGGGTTTCAGAGGATTAGGGTTTTGGGGATCAAAATGGAAGAGAGAGAGAGGGGAAGCTTTTCTTGAAGCTTCCTTGATGTTAGGGAAGAAGGAAGCGAGAAACTTGGGGGTTAGGTTATATAGATTCGGTCCAATTTTGACTATTTATAGTTGGAAGTTGGACCGGGTTCAGTTTTTAAAACCGGAAGGGGTTTATTCCGCAGAATTTATTATAGATTCCAAATTGAGCTTTTTTAAAAATAATAATAATAATAATAAATGAAAACGTACTCCCTTGTTCTGTTATTTTTTTGTGGTGATTAAGGAAGTAAAATAAAATAAATTTTAACATATAATACATATAAGTAGATTATACATTAGTTTATAAGTAACATAAATTAGTTTTGAGAAAATAAGATAAATATAAATAATTTAAAGTGATTTATTTTACATCCTTAATTTTTCAAAAAAAAAAAGTCAACTTAATCTTATAATTAGGAATGGAAGCAATCTCTTTAAGGTTTACAATTACAATCGCCTACCAAAATACCTTCCCTCATCACTCCATCTCTGGGAAGAAAGATGGTTATTGATCAATGACATAAAAGTTTCTATAAAGATTATGAGCCAGTTTTGGCTAGACTAATATGCTAAACTATTGTTTTCCTTATCAATATGATTTAATAAACACTTTAATTCTTAGAAAGTAAGAGTCTAGTATCCTCAATAATATCTCTAAATGAATGAGAGTCTTCACATCCTCAAGTCAACAGGTTTATAACCTCAATACAATCACTCAATCAGAGTAAACTTGAGTTTTGTTGTGCCCCTGACCCATTGCTTTGTCCTCATTTTCTTCTTCTTTTTTTTTTTAAAGGTGGGTTCTAATATCTAGTGGGAAAATTACATTATGGTCTTAAAGATAATTAATTAATATTGTAAGGTCCTTTAAAATTTCAAAATTACTTCTAGATTTTAAGAGATCTATCAGTAATATAATGCTATTGTGAAATTACAAAGTTACTCTAACTTATTAGTGGTTTTTGTCAATAACAATGTATTGAACATGTTAATGTATGTTAATAAAGCTTTTTCAGCGGTTAATTAAGACATCGTAACTCGTTAATCACGACACCTCTGCTTGCCAATATTTCTCTTAATTTATTAGTGAAGCAAAGGGATAATTTCATAATTACATAATATTATTCATCCTTAGGTCCCTTGGAATCTATTAGTAACTTTGAGATTTTAAAAGACCTTCTTGTATTAATTTGTCCTCTTTAGGATTTGAGCACAATTTTCCCATATTTAATTGTTCACAAGTATTAAATCCCAAAAAAAAAAAAATCTTTAGAAATTTGTTTATCTCTCAACACAATTTATTATTAAGAAATTTTTTTCAAGGATTTTGATGCAATTTACCATTAGCGATACTATTTTTCTTTAATTGTATGTAACATGTTTAATAATTATATGCAAAATGAAATACATTTACTTATAGCCTTAGATATTGTATTATGCATGGCTAAAAAACAGTTGTAGCAGGTGAAGATGAGCTGCACCTCTCAACAAATTTCACAAATTTCACAGCTGAGAAATTTTTTACTTGGCCACCAAACATGCAGTTAAAATTTTATTATGTATTTTGTTTTCGTCATATTAGAGTCCACCAGTAGTATTCTTTGATTTTGATTTTTCCAAAATAATAAAATTTCTTTCAAACAAATGTACCCTGTATGAGCACTTTTCTCTGCAATCAGTGAACCCAACATTTTGTTTTGGCTTAACTTAAATTAAGGAAAATAATAATAACAATAATAGCAGTAACAATAGCAACAACGAACAAATGGGGTTCTTGTATTTATGTTGCCAAAGAAAGTATGGTTTGTTACAATTGAGAGAAGAAAGACAGCACAAGACGTGAATGAAGAAATTACAAGGAAAGTGATGAGTGAATGGAGGAGCAACTTCTAAAAGACCACCACCTTCCTATCTCATCACTACTATCTTGCTTGCTTGTAATTTGCCCACCATGTTGTTTTCTTGATGCTGCAAATTGGACTCCCTCTCCTGTTATTTTACTTCTGCCATTGCATTTGTTGCTCATAGACTTCATGGGTTTCCATTGCTTCCTTCTCTCCATCTCCACACTCACATTGCTACTCATTGCCTCTTTATTCTACATTTCACATGACCATAACTTAAAACCAACTTACCTTTTGAATATAAGATCTCAACCTACTTTCTCTCCAAAATTTATAATTTTGTCCCTAAAGTATCCCTACTGATTACACATAGTAAGGGGGTTTCCATCGAGAGGTAATCCAATCTACATGATTAAAGAAGGTATTTCAGGAAAATCAACATACATTTATTACAAAAAGCTAAATTACTATTCTTAATAGTTGCAAATTAGTAATCTATCTTTTATTTTTAACATTTTGTATTTTACAACTCACAAGCTTTAGTTATGCTATTCTTCTGGATTGACCAGGAAGGAAATTCGGAAATGTGAAAAGTTATCTCTCATACTTTTAAATTCACAATAAAATACTTTCACTTATCCTAAATATAGGAGTTATACAAAATTTAAATTATCCTAAATATAAAACTCCAATCTACTTTATGTAATAAACTTTTAAACTTTTCCCACTTTACCCCTATCAATTACACATGCAAGTTTCCATCAGAGATAATTCCAATGCACACGATTAAAATGATATTTATGGAAAACCAACTCATTTATTACAAATAACTAATGTGACCATTAGTTATCTATCTCTTATATATATTAAAGGTTGATTGACCAAAAACCAGAAGTAGAAGTAGAGGTGATTGACTAACCTGGCTCTCATATCTGTCATCACTATCAGTGTCTTCTTTCACATATCTGTCTTCTTCCAAATCTTTGAGTCGATCTAGCTCTGGCAAAATGACAGATCCAAGATTTGGTCTGTCACGTTTCCTCAATTCACAACATTTCAAAGCCAACATAGCAAGTGATAAAGCCTCTTCAACAGGCCAATCTGTCACACTTGGATCAAGCACCTCTGGGAATTTGCCCGTTTGGATAGCCTTATCAACCAAGTGAGACAAACCCATAGGAGGCTTTGCTGTAATAATCTGAAGCAGCATTACACCTAACGAATATATGTCTGATTTCACACCCAACAATCCTGTTCGTTGATACTCTGGATCAATATAGCATATTGTACCAGCTGCTGCTGTCATACGATATTGAGTGGTTTTATCAGCCACAGATGGAGGAACAAGCCTGGCCAAACCTACATCACTGATCTTGCTCTTGAAGTTCTTGTCTAGGAGTATATTCGCCGGCTTGAGGTCTCGATGCACCAGCGGTTCAGGCCTTGTTTGGTGAAGAAAGTGAAGGCCAGTGGCGATTTCTGCTGCGATCTGGAATCTAAGTTTCCATGGGATTGGCGGGGTGTTATCTTTCTGGAAGAGACGGTCTTCTAAGCTGCCATTTTCTAAATATTCGTACACTAGGCATCCATACTCTGGGCAAGCACCTAGGAGGAGAACCATGTTGGGATGTCTTATGGTGCTCAAAACTTCAACCTGCATTGAAATAATCAAGACAGAAGATAACTCAGGCTATGATTATTCATAATCCTGATATCTACTAGATACATGAGACTATTGAACTCAACAAATAGAACTTTAAGCTTATGGAACAATTCCCTGAGGTTAGCTAAATTATATGGTTTGACAATAAGATATAAAAAATAATTTTGCAGTCTATTTATTTGAGTGAATACACTTAACTACGTCACCTACTTGTGCAAATAATACACCCTATAGAGGTGCAATGTAGTTGAGAAAACAGGTAACAACTTTTTCTTTTTAAATACTAGTATTTGATATTTTATACTACCAACTAATCCAGTTCAACTATTATTAGCACCACACAAAAGACATCTCACTCTATGGAAGTTTTTCTATTTGCAAGGTTTGAACACTTAATCTTACTTAAAGAGGTGTTGAGTTCTTTAACCTGACCTCCATTGGTGGCATCTGGTTCTTCTTCTATAAGATGAGGAGCACTCAGAAACTGTTCTAACTACTGAATGACACATAATATGGCAAGAGGAACTATAGTTTTAGTCAACATAGACTAGGCCTTTCTAACAGTCACGCATTATGCTGTGCTTGATATTTAATTCTATGAGGTCAAATTTTCACAGAATAACAACTTTGTTTCTTCATGGATATTTGAGTTACCCTATTAAGGAAAATTATGATTACCTCTTGAAAAAATTGCTTCTCCCCAGATGCTATGTCTGGCCTCAAGACCTTGATGGCAACAACAGTGTGATCAAGCTTCCCTCTAAAAACAGGTCCATAACCACCTTCACCAATTTTCAATGAATTGTCAAAGTAGTTTGTTGCAACCTCAATTTCTGAAATATAATATCTTCTGCATCGGATAAAATTCTGTGCAAGTGCATTAACTGCTTTCATCTTTTCCTCTTCCTCAAGCATAGCTTTTGTTTCTGCCTGCTTTCTCTTCTCGGTCTCCATTTCTGCTAGGAGTTTTGCCATTTGTGCTGACTCCAGTGCAGCCATGGTTTTCTCTCTTTCTACCTCTGTCAAAGCCAATGCAGCCTCTTCAGCGAGCCTAGCTCTTTCTAGGTTGCGTCCTTCCTCTTCCCTAATATGTTCAAGCATCGTTACCTGAATGACAAAATAACAGTCTTTTTAAGTTTTCTTGTTTAGCAGTTTATTCTAAAATCCATCATATATCACTAGAAATTATAATATGAAATTACCTTCTTTTTTGCTTCAAGAGCTTCTTTGCATGCTAGACTATACTTCTCCATCGTTTTTTTGAGTTGCAGCTTCAATTTCCTTATTTCCCTCTCCAAGCCTTTCTGTCCAATAATCCATCCAAAAGAGGAAAGCAACGTGTTAACAATTCCCTTAGGATGGAAGCTAATTAAAAAATCTGCAGGCTATAGGAGTAAAAGTTATTTTTTTTAGATTTAAACCAACTTTTTCTATTGATTGAAGATGAAATAAGCATCAGTGGTGACAATCAATAAAAACTCAAAACCTCACCATCATACATACTTTAAAAAAAAAAAATACAAACACAACATGAAGTTTCACATAAGGCTAAAATTTACATAATATAAACCTAAAAAAATTCAAACAACTGAAAATGGCTGACATATAAAAACTTTAAAGTTTCGCAGTATCTTGGCATATGTGCTAAACATCAATCCTAATTTTAAAGTTTTATTACTCAGTGATCCACTGTTTTAGTGTACAGTCACATACATACCCATACAACTACTCAAGCGATTCACTACATCCCAAATATGGAAAATACGCCACAATTACACATCCTTGAAGGATTGAAACTTTGATATGATGAAAATACTCGAAAGTCAGAATCTATAGCTACTTGGCTGAGGCTCTAAGACTCAGAATGAACACTCCCTGAACCATCCGCTAAATAGTACTATCAGGAAGATTGGGGATCTCACCTTTGATGATATATGCTTAGAAAAGCAAATAACTTTGTGGTCTAGCTTGCTCATTAAGCTTGCCACATGGACTTTGCCTTTAAGATTTTTAATGACCCTCCCTTAAGATGTAAGGATATTTTGGTCATAATCTTCCTCAATTTTGTTTTTCTTTGCACAGTTCCACACAAAGGTTAGTGCCCTGATAAACTAAATGATTCGCTTTTGACTACTAGCAATTCTGAACTAAAAGGTCTTTTTCGATTTGCTAGGAATTGCTCAAGGATCTTAGGTATACTGGCTTGACATCTATATGAGTGATTGCGTCTAATTGTTTTGAGTTTTCACAGCGACAGTCTAGCGTCTTCATCAAATGCTCAATATGAATGAGTACCAAACCCAAATATCCTGTGTTAGTCCTTAAAATCAGAAGAAGAAGAAAGGTTGTCTCATTGTGTTAAAGCACCAATATATATAGAACATATTCAAACCTCATCCATCTATAATGGTCTAGATTGGTCATCGTTGAATCACACCTAATCTTTGGTATGATAATGCAACAGATATATCAAATCAATATAAGCACCGAATGATCCTAAACTAGAGTGGTTCTGTCACACTAAAAAGTAGTACTTACTGGGCTTTTTGAATGTAGGCTGCTGCAACTGTCTGAACTCTTGAATACTTCTTGGTTTTCGAGGAACTTTTCATTTGATTGAAAACTATTAGGCCCTGACATATCACTAATGAAGGAATATGGATTTTGATCTTGTTCTGGTGAATCAGCTGAGACATTTGATTCATGCTGGACATTATGTGTAGAAGTATGATTAAAATTATTAAATGCTCCATCAAGGCTCAAGCTTTGTCCACGCCGATGGATCCTGACCGAGTCTCTGCATAAACAAGAGATCATCTAAGTGCCATTTAAATATTATTTAATCAGGGAGTACATCACCAACGATCAGACAAGCAAGAAGTTCTAGGAAACAATTAACTCAGAATGATCTCTGCATGCTTTCTCTCTATCCTTTAGGTGATAAGAGAATTTAAATCACAACAGAATAAAGCTACCACCCATTTCCCACCATCATGCTCCATGAATTTTTTGAGTAAGAATTAAAATCTCAGGAAACTAATCACCGTAATCTGCGATCAAAGTATTGATATTTTTAAACAAAAATATTACTAATATCAGGTATATATACCTGCTTTCTTCTTCATCAGAATCTGGGATGCTAAGAAGCCTAAGTGAATAATCAACCTGGAAATTTCCTCTTTGACTGTCTCTCATGGTTTTAGGGGCTGTTATGCAACGATTTAGATACCGACCTGTTGGTTTGAAATTTTGTGCTTTTCCTTTTGATATAACGTATACTGAGCAGGACTCAGGCAACGACTTGAGTAAGAAAGTTGGGACATCTGCCTCTTTGAATTTCCTGCAGTTAAGAACAGGCAAAATTATTGATCAACCGAGCTAATTCTCGTGTAGATTAATCAAATCAACGACCTAGCAAGTATAATTTGGCCTCGACCAAAGAAGAGTCATTTCTCAAATTGCTAGTTTTTTGCATCATTCATTAATGTTCCACTTTTCTTTTTCAATATCTTCTAGTAATACATTGGAAAAACCAAACACCATATTCATTTTATAGACAGCCATGTATAACTACGCATTACATGCTTGCCACGGCAAGGATCCTCTACTGCCCCACTCTCTGACGCCATTTGTAATGCCCCAACATCCCAAATAATAATTTTTTCTCTCTTGATCATCAGATTCTATATAAAATGAATGACACTTTAATGTTTCACAGCCAAAAAATGGTGCAGTTTTAAATAAAAATAAATCCCCATTTTAGGGTATTTTTCTTTGAAAAATTACACAAAAACATCAAAACTGCATCATTTTTCGCTTGTAAGATATCAAAATGTTACTCATTTTACATAGAAACCAACAATCAAGAGGCAAAAAACAGGAAAGTAGTGAGTAATAGAGAGAGGGCCATTAGAGATCCCTTGCCCCATCAGTTACCATGACATGTTTGCTTGTGTGCGTGTGTGTGTGTGTGAGAGAGAGAGAGAGAGAGAGAGTCATACATTGAGAAGGACCTCCTAAGAATATTACGCTGAGAAGCACCAACAACAACGTTTCTGATGGAGTTGTTAATGATATAATAAGAAAGGGCGCTTGGAACATCAAGGTCATGCAGAACCAACTCCTTTGCTTGTATCTGAAATGTTCAATGGTTATAAACACAAACCAATCATATCTAAAACACATGCTTATTATATGCATGCTCTTCAATCTAGTTTGTGGGGAATATCAAATGAGATAAATGTAAGTGTTGAAAGTGTTTAACTCTCTGGTCTTAAAAGTTAATTGTATAGATTAGCACACACCCCTTTCCGAGCACAGTATCCTCTAAAGGGAAGAAAAAATTGATGCATTTCTTCTCCCGATGGAGGGACGCCTTCTTTATGGGCAACATCATCAAAACTATCTGCACAAAAAAATTGGAAAAATAAAAAAGGTGTGTTTAGTCAGTTGGGCAGATAAAATCTATTCTCACATCTTAATCAGAGACATTTTCACAAACACCCTATGGGCATATATGAACATTGGAAGAAACACATAGAAACACACCCTTCGTGCATCACCCGTTACAATTAACTAAATAAATAAAACCAAAATCTAAAGGGTTTTTCTACCATTACTGAAGTATATGGATTTTCTCTAGGGTTCAAATAGGGAACGTTGGTGATAATGATCATGGTGATTGAGGATGAGAGACAGAGAAATGGAAAAAAAGGTGCCAACCCATGTGTGATCAGATCAGTAGGGTAAAATCTATTCACACGTTATTATCAGAGACATTATCACAAACACTGTATGAGCACATATGAACAAAGAAACATCAACGTCATCTGCACACAAAAAATGGGAAACAAAAAAGGCTGTCATCATGCCATGTATAATCACAAATTTCAACCAGAAACATTTTCTCAAACACCTTTAGGCATATATGAAAAGAGGAAGGAACACATCAAAGAACACCAAAAATTACAATCACCCAAATGACAAAAAACCAAATCTAAAGAGTTCTTCATGTCTTGAATATAGTTGGGTAAAATCTATGCACACATTTTTGTCAGAGACATTTTCACATACAACATATGAGCACATAACAACAAAGGAAGAAACATCAACATCATCTCAACACAAAAAACAGTTAGAAAAAAAAAATAAATAAATAAAAGCTGTCAAGCCATGTATGATCAGTTAGGTAAAATCAATTCACACATTTTTATCAGAGACATTTTCACAAACACCTTATGGGCACATATGAAAAGAGGAAGAAACACACCAAAGAACACCAAAAAATTACAAGTACCCAAATGACATAAACCAGATCTAAAGGGTTCTTTTCTTCATGCATATGAAACATTGTATTGATGATTTGGGGATGACAGAGAAGAATACCTACGGGGATGAAATCCATTGGTAAGAACATGAATGAGGGTACATGAATTCTTTACAAGCTTCCCCACCGCCCATTTGACTGCATATTGGCTGTTCTTATCCTTATCGATGGCGATCACCGTCGATCCGGCCACCTCCGACGTGGCGGCGGGCCCGCATTCTCCGGACCTGAAAGACGTCAGCGAGAAATCCATCGGCGGCACCGAACAGCCACCGCCGGCGCCGGCCGACATGGTGGGTGCCGACGAGGAAGAGGAAAATCAATATGAATATGAACAAGTTTCTTTCTTTCATTTTTTTTTTGGCCCATGATGTTCTTATTTATATGCTTGCGAGGCCGTATTTACTATAGTTGGCGGGAAATGTCCGAAGAAAAGATCGTTAATTAACTAACTTTTAAATATGGTTTTGACTTTTGACCAGCAACTATTCATTGGCTTTGAACAGTGGAGATGAAGTGCATCCGATAAATTAATTAAGAGTGCAATATTAATAACTCATACATATATATATATACACATATTTGTTCTAAAACCAATTTAACTTACCTATAAACTATTGTATAATTTAATTACATATAGTACTCTCTTCGATCCTAAATATAAAACTTATTTATGGAGATTAGCTTGTTCCAAAATATAAGATCTCTTTCTAATTATTTTATTTTTCCCCAAATTATTCCTATGAATGCCCCTCTAAAATAAACAACCTAGAGAGTGAGAATGGGGATAAAGGTAGATGGTTATGGTGCATTAGTAGTATCATGTGATTTTAACTAACTTAACTATCATCTTTAATCTTATCAAATTAGGTAAATAGGTCTTATATTTAGGACTGGAGGTAGTATATGTTAAAATTAAGTGGTTTACTTGACTTCATTTATCTCCAGAAAAAAAGTCAGCTTGATCTTATAATTAGGACCGGAGGGAGCATTTTGATAACTAATGATCAAATTTAAATGAGTAAATAATCCTTTAATATCATTGTAGTTGTATTTAAATAAGGGAAAATTAATTACAGGTCCCTTAGAAGAAATTTAATTAAGATGAGATCCCATGAAATTTTTTATTTAAACTAAAGTTCTACGAAATCATCTTATTAAATTGAAGGCCCTAGTTCTGGCATCATTTGATCAAAAGTTGTTACTATCCCGCCAAAAGTTATTAGTGATTAAAGTTGTGAATGTTCTTATTGATACCGTTGTTATACATGTCTAAAAAGTTGTCACCGTGTGGGAAAATATTGTTAGTTATTAAGAATTTATAACAATTTGGAATGATACTCGTAATGTTATTACAAATACCCAAAAATTTGTTATCGTCTGGCTTATCAGTAATCAACAATGTAAACTGTTAGCCACTAATAACTTTTGGCCAGAACATAACAACTTTCTGGTCAGAACTATGGATCTCAGTTTAATAAGGTAATTTCGTGAGACCTGTAATTAATTTTCCCTTTAAATAAGGCTAAAATTTACAATACTTTTTATACGCTGAGTTGTATATAATCCTATTCATGATTTTTTGTTCGAATATCCTCGTAATGATATTTCAAAGTTTTAATTAAACTCCATTGAGATTTTAATTTTTTTTACATTAATCTCCTGTAGTTAAGTTAGATTATAGTATCATGTAAAAAAAATTTAGACTATAATATAAAAACATTGAATTTTAAGACATTTGCATATAATCCCTTCATATTTCAAAATTTAATTCTTTTAGAAGAAAATTTTAATTTCTTTTTAATTGTAAGATACCACATCATTTCATTCATCTAACATGAAATTTTTTACTGGTAATGTAACAACAAAATCAACAGCATAAGGTAATGTCAAAAATTAAACAAATATTAAATTTAAACTTTGTAATATCTGGCAACTTATATGCTAGTGATCCAAAATTCGCCGGGCCTACTCTAACCTTTAAATAATGTGTATTAAGTTTATTTTCTTAAAAGTCATTTTATTTGAACCCCTAATTAAAGGTGTTTACGTTCAGTGCTCAATCCTACCATGTTTGCCTCTGCTTCGAAGACAAATGTGCACAGGAAAAAAAAAAAAAAAAACTCCTTTTATTCTCCCTCTTCATTTTTACCAATCTCTTTGTAAATTTATTTTGTTGTAATTGATGATTTTGGGTATAATTGAAAAGCAGATTGGAAAGTCAAAATCATGTTTTCCTTGAAAAGTATGCCACATTCTTTATACATGTTTAAATCAATTCCGAACCCAAAACAAGGTTACTTTATAAGCTATCAAACACTCATATTCATTTCAAGCATCTAGAATCTTTTAGTTACATTTTTTTCCCTTTCTATCTTCCCTGAATGCAACAAATGTGGCCATTTCTGTGAAGCCAGGGGATCCAGATTTGAAAGCAACAAGTCATTGAAGTTTGAATTTGATTCACACAAGGCTCTGAATGGACACAAAGGACCCAACAAGTCATTTCGGTGTGTTTGGATTACCGTTGGAGAAGTGACTTTTTTTAGAATGACTTTTTTTAGAAGTGACTTTTGGATAAAAGTCATTTGTGTGAAGTGATTTATGTTTGGATTTGTGATGATAGAAGTTACTTTTTTTCAATATGACTTTTAGAAACATGTTTGGATGATAATATTGAAAAGCACGTTTAGATGAAAAATTACTAAAAAGGGCATTATTTTCATTAAATAATACATATATAATATGCATATATTCTTATTAAAGGCTTAGTTTCTCCCTTATTTTCAGGACAATAATTTTAAAAAATAATATTTTTCGCTCAATGGAGTATATTGTGGGAGAAAGTAGTTAGAAATTGTTATGGTAAATTTTTAGAGATAAAAAGAAAATTTTAGATTAAAAGAAATTATCTTATTTGAGAATTTTAGGGGTCTAACAGTCTAATTTTCCTACCCACTTTATTAAATAATACATAACAAAAGGTGTGAGACCCACTAGAAGTCAGAAATCAGAAGCCAGAAGTAACTTTTTTTTGCTTTTGACTTTTCACGTTACAGAAGTCATTTTGGACCAAAAGTCATTCTGAAAATAAGACAAACCAAACATGTTTTTTTTTTTAAATTTGACTTCTCCTTTTTTAACGTGCTTCTGGGCTGCGGAAGATCCAAACATGCCCAATATTATTTGTATTAAGAATTCAGATGACCCACTTTCGGAAAGATATGACAAGCCACTTCCATTTTTTGGGTGTGGAATTGGATGGATTCCAAAACTGATTATATATTTGCAGGATATTTTTACGCTTTCTTTCTTACATTCTTCTCTTTATCTCTTGCATAGTTTAATAATTTAAGGTTTTTCTTTTTCTTTTTTCTCACCAGCCTTCTGCTTGGACTTGTATGCCCACTGATATCTTGTGCCGCAATTCTCTACTTTAGCAATTACCACATGAAAAGTCCAAGAGAGAGAACCAGACTAAGCTGTTTCTGCCATAGTTGTAAGTGTTTTCAATGTATTTCTTGTCAGAAGTTCTGTAAGAAGATTTTATTTTGTGTATCTGTTGAAACTTTTTTCTTGCCATTATCAGGAAGATCACACTCTGTATTTTTCTCTTATATCAAATGGTATGGTTTTTGCAGGCTCTGATTTTTACAATTGCTGGACTGATTTTTTTGGGTGTGTTAATCTTATGACTACAGTTGAGAAGAATGAAGGTATGGGCTTTTTGGTTTTTTTTTTTTTTTTTTTTTGGGGGGGGCGGGGGAGGTCTGGTTTGACTGTGAATTATCTCTATGTAAAATTTGTCATTTTGTGCTCATGAAAATGGGGCAACTTTAATATAATCAGAATCAATTTTTCCCCACTTTGCAAAGAAATTATTCATTTTTATGTCAAGGAAAAAGGTAACTTGGTCAATGATGACAAGGTAGCAACTTACATGCATGGTTTTCCTCTTCTTTTTATGATAAGAATTTAGTTGGATGAGTCTTGAGGTTGCTTAAGTCGGTTGAGGCATGCGTAAGACTCAAAGAAAAGTACATGCAAATAGTTCAGCAGCAAATTTTCACATTATTAACCAGACTTGATCTTACAATCTTATGAGTTATGCGCAGAATCTTTATCAAATGGATTCAACATTTGTTAGCCAATCAAACCTTATTTTATTATAGTAAAATTAAAATAAAATATCTGTGTTTGTCTATGAGAGAGTTGGCCTCTATTTTAGGAGGAATTTAGTTTTACTTATTTTAACTGAACCTATGTTGCACAAAGTAAATACATAAGAATTTGTGGTGTAAAGCACAAAAGTATTAAATTTTTTTTAAGTGAAGGCAAAGAAGAACTCATGCTTAATGAGATCAAGATTCTTCCACATCGCCATGAATCTCTGCTATCCCATCTCACAGAAGTCAACATTCATTTGTCCATGGTGAGCTTATATTTGATAAGATGAAGATTCTTTCACAACGCCAATCAACAAGAACTAAAAAAGAAAAACTTGAACCTAGGAGAAGTCAAAGCAGGGTTTATATTACAAATTTTATTGCCTTTAACCTCTTATAATTAAAACACCACCACATTCCACCCAATTCATCTTATCCAAAGGTATTAAATGCTCAACTCAATAGCGACGAATTACAAAGCGGAAGCTCCAATATAGAGCACCTTGATGAACATTTAGGATGTAAAACTTGAAGTTAATTAGACAACATTGCCTAATGACCCAAAAAAAAAGAAAAAGAAAAAAAGAACCCAACAAATAAAGGACACAAACAGCAAAACTAACCTAGTGTTTTGGTGCCTTATTCTGCAAATACTTCTGCAAAACATCCATAATTGACCCAAAATCAGCCTTCACTTGCACTGGCGGGTTAGCGAATTGGCAGGCCATGTCCTTAATATCCTTTGAATGATAATCAGTTTTCGATTGCGTAAACTTCAAACCATGAGCAGTACTAACTACCACAGTCCTATCTGTAGGCCCTATGATCCCCTTTTCCCTTAACTTAATCAATGAGCTCAAAGCAACACCAGTATGAGGACATATAAACATGCCAGTAGAATCCGCTTGAGCCATAGCATCCATCAATTCTTCTTCTGTAGCTTCCTCAACAATTCCATTTGAGTTCTTCAATGCATAAACAGCTCTATCTATAGAAACAGGATCACCAATCTGTATGGCAGATGCAAATGTAGTGTTTGCCTTCACAGGCTTAAATTCTTTCCACCCTGACTTAAAATACAGATAAAGTGGATTAGCATTTGCTGCTTGAGCACAAACAAGCCTAGGAATCCTATCAACTAGTCCTAATTCCTTGCACATTTGAAACCCTTTATAGAATGCATAGATGTTCCCAAGATTCCCTCCTGGAACTATAACCCAATCAGGCACCTGCCAATTAAACTGCTGCAAAATCTCAATAGCTGCAGTTTTCTGCCCTTCTAATCTCAAGCTGTTCAGAGAATTAGCCAAGTAAATAGGCAACTCAGCAGTAACCTCCCTGATCAAATGCATACACCCATCAAAATCAGTATCAATGCTCAACACAAAAGCACCGTTTGCAATAGGCTGAACCAATTGAGCCATGGAAATCTTATCAGCAGGCAAGAAAACAATTGATGGGATCCCAGCAGAAGCACAATAAGCAGATAAAGCAGCAGAAGTATCCCCAGTGGAAGCACAGCCAACACCCACCACAGGCCTATTCATCCTCATCAACCTATTAACCTGACTAACCAAAACAGTCATACCCAAATCCTTAAAACTCCCAGTATGACTAATCCCACAATGCTTAACCCACAAATCATTCATCCCCAAAAACAACTTCCCAAACCTCTCAGCCCAAAATAAATTAGAATTCCCTTCAAACGCACTAACAATATCATCATCATCAATCTCAGGTAAAACCCATTCTTTCTTACTCCAAACCCCAGAACCGTACGGCCATGTGGTTCTACCCACACGAGAATCAAAAAGGGATCGCCAATACTGACCATCATATTTCTTCAAAGCCTCCATGTCATGCTTCACATCGAGGAGCCCACCAGATTGTGACCGATACACGATCTCATCAAGAGAGTAAAATTCATTAGATGAAGGATCGGCATTGAAAGGTACATACTTTGCGGAAAATTTATGTGGGTATGTGACAGATTTGCGTCGAGCCTCATCGCGGATGTTTTCTTCGGCTGGTCGGCGATTCTTTGATGAAACCGCAGGTGGGTTTGGCGGCGATGAGGTGTTGGTGTTGTTGTTGAGAGAGAGGGGTTTGGAGGATTCAGGTTGGGATTGAGCTTTGACAATAAAGATGGGTTTGGGTTTACAGTTGAAGGAGAAAGGAGAAGAGTGAAATAGTGAAGAAGGAGAAGGAGAAGGAGAAGACGCCATTAGAGAGGAAGTGGAGAATTCTGTGTTGGTGTGAGTGGGTTTTATCATGATGGAAACAAGTGGAAATATATTTTCAGTGGCAAGCCGCCGCCGCCGCCGGCTGGAATAATTAATTAATTCAATTTAATTACTGTACCCTTTTAATTAATTTAATTAAATTAAGGATGTTAGTTATATCCTCCGGTCCTAAATATAAGACCTATTTGGGGAAGTGGGTTTGGTTCTAAGTATAAGACCTTCTCCTAGTTGTTCTAAATTTTTCCTCAAATTATCCCTATGAATGCTCCTCAATAATAAACGCGTAAGAGATGTGGGGATAAAAGTAGATGATTATGGTACATTGGTAACATCATGTGATTTTAACTAACTTAACTAGCATCCTTAATCTAGTCAAATTAGATAAATAGGTATTATATTTAGGATCGGAGGGAGTATTAATTAATATGTTTTATTTTTTATAAAACACCCAAATCATTTTATATTATTCTCTCCCCCGTCTCTATCTTCATTATCTTTGAAAGAGCACAAATATGAGTAATTTGGTAAGGAATATAGAAAAATTAGAATTAGATCATATATTCATGACAAGGACCAACTTCCCATATATGTCTTATATTTAGGATCGGAGGGAGTAATTAACGGGATTAGTATAATCTTTTATCTATGAAATTTGCCTTCATTTTATTGTGGTAGTTTTACTTTTTTCAGTTTTGGTCAAAGTTTTGATTGAAATTTAAAAGATTAAAATTAAGCAAACTTCATGGACTAAAGATTATATAAATTAAGTAAGATTTATCACAGAAAAAGTTAAAATTGTATGTCATTCCCTTCTTGTATTACCTACTCCAGGGATAAACAAATGGGGAAATTAGGGGAAGTGCCAAGAAAAAAAAATATATATTTATTGTAGAGAATTATGAAACTTGTAATCATTCAGACGGATGGAATAATACAATACAGGTATAAAAGGCTAAACTAGTCAATCCCGTAACTAACCTCTAATATTTCTTTTACTAACTGCATACCAAGCATCCAGCCTTTTTAGTGAGTTTCATCATTTCCTGTTAATCGGATAGACGTTGCACCTTGTTTGCTCACAAGATTGAAAAACCCAGCCTAAATCACGGGCTTGAAGAAAAAACACGTTCCATATATTCATAATAGGTGTCTATCCCTTTTTCCTACAGGTTTAAACACATGTTGCATGATTCTTACAAGGGAAGAAAATGCTGCCTCCACTTCTCAATATAAGGGCCGGTTGTTTTTTTTTAAAAAAAAAAAGATTAAAAAAACTATATAAGTTATTAATTACATATATATACTAATTGTTTTAATTATATTTAAGTCTATAAGTCTGAGAATCAGGTTAAAGCCTACTAGATTAAGTACCTGCCTTTTGGTGTTCCATTTCTTGTTCCCGATGGTGGACCAAGGTAGAGCTTAGCCCTTGCCTTCAATAGGAAGTATTTATATTGAAATTTTATCTCTGTCCTAACCATCCTTATAGGAGGGATTACTCACACACCCAGACACCACGCACACACTTCCCAACCTTGTGAGATTTGATCCCCCAACCTCCTGTACAAGAGGAGTGGGGTGATGCCATTTGATCCAAAGCTATTTATAACATAAAGGACATTTAGGGGTTTCGACATGTAAAGGGCAAATTCCACCGTCAATTAAGACTGAGTTTTGTGCATTCACTTATAATAAAACACTACTCTTTCCTGTGTTTATGCTCCATATGATTAACTGCCAGAAAAATAATAAATACAACTACTTTAAATGATTTATTTAATTTTTTTTAAGATCATAAAAAAAATCAACACACCGTTATATTAAGAATTAGATGTAGTACAAATTTAATGTTAGACAAGTTAGATTTTAGATTTCACCAAAATTGAAGAAAGATGATTTCATCAACTAAACTGACTTATCACAACTATCCAAATTTAAGTAATCTTAAAATTATTCACATGTTGGCAAAGAGGGGAAAGGGGGAACATCATAAAAGCTAAAGCATAAATATTTGCAGCAATACAAGATTCGAGTCCCTTTACAAGATTTGGCTACGAGAGCTCTAATGGTGATCGTCAAAAAATAAAGTCACTACACAATAATTTTTTTGATAAGGTGATATTCGAATACAGTCAGCCCATTTTGTAATTTAGTTAATCCACTATTAAACTAAGTATTAATGAACATTTTAGCCAATTTTTCTTTATAAAAATTTATCCACAAAAATGTATTAGCCTGATGGGATATCAAAGAAAATTTGGATGATGAATAAAAGCACTAACCTAACAATACCTTGCTCAATGCCAAATATGGACCCGCTCAATCTCTTCAATTTTTAAAACCATTTGGGCCAATAATAAATTGAGCCAATAACTTGGACAAACATGTCCATGTGAAAAAGTTTTAATCAATACATACAACTCCTAAGTCCTAATCCAACACAAATTACAGGTATAAAAAAAAAAAACCCAAACACAAATTTATTATAGATCTATTTCAACTTTGGATTTGGAGGGTAAATGAAATTGGTGAAAGGGGAACATTATTTGTAAAATATTTTTGCCATATTGGTAATTGCAAATTCCAAGAGATTAGATGTAGGGCTGCACATTTAACCTACCTACCTACCCGTTCAAACCTACTCTCGCCCAAACACAACTCGATATAGACAAAAATGAACCTAGAGCAATACTAGATATCACCTCGTCCGCTCGACAACCAGGCTGAATTGGAATTCGGGTTAGATATCAAGATCAATTAGTCTGGTCTGGCCCAATGATAATAATGATTTATAAACTATATTTTTAATATGTGTATATATATAATTTTTTTAATACATTAATTAGCAATCGGCGCCTTTTCTATGATTTAATATATATTTTTAATATGTATATGTATATATGAATTAATAACAATTTACTATGAATTTGTTATGAAGTTCTACCAAGTGGATCTCAATATGTACCATTTTGTTTATATAGTTATGTCATGCATTTTTTCATTGCATAAAACAATTTTTCTTAAAAAAATATTAGTGGCCCAACTGGACCAATCCAATAACCTAGTGGGTCAAATCCAGCCAAATCTTGGTCCAAAGGCAAACACAAAAGGGCAGGTTCTCAGACTAGCGGTCTTTTCTTGGGTATATGTGTAGCCCAGTCCAGTCCATTCTTTATGCAGCAGTAATTAAACGTAAGCTATTATTATAACACTATATTTATAGAAGAATGTCTTCTCCCAGTTTTTTTTTTTTTTTTGTTGGTAGAAAAAAGTTCCAATTATTCGATTTGAATAACTGGAGGTTTTCCTTTTTTTACAAGGAATTATTTTCTAGAACTTTTACGGCGTTTTGGGACAACATATTCAAATTTTCATAATGAATTATGTTCTTCACTATAATTTCTCCAATTGAGCAATGTAAGGAGTCAATATTGATAGACCAAATCCTATCACTGATGAGGAGCTTCAGCAATTTTCTTATTGATTTTTTGGGTCCAAGATTCTTTGCCCTACTAAATCAAGCACTATATGCTTTTATAGAAAAATTTCCCAGGTTAATACTCCCTCCATCCCATAATATAATGTCCATTTTTTTTAATGGTCTTGTCCCACAATATAAGCTCCTATTTGACTTTATTTGAGTAATAAATGTTTTTTTCCCATTTTACCCATGCATTAATTTTCCCACACATTCCCTTTCATCTTCTCTTCATAATTGCCCCTTTTCTTACTCAATATGATATATTTCCTACACATTTATTGTTTTTAATTAACTCTAATTAATTTTTTAGAAACTCGCAATTCGGTTAAAAAGACTTTATATTATGGGACGGAGGGAGTACTTATTTTATTTCATTACAGTTTTAAGAATTAGATGACGTGTCAGAATATGATTGGCTAATAGCCGATGGGATTCACGAGGCGTAACGCATTGGATCAGAATTCCAGCCCTGTCATGGATAAGGCGTTCCCACGTCAATAACGTACTTTCTGACACACTTCACTGAATAATAAATATAAAAAAAAATCTTCAAAACAAACAGTTCCCAGTTGGCACGTGTCAGTCTACCATGTGCCTTTCTCTCTAAAAATTACTCCCATCATTGTGGTACGGTATTTATGTTACATCATACTCCGTCGTCCGGTCCTAAATATAAGACTATTTTAACTTTTTTGTGGAAGTTAAGGAAGCAAATTAGACCACTAATTAGATTATATTTTAGTTTATAAGTAGAATAAAGTAGTTTTGAGGAAAAAAGATAACTATAGACAATTTAAAGTAATTAATTTTGTATCCTGATTTTTTTTTCAAAAGAAATAAAATAGTCTTATAATGAGAACCAGAGGGAGTACTTATTTTAACTAATTTAACTAACATATTTAATCTTATCAAATTAGTTAAATATGTCTTATATTATTTAGGAATGGAGGGAGTATTAGGTGATTAGTTACAGATAAACACATAATGACATATCTTAGGGGCTAAGGAAGTCAACTTTAATGATTCATATCATGCTTTGAATCTAAATTAGTCTGGGTCTGTATAATCGAACACTCTTAAAAATTAGCTGATAGATAAGTTTTTTCAACTTGAAATCTAACATATTTTTTTTAAAATTTCTGATCATATTAAAATTACGTCACACATTATGTGTTTGTGTCAAACCAAAATGGCATGTGAACACTTATGTCCGGACTTGCTCTTAATGTTTGAGATTTAGTACATTGAAAAAATGTTGCTCCCTATAATCCTAATTATAAGATTACTTTGATTTTTTTAGAGAAATTAATGATACAAAATAAATCACTTTAAAATGTTTATAGTTATCTTTTTTCCTCAAAACTAGTTTACCTTACTTATAAACTATCATAGAATACAATTACATGTAAGATACGTTAAAATTAAGTGGTCTATTTTGCTTCTTTACTCTTAACAAAAAAAAGTCAAAATAATCTTATATTTAGGACCGGAGGGAATATTACTATATTAAATATAACAAAAATCTACCTTGCTAAACTGTTAACAAGCTGGCCCTTGGGACCAGAAGCCTCTCCATTGCATAGCTCTCCACTTAGTATATCTACCATTGGAGTTGCTTTCAATAGTGGAGATATAGTAGAATTGGAAAATTATTATACAACCAACAATATATAGATAATAATATTTTTACCATTATAATATATACAAACCATTGAAAGCAAATCCAATAGTAAAGATACTAAGTGAAGAAGAAGTTGAAAGGAAATCCAATAGTAAAGATATTAGGTAAACAAGAAGTGGAGAGGATTTTTTTATTTTATTTTTATTTTTCTTTCACTATCCCAAGATAGGACATCTTTCAGACATATCAACCGTTCCAAACTAATCAAGGTCATGATTGCATGTACCTCGATGAGTTTTAACGTGCCTAATATAGATCAAAACCCTAACCTTAATTAAGATTAGATGAGCCCTTACCACTCAACGAAATGCTACCGAGTGTGGGGAGGAACGGTAATGTAAACAATTCTAGCAGGAAATATCTCCCACTCCCCGTTTCTCTGTTCTCCTCCGTACACCCTTACAGGTCATTCCGGTCGCCCATTTCTCCTCTCTCTCTCTCCCCATAACATTCTCGCTTGTAGGCGCATACTCTCTTCTTCTTCACTCATACACACTCTCAGTCTCTGCTCGATTGCTTCACCGTCGATGAGTGATGCCTTTGTTTTTCTGGCCATATATTAACCTATGGTATGATCCAGATTCCATTGTAGTGTTCTCTATGCTTACGTGGAAATGCTAGATCTGTTCATCGTATCTCATATTCGATCCAAAACCTGGTTCCACAAGAGGAGAAAATCATGTCACTTTTTTGATTCCTTGTGATTTTCCCTTTTAATTCGCAATCTATGGGGTTGTATTTGTATACTTGTATTGCAAATTGTACAGTTAGGTTTTTGGGGTCTTTAATGTTGCAATAGTACGGTTAGGGTTGTACATGATGAGTGTGGGTTGTCTGTAATGTTGGGGTTAGTGGAATTTGAAGGAGCTTAGGTTTTGTGTATTGTTCAGCTGAGAAAACTTTTGTGGGGTTAGTGGAATTTGAAGGAACTAGGTTTTGTGTATTGTTTCAGCTGAGAAAACTTTTGAGGGGTTATTAGGATTTGAAAGTGGCGAAGATGAGTTTGAGAGAGGCCGATGAAGAATCGGGTCAGGAGATTCATATTCCGGCCGATATAGATTGGCAAATGCTTGATAAATCCAAGTTTTTCTTTCTTGGTGCTGCCCTTTTCTCAGGGGTATCAGCTACCCTTTATCCTGTTGTTGTGTTGAAAACAAGGCAGCAAGTAGCTCAATCCCAAGTTTCATGCCTCAAAACCGCGATTTCATTGGTTAGGCTTGAGGGATTTAGGGCATTGTATAGAGGATTTGGGACTTCCTTGATGGGTACAATCCCAGCTCGAGCTTTGTACATGGCTGCCTTGGAGGTCACCAAGAGTAATGTAGGTACTGCTACTGTTGGTCTAGGACTTGCAGAACCAACTGCATCTGCTGTTGCCAATGCAGCAGGAGGTTTAAGTGCAGCCATGGCAGCTCAACTTGTGTGGACACCTGTTGATGTTGTGAGCCAGAGATTGATGGTTCAAGGTGGTGGGTGTAGTAGGAACCCTCACAATCACATGGCTAATTCGGCTCGCAGTTACGTCAATGGGATCGATGCCTTCAGAAAAATCCTCAACACTGATGGTCCTAGAGGCTTGTATAGAGGGTTTGGGATATCCATTTTGACTTATGCTCCTTCAAATGCAGTTTGGTGGGCTTCATACTCTGTCACTCAAAGGTTGATTTGGGGTGGAGTTGGGTACTACCTTTGCAAGAAAGATGATAAAAGCAATAATACCACAGCTGATAACACATTGAGACCAGATTCAAAAACAGTAATGGCAGTTCAGGGAGTTAGTGCTGCAATTGCTGGTGGTATGTCTGCTTTGATCACCATGCCTTTGGATACAATCAAAACAAGACTACAGGTTTTGGATGGTGATGAAAATGGCCGCCGGGGCCCAACTGCTATGCAGACAGTGAGGAACTTGGTTAAGGAAGGTGGTTGGACAGCTTGTTACAGAGGATTGGGACCTCGATGGGTTTCCATGTCAATGTCTGCAACTACAATGATCACTACATATGAGTTTCTGAAACGGCTTTCCACCAAAAGCCAGGAGGTTTTGACATGACGAAGGACAACAACAACAACAACAACAACAACAGGAGGGAGAAAGTGAAGATCTTTTCCCTCACCCTAAATAATGTTTGTCATTTTCTCTTTGCTTATGTTGCCCCTCCTTTTTGGCTTTTTCATCTTTTTTTTCCTTTGCAAAGCATGGCTGGCTGCTTGATATCAGTGTAACTTATTGCAGGTCATGTTATGTGTATATATATCTTGAAAATAAAAGTCTTCTTCTAACATACCAATGTGCTTTATAATATGCTTCTTGTAGATTTGGATGTCTGATATACTAACTAGTAACTACTCTGGTTTTAGAGGAGATTTTTAGATTGGGACTTCACAAGCCTTTCCTTGATGTTATCACTTATCAAAACTATTTCATCTTTTAATTGGAGTAAATATTTTAGTGATCTTATACTATAACCTATCAATGCCTTGAACACGAATTGTCTGGTATAGCCACCAATTAACCTCTGGATCTGGGTTTTTTCCCCACTAGTTTCAATGGGTGGATACATATGTTTCTGTGAAACAAATTCAATGCATATTTTAATGTTAGGTAGTGGAGAAGTACATTGTCGTTATCTACTCGGCCTGGGTTAGATATAGTGGATAACTTCTGTTAAATGGTGGGGACCAAATAGTGGAGAAATACTTGGGTGAACTTGGAGGTAGGTATATTACTTTTTTAATCAAAATATAATTCATATAGCTTTAATAAAAGGATACTCTGTATTTAAATTACTACAAGATGTCATTATAAAAAATTAAAATTAGACTATTATTGAGCACTTAGAGCAACTAGTAGGAGTTGTTTCAACTCGACCAAATGTCAAGGAATGCAGCAATTTTTTTGAACATCAATTGATAATATACAAAATAATACCAAGGGGTTCTTCAGCGGGTGTTTAAGCATTTTTTTTACATAATGTAAATTGTGGAATTTATAAGTTAGTATTATTTTGTATATTATCAATTGATATTCAGCATTTTCTTTAAGGTATGTTTGGTATGAGGGATTTGGAAGGGCTTGAGGAAAAATTTTTGTGAGTTGAATTTTTAAAAATTAAAGAAATTGGGTTATATTACTTCAAGAAATATAAGATGTAAGATAAAAGGGTAAGAAATATTAATTAGAAATTTTTAACTACATTTATCTAATTTTTGTAAATTCAAACTAAAATTTTTTTCCCTCCGTCCCATTTTCTCCCCGCACCCCCCAAATACCAAACAAGCGTCAAATCTTACTATTAGATATTTAGGCAAACAAACCATTCCAATGTCGGGGTTCATCACTGTCTTTCTTAGCATTCTGAAACTGTACGAAATATTTAAAATAGGAAAGAGTCTAATTAAAAAAAGAAAGTTTAAATGAAGTAAATAAAGTAAAAATAATTGAATAACAATAAAGATTAGAGACATTTATAGAGAATTAAAATATGGGAAATCTATTTTATACGCTACCATAATTAATGAACATATAATTTATGAATACTATCTCTGTCTCTTATAATTTTATATTATATAGTCTATAAATATATAGAGTGGTGTACATAAATTTACACGGATAAATTTAAGAACAGTTCTTACTATAAAATAAAAAAAATTCGGTATTAAATGTATTTTATAAGTATATTTGTTGAGAGTTGTATAGTGGTCCAGTAGGGATCTGTTGCAAACGTCGCTATTACTTCTATGGAATCTCGAATATATTAAAGTTACCCATACAAGTTTCATTACAAGCATCTGAGAAATCATTATTCTTTTCCACTCTCCACATGCTTGTGTTTCAGATTGATCTTATCACATTTTGAAATTCGGATATATGTACACATATATATAAAATAAAATCTAAATCCAACTCTCAGTCTTGTCTAGTTCTAAACAACTCTTATGAGTACTAATTAATGATGACTCCTTGTGAAAGATTCCAGGCAGTTCCAAGTTCCAACCAGATTAAAATATATGACAGGTTTGATTCTTTTATTGTCGTTTCATTATTAGTTATCTTTAGATAAATTTAATTACTTCTAGAATAAATTTATTTCATAAAATTAAGGGGAAACCTAGTTGCAGGCTTTACCACATAATTTAGGTACAATTTTAGTCTCTCCCACACCTATTAGGTTTTTGCGTCCATTTTATCCTGATTTCCAAATACTTGGTTCATTTTCTTTGTATTTAAAAAACAGACATTAATGACCTTAGCTAAAGTGATCAAACCAACAACCTCCCATTAACAGAAGGTTTGTTTCTAGTTTGGATCCTTCAATTAATGGAGGGGTCAAATTAAGAGATTATGGCTGTGAGAAATAAATTGCCCAACATAAATTACAAACAAAAATTCATATCATCTTCCAGAGGAGCTGGCCAGCGGCGAGGTCATAAATTGAGAACATGATTAAGAAAGCAAAATAAATTAGGACCAGATAGAGCCACAAATATAAAAACTTGTTATGTCAAAGCTCTTTGGGAAATAAATATATAGATACCTGGATTTTGTTCCCAGAGCATGGCTCAATAAAGATGACTACATCTTGCATGGAGTATATCAAATATCAATTTAAGTTCCGTGACAATTACACAGAAAATACCCACAAAGGGATCAAAATCTAGACATCCACAGGCAACCCTACATACTAAACAGAATAACTCTAACAAAAGAAACCCAGAAACTATGAACTGCATCTAAAAGGAAAATAGATAAGCTTGAGCAATTAAGGGATCCAATGCTCTAATCAGTAGAAGCCTTGCTTAAAGTCAGGGACGAGCCCTCTTGTTACTGCAAGATGGGCATTTGTATTGTTTGATATGCTCTGCCCTAGCTGGGGTGATCTTCACACATTTTCCATGGAACCATTTTTCACAGATGTCACAACAAATCCAGAATTCATCAGTACCATAATTCTCACCACATGCCCCGCACAAAGTCTCTCCATGTTCATCTTCATCTACTTCTTCCGGTCCTTCTTCCTCATCTCTTGATTGCATAGCCTTTGAATGCTTTCCCACAGATTCTGAACCTCGCTGCTCAATTATTCAAGAATTAAATGAGAAGACAAACTGGCTCAAAAGAGCTAAAGAGCACAAATATGATTACACCGCCTACTCAAGCAAAGGGCCTATATTTATATCACCCAGAATAAATTAGTTGTATACCCACAGAAGCCAAGAATCCTAACTTCAACCATGTCCTCAGTAAGTGTGATATCAATATACAGCAGTGGCTTAGCACAATCATAGTTAGATTTCCAATTTCTAGTAGTCAAATTCAAAATGATTATTACAAAACCTAAATGATAACAAATCCAGACTCTAGAATCTAACTTCTCTTAGATTTCAATCCGTTAAAGGGGAGAGATGACAGACTGAGCAGAGTAATTCTTTAAAGAAGATATACGAATAATCATTGGGAAATTGGAAGGCCTGGAGAATGGAGATTTATCCACAGTGAATCCCTCATTTGCTAAGTTTAAGAACTCATTTCATCCCTGTATCTAACAAGGACAACAGCTGGTCATAGTAAACTAACGCAAGTTATTCAACCCAAAGTTCATCTTGATAATTTTTAAAATTTTGAATGAATAACCACGATCAATACCTCAGTGCTTGCTTATCAACAAATTGCAAATGCAACACCCCATTAATTTAGAGCTTAATGAAGGAAAATTATCAGCCCATTCTAGCAACTCAACATCAGTTTTAAGTTTTAAACTCTGCATGTATATGTGTTTCTCTTTTTCCTTTTCACGATGTATGGTATGCCTCACAACAGGGATGATGAATTATCTTTTCCCTCCACACTTAAGGCAGTGTTTCGTCTACATTCAGCCCAAAGAATTCTTTAAATTTAATCCTTTTTATTTTATTTTCATATTCAATGCCCATAATTCTTTTGGTCTCGATCCTTGGGATTTTTGGTGATGGTATAAGTGTAACTACAGTGACAAGCCATTTTATCTTTAAGATAGATAAAATCCTCAATCCCCGTATTAAAATTAGATAGGATATCAGGGTCTTTCTTTACTTTTGATGAAATATCAAAGTCTTTATTAATTCTTGAAAACTTCCCAAGGATTCTCATATCAACACTTAATGCCTTGGACTAAAATAGTAACACCTCGGACAAGGTGATTTAATTTTATAGTGGATATGGTTGACATACTAAAACCCAAAGACCAACCATAGTTTATTCACTGCAACACAAAACACAAGTCTGCATGAATAAATGAAAATTTATTTATCATGAGTGTGAATAGAAGAAAATATCATTTACCGCTTTAGCGTTGGACTTTGGTTTACTGCCACTATGATTTGAACCTGAAGACTTCTCCTTAATTTGTTTCTTTGCAGTACCCGTAACAACTTCAAATACCGTTGGTAGTTCATTAATCATGTTGAAAAGTCTTTTCCTGCACATGAAAGAACCATTTATTGAAGTGTTTTGCGTGAAAAATAAGAATTATATTCTGATCATCCAACTCAACACAAATCCACAACCATCCCAAGGGTTCAAAACAAATGCACATTATATGGGGACTGAACAAGCAGATCCAATCTGGTAAATTAAAAGAACACTCGACAAGGAATGAACCACTGTACACATTATAATGAACATAAAAGCACAAACATTTACCCAAGGAACATATGATGAATTATGAAATATTACAATGCAAAGATCCAATGTAAATTGAGGTAATTATCTTTGCCTCTTTCCAAAGGCTGGCAACTGCTTCGGCAAAGAAAAGGGGCCCAAGTGAGGGAGGGGGAGAAACAATCACCAATGACCAATAATTTATAGGCATATAAATCATTTCAGATAAACTGAGATGCAGTCAATTAACCATTACAAGAAGAAGCAACAAGTAACTCCTCTACAAGGAGGTGGAGAACCCTCCATGACCAAACTGAAGAAATATGATGATAGAGACTAGGTAGCAGAATAAACCCAAAATACTACCGTGACCCAAAGAATCTGATGTTGACTTCTTAAAAAATTAACCTAAAAAGCAATGTTAAGTATAATTAGGAAAGTGTTCACAGAGCATGCTATACCTGTCAGCTCTATCAAACCCAAATCTGGCTCCAAAGTAGAAACCAATAGCAAGTAACCATGCGTCACTGTGGACAGCTACTAAAGATAACCAGTCTTTTTCCTGCATGCCATCCCTAGCAAAGTTTATTCCCAGCACAGGTTCTGGAAGTTCTGGAGGAACTTCTTCAGCAGGTAAATTCACTTCCCACTGCTCACTAGGATAACCATACAAGCACAAATTCTCCTTCTCTGAAAAAAGTTAACATCCATGGAGATAACAACAACGAATCAAATAGCTAAATATTAAAAGAAAGTCAGGACATGGAAACATCAAATTCTTCATTAACAATAATTTGCTCTAGCAGTTAGCACAACAATTTAACATCTTTGTTTCCAAAAATGTAAATAACATTTCCTTCCAAGAGGTTCTTGAGAATCATCATTTCCTTTAATCAAGAAATCCCTAATACCACACATGGCAAGCGACAAATAAGTGGCTCTGGAGCTAGGCTAACATGGATACAAGAATGTCTATTGTACATCCAAAGTTTCCCACATACATATGGAACAACACAACAATAGTCAAGGCTGGTTGCACAGATGATTATGTGGAATGGAGTTCAAGATGCTGCAAGAGTATTCAGGATTATTAGACTAAAAACCAATGAAAAGCATAGCTGTGATACCAATTTAAGGAGAACTCAGTTAAAATATTTCTTCCACTCAAGAATTGTAGTGAACTGGTGCATCAATTCATATATTGATAGGGCAACAAAAGTAATGAGTGAAAACCCAATAAAAACAAAATGTTAACCTTACATAAATGCAAAACACTTTTAAAAGTGATGAAGAATCAGTGGAATGTTATTAGAGTTTTAGTGAGAGGCTGAGACTACAGTTAACCATCAATTTACTGTTTAAAAATGCAAATGATGCTGCACAAAAAGACTTCACATGATGTGCCCGAAAATCAGCAACTCATTAAAAGATGCAGAAAAAATAAAAATACAAATGGAAGGTTAAGGAAGGTCAGGGTGTAGCTCACCAGGATCACATTGGTTGTAGAATTCCTCAACATCTGTAACAGAATAAAATCTATTTCATCCTCTATTATGATTTTTAAAAATCAAATATAAGGAAGATATTCTTTTCAGCTAGCACAGAATCAGTACAGACAAAAATAGGAACAACATTTATCATCTGACTCATCTGTGGCACCAGTTGGAGCTACATAGACTCATATTTCTTTTTATCTCTCATGTTTCCTCTAGATTTAGAAGCATACAAAAGACTCATATTACTTTTTTCCTCTCCTGTATCCTCTAAACTTTTGGAGCCTAAATCCCACAAGTATTGCATAAATATTAAAAAACTATCAGAATTAAAAAATAAATAAATCAGAATTTCCATAGTATTTCCCCCCATTTCAATGTATCAAGCATTTATATGAATCAGATAACCACTGTGGGTCAACACCTACTCCTTCAGCATGAAGTTGTAGCTGTCAAGCACAATCAGAAAGAATTATTCTGCAACTTCCTCATTACAGAGAAGTCAAATCTTCTTGCTAAACAATACTATCGGGGAACTACAAAATGATAGTTTCAGCTCCAAATAATACCTTTTTACATGTTACTCAATGCCACAATGCACCTTCTTACAAATTTAGAGAAGGAAACTTGACTACTGAAAAACATGACACCACGAGCATCAAGCTTGGTCAATGTTACAATTCTCTCATTGCATCCTTATACCATAACTTCCCAGTTCACTCTGGAACCATGGTGATAAAGGCTCAATACAGAAATTAAAGCACCAAAAAAAAAAAAAAATGCCTTCTCCCTTAACATCCTGAATATATCGACAACAGAACAGAACAGAAAAATTAGAATACATATTCCCAACTATTTACCCAGATTCTCTCTCAATAAAATTATATACTTTTTTTACAACATCCCATTAAACACTATTTAAAACTAAACAAAACAACAACTTTGCATCCGAAACACATTACTCCAAACAAAATAAAAACATCATTAAACTAAGAATTCAAAACCTTTCACCCTACCCATTTCATTTCATGCACATTCCCAAAAACCCAATACAAAACCGACACCAATGAGTAGGGAAAGAACACAAAAAACACAAAAAAGGGTAAAGCAAGAGAAAGACGAACCGGTGGTAAGGGCTTTTATGAGTCCGGCTCTTCTTCCCTTGAAATCCCTAAAAACCTCTTCGACCGTACGAGGATTGTATTGTGCACCACCATCCATAACTTCGTCTCTTTCTCTCTCCTCTCAGACAGTGAACTCTCGAAAGCAAAATTAAGGAATGAAGGAGAAGAGAAGAAGAGGAAGAAAGACGATGCAATATATATGTACAAAATGGATTTCTCCGCATAAACCAAAATTCACATATGAAACGATGTCGTTTTTACTATTGAGGAATACTAATTTCTATTTTTACCTAAACAATACGATATCAAATATCTGGTCATAGGATACAAAGAAAGGCGCTAATTACCAGTACATAATACATATATTAAAAAAAATGTGTAGATCTTTAATTTGAGTTTTCACATCATTATTATGTTGTGTTTCTTTTCTATGTTTTACAATTTACTAACCTGACATTTTAGACTTGATGTTGAAGTCCTTACGTTGAGTTAACATGAAGAAATTCACACATGAATAGGATTTGAATTGGTAAATTATTAGGGGTTCAGTTAAGTTTAATTTCAGACAGAAATAAAATATAACAGTATTTTTATAAGAATTTTGTATATAAAGAAATTAAAATAAAAAAATAATTTGTCAAAATTAGAATAGTTATTTTTATGAGTAGACAGAGTTATTCATCCATATTCTACTATCACGGTTAATATATTTTTTAGTCCTTCAATTTTATCTTTATTTTAATTTTAGCCTCTCAAAATTTAAATATAGGTTTAAGACTATAGTCCCTCAAAGCCAAAGGGAAAAATATCTAAAATTTTATTAAAATATTGGGACTAATGTTTTTTTTTTTTTTATCAAAGGACTAATGTTTTAAACCAACTAAATCTTTAATAATCAAAACTATAGTTTAAAACTTAATGAACCAGTACCAAAAGGACAAACTGTGAAGTACAAAAACTGCACTAACCCCAGAACTTCGATCCCAATTGCTGTCTTTTACTATTTGTCCTGGAATTTGTAATTTTTTTTTTCATTTCCCAATAATCTAATAAATATTTCTTAATTCTTTCCTCTCCTATATCCCACAATACTTTCAAAGAACTAAAAATACTTTTTGTAAAATTAAAGGACTGAAATAGAATATTATGTGAAGTTAAAAGATCAAAGTTGCACTTTTGACAAAAATATGAAGTCCTCAAAAGAATCAATATGTAGGACCACGGTAAGCTATAAAATCAAATACCATCCTCACAGAAAAACAGCTCCTGCATAAATAGACACTTTGGAACATAAGAGAAGGCTAGCAGCAGCAAATAAAAGTCTCATTCAAACCACAAATCAATAAAACATCATCAATAATCCTCAAGCATATGACAAATCTCACAAAGTCAGTATAATTCCCCAGACATTCTTCTACTTTGTCCAAATACTTAAAAAAGGCCAAATCCAACATAACATAACATATCTCATAAGATGTTCATATCATTCTTCCTGGGATGGCAGACATGAACACCACAAGGTCTAGGAATACATAGCATATATATATATATATATGAGCCAAGGATGACTTCCCATATGGGAACACAAGCAGTTTCCATCTGAAGAACAACTGCTATGGTATGCTGAACACGCGCCTGTCACATGAGAACAGACACGTGCTGTTGATTCCCACCACCACGAGTGCCGGGATCAGCTGAGTAGCCGACTTGCATGTTCCATCCAATGTGAGGAGGGTAACTAGAGAGCCTGAAGCAGGACTCATGTTGCGGAAACATGCCATCACTATTGGATGCACTTGTGATATCAGAACCTGTTGGGCATGCCCCATCTTTATAGTTTTCTACATCACCATGATTTTTGGATTCTGACATCTTTCCATGACCAAGGTGCAACCTAGTACTTTCTGGAGCTTTCAGGCTGCCACGGCTGTCTGCTTTGAGGTTTGATTCCTGGAGTTGTTTGCTGTTGAGAAAGCGACCACCAGTGCCTCTAGCCCTCCTTAATGCATGCAGATGCCGGGACTCGTGAAGATATGGCTGCAGAAGCATATAAACATAGCAAGCTTTAAAGAAAAACAAATAAATTGCTGATGTTTTATTTTTAAAAAAATAAGTAAAACGTCTCTGTCTAAAAATTTTATTGACCAGAATGAGCTAAACTCGAATACTGATACTTACTGTGTTGAAATCTTGCAAGGTATCAATACTTTCTGTACATAAAAACATATCCTGGCCAATAGAATTTTCAAACAGAGGACTTCTAACCGGTTTTCCCCTTTATTTATCCAAAAATGTTATGGATAGGATTTTGAGATACTTTGTGGATTAAAGAAAAGTGAACTTACTTTTCGAGCTTTGATGAGTCTGTTCTGTGCTTCGAGTTTGGCGCGATACTGTCTACGCCTCAGAATAGCATGGTACTGCTTCGCATTCACATATATTGGTTCTTCTGTCAGATCAAAAGGAAGAGGAACTCGAACAGAAGTTAATCCCATGAGTTGAGCCTGATGAATCTGGTGACATTTTGACAGCATATATAGATATTTCAGAATTTAGCATAAGAGTTCTTTTAGAGCAATAATTAATTTAGAGAACAAACACGTAATGCAAAGAATCCAAAGAGTTGAACACAAGAATAAACAAACTCTATTGTGGGTGAATAGTCTACTTACTTTTGTCATTAAGATAAAGGTCAACAGGAATAACCATATTAATATACATAAAAAAATGTATCACTTAATATCAAAAGTTACTGAGAAACAACTTCCCCACTAAAAAGAATCATGTTAATGAAAAAGAAAAGCAGAGAATCAGAACAAAGGGGATGCAGGAATGGGAACTTAAGAAACTTAATTAAATGGAAATATACTCCGTTGACCTACTTTATGAACAACAAGAATCTGTAAGGCCGGCAAATTATCTCATGCACCACAAATTTAAGAAATTAACCACTAAGCACAGAAGGTAAGAATCCAGGACTAACTGATTCTAAGCAGACTAGAGTAAAGGCTTAGCTCAGAAAATATATTCCATTTCAGAAGAAAGCAAATAATCGAGCGACTTGGTGCACGAAGCTCCCACCAAGTGGAGTCTACGGAGGGACAACTTTACACAACCTTACCCCACCAAGTAGAGAGGCTATAGGTAGAAAAAAACAGGGCATATGAGCCTCCTCAGAAAAGAAACTAGAAATTGACGGCTTGAGAGAAACAAGAAAATGGCATTTTAGGTAATCAAAACTTGCATATGTCTTGATATTATATCCTATTCCACCTTAGCATAGCAGAATGGATTTGATTAGACTTTAATACAATTCCAGAAAGAAACTAGACAAAGCCAAAATATGAAATATTATTGTACCAACCAATTTTATGGCTAATCTCACAAGGAGACGAAAATAACAGCGAAAAAGAAAAAGATTAAATCAAAACATCTTGCCTTAGACTGTGGCCCATATGCAGCAAGTACACCATCAAAGCATGGTTCAGCATGGCGAAAAGCAATATGAGCCTGAAATGAAGATGAGCAAAGAAAAATCATCAGTATCACCTATCTTTCACACTAACTAAAACATAAACATCTATCTGCATACAATTGATTGGTTATGATCCACTTGGAAAGGAGGAAAACAAAAACTCTGACTCCCCAGTGGTGACCTGATGAGACCACCTCCACTTGCATTACATTTTGAATGTGAAGAAGAATTGCTACACTGGATAGAAACTTGACCTACCAACCAAAGCAGAACAAACACCCATAAAGCAACAAGCAAAAGTATTTGAGAAGAATTTATCTGTCAAGTTATCTCAAACCAAATTAAAAAGCATGGTATTATATTAATATCATAATTAATTGATTGCAGAAGCTCAGAGAGGAGATATTATTCAGAAAATAGGACCATGTTTATATATTTGCTCCACTTCATTTCCTTTAAGAACACGTAGTACAAGTACTCTTGCAACTTCAGTATCATATGTTTCGCACTAGAAAAAGAAAAAAAAAAGAAATACACAAACCTAAGCACAAAAATTCAAAATTACATGTCGACAAGTTACAACCATATACCTGATTGAACCGAACCAACTTCTGGATGAGATTGATCGGTCGATTGAGTAGAAGATGAATCCTGATCACGAAACTGGAAACTCAATGTCTTTGTGTTATGACGTTGTTGTGGCAGAACTCCCATTTTCAAGCTTAAACTATTTGAGGCAGATGATTTCTGGACATCAAAAGCAGAAGAATTCCTCCATGATGAGCAACCAAATACAGAAGAGATATTCAGTGGGCTGAACATACACCATACTCTTTTCTCACTATGGTTTAGATCTTACCTGCTAAAATAGCATGAGACTGGAAATCTGGATTTGGTTACAGCCTCTTCAATCATCAGCTACCATTACTCAAAGTAATATACCCTACCAGATAGTTGTCGCAATTATTAATACCAACCAAAATAATGGAAAGCATCACCTAATTGCAGGGGAATTTTTGACTATTCAAAGCATGCCAAACCAAAAACATGTCACGCTAATGTACCTAAAAATAGTCAAGCAATTTGAAGCAGCAACTAGTCTAATAGCAATTTACAGTAACTAAGCATATGTTGCTTAAGCACAAAAACAAGTGATTGTATATACTGGGTCAGTGTGTTATAAGTGACAGATTGTATGAAAAGATGAAATTAGGACATAATGAAATGGAAATGGAAAGTAGAAAATAAAAAATCAATAATTACACACATGCAACACTTTCAGATATCGCAAAGCCAACACTTTCAAGGGTAAACGGATCAGTAGACTTACTAATGACTTTAAAGGTTCTGTTTTTTCCTATTTACCTTTGACCACTTTATTGAAAAGTTTGGTAAGCATGGAATGCGTACTTCATTCAATTAAAAATATAGGCCAACAAATAACAATAATACTGAGAATTGAAAGGTTAGGAAATTTCTTGGTAAAGAAACCCTTCTACAGTAAAAAAAAAAAAAAGCAATCAAACGAAAGAAGAAGAAGTATAATTGAATAAGTACATAGTGTAAAATGCATGGGAACAAAGAAAACATAAGAAAAAGGAACAAAGTAACTGGAGTACAAAAATTTGGACGAGGTTATTAAATGAAGAGGAATTCAATCTTTAAGGATTCAACTTGATATAAAAGCACCTTACCTAAATCGGAAAAAACATCTCACAAATAGGCAATAACCAGAAGAATATTCATGAAAATAAGAAACAAAAACTTTTCCTCAGAACAACAAAAACGCACTAATCATCAACAAACACAAGAATGAACCATAACAAGAAACCCCACTAGCTAATAAAAGCTCCAAACCCCACCTGCAATGCATATTCACTACTATATCAAGTAAAAACACAATCTTGACAAATGGGGAAGAGAAAAGACATATTAAAAAAAGTTCCAAAAAGCAAAGAGTTCAAGATACCTCAAAAACGAAGTAAATTATAGAGGAGGAAGAAATGGGTCATGCTGAAATCCAGAACTTTTGCATGTCTCCTTCCTCTGAAATCCACAAAGATGTTTTTTTTTTTTTCCTTCCTAGTCTTTTGGATTGTTGAAAGTATCAGCTTCAGTGTAAAGAATCGAAGAAACTTCGTATCCTACAAATATGAATGAATCAGGTTGAGCATTTTGACACCCAAAGGAGAGAGATTTCCCTAGTCACCACCTCTACTACCTCCCATCTTCCTACCATCTCCGTTCCTTTTTTTTTCTTCATTATTAAAGAGTAAACCTTAAGGGGACCAAGAATCAAGATATTTTTTTATGATTAAACTACATTATCATTTCTAATGGTGAAAAGTTTTGCTTTTTTATTAAAATTGAAAAGTTTTGCTTTTTAATTAAAATTGAAAAGCATAATCCAATTCTTTAGTTTGGACTTATTCCATATTTGTCGTTTTGTGATGAGTTGAACACTTGAAATTTATGTCGTCCAATTTTATAATTTTAGGAAAGAAAAAATCTATATATAATATGATTGATTATAGAAAAAAATAGCAGATAAATACCTTTTAAATTTTAAAATATCATATAGGTGATTTACCATTGTGAATAACTTTGTTCAGCTAGTGAATATCGTTACTTAACATGGAAAAATCTTCTATCTATAATTTTAAAATACATATGTATTTAATGGTAATTTTCTCTGTAATCATTAAGATATCAAGAAATTATAGAAATAAAATTAGATTGAATCAGGCATGTACTAATATTTTTGTATAATTGATATTGATTTTTATTTATAAGACGAAAACATTCATTTTCAATTTTTATTCAGAATTATGGTTTTGTTTTAGTGATTAGTGAATGATAACTTTTTTAAGTCTTTTTAATGAAAAATGATATCAGAATTTAATATTTTGCATTATTTGTACATCAACAAAAAGCCACACGAAACACTCCCCAACACACAGATCATGCAAAAAGAACAAACAAACAAACCAAATCTCATAAGAAATCTAGCATATTTTATCTCAAAACTAGTAGACTTATTTATAAAATATAAGTAATAATATTTATATACAACCAATTATATCACATTTTAGAAATAAATATATAATTTATAAAGAAAAACATGTGGTCATTATGATATCCTTCAACAATCATCATAAAATTTCATTTATGCTCATACTCGTAATAAATTACATAACATGCATAATCATTCTGTTCATTTGACCGTCAAAGAAAGGAATAAAAAAATAACTTCATCTGTAAACTAAAAAAAATTATTCGGCCGATTAACTTCATCTGTAAACTAAAAAAAAAAAAAAATATTCGGCCGATTATACACTAAGAAAGTTCAAGGAAAATTTACATGAAAAACCGTGATTGCTACCTAACTTAGTTTTTTTTTTTTTTTTTGGCACTGAACCCAACTTAGTTAAAAGCAACTTCAGATTATAATTATTTTCAAGAATAAAAATCATTATTAATTTTTATGCGATTTACTACTAAATTTTTATGGGATTGAGGTCAAATATCTTCTATTGAATTCTTTAAAAAAATTCAATAGAAGTCTGTAGTTTTAGCAGCTTCTTTATTTAAGCCACCCTTTGGTTTTAGCTCTTATTTAGTACAGGTTAGTGAGGGAGGTTAAGTAACCCATTTTTTTAATTAATAATTAACAGATAAAGAGGATTAGGATGCCATCTAATCTGCTATAGAGAAACTGCATAAATGAAATACATTTCATTGGTTGAGAGAATGTGGCTGTCATTTTCATTTTTCACTTTAAAAACTCTTAATCACGTACCTACCCCATCACAATCACTCCCAATATTGACGTTAACCCAATACAACACTACTTGTACTAATAAATTTTTTAACGTTGTCCATTAATGTGAAGGCATTAATTATTAATTAATACATAATAGTATATTATATGATATATTTCGAGAGATCTTTAAAGAAAGTAGATAGACTAATATGTTGATTAGTGACAAACTGAAGTCAGGCCCTTGGTCTTATCCTTTTAATACATTTTATTATGGATAAATCACATTAATTCACATTTTTATATTTCACACAATAAAAATACTATCATACTCCTCTCATTTTTATATACAAGTCACTTTCTATATATTTTAATGAAAATAAAAAAAACTTTAACGTCTTTAATTAAACAGCTTTTCAACCTTACTTTTAATTAATACATATTATGCTCATGAAAACAAGGCGAATAGTTTTTTTTTTTTTTATAAAAAACAAGGCTGATAGTTACCGACAAAACAAATTATTTGAGGTGTTTAATGGCCTCGCTTGAGGGGAACATAAATTCACTCTCAGAAAACACACTTGATCAAATAAAAAAATGACAATTAAAATTGTACATTCATTTGAAATTTAAATAAAGTGAATTATAAATATGACAAAAATTGTCTCTACCTCCCAAAATTACCAGTACAAACCAATTTAATTAGTCTTTCATAAAAACCAACATTTAAAATTTTAGGGATTTAATAAAACACCCAACAATAATTTTTGAATGACTAGCTTGAACAAATATAAATGGGTCCAACTCAATATCCAATTTTTTTTTTTAATAAAAGCACAATTATATAAAACGAAAATAGAAAGAGAAAGTGGTAAGAGCACATGCACAAAGAACAGTAGCACACTCACAAACTAGACACAAACAGAACACCACACCCACTTGTAAAGAACTCAACTCAATAATTACAAAACTTGAACTCACTAAAATAATAATTGCCTCATATATAATCCTCACCTAAAATTTGTCAAAATTTATAATTTCTAATAATTTACTACAACAGAATCTCAAGTCTCATGGGATGCTTGCTATCAGCAGACTGAATGGCTAAGCAAAACAATTGTCATCACAAGAAAATGAAACATAGCTGTTGGCAAAATTATGAAAACTGAAATAAAATGTCAGCATAAAATTAAGAGGGGGGGAGGTCAATCTGAGTTAGGCTGTAAAATAACCGAAATCTAAGGTACCCCAAAAGATATGTGGGGGCTAATACAGTTGCCATAAAAATATATTCCAGAATGAGTCAGCTTGCCGTAAATATATATATATATATATATATAAAGTCCTATTCATAAGAATATCTTCCTATAAGCTGAAGACTCCCCAGTCCTTCAACCCATCCACTGAGTTTATTCATTTCAGGCAAGGAACAAACTTGCCAAGAATGCTGTCAGCCAAGATTGTTAGTAATCCCGTCCCTTATACGGTGTTGTTTCCTGTATTAAAAGTTTACAATTAATCAAGAAAATAACCAAGTAATCATCATAAACAGATGATAAATTTTCTGATAGAAAGGATCACTTTCCACACTTAACATCAGAAACCCCATTAATCATGGCAGATAATAATAAATGATATAGCTCAGATTCAGATACCACGATCTTTTACTAAGCCATCGAAGTTTCACCTCAACGTGTGTGTGTGTGGTAAAAGAGATTATTACGCCCACAATCTTTTATGAAGCCCTTGAAATTACACCTCAATGTGTGTGTGTGTGTATAGTAAAAAGATGTTATTAAGTGGATGGTCTCAACAGTTCATCTTCAGACGCTAATAGACAATGCCAATGTCTTCTGATTGTTGGCAACAGAAAATTTTCAAAATGGGGAAGAAAAGGTTAAGTGCTTACAGGTAAATAACCTGGCACGTACACAACTTGCCTAGGATGACCAAGAAGCTGTCCGTACTGCAAATCAACAAATAGTAAGCATTTACCCAGAAGCAGCATTATTCACTTCACATGGACGTTTGTAAAACACTGCAAATGATAACCTACCTGTGGTCCATTAGGATGGAAATAAGCTTGTGATGACATTTGTGCTACTTGTGGATTATACAGGACAGGTTGTGGCCCAGCAAATGCATGTCCCATCTGCATGAGACATGGAACTTGGTCATGGTTGTAAGATACATCAAAGCAGAAAAGAGATTCATCAATGCTTAAGAAAACACCTAGGTAAGTCCTGAAAAACCAACCAGCAGTCCCTAATCCCTTAGGGCCCATTTGATTCAATTGCATGCCCATTTGGTAATACAGTGTGACGCAAAGAAATATCCAATTACCATGGCTTTGTTAAAATCAATTTTCACATTTAATTATATCAAAAACAGAACGAAAAAACCAACAAGGTTGGGCTCCGCCAACATCGGGGAAGGAGGCTCTGCTAGAGTCAGAACAGAGATGGTAAAAGTGGGGGTCAGGCATAAAAAACATGCTGACTATTTATCGTAATTTTGAGGGCAATTCTAACTTTTCAGAACAAAGTATAGGGTGGTAATGGGGATTCATATGGTAGCTAGGGACTATATATGGGGATTGCCAAGGTTTTGGTAATCATGATTACCACTACCAGTATAAAAAAAAGTAATCAAAGGCGCTTCCCATGGTGATGCAATCAAGATTACCACTCCCATGGTAAATCTGGAATTAAACCAAACAGGTCCTTAAGTAGCAGAGGACTGGTTGTGTTAGATAAAAAGGGTACTTAAATACTACATTTTGTCCTTTTTATCTCTTGTACAACTTTTTCCTAGCCTTTCATTGAACAAAAAGAACTCGCTGAAGTCTTTGAACTTTAGTTAATGAACCAAAATAGACCTTAGAATAAATAAAATATCCTAGCATAACAATATAACCTATAGCAGTCTCGTTTGGATGGATGCATGGAAAGGCAAAAACTCTATCAGGTGACAACCCATTATAAAACTTGACATAATACCACACCATGGAATACTTACTCCAAGTTCCATGGGCATGGCAGGCATATGCGGTACAGTAGTTACATTAGTTGGGTAATAGAAGGAACCATCTGACACCTGTGAGGGAGGCCTAGCTGATGATTGGGATGGAACAAAACTCTTTGCATTTGGATTGAGCTTGAATTCCTGAGAGTATCATCAAGAAAAATGGGGCAGTTCAGTGATGTATCTTTAGTAAGAAAAATGACTGACAGTATCAGTTATTCCAATTTTTCTTTTAAAAAATTTAATCCAGAACTTTCAGACCTTTGCATTTGGATTCAGTGTTGATTTTTCAGAAGATAATGAACCAACTGAAGAACTTGGTGATAAGCCAGGACCAGAGGATGCTGCAGCACCTTTCACACAATCTGTACGAGTTGTTGTAGAGCTAGCAGTTATTCCAAAGGATTTTACAGAATTTATTTGCCCTTTACTTTTCTCAGATGTTGAACTCTCAACCAAATCTACAGGCAAACCTGTCTTTTCAGGAGTCTTTGATGAAATATGAGATGAAGAGGCATGAATGGCAGCATTTGAAGACAATGCCCCGGTATCAGGTTCATCTTTCTTCAAGTTATGTGATGACTGTACGTCTGCAAAAAATTTAACCCAATTCATAGTAATATACATTTATTGAACCACATTAATGAAGTTCCAATGCAGGTGATTTCTGCCATGCAAAAGCACTAATGAGTGCAGACAGAAAGCTTCAGCACTTCATCTAGGGGGAAAGAGACATTAACATAACACACTAAAAAAGTGAGGAGTAATTTTAATTTCATTTGCATTATTTCACGTATAATGCGTTCTAAACCACATAAGAGCTCAGACAGAAGTTCACAAACCCTTGGATTTCAATGGTTGAACATCAGCAGTCTCCTGCATCTATTAAACAGAGTATATCAATTTAGATCGTCTGCACTAATTATCTTGCATGAGGTATTTACAGAGAAACTTCAACTCACACTCTGGTTTTCTTCCTTGCTACTGTCAATAGTTCCATGCTGATCACTAAGTGAGTTCCCATGTACCCTGAAAGTTTTTTGAATATGAATCCATCACACAGTAGTCATAAATACATTTTTTCTATTCTGTGAATTAAAAACAAAACCCAAATTGGGAGTTACCCCTAATTGGTGCCTAATTCTTCTCTACTTTGAATTAACCAGTAGTATCGAGTGCAGGATAATTTGTTACCAAAAAAGATTTTATTTCCTAGAAAGCCATGTTAGAGTAAAACAACAATTTTTACACTGGAAACCAGTAACCATCAAGAAGTTAACAGAAACCTGCATTCAGCATCTGAAATAGGGTCACTTTTTGCAGGGAGTTCAGATGCTAACTGATAAGCAAGATTGTGAGAACCGGCACGTCCTAAATCCACACCATTACATAACTGAGAAGATTGTGGTAAATCCTGCAGACCCACAAAACATAGTATAACAAGATGAAACAAGAAAATAGTATAAAATCATTTGAAGTGGTTTGGACATTCGCAAAAAAGGCCATTGAAGGCACCAATGAAGAGGGAAGATCAAACAAAATAGAATTTTCTGGAAAGGGCTAGAGGAATATCGAAGAGAACATTTCTTGAATTTATTGAATGGAGACTTTTGGTCAACAAGTCATCCAAAGATTTGGTTGTTGATATAACACGAAAGTGTGATGTGATCTATATAGCCAACCCCACTTAGTAGGATAAAGCTTCTTGTCAACAAATTAGGGTTTTACAATAAAATAAATGACTGAGAAGATACCTTAGAGGATGACTTTAATGATGCTCTAACCCCATCATCATCTTTTACATCACTTGGTTCCCCAGACCTCTTAACAACTGAAGCAAATGTATCTCCAAAGGTTTCAGAATTGTGTGAATCCAACAGAATATCCTCATTCTCATCATAGCCACTGTCGTCAACCCCTTTATCCCTATAGACTGACGAGAATCTAGTCTCTTCATCGATATCAAAATTCTTCTGTAGATAAAGGCCTCTTTCCTGATGGAAAAAAATCAAACATTATTTGATGAATTCAACAGATAATAAAAAAGTACAGAAAGCCTCAATAGTGAAAAGAAAAATGCAAACCAGAAATGCACTGAAGTTACACTAACCTCTGCCAAGTGAAGATCTTGGGTATCCTCACCCTCGATTTCTCTGGCTATTCTTAAAGCTTGCTTTTCCAACTCTCTTGTTCGAGGGCCTTTTTCAAGCTTTGTGGTATAAAGTTCCTCATTGAACGTGCTTTTTACACCAAACAATGTTTTGTTTGTTTCAAACTGATCCCAGCCCCTTTAAGAAATAAAGACAATAATTGTCATGTATAACAAAACGAAGATTCTTAGAATAAATCACAGCCAGAAAAAGAAAAGATTTGAAGAGAACCTTGATATGGAATGAGATAGTCACAATCTGGTAAGCATAAAGTAGATTCATGTCACAATTTAAAGAACAGAAACAAACCCCCCATATCAAAATTCCCCTTTTTGGCCATATCAAGAATATAGCTACAGCCAAACAGTACATAGACAATATTGACCTTTTATCAATTCCTCAGGCAACATTTCTACAAACCCACAAACACATCTGGACCTACTCTGACAGCATAAGACACCATGATAGGAACAAGAATCCACTGTTGGTTTATTCTAGGAGGTACAAGAATTGAATAGGAGCTTAATTAATTATTAGTTTATTTGAATTCATTGTAATTGTCAGTTTATTATTTAAATTCATTGAACGTAATTGTCAGTTTATTATTTAATTTAATTGAGTGTTGTACGTGGCATAGTGGTCACGGGTAGTGGTGTCATGGAAGGTAGTGCGTGTCTGCAGTTTAGGAGTCATGGTCAGTTTATTTCATTCAGTTGTGAGTCTATAAATTCTGTTGTACTCCGTCTTTACATTCAGCAATGAAGTATTTGTATTGTCTTACTTCTCTCTTGTTTTCTTCCTCTCTCCCTGATTCTAAATTCTGATCTCTTCCCCTCTAAGATCTAACACACCATGTGGATACAACTGAACTTTTTCCCACTACTTACATAAAATTATAACACATAGCACCTAAACTAAGGCTTCTATTTGAAGTAGCTTTTTCCACACACTTGAAAAGTTACACTCTAGTTTATTTCAATCCTCTGAATTTCTCTTTAAAATTGACATGGTCAATTTCAGAGAGAAGGATATAGAATGTGTTCAGTCAACTTAAATGGTGGGGACCCAGTGGAGCAATGAGATCCACGCATCGCATGTCCATCACTTTCCAAAACTAACTGTCATTATTGGAAAGCAATTGAAGGGACCCATTTCCATTTATCACACAACCTAATGGTATAAGAAAGACAGAAGATACTGACATGCATAGAGCTGGCAACTGGCAAGTCAAGATCCCAAGTTTCAATAAAAGTAGTAATAATAGTTCCTTTGTAAAAGAAATTTTTCTAATTTAAGGATAACATTGAAATAATAAGCACCTATTCCAAGTTTCATCAAAGATATTATCTAGTTCAGGGCATTTTGGATCATCTTCATCAGGCACCCATGGTTGTAGTTCTCTCTCCAAATCGACATGGTGTGATTGTGATATTACTGAATCAACAATGATGTCCTGATACATTTCATGGTGAGCTTCATTAAACAGGCCATCCCTAGTGACAGCAACACCCTGCCATGATTGATATACATATATACGATCAACAAACAAGTTGACAATGTTGTCCCTAGGTTCTAAACTAAAACCATTCTGCCAGTAAACTAAATGACTATAAACTAAACCGCATTAAAATAAAAAAATGCACAGGTATAATTAAATATGAAAAGCAGCAAACCTTTGCTATGACTTGTACAAATTCTTTGCCAGGTATAATTAAAGTCTTTGAAGGAGCCTTGCTGATTGATTCTATACCAGGCTTCATCCCTCGCAAAGAACCATCCTTTGTCAAGCGAGCCATCTTTAAAATAATTCCTGAAGAAAAATAATGTTAATTTAAGCAGTACAGAATGTTTATCAGTTGCAAAAGAAAGTGAAACAACGGAAGCCAAAATCTAAACAACTATGCCACAAACCCACAAAAAATTTCTTAATTAGCACAAAATAAATAGAAAAACGAAAATTAACAGTACATACCAAAATCTTTGTCAGTATTTGTTGCATGAAATATTCCAGAGTATATAGATCCATTTTTCACATGCACTTCCACTTGCTGCCCAATAAGACATGTCGTAACATATACTAGTCGGTCATGTGAAGGACCATCACCTATATTGCCAGTCACTATGCCTATAAGAAGTAATATTAGCAAAGTGAACTAAAGAGAAATAGAAAGTAATCAATGTCAGAAGTTCACCTGTACTTGCCAGTCCGTTGGCATTTGCCTTTCCAGATGAGATCTTATTCTCTGACTTGGCTGCCCCTTCTCTTTCAGACTTTCGACGGCCATGCCCGTTAGAGGATCTAAACTGCCCAGCTTGTTGCAAACTCATCCTCAACTAGCAGGCCCTCTGTCCTGTAATGCCAAAATATTCAATTTAGAATCCTTCCAACAAGTTATTTCTGACCAAGACTGCTCAGACCAACAAGAAAACTAAAAAAAGTGATGTAGCCTAGTTGAAAATGGAGCATTTCGTTTACTCATCTAGAAAAAAGAAAGATTGCCTCCAAATATGCCCCTCAAGCTCACAAAAAACAGAAAACCTCTAACTAAATTAACCACAAACGCAATAGCAGATAATTTGCACAACAGTCACTTGGTTTATTTAACCTGCAAACCTAATGAGTTTTTTTTGTTCTCTAACAAATTCACAAACTTCTGTTTTTTTAATTTAGGAAAAGGGAGAATCCGCAACAACCAAAAACTACTACATTATCACTGAATTCCTTGTCAATAAAGGGATTGTAACACTTCAAAATGAAGCAGCAAGGCATTGATAGCACAAACAGATAAAATATTCAATAAAATAAGACACTACCTGAAATAAAACAATCTGCATAACTGAAACAATGACAAAGCACACCCACGACCTCCACTAAGACACGACACCAACAATAACTTCCCTAGACCCCACTAACATAATTAATTAAGAATATTACAAATAACTGAAATACAAGGAACTGAAATTACAAATAACGAGAATAATGATAACAAATAATGATAATAACTTAATGTTCCCCAACATTCTTTCTACGGGAATACACTAGAATTGGAGGATTCCTAACATTACTTCCCCCCAGGAGAACAGCCTTGTCCTCAAGGCTGAAAGTAGGAAATTGTGCAGCAATTAAGTCATAAGATTCCCAACTTGAGTCTTCTACATTTCGGTTCTTCCATTTGATCAGTAATTCCACATCATTCTTCCCATTGGTATTAATAATTCTGACATCTGTCACACTCTCTGGTTGAACCAAAAGCTCCCAGTCATCTGAAATTGGTAGTGGTGCTAAATAGGAAGTAGCTGTATAGCCCTTAGCTAGTTTGAGCAAGGAGACATGGAACACATTGTGAACTCGAGCATTAGTTGGTAACTGAAGTTGGTAAGCCACTGGACCTATCCTTTTGATCACTGGGTAGGGTCCAAAAAAACGTGGGGCAAGTTTTTCATAGCGATATTTGGCCAGGGATCTCTGTTTATATGGATGTACCTTTAAGAAAACCCAGTCTCCTACCGAAAATTCAACTTCCCGACGATGATGATCTGCTTGTTCTTTCATTCTGTTTTGTGCTATCGAAAGATTGTCATACAACTCATGCAAGATTGCTTCCCTCTCTTCCAGAAGATCGTCTAACTCCACAATTCTTGTGTCTTTACTAATGTAGGGAAAAAGGGATGGAGCCTCCCTACCATATACTGCAAGAAATGGGGTCATTCCAGCTGAGGTGTGGAAACTAGTGTTGTAGGAAAATTCTGCCCAATGTAACAAGGTGCTCCACTTCTTTGGATGATCTTGAGAAAAGCATCGTAAATACGTTTCCAAACAGCGATTTACCACTTCTGTTTGACCATCTGTTTGTGGGTGGTAGGCGGTGCTCATCCTTAATTGCGTGCCAGACTGCTCAAACATTTCTTGCCAGAAAGAGCTTAAGAAAATGGGATCCCGATCAGAAATGATTGAAGTTGGAAATCCATGTAAGCGAACAATTTCCTTGCAAAAAGTGGTTGCAACTGATTTGGCTGAAAGAGGACGCTGCAAACCCAAAAAATGTGCATATTTACTGAATCTGTCCACCACCACTAGTATGACATCAATCCCTTGAGATTTGGGAAGGCCGGTGATGAAATCCATTGATATGTGTTCCCAAATTTTGTTAGGAATTGGCAATGGCTGTAGTAGTCCGGCTGGAGATTGAGGTGAGTACTTGTTTTTCTGGCAAGTCATACAAGTAGAGATATAATCTGCAATTTCCTCCTTCATCTTGGGCCAAAAGAAATGTTGTTGTAATCTCTTGAGTGTCTTTAGAACGCCGCCATGCCCTCCCGCTGGTGAAGAGTGAGCATCTACCATTAATACAGCACTTAAACCTGATCGAGCCGGAATCACTAGGCGATCTTTGAAATATAATCGTCCAGAAGAAAGGGCAAAATGAGGAACAGAGTTGGCATCTTGTTGTAATGCAGCAATAATTTCAGCCGAATAGGGATCCCTTAGTAATAACTCGGGCAAGTCATCAAATATGTGAGCTTGTGGTACAGATAAACTGAATAATTCTGCAGAATGACATATTCTGGACAAGGAATCAGCACATTGGTTGGAAGAGCCAGATTTATACTTAATATAGAAATCAAAGGGTAGTAATTTCAGAATGAGCCTTTGCTGATCTGGAGTAGTAATGCGCTGATCCAACAAGAACTTGAGGCTGTTATGGTCAGTATGGACTTCAAATTTTCTGCCAAGAAGATAATGTCTCCATTTTTGAAGTGCCATTACTAAAGCTAGGAGTTCCCTATTATAAACAGACCTCCTTTTGTTAGAAGATGATAATCCTTTGCTGAAAAATGCGACTGGGTGTCCCTCTTGGTGTAAAACAGCACCTACACCTGTGGAAGAGGCGTCACATTCAACAACAAACGGCTTAGTAAAATCGGGTAGCTGCAGAACAGGAGCTTGTGTCATGGCCTCTTTGAGTTTTGAAAAGGCAGTAAGAGAAAGCTCACTCCAAACAAAAGAGTTTTTCCTTGTCATGTCGGTCAAGGGTTTGGCAATGAGGCCATAATTTTTCACAAAACGCCGATAGTATCCTGTTAATCCCAAGAACCCACGTAGTTCAGACAGATTTTTGGGTTGAGGCCAATTGATAATAGCTGCTATTTTTTCATTGTCGACAGCAACTCCTTCACGTGAGATAACATGGCCTAGGAAAGCCACTGCCTCTTGTAGAAATAGACACTTTTTTGGATTGGCAAAAAATGCATTTTGCTGCAAAGCTTGAAAGACAATTTTTAAATGCCTCATGTGATCCAAATAAGTTTTGCTGTAGACCAAAATGTCGTCAAAGAACACCAACACAAACTTCCGAAGGAAAGGGCGAAACAAGTCATTCATTACCGATTGAAATGTAGAAGGGGCATTTGTGAGACCAAATGGCATGACCATGAATTCATAGTGCCCTGAGTGAGTTCTGAATGCTGTTTTGTGGATGTCTTCTGGTAAAACTCTGATTTGGTGATACCCGGAGCGTAGGTCAATTTTTGAAAAATAGGCTGCCCCATGTAGTTCGTCAATCAGTTCATCAATGTTGGGAATTGGGTAACGATCTGGTATGGTAATTTTGTTAAGCTCTCTATAGTCCACACATAATCTCCAGGTAGAGTCTTTTTTCGGTACTAAAAGGACAGGACTAGCAAAAGGGCTCACACTGGGCCGGATAAAACCTTTGACAAGAAGGTCATCAATTTGATTTTCTATTTCATCTTTTTGGGAATGTGGATACCTATATGGTCGGATGTTAGGTGGAGTTGACCCCGGGTATAGGTGTATGGCATGGGAATGGAATCTTGCAGGGGGTAGGTGTGTGGGCTCCTCAAATACAGTAGTGAATGATGATAAAAGATTCTGTAGAGGATGGGTATATTCAGAATTGAAATCACTTACAGAATAACTTTGTAGGGATGCCATTGGTTGTTTCTGAGGAGTGCCTTGAAGTTTATAGCGCTTTCCATTTACCCAAAAAATCATGTACATGAGTTGCCAATTAGCTTCGACTGTGTTTAAGGAAGCCAACCATTTGATTCCCAGCACCATGTCAACGCCTCCAATAGAAAAAGGGAAGAAATCGTCAGTAATAGTGAGGTTCTGGACTTGCACTTGTAACTATTTACAGATGGTCTTGCAATTAATCATACGCCCATCTCCAATTTGTACTCCTACAAGATGTATTGATTGCACCGGTAATTGGAGTTCCGAAACAATTTTATCTGAAATAAAATTGTGTGTTGATCCACTGTCAATGAGAATTAAAATTGTTCGCTGCCCAATAGTCCCTTTCACTTTCATGGTAGTAGCCGAAGAGTGACCCATAATGGCGTGGAGTGAAATTTCTGCAAACTCCTCTGTGGTGTTTATATTATGTTCGATATCCTTCTGGCTCTTCCGTTATATCCATAAGCCGTAAAGTGGGGGAGCATCGATGACCAGGTATGAATTTTTCTCCACAACGGTAGCATAATCCTCTTTCTCGCCTAAACTGCTTCTCCGTGTCCGCCGAATTTGGAGGATTTGTTGAGGTTGCTGTTAATTGTTTGGGATTATTGGGAGTATAAGGGACCACCGAATTTGATGAATATGATGAAGAGGTGCTGGGTCTGTGCGTGTAAGTATTAGGTTTGCTGAAGGAATTATCCCAGCCACGTGTACCACTAGTTCTGGGCCCAAAACGCATTGATGGTTGTGAATTTAATTTTGCCTCAAACTCTAAAGCAAGCCCAATAGCTTGATGCACTGTCATGGGCTTTTGGATCTTCACATCTGCTTGCAATTCTTCCTTTAAGCCATTAAGAAATACACCAAGTAAACAATTTTCATTCCATCCACGCACTCTTGTAGATCTGCTAATAAACTCTTGCTTATACTCCATAACAGAACCTGTTTGTTTAATAGCACACAAATAAGCATCAGGATTTTGGAATGCCGTAGGCCCAAATTGTTCTTGAAAAATCTGCACCAATTCTTCCCAAAATCGAATGGGTCTTCCAGAAGATACCCAGGTGTAAGTATTCAAAGCATCTCCCTCTAAATACAACGAAGCAATATCAACTTTCAATTCCTCTGGGGTTTGGTAATATCTAAAATATTTCTCTGCCTTCATGATCCACCCACATGGGTCTCCACCTTCATACTTTGGAAATTCAACTTTTGAAAAAGGCTTATAATTATTGCTTCTGTTCAAACCGTGAATTTCTGGATCTGCCATAGTCTCTGCTCTGCGTCGTTCATGTATTTCATTTTGGAGGCGAAAATTCAAATGTGAATTTTGCCTTTTCAACTCTGTGAGATCGGTGTCCATTTGGGTTAATTTGGAAAGAATGATTGCAAATTGTTGGGATGTTTGGTCTGATTGGGAAGACGGATTGGGGATTGAAGATTGAGATGTATCCATGGATGGGTTGGGTAGAAGAGGTTCAGGTATTTGAGAAGAATTTCGGGTGTTCACCATATTGATTAAACAGGTCCGAAAATCAACTGCTCTGATACCAAAATGATAGATTATTGTAGAAGATGACAGTTTAAGGCAGAAGAGAAAGAGAGAACAAGGGAATAGAAGGGAAATTAGAGAGAAAAAGGAAAACAAACTGATAATCCATTCATCATAATTGAAGTACAGACGCTGACTTAAATAAAACAATCTGCATAACTGAAACAATGACAAAGCACACCCACGACCTCCACTAAGACACGACACCAACAATAACTTCCCTAGACCCCACTAACATAATTAATTAAGAATATTACAAATAACTGAAATACAAGGAACTGAAATTACAAATAACGAGAATAATGATAACAAATAATGATAATAACTTAATGTTCCCCAACATTCTTTCTACGGGAATACACTAGAATTGGAGGATTCCTAACACTACCTCTATGATCAGATCCGCTCAATAAACCTTCAATTCCAAATCCACATACCATAAATGGGTATTAGACAATATATTTGTAAGGGCATCATAACATATTAACATGATCAAGTTTGAAAACAATTTATTCATGCACATAAAATGCGCAGATTTTAATTTAAAAGAAGAAGGATCCACGGAACACGGCTAAAAACACATATCGCTTGCGAACAAAACTATTCAACTGATACAAAATATTTATTGCCTTCTTTGAAAAAAAATGCGGGTGGGAGGGTGTGATCAGCCTTGCACAACTTTTACTTTGCAAATTTCAGGGTTGTGTTAGGTCCAACGAATTCAAGTCCATGGTGTTTAATTCAAAGGATTAGAAGACTTGCAAGTTGTGGGTGTTTCTACTGCTTTTGCAATTTGATACCGTTTGAACATCACACCTTGTTTCTTGATTTGATCTTACAGTATTAAACCCATTGTTAGAATTTTCATAGCGATCAATACCTTAATGATAGAGAAATTTTAGAACTTGAATCCCTTCTTAGTACTGTTGATTTATGCATACCCCACTTTAGAAGGATAGAAAGAATGGTGCTTAAGACTCTGCTCGTGTTTACTCCCCTAAATCTTTTTCTCAGTTCCTAAACTAGATTTCGTAGCAGGTCAATTTAGTAAGTCCAGGATTCTTCTGAGGTGGAGTCTATAACCAAATCGATACCTCCAAAAAGATGCAAGTTTGCAAGCTTTGCACAGGACTCTCGCTCTTGTCTGCATCCTGCACTTTTAAAACTGAGATCACTAGCTACTCATTTCTTCATTTCACCAGCTAAGATATGTTTGGAGTACATCTTTGGTGTTTCTTGTAGAAGTTTATTTAATCATCCAACTCCAAAAAAATTTTGGCTAAGTGATCAATGGGTTATCACAGTAAGGCAAGGCTCTATGGCCCTCCTAGCAATTATTTGTCGTTTATAGTTGGAGTGTAAAGCTAAAAACTTAAAGGATAAATTTATGTAGCCGCCACTTCTTTCAGAGAATGCAATTTTCCCAACGTGTTCAGCTACAAGTCTTTCTTAAGGGCGTTAATTGCCGAATCCTAGTATAGAGTTCTGATCAGTTAATGCCCGCTTCTCTATCTGTGTTGTCTTCCTTGCTAATATATTTTCAGTCATTACTAATAAAACTTGAATCACCTATCCAGACATCATGATATTTTTGGGGACACACATGCCCATATCCTGGTAGTCATACCACTAATTCAGAAACCAATTAGTCGTTAAGGATCCTAAAAACGATCTTAAACCTCCATGTCACTTAGCATTTATGAATCAGTATTACAGAACCGCCTCAATTAAGCATATCCTAAAACCTACTGTCTCTAAATCCAAGATTCAAGATTCAAAAACGCATTTTTTCCCCATCAGAACCCTCCTACTTCCCCGTGCACTCAAAACCCAGCCAGGATAGCGCAATTACATATATCTAAGAGAACAAAGTAACAAACCCATGTATGTACAAAATTAAAAACCAATTACATACCTGAAGAAGAGTGATCAATACCCAAATTCTCGATACCAATATAAGCTGAACCGAGAAGAGGGGATCGGACAATGGCGGCTAGGGATTGAATATGATACAAGGGAAGGCCTGGTTTGAAAGGAAGGTGGCCGAAGAAGACGAAGAAAACCCGAATCACACGGTGAAGGAGAACGGAGGAGAGAGAAAAGTAAGAAGCTTTGTCCTCTGGGTGTGATCGAGATTCAGAGAAAACTGAAAAGGAGTGATTTTTGTGTTGAGATTTCAAAGGGGTAAGCGAACCAACAAGCGTGAGCGCTATTGAAGCAGAAGAAGAAAGGGAAAATTTCAGTTTATCCCCATAATAAGCAATTAATGTCAGATTCCCCCCAAAACATTCTGAAATTTCACTGCACCCCCAAGGGACTAAAATGAAATTAAATGTTTCAGCGAAAAGACTAAAATGTCCTTATGAATTTTGTACTGGATTTCCAAGACACATATGAAGAATTTCCAAGACACATATGAAGAATTTCCAAGACATCTATGGGAACTTTTCAAGACGCATATGAGGGAACTTTTCAAAACATTTGTGCTTATTTTCAACATCAATGTGAGTATTTTCAAGTCTCAAAAATCATGGAATCCAACACTAAAACATCCAAAATTTTACAACTATATTTCCAAGACACATATGAGAAATTTCCAAGACACATATGGAGAATTTCTAAGACACATATGAGAAATTTCCAAAACGTTTGTACTTCTTTCAATAAGGACATTTTGGTCTTTTAGCTAAAACATTTAATTTCACTTTAGTCCCTTGGGGGTGCAGTGAAATTTCAGAATGTTTTGGGGGGAATCTGAGATTAATTCCTTATTATGGGGTAAAATGAAATTTTCCCAAGAAGAAACCCCTTCGTAATGAACAGAGGGAATGATTCGGTGCAATCAAGTTCATCCTTTTACCATGAGCTTGCTCTTCAGTTTTTTAATTCTTTCCCGTCACAACTCACAACAGTGACATGTAACATGAGAATTTAATTTAACGGATCTACGTTATAAAGGTTGAAGGTTATCATTTAAAAGTTAAAATAATAAATATCTTATTTTTATTTTTGTCATTATATATTATATTATATAAGGGAGAGTGTGTATAATAAATGATATAAGGAAATCGGTGTGTATAGTTGAGTGACAATGACTCATTCACCCTTAATCAACTGTCGAGAGTTTAATCTTTGACGTTAGGTATGGAGAAGCATTAAATCTCCAGAGCCAGTTGTCTCACCCTTGAGATGCTTACAAATCAACGGAGGATTACTCTCCCACCTGTTGGGGTGGGGGAATACATTGGTCTTTGATAAAAAAATGATATAATGATAAAATTGGAAAACCACGTTGATTTTATTCATAATAAATGAATTTGTGAAATTGTTGATTAGCTCTTATATTATATAATGTGGACTAAAAATGGTATTAAACTAGTTGATAAAAATATTTAATGTACGTGTCTAATAATAATGTAAAATAAACAGAGCACATTTATGGGTTCTTTTTTTTTTTTTTTTTTTGCCATAATTTATGGGTTGTTTATAAATTAACCTTAATTCCCAAGCCAAAACATGATATACAGTTTAGTTAAAATTAATAATAATGCAGAATTAAAGAAAATGATTATTCTTTCAGGTAGATAAAATAGAAGCCTTTAAAAAATCATCGTATACATAAGTTATGAACAATTCAGCGCTGTAATTCATTCCACAAAGTATGGGCCGACAATTTTAAGCACTGTCTTTTTTTTTTTTTTTACCAAAAGAAACAATTTTATTAATCACAAAAAATAGGTAATACAAACACTAATAGCTGATGCCAAAGAAAAACACTAAAAAAAAAAAAAAACAAGTACAACCTAACACACAAAACTCACCAAAAAAAAAAACAAGAAGACAAACTATACTACTGTAAAAAGATCTAAGAACTCTTGGCCAATTCCACTTCTCACACCTGAAACTTTCTTAAACTCATATTCAGGACTAGATGTAGAACTTCTGAAATTAGAAGCATCAGCAGTCAAAATATCAGATAAAGGAGATGATGCTTCTTCAAGCCATCCCTTAGGAAACATCTCCTTAGCTCCCATAGCTGCCAAAAATTTTGCAGTTCTATTTCCTTGGCGACACACCAAAGATAAGACAGAACCTCCTGCTAAGTTTCTTGACTCTTGAAGATCTTTAATAAGATTCATAGCATTCCACTCACACACAACTTTCTTCTTTCCTGTCACCACATTGTAGAGCTCTTCACAATCAGTCTCCAAAATACAATTCTCAATGCCAAATCTGTTTGCAACAGAAAAACCTTCCTTCAAGGCTAAACATTCAGCAACAAGTGGAGAAGAAGCAAACACTTTTTTCCCAATTCCTCCTATCATTTTACCAGCACAATCCCTGCAAATGATTCCTATACCAGCCCTATCCATGTCATTAATAAAAGATCCATCAATATTTATTTTAACCAATCTCTTTGCTGGGCTTGTCCACTGCCTTTTTCTGTCCCTACTTTCTGACTTCTCAGATAGATTGAATTCACTCAATACTTTGGCATCAAAACATTCTTGAACCAGTTTATGAGCTCCCTTAACAACTCTCCATACATCAACCTCAACCCCATTAAAAACCCAATCACACCTCCCTTTCCACACACCCCAGCACATAGCAGCAATAATAGATTTTTCTCTATCATCTAATTTTTTAAGTAGTGTTAACATTTCAGTAAAATGCACTACTATTCAAAGAAATTTTAAGAACAAATAAGTGTGCGCAAAATATTCATATGTTATGTTTTCGTTCATTTTCTTTATAAGAGAAGGTTTAGGTGACTTGAGTCCTACAGGGGCTCACTGTAACACCTAAAATTTTCTACTATATTATAACAATTTTAATTGAATTATAACCATTTTTCAATGTCAGAAGCCCAAAAATACGGAAAATTTAAAACCTTTTCTTTTTAAACATTAGACCAAACTTCTATTGGTTGGAATGGGCTTTTTTAGACAAACGGGAGTAATTTACAACTCTTTATAAAATAAAGTGGTTAATAAAACAATTAAAAGTATGCTAACCCTATTAGGGTATCTATTCTTAATTCATAATACTTAGGAAATTTAAATTCCTTTATAAATTTATACAATTCTGTTTTCTATGCTTTCTACTATTAATTTAATAATTTAAAATTTACATCATATACAGATAACCTTACTTTTCAAATTATAATTTTAATTTCTTCATCTAATCTTTTCCCAGCACTCCTACCTTATCTCAACCATTTTACTATCTTCCAGCTTTTTGAAAACAGCAATTCAACGCAGTTTATGTCATTAACTGTAACTTTTATGCATGCATTGACATGTATACATTTTATAAACCTTTGCAAATTAATAATAATATTGATCCTATCAATCTGGGTGACATAAGCACCTACCAATCACTGATAACCATATCTTCGTTAACTAGTGGAGGTTCTACCTGCAGGACTTCTCGTTATAACATTTAAAGCTATAACTAACTGGTTTAGTGAAGGGGTAGCGAACCACCTAAGCCTGGAGTACTCCAACCGAGGAATAAAAGACATACCACTATATGTAACAGGTATTACAAAATTATACATGCAATTTAGTGTAATGAGATAAGCTGCTACCTGGGTACCAGAACTTAGTCATGAGCTTGCTCCCTTTTCTTTCTACTGATCTCCCTACTTATGTCACTATCAATACCTATTTACATGTAATATACAAATAATAAATTAATATCTATATTCTTGGATAATTATCCGGCTTCTCTCACGAATCCTAACTTAATACTACCCAAGTCTTTTCATTTTAAATTATAATTTATCCAAACTTAATTAGGATATTGACTATCCGAGATTACTTTGATAATTTACCTATATTAAACTTTCTTATTGTCAGTGTTTAACTAATAGTGTTCATAAAATCATCATTTAAAGACCTCAGTCGATTATCCATCTATATATATTTACTTCATATTTATTACAAAATTGGCGAATCAATCAATCAATAATGTAAATCAAGCATGTTCACTTCACACATGATCGATATACAATTCTAGCAGGATTTATAATTAATCAATTACCCTAAAGCACATTTTAATAATTATAAGTTTGACCGTTAAAAGAAATCCCAAATCAGGAATTTAAAGTCAAGCTTCTATTTCTAAAAATCCTATTACGATCAACTACATCCCATGACAATAAACAACCTCCATTGAACACCGTTTTCTCTTGACTTAAGCATAAACTAAAATTCTAAATATTAGAACACAACAAACAACCATAACACAAATACTTGGAAATCTTAATTTCCTTATTTAATCAATTTGAATCTCTTAAAATCATTTATCTAACCTTTATATTATTCAAAACAAAACTAATTTCTTTACACTTGCTTAAACATCTTTCCTAGTAAAAATCGATCTCACAACCTTCAGATACATTATCCCTTGCATCAAAATCATTAAAACTAAAGAATCAGTCTCTATCTAAATAAGCCTATACGAAATAGTCTTAGTAAAATTCCCCAGTAACAACCATATACTTCTTTAAACTTGAACAACCTTGCTTCATTATAACCTTTAATCAATCTCATATTCTATAACTAATCTATTTCTAAATTCTCATTTAGCCTTGAGTAACCATTTTCTTTATCTTCTAAATCCTTACTTACCTTAATACTTCCACCCATAATCCACCTCTTAACACCTTAAACTATGCATATCTGATCTCCCAACTATCTAACATTATCATATATTTTAATCCCCATACTTTCATATTCACCAATCTCCTTGATCATCTACACCTTTGTACCCATTAATCACAACTCGATTACTGGAAACTCCTAGTAGTCAATCACAACTATTAACAAATACTTCCAACATATTTCATTCCCATCATAAATCTCAAAACCATTTCTAGACTTACATTCTACATACATCACATAATAATAATAATAATAATAATAATAATAATAATAATCTTTAACCCCAAATGGCCTTGATGTTTATTTCTCTACCCTTTAATTTAAACCTTTACCTTCAGAACACCAAAACATCAAACTATCACTAAATTCAAACTTTTGAATAAGTTATAATAATTTCAGAATATTTCTTGGTAGTTCAAACATAAACAGCAGCCTATACAATAGAACTTCCTCATCAAAGGATGCCCAACAAAGTTCTTAACTCCATTCTTTGTTAGCTTAAGCCACACCCATAACTAAATCAAATCTTTATATCCAAAATAACAAACTACAACCATTTATCACTAAAATCCTCAACTTCAGCTCAAACTTGCTTTCTAACTTCTCAACTAAAATCCATTACTTCCTCTTTCTTGTCTCATACATCGCTCATTGTTACATAAGGATCAACTTATTAAATAAAACAAAATGTCTACTTTGATTCATTAAGAACCCCACAACCACATATGTAAATACCCATTAACACTTACATTTATAACCTTTTATTTACTTAGAATCCTTAACACTACTAATCCTAACTACAAACTCTTCAAGTCTAGAAATCCTTATTGTCCAATCTCTAATTAATTTATTCACTTGAAACTTCCATATTCAAGAACAGTGTTTCCCAAAGACTCATACACCAACTTATTGCCCTTTCCTAATTTACCTACATTCCACTCACAGCTCTTCTAAATTTCTAAACCACTTTCCTCTTTCCTAAAGAGAAATATTCAACAACAATTCCCAAAACTTCCAAAGCTTTGGATTACATTTCAATACTTCATTCATCACTTATTCAATTACTTCCAAACTGAAATCCCATATCCAAATAAAAAGATTCCTACAAACCAGTTTAAGAACCACTATAACCACACAACTGCATACTAATTCATATGTATTCGGTCCAATCACCCTTACTAAAATAAGCTTCTTTTACTCTCAAATTACTCTTCTCTTGATTCAGACATCGAGAACACTAAAATCAGTCACCATAATACAATCATTATACCTTCTAACCTATGCTTCTATCTTTCAACATATATCACTCAATGATTTCCCAACCTTTCAGCCCAATTTCACAAATCAAACAATACACCAATAGAAACAGAAACATCATTTATCACATTCCCATTGTAAGCAACCCAAAGAAGCAGCTCAAAAGTCCCAAAATCTCATATGAAATTTAACAGGACCAAAAATCCTTTTTAGCCTCACAAACCCTCACAAGCTCACTATAAGATAGCAATCAATTCCTCATAAATTTGTTCCACGCTAACACACTACGTAGAGCTAAAATCAAAACAAGAATAGAACACACCCCTTTTGTTTTTCTTGTCAACGGCTGAACAGAACCAGAGGAAGAAAATCACAACACTTCATCCATCCAATTAAACATTAATCCTACTAGACCAAAAATCCCCAAATTTCTCTTTCTTCCTATCTTTGAAGCCAGCAGCCAGAAATATTAGAGACAAAAGTATATAACATCTTCCTACAGCTTAATTAAATTAAATACCACCACGTTTTCTCTTCTCCTACCACAAAACCCGTCGGCCAGAGGAGACAAGAGAAGAGAATTGAACAATTAGCATCCCATAATTAACCATATCAATACCCCCTTCACTTTATCATTTTAAGAATCAAAATAACAAAATCACACAAGCGCAATAGCATAGAAGGAAGAACACTCACCCAAGATCAATCGAGTGTTGGGTGTGATTTCGTCGCTATTCTCCGCCAATTCCGCCATCGACCACCGCTGTCAGCACGAAGGAACAAAGGAAACTGAGAGGAGGTGAGGAACAGAGGAAATGCGGGTGAGGGAGAGAGATAATGAAGAATGGGCACACGTGGGTATATATGAAGAGATTAGAAGGAGGAGATATTTTAATTAGATGAATTACTATCTTACCCCTCCTATTATAACTAAAGATATTTTCAACTAGGGGCAGATATTGTCATTTTTATTTTCCTTTTTCTATTTTTCCCCTTAAATGGTAATATTATTTACCATTCATATTTACAAATAAACCTGATTTTGTCTCAAAATAATTTCTCTATATATGCTTAAATTCCTAAATTTATTTATAAGGTTTTTTTAAATAATAAACAATACCCCAAGGTTCTAAATATTCCCTTATTTAAATTCATCTTTTAACTATTTTTCCTCAACTAATAAATGAAATAAGCCTTAAAATTTATTAAAAATGCCTAAAACATCATAAATTCATTTTCAATGCTTTTTAATATTTTAGTTACATTTCTAAAATCTTAAATAATTTCCTATTTTCTATTTTCTAAAATTTGGGGTGTTACACTCACCATGGATAGGGCATGCCTCCAAGCTCCAAGAGCGCTTATAAAGGTATTTACAGATCGCCCACCAATAAACTCTTCATCAGCGAGATTCGAACCCACACCTTATGGTTATGGTTATAAGCCAATCTCTTAATCAATTGGACCAACATTTGTTCGTATGTTTTCATTCATTTATACGGTATTACTCTATTTATTATCGTCATTGGATTTGTGGAAGAAGCTCACTTGCCTATCAGTAATAGTTGTTGAATTTCATTAAACTTATCTATTGACTTGGCTTGGCATCACTCATAAAACTGAAACCGTTTCGATCCCTCCTATAAACACGCATTTCAGAATTTAAATTATGTTCTCTTTCTTAAGAGGAAATGGTGGATACATTTGCAACCGTTGTTAATCGTGTTACAATTGTAGCTAATTTCTTACACATCACCCAATTAGTTGGGTTTCCTCAAACAAAAAACTTATTACGCAACGGTGAGTTAACTAATTGAAATGATTTTAAACATTAGTTTCTTACTTGTAATATACTACCTCCGGGCTTAAATACAAGTCTAGTAAATTCCTTTCAAAAACTCATGTGCAACATCATACCCTTCCGTTTCTAAATATAAAACCCAATTACCTAATTTGATTAGATTAATAAAGTTAGTTGGGTTAGTTAAAATAACATGATATTACCAAAATATCCTTACCATTTACCCTTATTCCCACCATCACTCTCTTACTTGTTTATTATTGTGGAGCATCAATAATGATAATTTGGAAAAAAAAATTGAGAAAAATTAGAAAGATGTCTCATATTTAGGTATAAGTTCACCTCCCCAAATAGCTCCTATATTTAGGAACAAAGAGAGTATTATATATCAACAAAGTAGTTTTTTTAAATAATAGATATACAAGATAAATAAAAGAAAGATTTTACATTTAGAATCATAATTACTTCTAATTTATCTTAATATTCATGACTAAAGATAGTACTCCCTCCAGTCTATATTATAAGAGGTAGTCAATCTTTTTACACATACCAATAAAACATGTTGGAATAATTTATTAGAAATATATTTAATCAAATTTTCCATTTTTAGCCTTACTCATTTATTATACACACTTTTTCTCCCCTCCTTTTATTATTTAATTGATGTAGAACGATAGAGGAATTGATGGAAATAAGGAGTATTAAAAGGTGTAAGAGAGATTAGAGGAGGAAGAACAACAAGAGGGAGAGGAAAATACCAGAAGAAAGGGGACCGGAAAACAATATTTTGTTCAACTTAATAATCAATATCAACAACTGATTACAAATAATAACCCTAATAGAGCTTCATGAATAATAAAATTTAATGACAAAAATTCAAATTCAAATCTAAATCCTAAACATATAGTAACAACCATAATTGAAACATAAATAATTAAATAAATAAATTCAAAATCTAATAGATAAATATCCTTGTTTAATATTCCTAATAAATAAACCTAAATATCATAACTTCCCATTTTCCCTTATCCCATCACCTATTCTACCGTATCCCATCATTAACATACAAGGGTATAAATGGAAAATAAGTATTTAATACTTTGTCTTTTCATGTTACCTCTTATATTTGGGATTGGAGGGAGTATATACATAGTTTTGCATATTATTAGCCACCAAAATGCAGAGGATCCAAAGGGGCTTGATCAAATCTCACTCTTATCACCTTATAATCCCAAATAATAGTCAGCTACACTGGAGATTCAGCGGATTGCCAGTGGCAGGGGTGGCGATGCCTGACCAATGTTAGTGTCTCTGGAGAGGGTGGCTTTGGTGTTATTTGTTAAAAACTAAGGGGCAAAATCGTAATAAGACCAACATTTCAATAATTCCTATTTTTGGGTTCTTCATGGGATGGGATAAGACCAATTCCAATAAAGGGGACTAGCAAAGTGTCCCATCCCACCCAGATTGTTCTATGTTTTGGTATACAACTTCAATAAATCTCGATGCGTACTCGTTTGGGAGAATATGATGGAAATTTTAACATTAAGTCACAAGATAATGTTTTAATGATAAGCTACTAATTTGAATTAGGGTTGATACCACTTTTGATACTTTTTTTTTGACCTGACACTATTTTTGGTACTTGAACTTTAACCAATTTTGATTTTGATCCTTGAACTTTAAAATTTGTGGTTTTGGTCCCTAAACTTTTCATGGAATTTTGGTTTTAGTCCCTGAACTTTAATATTAGTGGTTTGGGTCATTCAACTTTGTGTCTTTTATAAACATTGGTCCTGAACTTTTTAAAAATACTTGAAAAATCAGGAACCAATGGTTATAAATAAAACAAAGTTGAGAGACCAAAATAATTGATTTAAAGTTCAGAGACAATCCAAAATTGAGTCAAAGTTCAAGAATCAAAAGTGGTATTAATCTTTTGAAATACTAACATTTAAACTATATAATATGGAATGATTTACTAATCCGGCTTGCATGAATGTATGACCACAATGGGGACTTCACTGCTTCCAAATAGTTATCATGGCTGCATACCAAGAATTTGAACTCAGGGCAACAATTTAAGTTTGAACAGCCCACGACCCTGTTTATTTAAGTGTTTGGTGGTATATATAGAGTGTTTTAAGAAGCTACAAAATATTTTAATTAGCTTTTTCATGAAGCCTAAAGGCATTGGAGTTTTAGATTAGAAAGTTTGAAATTATTTTAATAATTCTTCTTGGGATAGAATAATAAAAAAATAAATGTTAAAAAATAAATTAATGAAAATGTACATAATATACAATGACGGGGATCGGGACAAGGGGTTTATGAACTTGATGACTGATGAGGACGGAAGAATACTCAAGCCTTTGAAAATTAAAAACTTCATTCCCTCAAATTTTAGAAATTTCATATTAGACCCCAGAGAGGGATATGTAATTTTTAAATGTCATTAAAAGACATTTTTGCCCCTAAGAGTGTGTTTGATTCAAGGGGAGGTTAGGGAGGGGAGGGAATTTTTTTAAAAAAATTAAATTTTAAAAATTTAAAAAAATGGGGTTATAATTATTAAATAAATATTAGATGTAAGATAAAAGAGTTAGAAAAAATAATTGAAAAATTTTCACCCTATTTCTCTGATTTTTCTAAATTTAACTTTTTAAATTCTCCCCCCTCCCCTAACCTCCCCTTGAACCAAACACACTTTGACATAGGAATTTACTGTGAGTGGCAAAACGCATAAGAGGGGGGGTGAATTGTGCTTTTAAAAAATTAGACTTTAAACTCAAAAACAATCCTTTATACTGGTTCGGCTAAACACTGCCTACGTCCAGTTCTCCAACTCCTCGTTGGATTCCACTAACCACAGGTTTTACAAACCAGGTTCACCTGCCAACCTTTACAAGACAGAGTTTTAGACTTCCTCTAAACACTCCCCCTTATAGTTGTAAGATTACAACCCTGTTCTAAGGTCCCAGACTTTAGAACAACCTCAAACAATAGATGATTTCAATAAATGAGTTCACTTAATGAACAGATTTTGATAATCACTGAAGTACAAATAAACTCACTAAGAGTAATAAAGTTTTGAGCAGTAAGTAGATAAGAATAATGAATACAAATTCGTCTGTTTGTTCTTCTTATCATAAATGCTCAAGACTTGGTTTTTATATCTCTTCACAGTTTTCATTTTTCTTTCAGCTTCATGAATCCGTTTGAATATGTCCGTTGGAAGCTCCTAGCCGTTGGCATTTAATGCTGGTCTTCATTTTAGTCATCTTTCTTCTCTTACTTCATTTAATTTTTGCAGAAGATGAGCTATGAGAGATAGAGACTGTGACTAACAACTACCTACAACATTGTACTTGTGTAGCAACTTTTTCAGTAGCACTAACATCCCAAGCTATCGCTAGCTTCATAGTGTCAATCCTGCACTTAGACTGTTAGCTAAACAAGTATTCATGTGAAGCACAGTTGGTGTTATCGCTAGTAGGATTCATTAGCTCAGTGTATACAGATAACATATTAGCTATCAGAATGTCAAGTTATTTCAGCAAGTGATTTCATTATCGATAGCTAAACTCGTTATTGCTAGAAGCTATGTTATTGATAGGTTGTCATTAGCTTGACATAGTAACTTATCTGAATGTCTAAGTGTTCTGCTATCGATAGCTATCCGTGCTATCGTTAGTGACTATGGTTTAATACTGAGTTGTTCTAATCAGTCTTTTATCTGTTATGAGGCCTTAGAAATAGAGACATGTCTTAGCAATAGGGATATTTACTTTCAGTTTATTGTCAAGACTTCATTAACTATTATTATCCTTATCTCTTCATCTATTAGCGATAGGCTCTCAGTCTAGCGATAGTTTATTTGTTATCCATAGGACTTTACTTGTTCAACGTTTAGATAACTTTTACTTTTCCTTAGTCATATACCTTGATTCTTTTCAGACTAAGTTATATGCTGTCTGTTCATTTTACTTATGTTATCTATAGGGTCCAGTCCTCATCAAAACTTAAGATTCTAACATTTACAACTTTACCCTAACGATTTCAAATTGAATATAGCAATTTATAATTAATTACCTTATTTTTGAGCTTTTGATAAGGCATTTAAGATAATTATCTATTGGTGCTACTTTTCAGTATTTTTCTATAGAGATTTACAACTTATGAGGATTTCCAAATTGATCATAGCAATTCATAACTAATTCCAATGTGTTTGTAATGAGCTCCTGAAAATGGCATTTCTGTCTGTTGACAACAAATGAAAATAGCAGACTCTCCTGACATATGATTTGTGATTTCCAAAATTTGAGGGGCTGATATCTCAAATTAATCTTTCAATTTGATAATAATATATTAATGATAGTCTAATAATAATAATATAGTAACCTAAAATTAATCTTTGAATGACATATCAGAATACCCCTTACCCTATTTAATCATGAAATATGAATTGAGGATTGTGATAATTGGTGTTACATTTTCAAATTTACAAATTCAAATGGTGCTACTTTTCAGTATCTTTATGTTAGCATGAGGATTTCTAAATTGATCATAACAATTCATAACTAATTCCAATGTGTTTGTAATGAGCTCCTGAAAACGGCATTTATGTCTGTTGACAACAAATGAAAATACCAGACTCTCCTGACATATGATTTGTGATTTCCAAAATTTGAGGGGCTGATATCTCAAATTAATCTTTCAATTTGATAATAATATATTAATGATAGTCTAATAATAATAATAATATAGTAACCTATAATTAATCTTTGAATGACATATCAGAATACCCCTTACCCTATTTAATCATGAAATATGAATTGAGGATTGTGATAATTGGTGTTACTTTTTCAAATTTACCTAATTATAAGATCAATGATTTTTTTGAAAAAATTAAGGATGTAAAATAAATCAATTTAGATTGTTTATACTTATATTTTTTTCTCCAAGCTAATTTATTTTAGTTACAAATTAGCGTATAATCTAATTACATATAGCAAATGTTAAAATTTAGTGGTCTATTTTGCTTTCTTAATCTCTACAAACAGGGAAAATGGTCATTTTTGGCCCGAAAGTTTTAATTTTGGAGTAATTTTGGCGCGGAAGTTTTTTTTGGATCAATTTTGACCCGGAAGTTTACAAAACGTAACAATATAGACCTTTTGAGGCCTTTCTATATTGTAAAATTGGTCTATATTGCTACGTTTTGCAAACTTCTGGGTCAAAATTGGTCAAAAAAACTTTCGGGTCGAAATTGCTCCAAAGCTAAAACTTCCGGGCCAAAAATGACTCTTTTCCCCTACAAATAAAGTCAACTTGATTTTATACCCCTTCCGGTCCTTATTATAAGAGGCCGGCCGCCAAATTGCTCTTATTAAGAAAACAATTGAAAGTTAATTAAAAGTTATAAATATGTTTGAAATATAACTTGTTTTCCAATATTACCCTTATTTATGATGGGATTAGCGAAAAATATAAGTAGGAGTATTAATGAGTACTATGAAAGATATAGTGTTAATAAGTAGGGTAAAATAGAAAGAAATGCATTAAATGATGACATAGTCCAAGGCGAGTTCTTTTATTTTGGATAAAAACAATTCAAATTTTGGGTTTTTATAATAATGAACAGAGGAAGTAATTAGGACCGGAGGGAGTATAATAATAACAGGAATTCTTATGTGGACTTGGTATACCACATTATTTGTTATTTGACCAATAACAAATAAACACATAAGATTTTACGTGTAATTTTTAATCTAAGTTGGCATTCAATAAAAATAAAAAATTAACTAGCAAAAGTTCACCGGAAAATTCCTCCTATAATCTTGTCCTTTTTTTTAAAAAAAAAAAATCCTCCTATAATCATGTCCCAAAAAACTATAGAGGAAGTTTTTTTTTTTTTTTTTTGTTTGCTTTTTGTTACCCCTGGAGGAAGTATCTCTTGATTAACTGCCACGTGTGCAATCTGACCATGAAACTCATTAATCTTAACTAATCAGTCGCTTTTTGCTAATCCCTCCCCAATCTTTCGCTCCAAAAAGAAAAACAAATAGTAAATATTTTCACGTCATTGTTTATGCCGTACCTGATTTCAGGAATCTCCACCAATCAAAGTTGAGAAAATTTTTCCGCAAAAAGTGTTTTGAGGGGTACAAGGTTTCCAAAAACCCTCGTTCCCTTCCCCTGACGCAGACGCTTTCTTCATCCAAAACCCGCTTTCAGAGGAGCCGCTTTCAGTGTTTCTTCATTCCCCAAATGCATAAAAACCCTACCTTGTTCTTAATTTGCCTAAAGTTTTGATCTTTTTGGCTGGACATATAGTATTTATAGACATAACTATATACCCGGCTTTCTTTGCTGAGTTTTTTCTTCTGTATTGCTCTCAATGGCTTCTTCTGGGTCTGCAATGGATGACGGGGGCCCACTGATTATCCCTGCTGAAGTACGCAAAACCATTCAATACATCAAAGAAATTGTTAGTGACCATTCTGATGCTGATATTTTCTTGGCCCTTAAGGAATCCAACATGGATCCTGATGAAACCGCCCAGAAATTGCTCAATCAAGGTGGGCCATACTGGGTTTTGAGTTTTTTTTTTTTTTTTTTAATGGCGGTTTGCCTTTCAGAAGTAGCTTTCGTACTTATTTGATTTCTTTTCTTTTTTCCCTTGTCATTTTTCATGGCTGCTAGTGGGTATTTTTTAAAATTGCTCCCCTCCTTTTGTTGAAATGTTGAATTTACTGTATCTTAAGGCTGTTTTGCTTGAATGATTCATACATGCGCCACAGTTTTCAGTTTGAGTTGCTGATACAACATTCTTGTACGACACTAGGCTTTAGTGTGGTAGCCTGTATATTTTAGCTCTCACCAAATTTTTTTTTTTTTTTGGTAAAATAAGGTTGTATTGCTCATTTTGATGTATAGTTTGCTGGGTGGAGGTATGTTTTGAACTTATTATAAATTATTGTCCTAAAATCGTTAATATTGCATGGATTATGGGTTTACCTGTGGATCATAGTGTGCAGTGCCCATAGTCAGGTTGTTCTACAATGCCCTATGCATTAGTGTCTGTATCTTGTACATTGCTACTATGTTAGTATAGCTACTACCCTATCATATTATTTCATACATTTTTCTGGAACCTTGTGTGAAATTTTGCTTTTGAGACTTGCATCATATGTCATACTGCTTATGCTACAGTTGTATTTATTAACCATGTCTTGGAGTAATAATTGGTTTGGAAGGATGTGGGAGGTACTCCCTCCGGTACTAATTATATAAACAATTTAAATTGACTTATTTTGTATGCTTAGTTTCTCAAAAAAAAAAAAAAAATAGTCAACTTGAGCTTATAATTAGGACCGGAGGAAGTAAGATTTATTATCCTAATGTGCATTTACATTTTTATTACTCAGATCCATTTCGTGAGGTGAAGAGGAGGAGAGACCGGAAGAAAGAGGTATCACTGTCTTGTATTTATTCGATGTCTTTTTGAATAGATGGAGGCACTTCAAAATGCAGTGAGTTGTGACTTGTGATCACTAATTCATTATATGTCATTGCAGCCTCAGAGTGCTGGGTATATGGGTTTAGCTGATCCACAAAGACATTCTGAGAATATTGGCCAAGGAAAGAAACTTCAAGCACCTTCTGATCATAATGTTAGAAGAAAAAACAACTCTCAGGATACTTTACCTGGTAATTTTTGTATTTCATGCCTATCATAGGGTGTTTAAAATGCGATGCTCTGGTTACCGTATTGATCCAAACTACCATTCAGCAAGATGTACTCATAGGATGTAAATGAAGCACGGACATTTAAGAATTTGACAATTCTCTTCAAAAATATTTTGGTTGCATTTATTTTTTATACGTACTTTAGAATAAGACTTAAAGTATATAGAAGGGAAAAACCTTAAATTGTCTGTCTTTTCAGTTTCACCTGGTAGTCAAGGCATGTTTGTGTACGTCAGAGACATTGGTCTTTGGTGCTATTTCCTGTATTTTTCTTTAGATGAGGAAAGTCTCTGTTACAGAATCATAATTCTCTCCTCTTCATCTCCCATAAACTCCTCTACTCTTTTTTCCTCCTCCTCCTCCTTACTTTTTCCTCTTCATTCTTCATTGCATCTCTGTCTTCATTACAGAGGTACAACAGTCTTCTCAAAACTCTTTTTCCTTAATCAGGGAGTGAGCCTTGGAGCAACAGTAAATATTGTTGCCATGTGATCTAGAGGTCACGGGTTCAAATCTTGGAACCAGTCTCTCCACTTGTGGAGGGGCAAGGTTGCATACTTCTACACCTCCCTAGTCCCTATCGGATGGGAGCCTTGTGAACTGAGCCACCTATCAATGGATCATGTTGACATTTCAGCGGTTCATCACCTTTATTTATTTATTTTTGCAATTTTCAGTAGCATATCTTTGTTTGAATTCGGTCACGTATTGAGACATTTCTGGTTTTGTTACTTTTGCATGGTCACTAGAATTGGTACATGCTTCTTGCTGATGGATAAGTGCTTGTAACTGTTTAGGTGTCAGCAGAGGGTTTCATGATGTCCGAGACAACAGAGTAAACCATAGGACTTACAAAGAAGTGAAGCCTCCTACATTGCATCGTACATCCAGCAAGGGGCAGAGAATTTTAAACTCATCTGAAAAGGGGTATGCTGTATAGAAGGCTGGCTTGCTATATGTTCCATAGGTTTGTATATGGTTATTAATTTATTTTGTGACACCTTTGTTACAGCTTATCAGCAGTTTCTGGCAATCAAAAACCATATATTGGTAACAGTTCATCACAAGCTTCCAATGGTCCTCCTTATCTACATGGTAGACACACAGAAGCTGCTTTAAATGGGATGGATAGAAGACTTGCAGGCAAGGAGAAGCAAGGTGTAACTCGTAATGTTCCAAGGCAGGTGCAACCAAACAAGCCCAACAATGTCCATCAAAATAGTGCAACTCTAACAACTAGTTCTGCTGAAGGAGTGTATTCTTCTTCAACAGATCCAGTTCACGTGCCCTCTCCGGATTCCAGATCACCTGGTGCTGTTGGAGCCATTAGGCGTGATGTAGGGGCAGTCGGTGTTCGGCGCCGGTCTTCAGAAAATTCAGTAAGACAGTCGTTTACTCCTGTTGCTAATTCACTCAAGAGGAAGGATGTTCCCTCTGCAACTTCAATTCAAACACATGGTGCCATCTCAAAGTCTGAACAATTCAATCAAACTAATGCAACCAAAACTTCATTCAATGGCATATCAGCTGGCAGACCATCCTCAAACAATCATCTTAATAGTAGGCCACATCAGCAACCTGAAGGACATCAGAGAGGTATATTTCTGAAATGAATCTGCTAAATTGTGGCATTTTCGTAGCATTTTCAATTTTTATTTCTCAGAAATAAAGACCTGTAGTAAAAGCATGGTTTAAAAATGCAAATCTTATAGCATTGGCTTAATTAGTTATGGGCTAGTTTATGTCCTTTCAGAAAATTTGATATTGATATTAATAATTTGAAGCACATGTATGGTAGATTTCTTTCTTTTTCTCATTATTTTTTATTCTAGCCCAAGATTCTTTGCCTATTGTGTTGGCTACTATCAAATCTTTGGAACCTATACTGCTTTTTTCTTTTTAATGAAGTATTGCGTTCACAATCAGAAAAAGTGGCAATTCCTAATTCACTTGAATGCGTTGGTTTCATGATAAATATTGAATGATTCACATCTGTTTGCTGTTATTTTTATTTGATTGTTTTTTAGGCAGTAAAATTGATTTGTTCTTTGGCCATTTAGTACATCGATAAAAATGTGCTAATTTTTTTGAGTCCTGATGCAGTATCTCAGCCTAATAAAGAGTGGAAACCTAAATCAAGCCAGAAACTGAGAAGTAATCCAGGAGTGATTGGAACACCTAAACAACCTGATGGGAATTTTAAAGAAGTAAAATCAGATACGGAAAAGCTTCAAGATGAGGTCTCACTATTAAGCATATATGACAGCCAAAATGTGGTCATAGCACAGCATATTCGAGTTCCAGAGACTGATCGCTGTCAGTTGACTTTTGGCACCATTGGTGCTGAACTTGATTCTTCTAGGCATCAACCTATATTTCAATCAACTGGAACCACTGAAAAGTTAAATAAGGAATCTCCAGCAAGGTTGGCGGTGTTGTTTTTATTGTTGTTAATGCTTTATAACAACCATCTCTTTTACTTACATGTTAAGGAGTTAATTTAAGGGAGATTTTCTTTGATATGGTGACATATTGAGGAAGCAGTATCTTCGTACATGAGGAACGGCTTAATATGCATTGCTCACAAAATTACCCTATTTAAAAGTTACAAATAAAAGGTTGTGATTAACACAATAAAGAAGAAAGTGTATACTACTTCATTGCAATTAAGATTTTGATTAGATGAATTTTATTATTCATTCACTGAGATAGTAACAGTGATTTAAATATGTCAGCTTGTCAGTACCTGCTGTTGAGTCCAGTGATGATGTTTCTGGCGGCAATCAGGTGGATTTACGGGAGGACCATATTAGAACATCTAGGTCGGAGTCTCCTGCATCTGGCACTGCTGAGCAACAATTGCCTGAACATAAAGAGTCCTTGAGCCCTCAGAATCTGGACAACTATGCTGATATTGGAATGGTGCAAGACAACAGTGCTGAGTCACATCAGCAGCAAGACTCTCGAGATATTCCTGGCTTTTCAGTGAGTAGCTGCTTATTGTTATAGTCAAATAACTGTTTTGTATTACTTTGTCCCATCTCACATTTTTAATTGGTGAACAGGTGTACGATTCCACAACTGGTTATGATATTTCTTATTTCAGACCTGCAATGGAAGAAACTGTTCGGAGTCATAGTCAGCCATCTTCTCAGGAGGTATTTAAACTATTAAGTCTTTTAGGTCATTTAATTAATTAATCAATTTAGTTGTATTTGTATCTGAGGCCTTTTTCATCCCGATCCATTATTGCATTTGATAGCCGAGGTGGATATTAATTATTATGGACACGTGTGGTTGTATTCTTTTTGTCATTCTTTTAAAGTTCATAATATTGAAGGTTCAAGTCAAAGGACTAGTTCTGATAGGTTTTATAAACACTCTGTTTGACTTATTCAAAATATTCTGTATTCTGTAATAGATACTAATTGATCTTTAAATTGGTTTTTTAAAAATACAATCCGAACAACATGCCATAATGCTTTTGCCTTCTATTATTGTGGCCTTGGGGCCAAACTGGCAATAAGTTTTGTTGGTGAATATCAATGAACTGCTCATGTCTTCATAACAGTCAATGCCGTCGGTATTTTGTTTTCCTCTTCATATTTACTTGTGTGCAATTCCAACTTGCATCATATTTTTCTCCCAGTCATCTTCCATTCTTTTAATGCTACCCTCCTTGAGACATTTTATTTTGTGGGTAATTTCAGGGTCTAAATGTCCATGCAGCTAGCAACACTACTGCTTCCACAATTCCCATGGTGCAACAACCTCCTCATGTTGCACAGATGTATCCACAAGTTCATGTTTCCCATTTTGCAAATGTTATGCCTCTTCGACAGTTTCTGTCCCCCGTCTACGTTCCACCAATGGCCATGCCTGGATATTCTAGTAATACTCCCTATCATCACCCATCAAATGGCAACAGTTATATGATGATGCCTGGAGGTGGTTCCCATCCCAATGCCAATAACCTTAAATATGGGCTTCAACAGTTCAAGCATGTTCCTTCTGGGAATCCAACAGGGTTTGGAAATTTTACTAGTTCAGCTGGATATGCCATGAATGCTCCTGGTGTGATTGGGGGTGCAACACTGGAAGATTCATCTCGAATCAAGTACAAGGATAATAATCTTTATGTCCCAAATCCTCAGGTAATTTACTTCATTCTATCTCATGCCAAAGTGCAAAAGTTTTTTATGCCCTCGGCCCCCTGGCCCTTTCAAAAGGAAGGAAAGATTCCAAAGGTTTCACTGAAAAAAACTAGGTTTCCTGAAAAGAAGTAGGTAAGTTGCACTGAACAAAACTAGGTACCCTGTGCTCTGAACATTTGGATACATGTTATGCAGAGATCCTGGAGTTCTTACAAAACCTGTATTGTTACCACCAATTCTCTGTAGATTAATTAATGCATACCACTCCGGTTCCAAATTTAAGTCACTTCTAACTAATTCACATGCACCAATAAAAACAATTAAGAACTAAAATTTTTTCATGAAATAAAATTGATTTATGATATTATCTTTATTAACTACACGAAACTCCAGCATCACATTAATTTTTATTCTTTCTCACTGCCCTTATTAGATATGGGTACATATGGAAAAAATATTAATTCTTCTTAAAACTATCATGTGCCTTAAAACAAGGACAAATAACGCCTAGAAGGCATCCTATAATAGGGAACTGAGTAGTAAAATAAGATCTTGTGTGAGATTTGATTTTACTGGGTTTTCTGGTCTACTGGATTCATGTACTGCCCAACATTTTTCCTTACAGGTCACTTGTTATTAAACTGGACTTTAGTTTTGCCATCTCTTACTTTCAGGCTGAGACATCGGAAATGTGGATTCAGAACCCAAGAGAGATTCCTGGCATGCAATCCACTCCAACATATTATAACATGCCAGGGCAAACAGCTCACGCCTCTTACATTCCTTCGCATGCAGGCCACGCCGCGTCTTTCAATGCTCATGCTGTGGCTCAGTCTTCTAACATGCAGTATCCGGGTATGTATCATCATGCTCCTCCACAGCCAGCTGGTATTGCTAGTCCTCATCATTTAGGACCTGCCATGGCTAATAACTTAGGACTTGGAGTGGCTGCAGCTGCTCCTGGTGCACAGGTTGGTGCATATCATCAGCAACCTCAATTGGGTCACCTCAATTGGACATCAAATTTCTGAGGGAAAAAAAGAAGGAAAAAAGTGAATCTAACCATTTTTAATGTAAGGAACTGAGATATAGAAAAAAATATTATTTTTCCTTGTGAATTCAGTTACATATCCCCGTTTCTTATAAGGTTACATATCCCCTTTTTTCCCAAGTGGTATTCAATTTTCTTTATCCATTTGATGTAGTTTAGGATTTGTTTGTCTTCAAAAAGAAAAGCATCCCATTAACCAAGTCAATCATGAATGAATGTATGGTAGTGTCAAATGTGAGTTTGAATGAGAAAGCTTATCTAAATATTTGAAGTTAATTCCTGATTAATTCTATGTTCTTCAGGTTCAGTCTCATGAGAACTTCACCTGCTTGAGATTTTCTTTTTTCTTTCTTGCTTTCTGATGAAAATAACCAGGTAAGGCAGCCTCTACCTTCAGCTATTAAAGAAGTCACAATTTCTAGAGTTCCAGTGAAAGTTGACACGAAATATATCTTCATATCTTGAGTTTAAAAGATGAATGTAGACCATTCATCTTGACTCATATCATGTAGGCTGACTTCAGATTCAAGTTTTTTATAGTGAAGAAGCTCAAGGATGGTGAAGACAAAGTTTGCAAACAAAGTATTGTTATCGAGCACTCGTTTTTGAAAAATTAATTAGTTTCCTAGTATATTACCGACTTGATTGAAATCAAATACGTAATATTTATTTGGAATGAAATCGTCACAAGAAACCATGCAAAAGAAACAAGAATTTGGTTTAGAGAAGAAAGCAGGAAAAACAAGAATAAGGCTAGATTAGAAATCAGTAAATTCAGTTGGTGTAATTGTTTGCTTCTTTCAATGTATGATTGAGGGTGACAATTCGCTCCGTATTAAATTATTTTGTGAAGACAAATAATGATGTGAGTTTTGGGGTTCGTTAGGACCATGGCATATTTTGGGTTAAAAAAACTTTTAAGGGGTACTTATAAATCACTTATCAACTAGATACTCGCATCATTAATTAATGGGATTTAAAATCACAACCTTAAAATTATGAGTTGACTCTTTACCATTTGAGCGAAACATTTGTTCCCGTAATAAATCATTCAAAACTTGAGCACTCTATTATGGAGGGGAGTTGATGACTGAACTTTTTAGAGATTTCCCCCTTCATTTTGGAAAAAAAAATAAAAGCTTCATTTTAGTTCTTCAAAAAAATATTTTTAAAAGCTGTATCTAAAAGCAAATATATGTGACTTTTTAGGATCAGGCTAGTTTATAAGTTAGACAAATTAGTTTAGAGAAAAACTATAAATATAAATATTTTAAAATAATTTATTTAACTTTTAATCTAATCCAAATCAGCTGAATCTTATATTAAGGATTGGATATAGTATATAACTCTATGCAATCAATGAATGGTTGGAATTTGAGAAAGAGGTCCATACCCATACTTTGTCGGAAGAATTTGCACTGTTAGGTAAGGTGACTCAAAAACAAGAAAAGTGAAGAATATAAGAGCTTTATTCTATGTGTTGTGTGGCTTTGTTTATCTTTTGGAGAAAGCAAGAGAGGATAATGCAAAGGGAGAATTGCAAATAGGTCCTAAGTAAGAGAATTAATTTCAGACAGGTCCATTGACAACTCCTTCACTTGTTAATCAAAGCTATTGCAGTTGTTAATAGTTATTATTAATGACTCCTTGGGACCTCTCTGAAATTAATTCTCATGCTTGGGACCTATGTGCAATTGTCCCTAATGCAAACCCTTTGTGATGGGTGTAAGGTTAGACCTTGTTGTGTTTTGTTTCTCCTCGGGATTGCTTTGCTTTGCCTTTCCTTTTTGTATCGTTCACATTCACACCCATTTTCCCCCCTCACATGTGGCTACACATTTGAGACTCTACAAAAATAGAGTTTATTAAAGTTTCCTCCATGGATATTAATAAAGATCAATACTTCATAAATTCTTTATCAAAACGTGGTACGATTCTTTAATTTGAATTACTTTTATGTGAGGATGTTTGGCTAGGCAAATATTCTATATGCATGGGATTTAGCTAGACGTTAGGTTGGTGTCATATGAATTTGAACCTTCTCATGGCTTATCTTAGAAAAATGCAGTAAAACTAATTAGGAAAGACGAATAAGACACATGATATACGAATTCCACTGCACTACTTGTGAGCATAATGTTGAAGGTTTGGATATTGTCTGTAGATAGTATCATCTTGTAAGAGAAGTTGGATTGAGCTTTCTTTTTCACAAAACTTTTTGAAGAGTCTCTTTAGCAATTTTTATTATAAACTTGGAAGCTGCAACTGACAAATCATTTTTGAGACTATATGTTGGAAATTGTGGAAGTCTCAAAACTAACATATTTTCAGAAACATCACACCTTCATTATTTGAGATCACACACTTTGTTAGAGAAATATCCTACTACACCAGACGTTATTAACATTCTGAACTTCTTTTGATGTATCCTGTAGCTCGTTTTCATGTATTTTTATGTTGTAATTGGTTATGCATGAGTTTTTTTTTTCTTACATCACCGTTTATGTAATTTGATTATTTTATGAAATTTCCCCTTTACTTGAAAAAATCGTGGGATAATTAACATAGAGGGATCAAGAAGAGTAAGTAGCTAGCTATGTGCGGCTCATTAATAAAACAAAAAAGAGGTTTACTGGATATAGAGAGATCAAAATGGGCCAAAGTAATCTTAGGTAGTGGGGTAACCCCACGTTTTAAAATTAAGTTTAGAGATAGCATGCACGAATTAGGGTGTGTGGGGTTCTACTTAATCCAACATTAAATTATATTCGAGTATTGTCTGGTCCAACGGAAGACAATTCTCCTAAAAACTTTTTTTGCATTCACGCTATTTCAAATTAAACTGAAGAGTTTGTGCTTAAATGACCAAAATCATTTCTACTAAACAAGTTTAAATATCATTCCCTTTCCATTCCCAACCTTCTTTTTTCTTTCTTGATCATTTCTAGCGTGAACGAGAGGATGATTCATCCATCTTTTCCAAAAAGGAAGATTGATATGCCGCTTTCATATCCAACCGACCCACACACTGATTCATACACTAAGATTATGTAAGCATTAAATAGATGTTATAAAAAAATTTCATATTTTACTCTCCTTTTGATTTATCTCTATTTACATATACAAAATTTTAAATTGTTTTGTTTATGCTGCAGAACGAGTTTTTATTATTATCATTAATGATGAACCGATTTGAACAAGTTCTTATAATTTTTTTATATACTTTATATTTAATTAATATTAGTTTAATGCAATTATTGACTGCTTAAAAAATATGCACCAAATATTTTTTTAAAAAAAAATATAATAACCTAATATCCTGTACATACAGACGGGCAAATTCTAGTTTATATTAAGTATGAGAATCACTGACGTAGGAAATTATAATTATTAATAAAATAAATATTTCAATAAATCAATACAAATAAAATAAAATAAGCAGTCTAAAATAAATTTAATTAATCAAATGATTATATCAAAATTGTACAATGTACTGTGATTATTGAGTATCTATCAACGTCTTTCAGAGTGCTTTTGTATGATTTGATTTGATTGACTTCTTGAAGATAATAAGGTTAAGAAATTGAGACCATCATTAATAGATATTATATAATCCAAAACAAATCTGGAAGAGGAGTGTAAACTCGATTCTCCGATCAATCGTGCTATCATAACAAGCCAATTTGATGTAGCAATGTATCATATAATGTCACTATAGTGCAATGGAAAATGATGTTGGTGGAGACTCAAACATAGAGATTGATATTTGACCAATTAATAAACCACATATTTCAAATAAACTACTAGAGATCAATGAAAAATAATGCATCAAATACTTTGAACAAATAACTGTTTTCTTTATCGACGGTTCTTTTAATGCAGGAGCTATTTTCATGAGTGTTAAATTCGTTTTTTTTTCCAACCTATCATTACATTCAAGAAAATACAAACAAAATACATGATCTCTATCCTATTCTATTTAGATTAGAAGGTAGAGAGAAACATTTTCTTATTCTATTTATAAAACATGCTATTAACTTTGTCATATGAATATATAATTTTACTATTCATTGGAAAACTAGATTGTATTGACAATTACACATAGGTTCCAAGCAAGAGAACTAATTTCAGATAGGTCCCAAGGAGTTGTTAATGACAACTATTAACAACTACAATAGCCTTGGTTAACAAGTGAAGAAGTTGTTAATGGACATGTCTGAAATTAATTCTCTTACTTGGGACCTATGTGCAATTCTCCCTTTTATTTTCACGTTTATCTTCGTCAAAATATGCAGATAATATGAATCACATTGACTAAAACATTTCAACACACTATAGTTTTATTTCTTTCCACTTATATTTAATATGCAACTATAGCAATTAATAACAACAAAAATAGGATACTTCCCCTAATATTGTTATATGCTGGTGTAATAATTTTTTTTTCAATATATATGCTTGTATACAAGAAACTCTGTCTATATTTATGACCGGTCTTAAACCCAAGAAAAGAAGGAGGGCTGTGTTAGGCCCTATAGCCAATGTAAAACCCTGTCGAATCTTATGAACATGGATCAACAAAGAAATTGTGTGAATCCTAGGAATACTGATAGAGCACAATGGCATTGTATGATTCATGTAATGGGGTAAGGCTTTGTTATTGTTGTTGTATATGCTTGTATACAACAATACAAGTATACAACAATAAATACCGAAAGGAAATATAATACATGTTCCAACTTTCTTCTATGTGATCTACTCACTGAATTAGAATTAATCCATTTCATATAGCATTATTAAACTTAGTTGATCTATACACCTAGGAAGGATTAGTCTCTAAAAATTGGTATAATACTGTCTGAATTTTCTTTAAAAAATAAACAGGTGATTCACCCATTCATTTTTAGCATCTCACAGAAAGTAAATAAGAGAATAATACCACAATTAAATTAAAGAAATCAAGACGATTATATTCCCGAAATTCTTCTATTCTTCCACTGGATCAAATCTATTATTTCATAGAATATATAATTAATAGTAAAAATTGAAAGTGAGTTAGTTATTTCAATATCCAAATGAGATTTCTGGGAGATTAATTTATCTTTATGTTTAGGGAGGTTGTCGTTGTATAAAAAATGAAAAAAAAAAACTAAAATTTAAAAAGATAGTTCAGGGTATCCCTCATAAATTTTGGAATTAATTCAAGAAGTTTATCTACATTTACAAAAAAAAAATACGTAATATTAGTCTAATTTAATTTTTTTGTTGATTATTAATTTTCCCAACATTAGAAGGATCTTGTTACGCTTGCAAGAATTCAACAATACATGTTCCCAACTTCTATGTCATCTACTCACTTGAATCAAAATCCAACCCATTTTACAGTAAATTAAAGTGACAAAAGTTTCTAAATCATTCATCATTAAAAATAAGTGGTTCACGGATTTTACATTTAGCATCACGTGAAAAACAGATAGGAGAATGAATATTACAATTAAATTAAAGAAATAAATTAAAACGACTGTATTCCTGAAAATTCTTCAATTGTTCCACAGGATCAAATCGATTATTCCTTAGAATAATATATAGTAAAATTTAAAAGTGAGGAGGATATGTTCTTGATAACTATAGTTGGAGAAAATTATGAGTGGTCCCACATTCATATATTATAACTGACTTGTATACTTGATCTGAATGGAATCTTAGCCTTCAATTACTTTCTGGGAATAAACTTAAATATCTATATACGTTAAAAGGAATAAATCCTCCACCTTTTTTCACGAGGTAGAGCTATGCTTAGATTCTCTAAGATTCGTTGCTATTTTTTCTTCTCGTCCATACTCTTTAATTTTCTCTTTTCTTATTCACTTCAATGATAATTTTTTAGCTCTTTCTAAGGACATTGTAGGAGCACGATAATGATAACAATAATATAACTAAGTTCTACGGCTACTCAAATATAAAATATATAATAGTTTAGGCTAAGTTTAGATTAGTTATTAGTTATATTAGGCAGCTATATATAGTGGCAAAACTACTTGAAATCATACCAAGTGTGAGCTAATTAAGTTTAGAGAAAGTCTTGATGTAGGTAATATATATACATATACATATATAATAACTACACTTTTGAACTATGCCCTAGAAAAATAACTACACTTTAAGCCTCTTTAACTACTTATAATTTTTAACCCTTAAGAATATTTAAATCCTCAAAGAAATATATCATACAAATTAAATGTTATGTTACGTTGTTTATGAGAGGCTAGATTAACAGGTAAACCATTTATTTAGGGTGTGTTAGGCATGGCAACACCAAGCCAATTCTGAGTTTTTTTAACTAAAAAGTCAATTTAGGTCTAAATAAAATGTTTAGTATGACTAGAGACAACTAAGTTTATGCTCATGTGTTATTTTAAAGTTGAAGTAATTTTTTCTTTTTCTTTAAAATTTGAACCTTTTGGAACTAAATTTTCAATATATAATCCATGATTTGTTTGTAAAAAAAATATCCCAAGAAAAATCAAAACACATTAATTACTCTCTCCATTCCTAATTTGACAAGATTAATTAAAGATGTTAGTTAAATTAGTTAAAATCACATAATATTATGAAAACACCCTAACCACCTACCTTTATTCCCACCCTCCCCTTCTAACTTATTTATTATTGAGGAGTATCGATGGGCTAATATGAAAAATACTGAGAAAAATTTAAAAGATGCCGTCTTATATTTAGAAACAAGCTCACATTGATCCTCAAACAAATTCTATATTTAGGAATGGAATGAGTAACTTTTATCCCAACGATTAATCTGCAAAAGTCTATAGAAAAGAAATAGAAATCATTTTTGCAAACATTTATTCAAACATGCCCTTAACAATTTTTGCTGTACTTTGATTATAGGTATTTATATTAAAAAATTAAAAGATTTAGCTTAAAAAGTAATCAGATCAGACGTCTAAAAGACTAAACTACAGTTCTCAGCTTCTCATATATATAGGATCATGCCTTAATGACTTGTATCTTATCTGGATACCATTTTTGCCAATCAATTTATCATTAGCAAAAGAAACAAGTACATGCCATGCTATGTATGCACCATAATAATAATAATTTTAATGTAGAATTTTCATTTTGCTTTGAAAAAAAAAAAACAAAAACAAAACCTCATTTGCCTAGCCATAGCAAGTACTTGCATACGTACTAAAGAAATAATATAATTTTGTTACGCATGAAACGTGAAAGTTGAGACTCGTGTATCATCATACCATCCCATGATTGTAGTTGTTAACTTGTTATATATGTTCTTTGCTTTTGGAAGACACTATGTAAATAGATAGGCTAGCCACCAGTTATATATAATAGATATTATTTTATTAGTATTTGTTATTATTAAAGTATTTTTCTTGAGGTTGAAGGAAAGAGAGAGGGTCGATGATACTGGAAAATTTGCACACGCACGTTACTTTTTATTAGTTGTATTATATAAGGGAGACCTTTTTAATTAATCTGATAGCTTTTTTGTATGTTCACTAGCTAGCTACTTTTGTTTCTGTTCTCTCTCATGCTTTGCTAAACCCTAGCTTAACTAGTTGATTATGCTTTTTTTGTTAGTGTTAATCAAATCTTAAACATTCCATCTTGGTTTCAATATCTGTGTTTGGGGTCCAACTTTAGTGCGTTTGCTTTTTCACTTCAGAAAGTTTAGGAGCCACGAGAGCAATGATTGTGAAAATATTATGCACAATGCACCCACTAACACCTTCCTTCTTTTCTTCCCTCTCATTTTTATCTTTTATATATATATAAATATATATATTTGGGGTCCAGTATTATCGAATTAACTTCAAACATTGCTGGGTTCAGTTGAAGATAAATATCTATTAGCAGTGATAATATATTGATGTAGAAAGTCAATTAAAAATAACAATGAACTAGTAAAAAAATTTCGTCAATAAAAACAAAATTTCGTTGTGAATAAAAAATTCTATCGCTTATTATTTAACGATAGTTAATTTGACAGCGAATTCCGTCATTAATTCTAGCGTTAATTCTGTGTTTTTTAGTTAGTCTTCTTTTCGGTGGCAACATAATTTAAAGATCACTGTTGAAAGTATTCAAAAAGGCCTCTTTTAAATAGGGATTTTTCACTTATTTTTTATTTTTATTTTTATTATGCAATTCAATATATATTTTGAAATAAAGGTTAGAAAATGTCGGCAACTTAGGTATTGTTTTACAAAACCGACTACAAAAAGTTTTGTTTTAACTTATCAAGTGATAATAGGGACGCTAAATTAATCCTAACTAATATGCAGAAATGAAGGTAATGATACTAGAAGATGATACTAGTTAATTATCTAACTTATAATTATATATTGAGCAATATCTCTTAATTCAAATGCTTAATTATATATAATTAAAAACATTTAGTCCTTAGACTTGCACATCGTTTGCCACCAAATACTCTTAAAGACATCAGAAATCGCTATTGTCGCTCACAAAAAATCGAAGGACCATTCCTGCACTTGGCATCTAATGGAATATATAGAAGTGGAATCACGTTGGATCAACAATATAATAGGCATATTTTGCCAGCACCCTTGTGTTATAGTGGTATACATGATATGATGGCTGTGATCAAGTTCGAACCGTCCTTGCAAGTAATATGCTTGTCAAATAAAAAAAACAAGGGGGCGTAGAAGATGTATTAATTATGTTTTCAAGGATTGCTCCTTAACTAATCAACAAAGGGATAATCCCTTCCAGCTGATATGTGTATAGATTTTTTTGGGAATAATGTTGAAATATGGTTACGTACAACTTGCAAGTATCCAATCTGAAGACTTCCTGAAAGATTGATTTTTTCATTCCATGCTAGCTAAAAGTTGTGAGAAGTTAGAAATCATCATCTTTTTGCCAATAATAACTATACAACAGTGTATTTTAGCACACGCTCCTGTTATAAATGATTTTACTTAAAAGAATTTCTGGGTTTTTAATTGATTTTACAAATTTTCTTTCATATTATTGTGTCTAGTATTTGCACAGCTCTTTATGAATAAAATTCTCTTTTTATTAATTATAAAAAAATCAAGTTAAAACAAAAAGTGAGGGAGTAAACTAGAATATTAATTTAGTCCCAATAAAAATGAAGATTAAGAGCGTGATTATGACAGATATATATTTGTGTTGCTTTGCACATGTCTAATGTAATCTTAAACTTCACAGCGACGTAAGAAAGTCAAAGATTACGGCATGTAGTTATGGTTCTCCTAAGCTTCTTTGTCAACATACGACATAAGTGAACCAAACAAATTAAATATGTTCAAACCTGTGTCCTCTATATATAAACCTGTATATATATACTCTATAGGCTATAGCTATACTTTGATGAGGATAGATAGTTCATTGATTAAATTAAAAGAAGATGAACTTTAAGTTTGACGATTAATGGAATAAAGCAGCTACTGCAGCAAAAGAAGAACAAATGAAGATGCATGCTTATTTCCGAGCCCAACGTTAGTGGGAGCTGTGAGCCGGATTTGTTGACTCTTGAATGCCCTTTAATTTGTATGTTGCTGTTCTTTCCTACACCTTCATACTCATAACCCTAGCTACCTCCCCACTTTTTTATATTCTCACCGTTTCTTAATATAAAATTTAGTTGATTTTTTTTATAAGATTTAGGAACTTAAATCAAGTGATTAATCATAACATATGTAGTGTATTATTAGATTATATATTAGCTTATAAGTCAGACAAATTAGTTTGGAGAAAAAACTCGATCAAATTAAGTTATAAATAACTTATTTAGTTTTTTTAATATTAAATAAGAAAATCAATTTGGTCTTATATTAAAGAACGAAGGGAATATATATAGTACTACCTCCGGTCCTAATTATAAGAGCCACTTGACTTTTTTTTGGGAGATTAAGGAAACAAATTAGATCCCTAAATCTTAATATATGTGAAATATAATTAGATTATATAATAGTTTATAAGTAAAATAACTTAATTTTGAGAAAAATTAAAAAGACAAATATAAACAATATTTTGCATCATCAATTTCTCTAAAAAAATTAATTGACTCTTATAATTAGGATTGGAGTAGTTTTTTAAGTAGGCCATGACTTGACGCTCTTTGGGCGATTAGAGTTTAGAATATATATATATATATATAGTTATATCTCATGAGACTCCATTGTTAGTTTATAAGTTTAAATGTTTTTTCCAACCAACAGGCTAGGCTTTGGGTAAGAGGACTATCCATTAACGTAGAAAAGGTTATCATGACTGGGGTAATGAGGTTTAGTGAAGTATATCCTGACGTGGAGTTCTCTAAAAAGTTGGTACCCTGGTTCCTTCACATGCTTCTCTCTCCCTCTCTCTCAAGCCTTCAATTTAATGGCTAAAAATCATTTGAAGAGTTAGTCTTTGATTACTAATCTGATTGAATTGGAGAGACCTACAGATTGGATTATCAATATTTCAGAGATGTCAATTATTGTACTAACTGGCTTGTCTAGTATGCTGGCAACATGAATATAATGTGAAATTCCAAATGTTGCATAATTCTTCTTCCTTTGGCTGCACGGACTTGAATTCACGTTTTTTGTTTTAAAAATAAGCCACATATCATTTTCAACTTGACCAATATCTTCATCAACATAACTAACTAAACATCACACCCCCCCCCCCCCCCAAAAAAAAGTCCCATCTTCTTCTCCTTTACGAATTTGAATTTTGTGCAATTTTTTTGTTACTATCTTATGGCTAATTTTGATGTGTCAAATGTTGTGTTCATTACGCAGCATAACACTTGACTTATGCTTGAAAACAGTGCCATAATTGAACCAATGACATGATATACTCATTAAAAACTCCGATTATTTATTTGTCCCTTTTATTTTTTCCATTTATACAATATACAATTTGCAAAAGTACGTACTCTGATATAGTAAAGAAAAATATACACGATGTATGTAAATTTTTTTTTTTCATTAGTATAATATTATACACAATAGTTTATTTGTTATCTATGAAAATTTTTAGAATCCATTTTTACTATGTCACCTACGACACCAACCAACCTTTATATCACGACCAACTTTTCCTTTTTGGTGTTATCCTATATTTGGGGTTTCAGAGCTTATGAATATTCAAATTTACTTTTTATTAGGTTAAAAACAAATTATTTACACTTGGCATTAAAAGTCTACATACACTGTCAAATAAAAACATTAATATAGTAATTTTTTTAAGAAAATCAAATAGTTTATTTCCCCCTCTCGGTCCAATACTGTTAAATATGAACGTAATCTAATTTAACCTTTTAATATACTTGAAATGAAAAGTATAACTTTCATACATGACACAACACTGAAATTAATAAAAAGATAGAAAAAGGTAATGTGGAAGATTTTACAGTGAGATCAACCACCACAAACATATTCAATAGGCTATGCAGCTATTAAGCTTTATTAATTGAGTGAATTATGCATGTAAATTTTATGGGAGCAAATGATTAAGTGAGAAAGAAATTAAAAGGGAGAGAAAACATATTGGACCCAGTAAATAAATAGGGTGTTTAGGTGGTGTTAAGATCAATATCTGCTTTGCATGGTCCTACGCACATCATCAATGAATTTCCATTCTTTTCTTGCAAAGAAAAAGCAAGGATCTAATGTCACTTCATCTTATGAATGAAGGCAAAATTTAGAAGAAATAAAGAAACAAGAACAAGGTAAAAAAATTTGTATCATGATTAAAGTACTAATAATTCAAATCAACTCCAGATTTATCCTCCACTTCATCACATTGACAACCTGTCTCCCTCTATCTCCCTTAACAACCTTCCCTCCTCTTTCTCTTCTTTTCTTCTTTAATTTTTAAAATTAATATTTCAATTATATTGGAAAATGATAAAAAAATCTGGAAATTGTAAAATCTATAATAAGGTATTTTTCGTAAAATGGTTACGAATGGTTTATCAAATGCAGTCAATTCTTTATTTATTGAGAAAATATCATTTAACGTTTAACCCCTTTAAAACAAAAAAAAAATTCAGATTCCACCCACAAAAATCTGAAACTTTACTTGCCCCTAAGAGAGCAAAGTGAAATTACATGTTTCAACTAAAAGACCAAAATGTCCTTATTGAATCCATGATTTTTAAGATTTGAAAATACCCACATCGATGTTGGACAGAATCACACACATCTTGGAAATTCCCCATATAAGTCTTGAAAATCTAGTTGTAAAATGTTGGATACTTTAGTGTTGGAATTCATGATTTTTTAGATTTGGAAATACTCACATTATTGATGTTAGAAAAAAGCACAAGTGTCTTGGAAATTTTTCATATGTGTCTTAGAAATCCGGCCGGTTGTGAAATGTTGGATGTTTTATTGTTGGATTTTATATTTTTTTAGACTTAAAAATACTCACGTTGATGTTAGAAATAAGTAGAAATGTCTTAAAAATTCCTCATATATGTCTTGGATTTTGGTTACAAAATTCAATAAGGATATTGTAATCTTTTAGGTGAGACATTTAATTTTCATTTTGCCCTCCTAAGGGCAAAGTGAATTTTCAGATTTTGGTGGGGCGAGTCTGAAGTTTTTTTTTTTTGCTACAGAAGGGGTTAAATCATATTTTCCCTTATTTTTTTTATAAGAAATAAACTTAATTTGAGATGAGATTTTTTCCTGCCATTCTCCCATTTAAAAGTGCAAAATAGAAATAATTTCGTAATCATAATTCTCAATAGTAGATATTAAAATTTAAAACTTATAAAACAAGTCTTATTCCATTGAGTGGGGAGTTGGCTATGGGCATGTTTGGCTGGACTTATTCCAGTCAAATAAGTCCTTATTTTGTTGAAAAAGGACTTAAAGTGAAAAAAAGGAATCTGCTATGTTTGGCTCGGCTTGTTGATAATAAGGACTTATGACTTATAAGTCAAAATAAGTATAAGTTCTTTTTTTCAACTTATGACTTATGACTTATGACTTATAAGTCACTTACGGAGGTGGACCCCACAATTCTAACTTATTTTACACATCCAATCACAACTAACCTAAATATAAATCACTTTTCCAAAAGTCTATCCAAACATACATCCCATTACACAATATAATTTATGACTTATAAGTCATATTTTTAACAGCCCATCCAAACATAAATCTCATTACACAATCTGACTTATTGTCAGTTTGACTTATTTTCAGTTTGACTTATATATAAGTTACTTTTTCAGAAATCCATCCAAACACACCCTATATAGATTACATTACATATTTACATAATTGTACTCTATCAACTACAAAATTCGGATAGATTGTTTATAAAAAAGTCCCGCTCAATTACTTTATTCGTGGTTTTCCTTACCTTTTCGTTAATGGCTTTTTTTTGTCATGTAAAAACTATCAAATGATTTGCTACAATTTTCTGTTTATAAATGTTGCTCTAATATTTCTCCATGTATAATCGGTACTAATTTCATTTATTCTTATATGATTACATATTCATCTAAACATCATCATTATCTCGGCTACCATCATCTTATGATCGTCGCTATTTTAGTATTTTTTTATAGTGAATACTCCCCATGTGTATGAGATATATTTATCTAATTTGATTAGATTAAGAATTTTAATCAATTTAGTTAATATTAGATGATTTTTCTAGAATATCCTAATCATCTTTTTTAATTCTTCCACCTCTCTTACTTGATTATTGTTGAGGAGTATTGAAAAGGTCAACTCCTTCGAGTGTGTGTGCGTGTAGCGCGCCCTTGGGTCCGCCCTTCAAGAAAATAAGAACCAAGGGGATAGTGGAAGCTAACCCCTGGGTGTCGTTCACTTGAGGAGCGTAATGCAAAAGATGACCTAGTAGCTAATATGCAAACTTGAGAAAGCGGGAAAAAGTATTGTATTTTGTTTTTTTGATTTAGAAAAGATGCAAAAGGTATGATATGTTCAAAAGTAAAATAAAAATAAGATAAAAGTGAGATTTGGAGGGGAAGGGAAATGAAACCATTCTTGATGAATGAAAGCTTCGGGAATCATTGCTTCTAAAGGTTTTCAGGGAGTTTAGTTGATTTTCTAAAGATCCCTAGAGGAACCCCTCTAGGCTAGGCTTAGGTTAACTTAATTAATGCCGGAACCCCGCATATTACTTAATTTAACCTTTGATTAAGTTCAAAATCAAAGTGAATTTGCTAGTCGCAAGGGGCTCCTAATCCAACAACCGGGACCCCGAATTGCCACTTAATTAATCCTAGAGTTTAATCGATTATTGGAACCCCACATAATAAATCAAGACTCCAGGATTGAAGTCCAATGCCACTCATGCAATTTGACAAATTCAAGAACCAATTAATTATGCAAGACTAATTAATAATCCACAATTTGGGCCACCCCACAATTGCACTTAATTTCTCAATTAACCCTAACTCATTGATGGCCACCCAAACAAAGATTAAGGTTGAAAAGAGTGATTACCCAATGTCTAAACACGATTAATTAATTCCTATGCCATTTCATTCATGCAAAACCACTTAACACTTTTGATCCATTAACCAAGCCACCTTGCATTAGCACATAATTTTCACAAAGAGAATAACAAAATCATGAACCCATAAATTTCATCAAACTCAAAGTTAATATATAGTACAATGTCAAGTATTCAACAAGAAACAACATAAAATAGTTTCCAACCCTTATACAACATATAGAAATGAAGAGCACAACCAAATGTCATAAATATACTCTTAGAACCCTAGAAAAGCATAAATACAGCAAATGGAAGAAGGATTAGAACTAGAAAAACTCCCCTATTCAAGCTTCAAGCTCATCCCTTGGCTCCCACCACCAAGAATGGTGGAGCCTAGCTGCTACTCTCCATGGAAGAACCAACAGCAAGAGAGGAAGGTGTGGAAGCCATGGATGGAAGGAAGGAGAAGGTGAAGAAGATGAAGATGAAGATGGAGAAGAGAGAGCTAGGGCTTGGGGGTGTGAATTGTGAACCAAATCTCCTAATGGGGTGTATCCTTCGTGTTTTATGTCCCCCAAGTCGGGTCAAGTGAGTGGGTATTCAAGTTGGACCTAAATCAGGCCCAAAACGTGACTGAAATTCTGCAGAATTCGCGCAGTTCGTCGTCCACTTCACCGTGGCTTCGGTGACAATGCTTCTGGCTCTTTTGGTTTTCTCGCCGCGGCAAGCTCACTCCTCCTCTGGAATTTGGGGGCCCGTTCGCCTTCTGCCTCGCCGCGGCGAGGAGCCTTCAGTTCTGCCTCTTTGTTTGGCCTTTTTCTTCGTCCTGGATCCGATATTTTGGTCCTTGCTCGATCCTGTAAGTAAAAATAAGACAAAACCAAGATCAAATAGCCCTATAAATTAATCAATGCAATTAATCTACAATTATGGCTAATTAATCCTAATTTTACACTCATTTCACTTGAGAGTTTAAGACATTCAATTAAGCATTATTGGACCAAAGTTGCATCTCAATCATGTTAATTTCCTCAAATTAGGCATATAAAAACCATACAAATCAGAGATTTGTCAAGTATAAATAAAGTTAATTTGGAAAAACAATGATATATAAAATTTAGAAATAGGTTCTACGCTTAACACTAAGAGCAATTCCTCAAATATGTGTTATATTAAGTTATGAAAAATAAAACATAGAGGTAAAATAAAAATAAGAGAGGTTGAAACAAAACGCTTAAATAAACTGATTGTGGGTTATTCTAGTTTATCCAGTAGTTTAGAACCGGATTAGTTAACGGCCAGTAGCTTTAGATGCCGGTGGATAAAAATAAAAACATGAGAGGTTGAATTACGCTTTGTTAAGCCTCAACCATTTCCTTATAAGAGCGTCCAAAGCAAAGCCTCTCAAAAAATTCTCTCTCTCTCTCTCTCTCTCTCTGTCTCATCCTCTTCTTCCCCCTTCTTCCTCAGGCGTGGAATTTGGCTTTGATTACTTTCTTTCTCCAAAACCATCAAGCACTCATCAATAATACCCCCCACGTCTCCTTCCTTTCTTCCTATTTTCTCCATAACACAGAGCGCTTTAACACACTCCTTCACCTTGTTTGGGCAAAAATGGCCATGCCTTCCCATTCTCCTTTTGCATAATCATTCGTACCCCTCTCTCTCTCTGTTTCATGATTCACTCAGAGTACTCCAATCCCTTTTGCAGCATTAGTACTATTTGAAGCAGACAAGAAAGGCCAAGTAATTGATACCGTCCATTTCACACTCCCCTGTTTTCTCTCTCTTCCTTCTTTCTTCACTCCTTGCATTCTTCTTTCCTTCTATATAAGAACAGAGAATATCACCAATGGAGAAATGGGATCATCATAAACGCCACAATAGAGAAAACCCATCTTTCTCTTCCACTCTTCTTGACTCAATTTACAGATCCATTGAAGCAGAGGAAGAAAAACCACAACCCCACCTCGGATTTTACAAAGAAAAAACCATGAGGAAGCAGAAACAGAACTTCTTCGATGACGGCGATGTTGTCGGAGAAACTAAAAAACCAAACTTTCGTCGGAATTCTTTGACGGAGTTTGATCGGAGAAGAACAAGAAGTAACTATAGTTCAAATTCATTCTCCTTTTTCTCTACCTCAAGCTCCTCTGACTCAAGCTCTGGCTATGGGTTTTCTTCTTCAGAGTCAGAGTCATGGTACAAAATGCAGAAACCAAAGCCAATTCGAACCAAAGATTCAAACTTTGAAGCTCCTAACAACTTCAGGACCAATTCTGTGCAAACCCAGATGCCGAATCAAGAGAAAAACAATCCTAGCAAAGCAAAGTCCAAAGCTTTGAAGATCTTATATGGAGACTTGAAGAAATCGAAGCAACCCATTTCTCCAGGTGCCAGACTGACTAGCTTTCTCCATTCACTCTTCAATTCAAGTGGGAACACAAAAAAGACAAAGTCATCATCGTCAGTTTCATCGAATATTCCTCATCATCAACAACAACCTTCGACTTGTTCTTCGGCTTCTTCGTTTTCGAGGTCATGCTTGAGTAAAACCCCATCATCCAGATCTGGGGCTAAGAGATCAGTGAGGTTTTGTCCTGTTAGTGTGATAGTGGATGAAGATTGCAGGCCATGTGGGGAAAAGAAAGTTCTGAGAGAAGATAGTGATCTTCAAGAGAAGAAGAGGAATCACAGTAATAATAATGAGGAGCTTAGGTTCCATGTGATGAAGGAGAGTCGAAGAGTGGAAGAATTTGCAAGAGAGTTGTTGTTGAAGACGAAGATGAAGAAAGAAAAGGAATTTGAAATGAAGTATGGAGATCGAGATGATGATGAAGAAGATGATGATGATGGAGTTAGTTGTTCAAGTTCTGATCTTTTTGAATTGGATAATCTTTCTTCAATTGGGATTCAAAGGTATAGAGAGGAATTGCCAGTGTATGAGACTACCCATTTGGATACTAATCGAGCTATTGCCAATGGCTTAATTCTGTAATTTTGACAAAGGAAGAAGAAGAAGAAGAAAATATATATTAACCCTCTAATTAGGATTTTGATGGTGTTGGGGCTTTAAATTTACAACTCTGAGAATAAGATTTCTCTTTTGGCTTTGTTGGCTCTTTAATTAGTCTCTAGTTTTATTTTTCCTTTATATTTTTCAGTTAGACAATGAATAGATTTCAAACTTTGGGAGTACTACAATCTCATCTATTATGGCTCAAACCAAAATTAAGGATTTATTTGGATGATTGATATATAGCAATTTCATCTATACATATTGTGTGTGCGCGCGCCCGCATGTTTGTGATTTAATATACTACAATCTTTTAACATAAGATAAGACATTTGGTTCAATCATTATCTTTATAAGGGTATCAAGTTAAAGATGGAGTGGCGGGAAACAAATGAGGAAAATAGAATACAAATGAAGAGTGGGAGGTTGAAGATGAAGTTGAATGCAAAGGCACAATTTCTACACTAATTTTTGGCATGCCATGGCAAGTGCAAGAAAAGCCTCTCTCTCTCTCTCTCTCTCTCTCTAAGTATATTGTGTGCAGTGGGGACCTCTATTTGCTTGATATTAACACTATCTTCATGCACCACATATGCTTGGGAGCAATAGTCAAAAAGTGGGTTGCATATCTGCGTTAATATATTTTGGAGATTTTTTTATTTATACTTTCTTTAATTTATTAATCAAAATTTCTTGGTGCTTTTGGTTATAAAATAAACAATAATTTTAAGAGAAAAAAAATTTCGTTTGCATGCTTTGGAAAAAATAACTTTTTTTTCTCAAACCAAATAAGGCCAAGATTATGAATAAATTATTGAGACGGCTAGTTTTAAAATATAAATGTATAATCTATTTTATACATTTTGGTGATAGAATTATATATTCCAAGTTTGATTCTAATGTGTAAGTTGATTTAAGGTTGTCTTTATTAATTAAACAATCCATGTCTTGTGTGAGTTATAAGTGTTGGCAAAAATTAACAAATGACAAATGAAATGTGATAGTAGAAATGAATGAGGAGATAATTTTCAATAAAGGCATTGTCTTAGAGATAGGAAAAGAGGTCAAATGATGGGTTTGATGGAAAAAAAGAGTAGAGATGTAAGACATGGTCTCCAAAGATGTGGACACAAAGATCTCTTCTTTGATACTCTTAAACCCTTATGTCAAGTTTGGTTGGCTTCCATCTACACATAAAATCTTTAAATTAAAAGTTTTCTTTTATTTCTCTTAAATTTTTTTAATAATAAGGATAAATTGAAAATCTGTTTGAAAATTTGATTGGTTGTAAATACCTAAATTTTTTAATAACGAAGTTGTAGAGCGAGATTTTTTAATAAATAATATATCTAAAGATTTAGTTACCGATAGAGCACAATGGCGTCGTGCGATCCATGTAACCGACCCCACTTAGTGGGATAAGGCTTTGTTGTTGTTGTAAATACCTAAATTGAGGGTTAGTATTGGTGCAACAAGATTGTTATCATGTAACATAGAGAGTACGTGTTCAAATTTATGAAACAATGTTTCCATTTATATGAAGATAAGACTGCATACAATTTTCTTTCCCCAAACTCCACATGGTGAGAGGCATTGAGAGCCTCATATACTGCCATTTATAAATGTATTTTTAAGTTTATTATATTTATTTTTTGTGATAGTAAGGAATTTAAGTTATTCTAAGTTTGCTATATATGCATTTGAAGATTTAGAGTTGAAATTGCTGAAAACTCCTCATTTACCTTATCTTCAACGTACCACTCACATATCTTTTCTTCAAGGTTTTTGTTTGATATTGTTTGTTTTTATATATCAGCATTCAACAGACCTTCGACTTTTTATTGTTTCTGTCGCTCTTATGCTGTCCAATGAAATTGCTTTCAATATAAATTTCGTCCTTTTCCTCCTAACTGTTTCGTGCTGCAGGATCAGGATTGTATATAACCTTTTGCAAAAATTCAACTCTCCAAAATAAATTTTGGTGAAAAGTCTACTTCTAGCAATCCATCTTTACTGTTTGTTTTCTGGCTGTGGAATGCACACATTGGACATATTCAGATAAAAATGTCCAGACTTTATTGGGATTCTCATTCACATTTTCTTGGATCTGATAATTCAGAGAAACTGGAGAAAAAACAGACAAAAAAGAAAAAGAATTAAAAAAAAAAAACAGTTCAACATTTTCTTTACCCTTTTTCTGGTCAAATGTTCTTTGTCCTCTAGGTTTTTTAGGAATTTAATTAGATTATTACTATTTATGTCTCTTATTTCATTAATCATTACTATTGAGATAGTAACAGTTAGATCTAAAAGATGGATTCAATGACTAAGATTCTGGACAAAAGTTAAAAAAAAAACATAGTTGTAAATTTTGGTTCAAATCAACAAATTCAGGACTCTTATTAATAATATCATTCTATTCCTATTAATAAGTCTACCTTATATGATTCACAAATATCAAGAAAAAATAGTTAAGTCATTGAAAACGTCACAATTGATCAATATTTTCAATTCTACCCCAATTTAAGAATAAATATTACTACATTATCTTTATATGTTTATCAACATTCTCCCTCACATTAATGATTAAGGGTAAAATCATACCATGCACTCATATTAATTGCCCATAAAGTGGACTTATAATAAGAAACACAATTTTTCCACAAACTGGACTTATAAATAGGAACAGAATAGTAAATAAGGCACTTATATTTTAAATATAACTCTCAAATTGCTATGTATGAAATGATATTTCCATTTTTTTAATGGAACAAAGTTTAGGTTCATTTACTTATTTTCGTTTGGTGTAATTCTCCAATCGAATTGTATTACTTAAACTTATGTTACTATAATAAAACTTTGTATTGATAAAATTTCAAAATTCTGTTGGGCCATCATTAATCATTAATAATAAAAACTAAGAGAGTTCGGAGGCAATATTGTCCATCATTACATTGTAACTTACTAGCTCATACGGACTGTTATTTATATTTTAAAACAATGTATAAAATTACTGAAGGCAATACATTGAAAAGGGTGATTACGCTTAGGGATAAAAACTAAGAGAGTTCGGAGGACCACTAAATCATAACAGTGTGATATGCTCATGGAATTGAATATTCTTAACTACCAGTGGACACAAGGCAAAATTAAAAGTTTAAATTTATATATCTAACTTGGACTATAGGAAAAGAAAAGGCTACCTATGCTCATAAAGTATTTTATAGGACTAGAATGCCTACGTATTAGGGCGTGGCCATGTCGGGACCTTTTGAGAGATGCCTTATCATTATAACATACTAGCTCATACGGACTGTTATTTATATTTTAATACATTTTTTTCCAAAATCTTATATTAATATATAAATTGAAATTATTGAAAATTAATAATATCAGTCTTTTAAGAGAGAATTTGTAAAAAATCTTTGCTTGAAAATTTTATTTGCTAACCAACCATGGTTGAGTTTAGAGGTACCTCTGGTCTTTATTATAAGGCACCAATAAAATTTTTAGTTCCAAATATATAAGACACCAATCACCACATTAATTGATTAATGGAGGTTTAAAGTTAAAAATGTGAAGTCATATTATATAATGACGGATGAAGTTAGAAAAAGTGGTCAATTTAACATAAATTTGATAATCCAATTACTATTCTTTGGTTTGTGAGAATTGGTAGTTGGTGCCTTATAATAAAGACCATAAGGAGTTGGATTAATCCCTCACATATGAACCAATGTTCGCATCGCTATCGATGGTGGCACCTGTAATTTTTGTATGATAGTGCCTCAAATAATGTTGTTTTCAGTAAGATGATGCCTCTGTGCTCATTAAAAATTTCGTTGGCAGGAGGACTAATTCGAGTATTGATGCTTTATATTTATGAAATCTTACAAATAATTACTAGTACTTTATGTGTGTATAAAATTATATATAGTATATCATTCCGACCAATGACGCTTTATATATACATGCATGAATTTTTCACTAATTTTCCCTTCTTTTAATTTAAATAGTGGTATTTATCTTTCTTTTCAATTAATATTAGATTTTTATGAATTTGAGTTTCTACTTGTAGGGATGAGCTAGAATATAATTCCTTGTGTTGTTTGTACTAAATTTGTGAAAGGTAGTGTTTCACAACTCAAATCGACCTGCAAGTGTTATAGTTGTTTAATGAGTATATATAAGTGATGAGCTTTTGGGTTAGCGAAAGAGGAGAGGTGGCATGCATGGAGGAGTGAGATATGTAATAATTGGGTTAAGAGCTAACTAATTTGTGGTGTAGTCTAATCAGAATGATTTGGTTTGACAAAACAAAACGCCATCTATATTGATAAAAGCGAGACCAGTGCATGTACTGTGTGTTGGTGTAATGTGTGAATTATATATATTGTTGGTGAAGTGGGGAAGTTGACAACAACAACGATGATGATGATAATTTATAATTAGTAATTAATCTTTAAGGGACAGTGGTGGGTGTGAGACCACCTACTAATCCTTCCTCTTGTGTTGTCCCTTCCTCAATATTTAACCATATATAGATAACCGTTATATAATATACTTTGGTGTTTATTGAAAGTCATTAACACTATGATTCGTTCTTTGAAATTTGTACAATACATGAAAAAACATGTCTCATTGTTCCAAAGTTATGCCTCTACAATTTTTTTTTTAACATGGCTATCTAACTATATTTTGCAAGACGCGGGGAAGGGGAAAGAGAGAAGAGAGAGAGAAGAGAAGTTCCAGATAGAGATAATAAGGCGGAGGGAAGACCATATAGTTTTGTTCAATAATTCAAGTATTTACTATAGGTAGCCTCAGCCTAACCATAGCAAAATATTCCAAAACAATTGCAACAATGATAATTAAAATGAAAATTGAAATCAATCAGTAGTAAATGATGATTAGAATCCATATTGACGATTGAAATCTGCTTTAAATATTGGTTGATGAGAATGAAATATGATAACTTTCAAATTTTTGCATAATCTTTCTAATTCTCTCACGACTCTCATCACTATTCCATATTTGAATATTCTCCGTTTTAACATGGTTATAAGCTTTTCAAATGAATTTTCTATATTCACATGGATTTGAATTTAATATATTGTATTTAAGTGATCAGAATCCCTTCCACTTTTACCAATTCTTATTGGTTATCTATATCTCTCTCAATGTAAATTTATCTTAGCTGAAAGACGTTTGTTTTTGTATTAGTAATCGTCATATATACAGTTTTCTGATTTTGTTCACGTCCAAAATCCTCCAGGTGTTGTCCAACAAAAAAGAATCATCCAGATGTATGTTAATAATGTTATGGAATGTAGTCATATATATAAATTTATCTAATCTAGGATTCTATTTCTAAGCAAATTCGTGAACATAGATGTTATCATAGGATTGTAATTCTAGAAAATTCACTGTCCTTCAAAAAATGACCCTGAATTGTTCTTTTAATTATTTTCAATTTTTTTATTTAAGAGGAATAATAGATCACAAAGTTATGTAGACCCATAAATTCAGGGTGTGTTTGGATTGCCGTTGGAGAAGTGACTTTTTTTCAAAATGACTTTTTTAGAAGTGACTTTTGGATAAAAGTGAAATTGTGTGAAATGATTTATGTTTGGATTGTGATGATAGAAGTGACTTTTTTTCAATCTGACTTTTAGAAATATGTTTGGATGATTATATTGAAAAGTACTTTTAGATGAAAAATTACTAAAAAGAGCATTATTGTTATTAAATAATACATATATAATATGCATATATTCTTATAATAGGCTTAGTTTCTCCCTTATTTTCAGGAAAATAATTTTAAAAAATAATATTTTTAGCTCAAAGAAGTATATTGTGGGAGAAAGTAGTTGAAATTTTTATAGTAAATTTTTGGAGATAAAAAGAAAATTTTAGATTAAAAGAAATTATCTTATTTGAGAATTTTAGGGGTCTAACAGTCTAATTTTCCTACCCACTTTATTAAATAATACATAATAAAAGGCGTGGGACCCACCAGAAGTCAGAAGTCAGAAGCCAAAAGTCACTTTTTTTTGCTTCTGACTTTTCACGTTGCAGAAGTCATTTTAAACCAAAAGTCATTCTGAAAATAAGCCAAACCAAACATGTTTTTTTTTAAATTTCACTTTTCACGTTGGTGATGTGCTTTTGGGATGAAAAAGTAAGATCCAAACACACACTCAATAGTCCGAGGGAGATGAAAAGGATTGAAAACAAAATTATAATGCAACGGCTGGTTCTATTTTGAAATGCTAATTAATTTTTCTTAAAAAATAATTAATAATCAATTCACTCTACCGTCTAATCATATATAATCAATTTTCCTATGATTTGATTTAAGTGTACACTGTCATTATTTGTCCACATTCATTAATTCAAAACACATACAATTCATAAAGGAACATACAAGTTTGTATCTCTATCGCCAGGTAGGGTTAGTATCTATCTATCTCTAAAGTAAATGAGCATCATACTCTTGCTGATTCATGTCACTCACCCACCAAGCACAAACCACTGGTTCCTATATCACTTCCCCTATGACCTGACCACTTCATATGTGTGGCCACGCAACTCAAGGGACCGACCGGTTCCCCATGGCTTGTCTCGAACCACAAGTGGCTCGATCATTAGCTTGAGCCTTGTCTCAGCACAAGGGTGCATATAGGGTCAACCTCATGAATAAACCCTTGACTTTCTATAATTGTTGTATTAATTCAACACACTTGATTATTATTATGTGCTAGTGACATTTTTGTCATCTTTTCAAGCGTTTTTTCTAGGGGAAAATTGATTACACTAAAGACTAATTACACTCAATAAATATCATCAACTTTTGATAACTTAATGTTGGATTTTTTTTTTCTTTTAAGAAAACATGTTTATTAGATCTAGGGTTTAATAACATTATAGTTAGATAAATACATGAAATATGATGAAAATTAACTTTTGATATTTGCATTGATTGGAGTTTAGGAATTTTTTTCACATGTTTGAGCCGTTCAAGCGTAATTTTTCCTTTCGGTAATGTCATCAATAATTGCCACACACTTCAACCGGGGGGAAATGATTGAGACTTATTGACTGATCACTTGAATTTATGGCTCATATCATATATTTGGACTAGCAATTTTGTTCTTTTGTGCTTATTTCATTTTCTTAAGCTATATATATAGATATATTATCTTTCATATATCCTAATGATTTTTATCAAGTACGTATAATTTTCATTTTCATACGGTTAACACAACTTTTGATCTTTGAATTTTTAGTAAATTTTGGTTTTGGTCCCTGAACTTTAAAATCGGTGGTTTTGGTTCTTGAACTTTCAGTTAATTTTGATTTTGGTTCTTGAACTTTCAGTCAATTTCAGTCTTATCTCTGAACTTTTAAAAAAATTGAAAAATTAGAGACCAATGATTATAAATGACACAAAGTTGAGGGATCAAATCCACAAATGCAAAGTTCAGGGACCAAGACCAAAATTAACCGAAAGTTCAAAGACCACAAACACTGATTTTAAAGTTTAGAGACTAAAACCAAAATTGAATGAAATTAAAGGCAATGACGAAAAGTTGTATTAACCCATTTTTATAATTGTTTATAGAAGAAAGAGATAGGAGTTTTCTTCTCTTTAATTATATCTTATGAACTACCCCTTAGTCCTTACCATAAAATAAACTAACAAGGGACAAGGACTAACGTTAACATATGGCGTTTAAACTAACACGAATGTATCAATTAATTCCCCACTATTTTTCATAAAAACAATCAGGTGGTTTAGAATATTTAATAATTCTACATGAAGTTTCATTAACAGATATGATATGATGGACGTGCCTTTTAATTTTCATTAACAGATATGAAGGACTTTTCGATGAATTTAATGACATGTAAAATTAGTTGAGCTATATTAAGAATTTGATTGATGTGTTACTTGATTTATGGCCTAAAAGATACTCAAACTTTTACAAAACAAATTAAAATTTCACAAAATAAATTGATATCAACATTATCCTCCATGGTCCATCTGGGACACCAACTTAATTGAATGAGACAGTGTTACACACACACACACACACACATAACTACATGTACAGATATACATTTATACACATATCAGTTTAACGGAACCAGTTTCAGTGCTCGTCGCAAAGATAGGTAGAGGGCGCTCATCTACTCTGGACTGTTCAGATTTAAATCTTGACGGTCCAGATTTAATATTTTTAAGTGTGTGCTTTTTAAATGAATAATATGTTTTTTGATAAAATGATAGTTAAGATATTATCTTCATTTTAGATTTTGTAAATAAAAAAATAATTATTTTTTTAAAATCACAAACTTAAAAATATGAAATCTGGACCGGCCAAATCCAATCTAGACGGTCCAAAGTAGATGAGCGCCCTCAGCCCTCTACCTATCTTTGCGACGAGCACCGAAACCTATTCCTCAGTTTAACCTTATTATCACCAACGAAAGAATTAATTGCTGTGTGTCATATATATTTTGTTCCTTTGTGAAACTGTTCTTTTTTTTCCTCTTGCTATATATATATATATTTATAAATATGTTCCTGTGTTTACAGTATCAGTTTACACACACTCATTATATCTATATATATATATATATCTCTCTATATATATTCCTTTTGCCATAACCTTATATTACTGTCTTTGTTTCCTTTTCTGCGTAACTTGTTTGTAATTTTGTTTCACAACCGCACGTGAAGACATGGTCCTGTGTGTCCCAGAACTGTCATGCATGCACGTGTGTGCTCTGTCCTTCATCAATCCCCTTGTGATCTCCTGTCAGAGTATAAATCATCACACACACACAAATCAATTTCTTATCAGCAATGATTTTTTTTCCTTAGCTTTATTAATGATTGATATGGTTTATAAATTTATGGTTTATAATTTTTAAGGTTTAGTCCAAGGGCTAATATCACGTTTAATCATTATAGTGTGATCAAATTTTGTTTTCGACACCTATAGTTTCAAATCTTTAGTTTTAATCCTATAATTTCACGGAAAATTAGTCTAAATTTATTGATAGATCTTTATACTTTTAATGAGTTTTGATTTTAGTTTCTATATTTAAACTCAGACCAAGTAGCTGGACTAAGTGACAAAAATTGATCAAACTATGAATAATGATACTCCCTTGTAAGCATATATTAATTAGTGTAACTTTCAGAAGAAAAAAATCATTTGTTTAGATATACCGATATCGTATATTATTCTCATCTATCATTCACAATATTAATGTGTGGTGTGGTGGAGGGGACCTTGTCTGTGATTAATGTTGCCCCCCTACTGCCTAGCAAAAGAATCCCACCTCTCAAGCTCCAACACTTATGTATCAGAAATGTCACTAATCACATAAATTACGTGTTTTGCAGGGTTTGAATTCTTTACGTTCGAAAATACATGATTGACTATCGATCCACATGATGCAGTCAAAAGATATATAAATGAGAGAGAGATTAATTATATATGTAGATATGGCAGAGATGTCCTATATTGTTGGATACAATGGGTTAAAGAATTGAGAGGATATAAATAGAAAAACTCTGTCATGAATCCCACATCAGAAGGAATATCTTAAAAGAGATTTGCCTTATAAGTGATTGAGTTTCTCAACTTTAATAACTATAATTTTTGGGGTGCGTAATTTTTGGGGTGCGTGCGGTTTTTCTAGCTCTAACGATTTGTACTCATGGTGATTTCCTTGGTACGTAAATGTGACCCCTGACTGAGAACACTCTTTTTAAGAATTATTTCAACACATACATGGTAAAAAAATGAGACAACTCCCACCACTTCTCATAATCATCAACAAACATGATAAAAGTAACAACTCCCAAAAAATTAAACGAACTATTCCTACATTTATAGAATAAGGGATTTGAACGTCAAATACATATTAGCTTACTCCTCTTTTTAGCCCTTTTACTAAATCAAATTTACATCTTAACATTATCTATACACTAATAATGCTGCCCTTTACTTAACGGTGGATTTTGATGTTCTAGCATGTTAAAATATTCCCTCCGGTCCTAAATATATGACCTATTTGGGGAGGTAAGTTTAGTTCTAAATATAAGACTTATTTATAATTATTTACAACATTTCCCAAATTATCTCTATTAATACTCCTCAATAACAAATAAGCAATAGAATGAGGGTGGGGATAAAGGTAGATGGTTATTATACATTAATAATATTATGTGATTTTAACTAATTTAACTAACATTCTCAATCTAATCAAATTAATTAAATAGGTCTTATTAAATTTAGGTTTGGAGGGAGTATATGTTTTACTTCCGACTTTTAACCTTCTCCTATTCCTTGCATTTTGCTTTGAATACAAGAAAAAAGCAAACCCCCCCCCCCCCCCCCCAAAACACACACTCACATGCACACACAGGGTATATAAGATATAATCTGTGATTTTTTTTTCCACTGAATTGCTTATATTATTTGACATTATTGGGTTGAAGTGAGAGAGATGCGTGGAGAAGGGTATATTATTGGTAGAGATAAAAGTAGCGGTAGCGTTGTCGAAGATATATGTGGAGAAGGCAGCTTTAGAGAAAGAAAGTGATAATAAAGGAAATAAAGGGATTCTAGTTTTAAGATGTGCATGCTATGTGAGAAATGGGGGGAAAGAAACAAATAAAAGAAAATGGATTATAAATTGAATTAAAAAGAATTTTGGGGATCCCTAGATGATTGTTTGTCTTGAAACAGTTAAATAGTGAACTGGTGAAACTTTTGTTTGTTTTCTCTTTGGAAAGACAAAAACCTGTGGAAGAGAAAAGAGATAGAGATTCTGATGCTCTACTTTTATTTCATTTTATTTTTGCCCACTTACAGTCTATTGTGTGCAACTGAGGTTCGAGTATCTATGAAATTAAAGTTCATTGATTTCAAAAACTTAAAAGCTGCAGACAGATAGCTGCTTGATGTACATATCTCATATAAGAGATTTAATTTTTGCCTTTTCTTTTACATCGATCTGTCACAAAATTGGTCTCTATTATTAGCCATCATTCACGTACAAACCCTAGGGAAACCCAAAAGGAGGCCATTGATTTCAATTCCAGTGATTCAATTTCTTTACAAGACAATTCAACGTGTTTCACGCAAAGTTTCAAAATTAAATCGTATTGACACACACACACGTGTGTGTGTAGTTATAGGATGACTAGTTTAATTGTAAAGGTTTTATAACTTAAATTGATATTTTTATATAAAATTAAAGTCCTCAAATGATTTTGGAGTGAAGAGTAATATCTAACCGAGTGAGAGCGTTAAGGTTAAAACCCGTGCAACAAGTGCAGGTTATACATTCGAACTTGTGTTTCTAATGAGGTGAAAGTGCTTATTATCATCACAACATGTGTTTGTTAGTATTTTATAATGATATTTCAAACTATATAGCTATCCAAATTATATATATATGTGTGTGTGTGTCTATTAGCTCTAATCTTATTCTTAAAACAGCAAAGTATGTATAATATGATTTGTACAAATTTTTAGAGTGTGATTTATGTATTTTTGAAAGACAATTTCATAGATATATATTTATAATTACTAAACCATATTAGAGTATAATAAGACATCCTTAACTCTTTTTTTTTTTTTTTTTATACAGGAGACATCCTTAACTCTAAAAGAAAAGAATGAAGAGGGTTAGAGGATATATTAAACTTGTGGTATCAATAAACTAGTTCAAATATAATGGTCCAGCCCGGCCCATTGCTTACTAAACTTTTTGAATATTATTTAATTACTTAAATAATAATAATTCTATACTTTTTTTTTATTGCCAGTAACTTTTAATAAAAAAATTAATTAGAGAATAATTGTCTCTATATATATATGTTGGTTCTAATGATGGGACAATGAAGGAAGAAAACAGTTGGATATCTATGATCTGTATCTGTGATCTTAACTGCTTGCAGGAAAATAATTGAGGAGTTGAGTGTACCCCCTGATAGATCAGAAAGTCTTTCTCTCAAACTTGCTGAAAGCTTCAAACTCACAGAATCTATCTGTATCAGTACGTACACACACATATATGTGCATATTTACTATATATTATGGCGGTTGCAGTTGGATTATATTAGAGCTGGCAGTAAAGCAATAATTTTTGTCAGATACTCCATCCTCCCCATATTATAAGATATAGAGAATTTTTTGTCTGCTTTATGTTTTATAAGAGATAATATATAAAAGTTAAGATAATATATCTATAGTCCTATTTATAAGGTAGAAAGAACGAATGTTTTATTTGGCTCTATTTATAAGTCATACCATTAAATTGTATGTGTGAATGTACAATTTTACCTTACATTTATTATATGTTGAGTTTACTTTTATGCGATGAAGTGGATATTAAATAGAGGTAAAGTTGTGAAGTTTTCAAATTTCAAAGTAGAATAAATAAGGTTCAAGGTTTTCCTTGATCTATATGAAATATGTTGGAATTGCCTTATAAATATATAGAACCACAAGAATAAATGTTTAATTTACATTTTTTCCATTACATATTAAATGTAAAGAGATGAGAGATAAATGATATTTAAGGTTTAAATTGTAAAATTACTTTAATTTTATATTTAATAAATAACTCCACTATATTTTGGTAACTTGTGTAAAATAGTTTTTTTTTTTTTTTGATAAAGCTTGTGTAAAATAGTTAGTTACCCTTTGATAGGATAAAATAACTTGTTCCATTTGAAAACCATAAGAGTATAATTATTGCGTACATAGGTTTTTTCAAATGTTGTGTCACTTTTCCATGGACGAGCCTGCTCTGAAAGTTCAACTTCGTATTAATAATTAATTGGGACATGAGCTGTTCCTTTCAACCACTTGTTCGTACATTCACATATACAGGAGATATCGTATATATAGATGTAATTAGAATTAAATAGGTGATCATGATATTACATGGTACATTAAAACTAATTAATTAAATGGGGTTTCACATGCATGGTGCTTAATTAGCACGCACCATATGCTAAAAGATCATATTAGCTATACATATGTACTACGGATTCGTTAACTTTCATATATATGTCTTTAAATTTCATGGGCTGCTTTTCCGTTATAGATTTCTTAGAGTAAAAGAATATCCCACAATGAACAATCATTGCAACATGGTACTTTGCTTTTAAAAAAAAATGATAATGATAATAATGGTACGCTGGGTTTCTTAAATTATGTGGTTACAAAAAGTTTGTGGGCTAACATGTTATGAGCACGAACGCTCTCATCTCATTAACTTGAGACGTTATAAAGATATTATATTTATAATAAAATATATTTTAACAAAATTATTTACTTAAGCTAATATAATTGAACAGTTTGTTTAGGTCTTAAATATATAACTTTAATATATATTTTTGTCTTCCGAATATATAATATTTTTTAGATAATATCTATCACTTATTTTACTTATGAAGAGGTTTCCATCAATCAGTATGTATTAGTTTCAAAAATGCAAATGATTAAATGGTGTGTTTTTAAAAAACCAACACACATTTTTAACCAAATATATTTGATGGAATATATCATAAATAGATTTTTTTTCTTTGACCTGAAATATCATAACCAGATTTTTTTTTCTTGGCCGAAATATCATAACCAGATTCAAACCTATACTTTTGTAGAATGAGTCAATTACATCGATATTTACCAAATTATATATCAATCTTTTCGTCGACATGACCAATCATCTTTAGACATTAGTAGATTATATGTGTGTGTATATATATATAACTTTATGAGCGATGTTTACTTGTCTAATCGGAGGTAATCAAATCTAGATCGGCCACTAACTGGGTCTAGTCAGTGGGTCATCCTGTAATCAACTCAAAGGGGCAGGCCGATGAAAAATAAGATATTAAAAAATATTTAAAATCTCATCACACCTTCCAAAATTCTAAACAACAAATTTTATTTTATTACCTTGAATAATTGAAAAAAATCACAACAGTATCCAACATTATTTACAAATGGTTTGACAAATTGTCATCATATCACATTGACATTAAATAATCTCTACCTTACATATTAATTCAATGATAACTTGAATCACTAGCAAAATAAGTATATATTTATTCACAATTTTTTACAATTTCTTTAACATATCGACATTACAGTAACAATTAATCATTCAATGACACCGTAATAAGAAATCATTAAATATTCTTCATGGTAAAATATCAAAATAGAAAAATGATAACAAAATATTCATTTCTACAATCATTTAGTCACTAAACTAATAGTTATTAATAATAAAATCATCATTAACTTAACTTTGATCAATATTGCTTCCTACAATTCATACCCATAAAAATAAATCAAAAGTGGTTTAATAAGACTAAAACTGGATCAGCCCATCAACCCGCTGGGTTGCACGGGATTACCAGGTTAATTGTCTGCTTGGACCAGTTCCGTGGCCAAGTCTGTGGGTTAATCGGTCCGGGTTAGATTACTGTGGTCTAGTCTCAGCTGTTAAAACAATAATGATGAAAGTGAGTTAAAGAGAATGTGTTATTGTTGTTCCAAAAGAAGTTGGTTTCGACTTGGATTTCCAAGAGAAGCTTTGGCTGTGAAAGTAATGTGTTACAGTACATCAACCCAATGGAGAAATTTATGCCAATAGAGCTTCTTGCTAGCTAGTTGTTGACCTGACACATGAGCCCTCTAGATAGCTAGTTGCACATGATTGATGATTAAGGCATATATAATAATAGTGATGATGATTAATAAGCTACTATATAGCTAGGGTTTACAGATATGAAAGATATGAATAGCGATGTATAACTAACAAAAATTAACCAACTCGATCGATCAATAAAAGGGTGAAGTTGCAAATGGCCGAGTGAGAATGACATGACCTATATATATATATATATATTTCAACTAACACTGGCTATACAAATAGCTAGCTAGCTATTGCTAGCTATGTTTCATGAAATTGACTATAATTTGAGCAACAGAAACTTATAGTTAAGTGCGATATATATCAAATCTCATGCCAATATATACATACATATACCCTGATCCAAACCTGAAAATCGCATATGGGTCTTGTTTATTTTTGTTTTCTGTTTTATATTTTTAGAGTCAATTTTAACATAGTTTTTTAAAAAAATATGTTAAAGATAGTTATATTACTCCAAAAAATCGCATTCAAAAGCAAAAAAATAAAAATAAAAAATAAAAAACATGGAGAGTTATCAATGTTTGGAACAATTGTTCTTAAAATTAACTTGAAAAATTGAGAGAATGTGAGAGATAGAGAAAAGGGTGTAGCAATGACAAACAGAAAGTTGGGGTTGAGAGACAAATTAAGAAGTGTAAGTGCGAATGAAATAAAGGATAATTAAGAAAAATAAAAAAAAAATAGAAAACAAGAAAACATGTAATAGTTGTTTTGAGATCTTTGTTTTTTAAGATATATTTCTCTTTTTGTTTACAAAACGAAAAAATAACAACCAAATGAGATTTTTTTTGTTTTTATAAATAAAAAATATTTCCAAAATAAGAAAAACAAACATGCCCATAATTTTATTTGTTTGAAGACATTAATTTTTTTGTTTATATTTAATTTTTTTGTGTATAAGAGACGAGCTAATCTTTGAAAGAGCTAACGGGATCAAACACACTTGTTTGTTATCATTAATGATAAACATTCTACTAGGCCATAAAATCAATGGCTAAATTTGAACCAGTCAAAGAGTTTAATTCGAATGAAGAAAGAAAGACAAAGGGGTTAATTAATAGGAAAAAAAGGAGTATGCAAACCAAATATGTTTAGGATATTTGAAATAATGATTAGGGAGAGAGATCACTGATTAGTGGTGATAATCAAACTCATTTTTAGTGAAAATCACAACTAGGTCCCTCATAAGGGAATTAATCACAACCAGGTTCCAAACAATCATCAAATTACATTAAACTCCCAAGGGACCTGGGTTATATTAAATGACTTGTCATTGACAACTCAACAGTTGTCAATAGCAATTCCTTAAGTTGTCAATGCAGTTCTTTAAAAGCTTAGTTATCACTAATAACTCATGGAGCTGATATTGACATCTATTAAGTTGTCAACGACAAGCCATTTTACATCACCCAGATCCCTTAGAATTTCAATGTAATTTGATGATTGTTTGAGACCTTATTATGATTAATTCCCTTATGAGGCATCTGGTTGTGATTTTTCCTTATTTTTATGCCAAAAGTGGCAATCTAGTGTAGAGGGCATTTGAATATGGAGTAAACCCTAGGTTGCTTTGTCATTTAGCAATTAATTATAATAATCTCACCTATACTAAATGTACCCTATTATTATAGCTATGACCCCGATTGACAGATCGATATAAAGTTCCTACTTTGGATTCTGAAAGCAAAATTTGCTTGTAACAGTTTTCATATGCATGCTTGAAAATTGAAATCAATCACATATATACAAAAGCAAAAAGATCAATAATTATGCCAATAATCTAGTAGGCTCGAGTCCCTTTTATGTAAATAAAAAATTAATTCAAAATGATTGTTTAGCCAATCTACAAACTGTTTAATAGAGCTAAACTATAAGCAAATGCCAACCAAAAAGGCATCCATATTGGTTTTATAAAATAATCCTAAATTGTAAGCATATGATCTTAGTTCTAGTGGAAGAGACTATTTTTCCTTTACAATTGGAAGACGAGGCTTCAACCATACAAGCACAAATTCTCGAATTTGAGTTTAAGTCAATGTGAAAAATACTTTTAAAAGATGTATATCTAATTGAGCCTAACAATACTTAAATTTGATCAAGTTATTTGGTCATATAAAAAATAATACAAAATAAATTAAATTATTTTTCAAACAGAGGTCTTGAAAAATGGGATAAAGCAGTTAATTTTTTTCAGCTTTTTAAGTCAATGGTCATAGTCAATAGATTATTTGCTTAATTGAGAGAATCAGATTTCTCTGATTGAGACAAAACCTAACATTGTACCTCTCTCTCTCTACCCAATTAATGTGTTGCCGGACCAGGGACCTAATTTTAGGTGGTAACGTTGGATGAATTAATGAAAGTTACTTTGGTGGTTGGACATATGTCACACACTTTGCATAATTTAATTGGTTCTTATAGTTAATGGTTGCCAGTGGTACTTGAGTAGATCGAAATTGGAGTTAATGAATTTTGTCAACGTTTCAAGCTAAGGTTACACCTTTATGGTCGGTGTTTGAATGTCGGCAATCTTTTTGGGCCTTTAATCAATCCAATTTCCATATTCTCTTACTGGGCTTCAGCTATGGCCCAATTTCACTACAGCCCAAAACTAGATAAAGTCAAGAGGTAGAAGTTGGCCCAATAAAAGAGGCGGCAAAATAGGCATGGAGGGAAACTTAGGACCCGCATATGCAATGTTATGTTATTGTGAAGTCATGAGAAGGACAGAAGGCATTAAGGTAGATATTTAAGGTGATTTAGACAATTATGTCATATTAACGGATTTAATTAACATTCTTAAGCTAATTTAATTATGTAAATAGTTCTTATATTTAGATTCAATTGAAGCAATATGAAACCTAGAAGTGTTAATTTATACAAGATTCACTCTTCTTCTTCTTCTTCTTTGATTGAAAATTAAAACTAGAAGGCACTGGACCGTTTAAATATGAGCTTTCGAGTTCGACCAGTCAATGTGAAAATAAAGAAAAAGAAACCATTTTTAAACGAGCTTCTCATGATTAGATCCGACAATGGACATCTAACTAAGTTATTTTCTGGGACTTAGTTGTAATTCTCCCTAAATAATATTACTTCCTCCGTTCAGTTGATTTTTTTTGTTGGAAAATATTAAAGAAACTAAATGAGCCATTTAATTATAAGGTATGTATTATTAGATTATATGTTAGCTTATATTTCTTATGATTTTTCAAAAAAATCAAATAGAAATAAAAACCGAGGAGTATATATTGAATAAAGGCTAAAGCATACTTTTGGTTCTTTATGTTTGCATCAAGTTTTGTTTTAATCCTTTATGTTTAAACAGTACACTTTCAGTCCTTTTTTTGTTGAGACAGTTAGTTTCACTTAACGGAGAATGATGACTCATCAAATCTAAAGGGTTATTTTATAATTAAATGTGAATAAAAAAGAACTAATTTTAAAAATATGAGAATAATTACACTAAAAATTTAAATTAAGCATATTTTATCAAAATTTAATTATAGATTCACCATTTAAATTTGTTGAGTCATCATTTTCCGTTAAGTGAAACTAAACTGTATTAACAAAAAGAAAAAAGAGAAAACTAAAAGTGTACTTTCTAAATATAAAAAATTAAAATAAAATTTTATGTAAACATAAATAACCAAAAATATAATTTAGCTTCAAATAAAACAATGGAGGAGTATATATTGAATAAATTGAAAATTATTATTATTAATTACTCCCTCCGGTCCTAATTATAAGAGCCAGTTGACTTTTTTGGAAAAATTAAGGATGCAAAATACACCACTTTAAATTGTTTATATTTGTCTTTTTTCCTCAAAACTAAGTTATTTTACTTATAAACTATCATATGATCTAATTACATGTCACATATATTAAGATTTAGGGGTCTAATTTGCTTCCTTAATCTCCCCAAAAAAAGTCAACTGGCTCTTATAATTAGGACCGGAGGGAGTATATAACAAAACTACCCATAACAACTATTCAACGGGAATGAGCAGGATTATGTGTACTGATCAGTAAAGAGGTAGCGAAGAAGAAGAAGTGAGGTTAGAGAAGAAAGGAAGGCATCAAATGATCTGAAAAGCTTCTTTCTTTTTCAGTATAGTCGACCAAGAAATGAGTTTTCTTTTCGGCACTAGAAAGACTCCCTCCGGTATTTCTTCTTTTCCTTTATTGCTTTGGTTACGTTTCGCCCAATTTCAGAGTTATATTCCCAGTAATCAATAGCTAAATCTGTTAATTGTCCTTACCATTTTCTACAGAGGAAAGAATTGTAGTTGTTGATTTCATTTTGCATTCTCATTGTTGTTACATTGCATGGTTTCTTTCACTGGTTTTGTGGTAGTTTTTTTGAATTTTAGCTTTCTGATTGAAGTGATAAAATGGGGGTTCATTTTTAATGGTGTTTAGTTATTTGGGATAATGGTAGGGTGAGTTTATTAGAGTGAACAAGACTTGTTTCTTTGTGGCAGAGCTTTTGAGGGAAAATAAAAGGATGTTGGACAAGTCTATCAGAGAAATAGAAAGGGAAAGGCAAGGTTTGCAAGCTCAAGAAAAGAAGTTGATTGTTGAGATCAAGAAGAATGCCAAACAAGGACAGATGGTACTTCCTTTTATCAATATTTTTTTGAAGGACCAAAATTTAGACCCTTTTTATCCAAGTGTTCGTTATGATGTCTCTAGTGTCTCATGCTTGGGTCTGTGGGTCTGTAAAAAAGTTTTCTGTGTGTCATTTATATTGGAGTACCTCAAATGTGAACTTGCTTAAGTCTAGTCTTTTTTTTTTTTTTTAAAAAAAATAAATTAAATTGTTAGTTTGTGATCAATATTCTGGGATTTTGTTCTTGAAGCACTGAGTTCATTTCTTTAGGAACAAAATTTTGATTTGCTGTGTTTTGATCTGGTTCAAACAATTTGTGAATTAGGGGGCAGTGAGAGTGATGGCGAAGGACCTTATCAGAACTCGCCATCAGATTGAAAAGTTTTACAAGCTTAAATCACAACTTCAGGGTGTTGCTTTAAGAATTCAGGTATGCTCTTGCTCATTCTTTCTGATTTTCTTTACTACTTACAGAAACTGGAAGCCCCTTTCAAATGCATGTATGTAGTTTTCGCGGTTAGTTGTGACAGTTAAGTTTAATGGACAATGACAATAAACCAAAATTTATTGGTTATGCCTGGACAAGTTATCCAGATTTCTGGGGGCAAAGTTATTATACTAAACTAACTATATATCATTACGTAATTAATGTTAGAGTATCAGATTCTGCATTTTTTATGCAAAAAATGAACTCACAATGCCTATACCTGCATAAGATTATCAATCAGAGCGTTTAAAATGACTCTTCAAGATTAATCTCAGACACTGAAATCAACTCATGCAATGGGGGAGGCCATGAAAGGAGTAACCAAAGCAATGGGCCAAATGAATAGGCAGATGAACTTGCCCTCCTTACAGAGGATATTGCAAGAGTTTGAGAGGCAGAATGAAAAGATGGAACTGACAACTGAGGTGATGGGAGACGCAATGGATGATGCATTGGAAGGTGATGAAGAGGAGGAAGAGACAGAAGAGCTTGTGAATCAGGTGCTTGATGAGATTGGAATTGATATCAACTCTGAGGTGGGTAATCAATCTCTTTTATGCAACCATTCTCATCTCCAACTAGAAGATATCTAATTACAAATTAACAGAACCCATATTGAACTAGTTTTAATTATAATATCAATTTTGTCTAATATGCAGCTTGTTAATGCACCTTCATCAGCTTCTGTCACTGCTCCTGCTGCAAAGGACAGAGTTGCTCAGGCTGAATCAACAGGCAATGAGGACAGTGGAATAGATGATGATTTGCAGGCTAGGTTAGATAATCTTAGAAAGATGTAGGCAAAAAATGGATGAGAATAAGATGCTCCAGAGAAGGATGAAAATCATGAGTTATATACTATTACGCTGTGTTCAAATCTCATATTACCATAATGTTTGAAGTGGAAGTCATATCATGTACTTATATGCTTGACGTTGTTGTTATTTCTAATTATAATGTAAATCATGTACAAATCACTGTTTGTTGAAAGAAGTTTAACCCAAAGCCTTCTAAATAAATCTCTTATAAAAATCCATTCACATGTGTTGATTTCTTTATTGAAAAATCCTACAGTAAACACTAAGCATTGAACAAAACTAGCTTAATTTTGTCTGATCCTACACAGAGCTCTGATAATGTTAGCAGGTGATGATCTATCGAATTCGGAAGCCGACAAGGAACAAGATCATTTTTTTTTTTTGGGTCAGAGGAACAAGACCATCTGATTGTGGTTATTTTCCTCTGAAGTCACAGACCTTCTTGGAAAGGACACTTCCTCAGTGGTATTTGGAGAAAGTAGCATATGGTCTATTTGGGTTCTGCATAAAGGGCAGCCAGAATGAGAGGCAAGCCAAGTGTCGATGCAAATCGTATGGAAGATGTGTTTGCAGCTATGAAGCTGCCTCACACTGTCTTCTTCTTCAAAGAGTGCCAAACAGATGATGCATTCAGTCTGATCAGTGCCTTGTACAGCTTCTGCAGCTCTGAACTGAAATGTCTTGGAGTGAGATTCTAGGCTTGTGGTGAAGGAATGGAGCTTATCATCAAGAGTTAAGTTTGTTCTTGTGGATGGAATGGATTGTATCACATCAATACTTCTGTAGGTACACCAACCAAGCATGGTGAGGCTGCAGAATAAAAGTGCAGCTATTAGTGCTGCTACAATAAGGATTGAAACATAATCAGGCAATCCCATATGTGGCAGAAGGCACCAAAAGCGGGTGTGGTATTGTTGAAGCAAACTTAAATACTCTTTTCAGCATTCCTCATTTCACTCAAAATATACTCTTTGTAGCATTGGTTGACAGTTACTATGTACACAACCTTCCAACTAAGGATAGGGCTAAAACAATGTTGGGAGCAAATAAAAAACAGTAGCTTAGAATTTTCATAAACCTTCTATATACACATGCATATTAAAAAAAGGTGGGCCAATACACAAGCCTCCCACCAGGTGAAGCCTGGGGAGGGTCAGATGTACGCAGCCTTACCCCTACAAGTGGAGAAGTTGTTACCAATATTTGAAATCATAACCTTATTGTCACATAACAGTAATCCTTACCGTTATTCCAAAAATCATCCATCTTTATGTCTATTGAGAGTTTGAGCTCACAATCTCACTCTTAAGAAATACTTAAGGGAGGGGTTTGGTGTCATTGAGTCACAAGGCCTTGACTATTTGATCAATTATTTAACTTCTATAATATTGCATCTTGCTAAATATGGAGCCTGATAGAAAATGCGAAGCTGTGAACTAGGATAATAAGATGTGAATCAATAAAATAAAGAATGAATGAGAGTGGAAATAATATCCTTAACATCCTAAAATTATGGTGGATTCAGTATAAAAGACAAAATGGTAGTATGATTTAGAATTCACTGACGTACGGCACAAAAATAACGAAAACAAGCACACAGCATTATCTTTTTTCGTCTGGTCAGTAGTGAACTAGAATCATTCAAGCGAGAAAAGAAAATAGACGATAATCACAATGAAGTGACATGGGCTTTTAACAATGTGTGAAGGATATTAGAAGCGGCACTAAGTAAATAATAATGAACATAGAAAAGGAAAGATTATTGTCGAAGACGAAGCAAAGTTTTAAAAAATAAAGCATACTTTTTCAAGAGTTGTTTATCCAACAAACTCTGTAAACAAATAACAATGAATGCAAGGACTTGGATATCAATAGCTCATAAATTTTGAAGCTTGTCTTTGAATTTCTCCCTTTTGCTGCAATACTAATTTAGTACAATCTTACTCGGGGTTTGGTTGCTTCAAGGTAGTTGACTTCTTACTCAAATACCACTCTAAGGTTGATTCAATATTTTTAACTTTTGGTTTTTCTTCATATTTAAATCTTCTTAAACTAACTTTTTAATATGTTATATGAACAAGTTTTCGTCAAACATTTTTATAAAATTCTATCCATACATAAATTACAAGGCATCAGTTAATTTTTAGTCCAACTTTAGTTTGCAAGATAAGTTGGAACAAAAATCACTTCTACAAACATTATTCCAAAGAAGCCTTGATTTAATTTGTTTGAATTAATTAATTAATTAATAATTAATTAATTAATCACACAATTTCAATTTTTTACAAAATTTTATTTATGAACTCTTCCAATAAATTACAAATCAGTTTGTATCTCACGACTCACCCACGGTTAAAACCAAGTAGTAGATTCTCTCGATTTTTTAAAGGAAAATTCCATCTATTTTGTTTATTTCTCCACATTAATATTATATTTAAACGACGTTCCAAGCCAAATATACGTTGTAGTGAAAAGAAAGAGGTAAACACGGATTAAAACCTTAAATGATTATATTATATTTACATTCTCTATTCATAGAAGACACCACAAACTCACTTTCCTCCAAGTGAAAATAAGAATATTTAGTTAAGCGGGTTAATTAAGTTAGCGAACTCTATTGATATAAATTAGAACTTAAAGTGATGTGATCTGAATAATTAAGATTTGAATAAACCCTATTACATGTTTAGCATGTGCCCATGATAGGGCAGTTGCATTGATTGATAATAAAACATTAAATACTAGAAAAACCAGTGACCATGCTACACGGGAAACTGAGATTGAAAATTGGTAGAAACTCGTGCAAGTTCTCTTCCTCTCGAAGGATGATCAGAATATCCTAACTACATTCTATTGGGGGCACATCACTGGACAAATGCATGTATTTGACCGCAGCTTTACAAAGACAATGGAAGAAACAGTTACATAGAAGAACTAAACACAAAATGAAACTAATAAACGTGTCAGTACATTACACTTCTGGACAATTTCTTAGCGCCTACAAGACTTCCATGGATCCAAGCATCCTTCCAAGATGCCATTGTTGCAAAAGTTAGCTTCTTATTATTTTTATAGCCCCACAAGTAAAACTGGTATTATTTACAGAGCTACAAGTACCCTGATCTACTATCATCATGAGCAACCCCAGTACATGGTGTTAGTTTGCTTGAGCTGAAGCTTGTAGGTACCTGCGAATTCATCCGGGCAAGCTCTCTTACTTTTACCAAAATGGGCTCAGGAATAGGGACTGTACCATGCTTCCGTGAGTTCATCTATTACACAGGAGAAGGAGAAAACAGGCAAATTTTAATGTCAACGCAATCAACTAAGCTGAATTTACAGACATTGCATGCTGCTAACAAGGAGTTGTCATGACTAGGTCAATTTTTTTTTATATATAAACTGGCAATCAGCGCCTAATCTGGATCCTATTATCAGGTATCCGATCAACTGATTACTAGGTCAAATTTATCACCACAGAAAAAATGAAAAACATCCTGGTCATCAAAGAAGCTATGATTTATACGTAAGAATCACCCAGAAAGTGATTAATACGTTTCTATCATGGGTACATAGAATGTGGCAAAAAGTGGCAAAGTTACTATTATGGTAATAACCAGCTCTCAGTATGTAAAATTATGGAGAACGCTGAAGGGTACAAAATCTGAAACATTCGCTTCTCCTCAAATCCAAAATTACTGTCAAGTGTTAAGGATATTTGATGACACAGTTCCCAGCATGTGCTGGCAGAAGACATGGGATAGTAAAAGCCAACTTGGCCGTACTCAATAAGATCAAGGTAAAATGATAGTCAGAACTTACCCCCTCATCTGAAGCTGCCTGCGCAAAGCTAGCTTTAAGCAAATTCCTCCACTTATCCTGCATTAGAAAATCAGCATTCAGCTGCCTGCTGCCCAGCTATAAACATGACTGAACATTTATATGAGACTAGATATAAATCAAAACTAAGAATACCTTAAGATCAACAGACATACGATATGAGTAGGAAGCAATACCTTAAGATCAACAGACGTACGATATGAGTAGGAAGCAAAGGAAAGTCGTTTGATCTCAGACCATCTCCCTGCTCCACACCGTGATACACCTTCAACCAGTTTCATTACCTCAACAAGCGTCCATGCTCTATGATGTTTCCTTCTCATTCCACCTTTTGAAGTGGGGACAGTCACTATGTTGTCATCTGAACTATAGCTAGATAGATCTGCCTTTCTCAGTCTTGATTCCTGTCGTGGCTCAATTCTGTCCAGCACTGGAAACTGTTCATCATTCTGCTCAACAGTAAACTACATCCAACATACCCACACCCAAAAAATTGAAGATATCAGTAACAAATCATTATGTCAAGGAATTTACATTGGAGAACAAAAAGGAACCACTGCCATAATAGAAATCAATTAACTCAAATGACAAGCTAGGATCATAAAGAGGATTGGTAAAGGACTATATAACCTAGCATGAATTACCAAGTTTCTTATAGAGAAAGATCGTTACATAATTAACTTCTTTTTTTTTGTTTCTTTCTCACTGGAGATGCGGAAGAACCTGGCTCTGGCTCTAATACCATTCAGAGAAATATCACAAAATAATTAACTTGCAAATTACTGAATAGAGAGGTTACAATATATAGGCCTAAGGGCGTTAATGAGCTAACTAATTAGGAAATGATTTAGGATTGTTAAATCATATCTATATATCCTAATATATATTTCCTAACATTTCTTAAGCTAATTCTCCATCTTTTGCAATGACCCTTGAATTTTCCTACGTCTCAAAGATGCCCCAAGAAATACTAGACACATGTGAGTGATTTCGGTAAAACCATCCACATCCAGACATCATCCAAGTAGTCAGTAGATTAATCACTGACAGCTGGGCTGTTAATTTTGAGTTTCAGCCAAGAGAACTTGTACATAATGCTGATACTTTAGCTACATTGGCTCACAATAGTGTTGATTCTGTCTGTACCTTTGACCAATCACCACCTTGTTGTAAGGAGATGAGGATCAATGACAGGTAAATAGGTAATGGCCCTTGGGATTCACTGTTGCTGTCCCTAATCTTTATTAGTTGAATATACAAGATGCTGTTTTCTAACAACAACTAGAACAAGCCCTATCGCATTAGCTGCTGTTTTCTACCAAAATAAATGCTAAACAGATGAAACATTAGGTTGAATTTCATTTTTACGAACATGAAAGAAAAGTGAAATCCATTTACGGAATGAAGTTATCAAGAACTTCTTAGAGGTGAAATTATTTTTCTCAGGACATGTAGCAGCCACTTGAGCTGAGTCAGCAAACCATTAATTGATGATTAAATGGTGTGTGCACACAAAGTGCCCCAAATGAGGATTATTTTAGAAACTCACATTAAGCCATTTCTATTGATTTTCTGATCTAGTTTTCTCCTGCCAGAAACGAAAAAAGTTTCATTTTCCACCAGCTAAGTTTAACTATTTACCAGGGAAATTTTCACAGGTACACATTCTAAACTAAATTACACATGCTGGAACTCATCATGTCTATAATTCACCAAAGCCAGCAACAAGTATTGAAAAGGGGAGGGGGCGCTTCACACACACATACTTGCTGCTGAAATTTTGCAGGTGTGGATCTTGATTTTAGGACTTTGCCCCATCCCTCAGCTTCCTGAGACTCATGCTGTCCAAGGTCCTTATTGCTTAAGTTGGCATCCTCCACCATGCGACTACTTTGATGGAATTTCTGGGAAGAAATCGTATCATTCTGTTAGTAAGAAATTAGATATAATTTATAGCACATAATTATCAAGGAGGCAGACAAAGTTCACACCATAATAACGTTTTGTTGATAATGGAACAGTGCATTCAATATTGGGATTAGAGAAAAGTGATTTAAGTTTCAGGTCTACCAATACAAAGTACAAACAAAAGCAATAGTCCGATAGAGAGCAAGATGATTGGGTGATTAAAACAAACAAAACATTTACAAACAAAAAAAAAAAAATTACAGACTTGTTCACACACAATATATAAAACAAACGTGCTAACTTGTTACTAGCACTATGGTAGGCATTAACAGAACAAGATCATTAGCTATCATGCAGCAATAAGGACAACAATTAGCATGAGATCGGAACATGAGTAATCATTGAGAAGCAATTCTAAAAACTAGAAAAATGAAACCATATTTTGAGATGATACAGCACCACTCACCACAAGAGGCGTAATATTTTTCCTTGGACGGCATCTTCGAATCCGGGAAACACAAGGTATGTAGATTCCAGAACCTCCGAGAGAGTCAAACCTCGTTACAATAGTTCTCCCCTCTGAAAAAACATTCCTTGCAAGCCCATTGTATGAATTTGGAGAGACATGTCCAAGTTCTATGCTCCTGTTTGAACTTAACCTAGGATTGACATCCCTGAACTCACCTTCAGAGAGCTCTTCAATGTATCTCCTAGTGGGCTTACGGATTCTTTTGGCGGCTCTTTGTTCTTTCTGGAGACTCTCACTACACAAATCATGTTCCACTTTATGACTTCTTAGTGTCTTCCCAGAAACATCTTGATTATCTTCATTTCCAGTATCTTCAGCATATGATGAATCCATACAATTGACATCCTGTTCTCCACCTGTAATATCCTTGAAGAGTAAGGCATCCACATTTCCATCACTACCCTCCTCACATTTTTCAACAAATTTGTTATCTATAGCTATGAAAGTTGTTGCCGAAACATCACATGAGTTGGTTAAACTCATGGCAATCCTCCTCTTCAGCCACTGCTTGTCTTTCACATTAGTTTCCCGACCAAAAGTCACTTTGAACAGTTCATGAAGTTCTCTGATTGACAACTTGTCCAAGCATATTTCTCCTTTTATCATCGAAAAATCAGGGCTCAAAGTAGAATAGACAACAGATGTAGATGATCCACTTTCCATCTGTACTTCGGAAGGCCTAGAACACTCACCAATATTTTGTGATTGGTTACTGTGACTATTATTTAAAGATGGTGCCGAAGAAGGAATAATTTCCTGGAAGGAAACATCACACTGAGTTATCCCATCCAGGGCAGGCAAATCAGCAGTAGAACACTGGCTGTCTACATTTGCATAAGAAAGACCAGGTGATCCACAGGCCAAACGAAGCTTCTCTTCCTCCTTGACCTTTTGCAACATCTGATCAATATACTACAAAAGATTATAGAAGTCAAGAAGGATCCTAGCATTACAGATACTGCAGAACCAGGACAAGTAGACATATAACTATAAGCAGAAAGACACCGACGAACACCAATGAAAGAAATTGACAGCAGGATATTAGGGATAGATGAGATCATCAGCCACTCTTTAAGTATGTTTACACAGTTTGTACAGAAGCAAGCAATTCCAAGGTTAAAATCAAACTAATACAAGACGCCCTTCAAGATAATTATAACAAACCACTCAAGAAATGAAAAATTGAAATTTATCTATGTAAACCAAGCCCATTTATTCCCTATACTTCAGCTGAAATGAAGTGTATCCAATTTTTTCACGCTTTCCATTAAATTAACCTCACATTTTTCACCAAAAATATTTAAGCTATCCCTTGGTGCACTACTTATACAATGTAAACTTGGCACTATTTACTGTCCCTTAATCTAGGTGAAATGTCCTACTAATATGTAGTTAAACATATTTATAGTTACAACTTAAATTAAGCATTATAAATTTATAATCCTCAGCTCAAGTATAAAATCCTATATCATGTTCTACCACAGATTCTCTGTTCATTTGATTATGTTAAGCAAACTATTTATTGAATATGGAATATAACTGGAGTATAAGAACAATGGTTCAAAATGAAAGAAAATAATCAACATGCTAAGATATCCTGACATAGACCCAATTCCCACCCCACTCCTGCTCCCCAAAATCTCTATCATGTGTTAAAAATACTTCAATAAATAAATAAATAAATAAAAACTTTCATGGCAAGTACAGATATGGTCTGGTTATCTTTCCTGATAGCATTTTACAGAAGTACATATTGTCACATAACTTGCAAACAGGAAAATCAATCTAGAAAGTAGGAACTCATCTTTTCCAAATCAGATTTCAGGCATCTACACTGCAAAAACACTTTTACTACGTAAAATCACATCATTACTGAATCTAGCTTAAAAGTTTCCCAAAAGAAATTAAAATTCAAGCAAAAAGATGAGATAAAAAAGTGAAATATATATAAAAGTTACTCCACATTTCATTTAATATATACCAACAATTTTACAGGGATAGATAGACATATTAGATACAGACAGTCCTACATAAAGTCAACAATTTTTCAGCTTGGCAGAAGAATTGCAATTGGATTAAATTAAATGACACCTTCGTGAAAAAATTAACTCTGAACTAAGGGAAAAAACCACGAAGAATTAGATGAGTGAAGTAACCCGATAATACATGTCTCTGTATATGTGAGCAAGAATATAAAAATGAAATTAACAATACCTGAAGTCGTGCATTTAATTTCCCAGGATCTGCCTCTGCAGTATCTGATTGTGACACACATGGAGTACAGACATAATGAGATATGGAAATTTTCATGATGGAAACAGAATAATAAATAATATACCCATTAAATAAGATTTCAGATATGGTAGCTTACACAATTAAAGAAAAGGTACATACCTTCTGAGCACTCCAATTGAAGCTTCTCTGAGGACGACCTTTCAATTGATGAACATCCTTCATGGAGTCCAGTGTCCACACCATCACCCATTTCAATCTGGTCGAACTCAAGGAAATCATCCACATCAATTAATTCATCATCTGTTGCAGGAACTAACCTCCCATCACCTTCAACCTAAATGATTATGCCAGAAGTTAACATTCAAGTGATTATTCTTTTAGCAAAGTCACCAGACATTAGGTATCAAAATTATTATTAAAGATGGGTCAAACACAACATGAAATCAAGAGAAGGAACATAAACCAGTAAAAAATGAACTAGCAACTTGCAAATAAACTAGACTATATACTCAACACACAGAAGCAAGCTGTTTTATGCAGCTGATTCTTAAATGCCCATTTCATGTTATTTGCCACTTAGGTCTATTAATGCTACTAAATTTAAGTTATCCGAGTCCCCATAAAAATGGGCCACTAAGACTGCTTCAAATCCTCTCTTTCCACCTCTTAGTCCCACCCCAAAAAATAAAACATATATTAAAATAATATTCTATCCCCATTCTATCTCTAATAATCTCTTTCTGTTTTCTTGTCTAAATGCATCAGCAGGCATATGATACGTTGTCAAACAACAATTTCAAGTAGGATTAGTAGTCTTAAAATCCTTTAATCAAATTAATAATCATTATTTCCCTAAAATCTTCATAAATCAGAGATCATTACAAATAATAAAGATTCACAAGAGAAAAGACACCTTATATCAAAGATATTATATAAGGAATTTCGTACTTATCACTCAAGATAAAATTTAAATGAGGCATGGCATCATCTTCTAAAGAAACAGATATGAAGGAAAATAGCTCACATAGATTGTATAAGAAGGGGGTGTCTAATCATTTTCCTGCAAAGGTTTTCTCCTTTTGACAAAAATGTTCATAAAAAATTGTACGGGATTATGAGACAAAAGGTTACAATTCATCAACATGAATGCCTAAGCTCACTCTGTGTACAAACATGACTGTAGGCATACTTGAGATATGGTTCTACAACCTTTACGCTGTTCGACAACATAGACCTGCCGGTCCCCACTAATTGTTGTATGCATCAATGGAGGTTGGAAAATATGCAAGGGAAACAGAATATTCAGTTTTTCACCATCAAACGCAATAGTATCCATCACAAACAACCTCCCATGTGATTCTCTTCAATCAACAGTACATAACCATTAAACTACAATAACACTAATTGAGACATTCTGTACAGAAGGAACCAATTAAATTATGATATCGTTGACACTCAACAAAATAATAATGGCCGCTCCAAGGAGGAAATTTTCAGTTTCAAATAACTTCTGTATCTTGATCAGAACAAGTACAAATGACTTCCAATTTTCATTCACAAATTCAACACGAAATAGTTCAATATACCCGCACAAGCTTGTATACCACTGGGTTTGCAATCTGTTTCGGTGAAGACAAAGCAGAGCTGCTTCTATCAACCCCACTGTCTTCAAGCCTCCCCTCATCATTATCCTCAATTCCAAGCAACATCTCCATGGAAAACTCACATGCACCTCCAGAATAGAAACTGGAAAGTCCAGATAGACCAAAAAAAGATAAAGTTAACACTGTCTCATTGAATAAATGGAACACACCCATTTACCCCACATGCATCATAATCAAAAACACAATTAGAATAAGAAAGTGAGTAGAATTCAACAATTTTGCTACAATATAGAAACCCCACAACTCTAACGTACCACTAACACCATGAAACTTGAAACTTGCTCCACGTCCATACTACAAAACTCTTAATGTCAAATTTACAAATGCTAACATTAACAAATTACCCAAGAAGATGAAATGCATTCTAAGCCTGACAATAATATTCAAAAGCTGTGTCCAAAACGCGAATTGGAATTTGGGACTCACCATAAAGACAAAGAAGAGAGTGACTGATAAACGAAGTCCAACAAGTTAGCTGCTGCTACTGCAACTGTATCTGTGAGTGTGTGATTGAAGAAGAAGGAAACTTTTTCGAGAGACGAATTTTGGGAGAGAAACTTCTCACATAAGGGAACGAATTTGAACAGAAAAGATGTATACTTTTTTTTTTTTTTTTCCTTTTTGGCAATTTGAAAACTTGTTTTGTATTTTTCTGAATTCTGTGGGTAATTGTGAAGAAAGTTTTGAGCTTTGCTTTTTCTGTACGCTGTGTTTACTTCCCAACAGTTCCGGATTCGAAGTCGGCTATGAAGTTTGGTTAATAGTAGGCGTGGATTCCGGATGTACGGCTCTTGTGAACTTTTTATTTTCTTCCTCGAGAAAAGCAAGAAGTGTCCTATAAAAGACTAAAAAACTGAATGATATTTCCATTGTCTGGCAAAAAAAGAAAAAAGAAAAAAGAAAAAGAAAAAGAATGATATTTCCATGAAAATAGGGACAAGAATTAAGTAAAAGATCATTTCCAGATTTTCAATCTTCTATTTGTAATGTGTAACTTGTAATAATGGAATAATAAGATGATGGGAAAGCATTATCAAACTCAAACTTGAGGGTTGACTCTCGATTTGCTTAATTAAATTTACTAGGTATACATCAAGCTTAACTTTTTTAAGTTTATACTTTAAGAAATAATCTCTTCAATTTGCTTTAAATCTTATTATAATTATTTAAATGGCCATATTCGATAAATTTATACATAAAATATATAGGTATTTGTTTATTAAATTTAATAGGATATCAACTATTCATATTTAAAATATATTTAAGTTAAATTATTGCTATTTATTGTATTCCTTACTTAATTATATATTTTAAACATATAATTATTAATAAAATAAATTCTTATGTTACATTATTATTATGAATTTACTTAAACATTAAGTTTGACAACTTTGGGTTCAAAACTTCGAATGTAGAATCAAAATGTGAACCCAAAAAAGTGGTGAATCGAATTAATTGGTTGAATAAGCTATAAACACTACGGGATGATAGATATTTTTTTTTTATATGGACTGTTTTAGATATTAAGAGTGAAATATGAATTAAACTGTTATTAGACAGAAAAACGGTTATTAGATAGTAGCTAATATGTATATATATGTACTACTATAAAGATATTTGTAATACGCGGCAAAAAAAACAAAAAAAAAGATATTTGTAATATTGTTTTACTATTTTGACCTTAGAAATAATGTTCTTTCACCTGATTGAAAATAATGTTTTGACTCCATGCAATCTTGATAATTCTATTATCTTAGTCAACTTATAGTCTAACGTAAATAAAATATCTTCATTGAATAAATCTTTATCTTTAATTTAAAACAATTATAAATCTTGTTTTAATTCGATTTTTGTTATCGAACCCCCTTTGAAATTATGGACGTTACTTCCCATGAAGCTTAAAACCGAATTTGCCGAGAAAGAATTTATTTCGCAATATTGCCTTACACAATTATCATCATTTATAGTCAAAGTTAACTTTTTAGCAATGAATAGGACGATATCGATCAATTATGAGGCTTATAAGAAAATCCCGAAAAACTTGCGAGAAAACTTGTGGAACAAAATAAACCTTAACCCATTTTTTTAACTTCTGGAACAAAATAAACCTTAACCCATTTTTTTAATTCATACGGTTTTTTTTAGTAGATTTTATTCATACAATTTAAAGGCAAACACCATCAATGCCAGGCACGGGAGCAGCTTGGTATTGACTCTTCAAAGGTGCCAAATGCTAACTTATAAATTACTAAAAAATAATATATATATATATATATATGTGTGTGTGTGTGTGTGTGTGTGTGTGTGTGGGGACAAAGTGAGAGAAATAACTTCTGAATATTATTTCTCTATAGAATAATGAATCTAATAAATACTAATCAAACAAAATAACTACTAATTATGCCTATACAATCATAAGAGAATATTTACAATTACTACACAGTATTCTCACAAAATAAATATATGCTCATCATGAAGCACTATGTCAGTTGCACAGATAAAAGACATAAAGAAATAAAAAAGGAAGTCCTTTCGGGGACATTCAATAAAATTAGAACGATATAGAGAATATTAGCATGGCCCCTATGCAAGGATGGCATGCATAAATGGAGAAAGAAATAAAAACGGAAATGAAAAAAGAAAAGTAAAGAAGAAATAGAACTGCATACACACATCAACTTCTGTGATTAAATCTCTACTCCCAATACAATAACATCAAAACAAAAATGATGAAATAATGGTAGTGATTGTCTAAACCATAGCCATTTCTGTGTTGGCAGGTTAGGCAGTGGTTCAACTGGCCCTTGCTAATCCTTAGGATCTCAATCAAGCATGATTCAAACCTGCAACCATTGCAGCTTAATGAGATCAAGCAGATTCTAACGAAATAGTGTTTCAGTGCAACTATAATTAAAACCAGTGCCATAAGAAAATATAGGCTCACCTGTCTCAAAAGCACATGCCTCAATGTGTATCGTATCATGTACCTGTTTGGTTTCAGGTTGGAAACTAGAAAACTATGATTTTGGTGGAAACAACTCATTACCTGCTTCCACCAAAACTATGCTTTTGGTGGTTTTCATATATCTAGTACTCTCTGCTCAGAGCCTGAAGCTTACAAAAACCCAGAGAAATTGTCATGAAGGCAAGTTATTCCAGAAATTAACATTATCTTATTACACGTGGTAACAATGTTTATAGTGACCGAATGAAATGAGGAGGAATGTGTAGGATTGCACAAACCCATCTTGGATCATATCAATAAACTGACCTCAGAGACTTAGGTTTGGCACCACTTTCCAAGATGGGTCTGTGCAATCCTACACATTCCTACACATCCAGATGGTTTCATACTTTTATCAAATGATCCACAGCATCGAACCAACAAAGGAAGGGAGAGTGATATGTAGGAGTTCCCGAACCTCAAGAACTATAACAGTTCTCAAGAACTAACAAAACCCCCCATTTAGTCTATTTAAGCATTGATGGAAGGTCCCCTTAACCCATAAATGCTTGAGCAAGGGATAATAGACAATGCTAAAATTAGATAATTTTTTGCAGAAATTAGCACAAAATCCAGCATGGAAGGACGATCCTAATCCAAAAAGTTTATTTTACCAAAAAAAAAAAAAAAACTCTTGGCAAATAAAAAATAATAATTCAAAGTAGTTATAAACAGTAGAACATATTTCACCTATTGCAAAAGCAATTCTGCATGGTAAATGCAAAAGTCATTGTTCACTTTCTGTGTTAGGCCTAGGCTACTTAGATCAATCAGACAAGATTAAATTTCAGTTCCCGCACATCCAGATGCTTCCATCAAATCATCCACAGCATCGAGCCCACATAGTAAGGGAGAGTGAGATGTAGGAGTTCCCGAACCTCAAGAACTATAACAGTCCTCAAGAACTAACAAAACCCCCCATTTATTCCATCTAAGCATTGATGAAAAATCCTCTTAACCCATAAAATCTTGAGCAAGGGATAATAGACAACGCTAAAATTATTTTTCACAGAAATTAGCACAAAATCCAAGTTGAAAGCAAGATCCTAACCCAAAAATTTATTTAAAATAAACACAGCAAATGAAAAAAAAATTAATTCAAAGGAGTAGTTATAAATTATAGAACACATTCTATTGCGAAAGCCATTGCTCACTTTCTGTGCTGTGCTATTTAGATCAATCGGATACAATTAAATTTCAGTTCATGCACATCTAGACGGTTTCATCAAATCATCGACAGCATCCAACCAACAAAGAAAGGGGAAGTGAGATGCAGGGGTTCCCGAACCCCAAGAACTATAACAGTTCTCAAGAACTAACAAACCCCTCATTTAATCTATTTATTTATGCATTGATGAAAGATCCTCTTAACCCATAAAATATTGGGCAAGGGATATCAAATTCAAAATAGACAATGCTAAAATTTTATTTTATTTTCCAGGTATTAGCACAAAATCCAAGTTGAGAGCAAGATCCTCACCCAAAAAGTTTATTTTAAAAGAACACATAAAAGCGAATAATCAAGAAAACTAATTCACGTGGTTACTGTCATTTAGTTTTTCAAGAAAAATCCAGCGATTTTGGCTTCACTTCTAAATGTGGTTTAATCCCAGCATAAAATAATCTATAAGACACCGATTACTGCATACCCAACACAGCGAAATCGGAATTAATGTGTATACCACCGAAAACAAAGTTTTACAAAGAACAGTCTGAGTGCCTATCGCCCTGATTATGGATTCCTTCCTCATCGGGGAAACCCTAGCTTCAATTCCAGAATACCCATCATCTACGAGCTCACTGGTCAGTACCTCATTGAGATCCGGAAAGAAAACTGCGTTAGTTGCAGGAGGAGACACGATCTGCATCAAAAACAGCTTCTTGATAAAAATTCGAAGAGAATTACAAGAGATCGAATTGCCAACTCAATAATGAGAAATTAACACTCACCTCTCGCTGTTTTGCTCATTCGGGTGGCCATGTTGTGAAGACAGTTTTGCCTCCTCTCGGTTATTAGAGCCTGGGAAAGCCTAGAAAAGAAAATTCCGGAGGCTTTACTGGAGATAAACATGAAAAAGTGAGAAGGAACAAGAAATGAAGAAATGTTTGGCAGGAAGTGGAATTACTAGTCATTTGGTTGATAAAAAAATAATAAAAAAAAATACAACTAATAATCATGTGCAAGAGTGGAACTTAAAATGAGGCGAAAAAAGGGTGTAACTTAGGATAAGTTACTTGTAATTGATCACGCTTTACATTACAGTTCACACTAATCTTGTATGTATATGATCATATGTTTTGTTGGCCTATGTGTCTCAATCATAATAGGCCGGATTACTCTAAAGATATCCAACGAATAAGATATAAAGAAAAAAATAGAAAATAAGAGAAGTTGACTCAATCTACAATAAATGCTGATTAAAGTCGCACATTTCCTTTTAGGTAAAGGAAAAGAATCTTTCATAATTACTATAATTAATGATTGGTAAAATTGACTGAGGGGCAATTAATAGGGTGGCATTTCCATTTCATGTCTATATTAAGGATACAAAATTAATCACTTTTAATTGTCTATATTTATCTTTTTCCCTCAAAACTAATTTATTTTACTTATAAACTAATATATAATCTAATTACATGTGACATATGTTATAATTTAATGGTCTAATTTGCTTTCTTAACTTCCACAAAAAAAGTCAAAGTAATATTATATTTAGGACCGGAGAAAGTACAATACAATATTTAAATATAGGGAAAATTTCATTTAAGGACCACTGTAGACAATTAATGTAAAAGAAGGACCACAAAAATCTGAAATTTCACTGCAGGACCTAGGTCCTTAAATGAAAAAAAATTGTTGTGTGAAAAGACCTAAAAGCCCTTCCTCGTGCATATGGCGATTTCCTTGTGCATATGGCGATTTCCTTGTGCATATGACCATTTCCTTGTGCGTGGCCAATTAATTTCAAATAAGGACCTATGCAAAAAGTCTTCTGACGCTGACAGGCTGACGCTGACGCTGACGCTGACGCTGCGTACTTCTTTGGCTGACAACGTACTTCCTCGTGCATATGGCGATTTCCTTGTGCATATGGCCATTTCCTTGTGCATATGGGCATTTCCTTGTGCGTGGCCTGGACATAACACATTATAAGGGATTTTCAGGCCACGCACAAGGAAATGCCCATATGCACAAGGAAATGGCCATATGCATAAGGAGTAATTATTGGCCATATGTACAAGGAAATGGCCATATGCACAAGGAGCAATTAATTGGCCATATGCACAAGGAAATGGCCATATGCACAAGGAAATCGTCATATGCACAAGGAAATGGCCATATGCACAAGGAGTAATTAATTGGCCTTATAATGTGCTATGTCCAGGCCACTCACAAGAAAATGAGCATATGCACAAGGAAATCGCCATATGCACAAGAAAATCGTCATATGCACGAGGAAGTACGTTGTCAGCCAAGGAAGTACGTTGTCAGCGTCAGCGTGTCAGCGTCAGTGGTCAGCGTCAGAAGACTTTTGTTGCATAGGCCACGCACAAGGAAATGACTATATGCACAAGGAAATTGCCATATGCACAAGGAAATCGCCATATGCACGAGGAAGTACGTTGTCAGCTCAGTGGTCAGCGTCAGAAGATTTTTGCACAGGTCCCTATTTGAGATTAATTCACAAGGGCTTTTAGGTCTTTTCACACAACAAATTTTTTTCATTTAAGGACCTTGGTCTTGAAGTGAAATTTCAGATTTTTTTGGTCCTCATCTAACATTAAATTGCTACAGTGGTCCTACAATGAAATTTTCCCTTAAATATATAAATAAATCACATTAATTCAAAATCATATAAGATATCCACACATATTTATATAAACCACAAGAACTAATTCAACAAAAAAGGTTTGCAAAATAAGTTGATAATTTTTCAACTCAAAATAATATATATGAAAAATAAAAGGGTTAAAGGTCATATTTACCCTGAAAGTATGCAAAATATATCATATCTGCTTTAAAAGTATTTTTGGGTCCAAATTTACACTGAAAGTATGAAAATTGATCAATTTCGCCTTTAACAGTTAAAAAACTCAAGTAGACTTTTGAATAGTGGATGTTGACTGTTAATATATTTTAGCAATAAAGAGCGAAATTGATCTATTTTCATACTTTCATATTTCAGATAGCTCTAACCCAAAATAAAAATATAAAATCCAACCTATTCTATTTAAAATTGTAAATCATGGGACATTACGGGTCGGGTTAAGGTCCATCCGGAAAACACTTACTTGCACATCACTCTTGATTCTTCTCGCGCGAATAAAACATAATCATCGTCGTCTTCTTCCCTCCCACGAATCACTCTCACGCTCAAACCAAAATTCCTGTGAAATTGCTCTCAGCATTGCTTTGGCGATGGCTTTTCCTTAGGGATCCACTGTTTCGCTGTTTCCTGTGCAGTATTTTACATATTTTCTCGTGAAACAAGCATTTTTGTTTTTTCCAACGTTGATTGTTTCCATGGACTCACTTATCAATGCATCACTGGAAGAAATCTGTTCTCAGCTTCAAAAGGGACTACCCCTTTCGGCGCTTTGGCCTAGACTTGAACCGGTTCTTTCTTCTTCGAACCTTGACCTATCTCCTGGTGTGAAGAAAGCCATATGGAATAACCTTTTGCGCATTCCGACGCTACGGTTTGAGGTTAAAAATGAGGCTTGTAGTTCTAAAGACCCTTCAATTCAGTCCTTTGAAGATGCTGAGAAGCTTGATTTGAAGATTGTTTCTGTACGGAATCTCAGTGACAACTTTCTTGGTCTCTACGAATCGAATTCTTTGGCTCCTAATCAATTGCGTATCCTTGAGCTGCTTGCTAATGCCAGGTTCGTTACCCTTGAATGTTGTTGAGTAAAGCTTTGATTTTTCTTTCTTTCTTTCTTTCTTTTTTTTTTTCCGTTGTTGGGTTGTATCTGTGTGTGAGTGGGCTTGTGTGTCTGTTAAAGATGTCTGATTGCGCCTCAGGTTGGTTTTTCTTCGTGGTTAAAAAAATATGTTGTTGACCGGGGAAGTAGCAATGCTTGCATGATCTGATCTTTCCTTGGCGGTGTGATGTATGGATAATTTAACTCCTAAAATGGTACTCCCTTGGGTCTAATTATAAGATCATTTTTTGTGGAGGTTGAGGAACCAAATTAGGCCACTAAATTGTAACATATGCTATATGTAATTAGATTATAGGTTAGTTTATAAGTCAAATAAATTAATTTTGAGGAAAAAAGATAAATATAAACAATCTAAAGTAAAAAAAGTCAAATTGATCTTATAATTAGGACTGGTAGGACTCGAGGGAGTACCAATCAATTAAAATTGCTGGTTTGATATTCCTTTATGGGATTTTTTTTTTGAGACAATCAAGTTGATACTTGATAGCTATGTGTGCAATACACCATCGATCAGAAGGTGGAAGTCTGCATTCATGTGGAGTTCACTTACGGAATGGGCTAAAGAGAACTAAATGTATTTTCAATAGTATTTACCTAGGCCTTACATTCATCATGGGTTAGAATTGGGTTTTTGGATATCCTTTGTATATATGGAGATTGGCAGTAATGTTGTGTTGTTATGTGCTTGGTTTCTCCCTCGTCTTCCTTGATGAAGCTTCACATCATTGCAGAAGAAAGGGGTAGTTTAAGTGAGGAGCTTATAACTAATGGTTTGACTGATTTATGGGCTGTGGAGTTTGGGATGTGAGACTGAAAGAGGGAGTAAGGTATATATAGTGGGGTTTGAGGTTAGATTGAGGTAAGGAACATGTGAGTTTATTGGGAGAGTTAGCCACTCGAATAGCTGGGAGTTTCCTACATTTTCTTACCATTTTGTTTTCCTGAACTGTAGACCTCTGGTTAGACTTACACTCTGCTGGATTATGTTAATTTGAATTTGAATTCCATTTGAAGTTCAGTTTCATCTGAAAGACAGACGTAAGAGGATTAAATTCCTAATGGTAGATTTCAGAGTCCTGTCAGTTGTAATTTATTTTCAATCACTCATTCTCTTTGGTACTCAATAGTGCTTTGTCACTTTTAATCTTTAGCTTCTTTTTTCACCATTTTTTAATCGATGAATATTTTTTTCCGTATGAATGAATATTTAGACACAAAAAATTTGCAGATCAAATGGAATTACCCAAAGTCAAATTAGTAAGCAGCTACAGATTGAAGGAAACAATTTACATTATGTCTTAAGGAATCTTGAGTGTCAAGGGTTGATTGTGAAGCAGTCTGCTCTTGAAAGAAAGAAAGAAACCTGTGCTGATGGGGAGTTGAAAAATTTGCCGTGTGTATCTACCAATTTAGTATACTTGCATCGCTTTGCAAAACAACTTGGCTCTCATCAAAGATTTGAAATCACCACAGCAGGGCAGAAATTGGAGAACCAAGAGGAAGCTAATGGAAATTCTAATCGAGAGATGGACGTCCTCATAAAGGACTTTGCACCTCTAATGAAAGCTATTTGTGACAAACTAGAAAAGGCAAATGGCAAGGTTGCTCTCAACTTTTTTGTTGTAACGATTATCATCTGAAGAATTATATATAGATTTTGTTGTTTTCAATTGCTGATAATATATATGTTTCAGGTTCTTGTTGTGTCTGATATTAAGAGGGATCTTGGTTATTGTAAATCTCCTTCAAAGCACAGGGCTTGGCGAGAAGTATATTCTACTTATATCTTGTCCAACTTTAGATTTTTGTTTTACTTTTAGGGATCAGTAAATATTCATATGCATGCCTTATTGGTGCTTTTTATTTTTAATTTTTTTAATAATTTCACCGCTAATTGCATCATATTGCTTTTCTCGTGAACAGATTTTGCGCAGGTTGAAAGCAGATAATATTGTGGAGCAGTTTGATGCCAAAGTAAATGGCAAGGTTAGTTGTTGCAATGTTATGATCAAATGCTCCATTAGTTTTATGTTCCCAAATTACTATTCATTTGTGAGAGAAAGAAACCGGATAATGATGACCGATCAACGAATATTTATGAGAACTGTAGATTGGGTGAGCATTGAGCTGCCTGGGAAATTAATCAGGAGATATTTAATTATTGTAAGTTGTTATTTATGGGAATATTGGGGGATCTGTTGGATCATTTCCTTTCTCCTAGATTTTACAGATTGGGTTTTAATATTTTGAGCCTGAAAGTTTTTTCCTCATTACTTTGTCTTTCTCCATCCGACTCCACCTAGTGGGATAAGGCTTTGCTATTGTTGTTGTATTTCGTCTTTCTTCACTCTCTCCCTGTATATTAGCTTCCTGCTGCTATTTTGTTCTCTCCATTATTATAAATGAAGATGATCTATCTTGCGTAACACAGTCAGGAAAGGAAACAGGGAGCATGGCACTATCATTATATATTGTTTATTTACATTTTTTTGTCTCTATTGAATTTTGTACTAAACATAAGATGTATTCCCAACTCCCAGTTACCGAACATAATCTAGTGGTTATGTATTTTGGCAATATCCTTCCCAATAATATGGAAGTAATTACAACTATACTAATACTCACTTAGATGGAATATTCATTGTTTGGGTAACCAAAGGCCTATACAGTTCTAAAGACTTTTTTTTGTGTGTTCATAATGTCAAGTAGTGTTCTATCTTGTACTTTATATTTTTCATACTTTGTACAGCATCCAAAATCTTTTCTTTTTATAACTTGGGTTACTCTGGTTTGGTGGTGGTCTAACTGTACGTGTTACTCGCTCACAGGTCGAGGCATGTCTGCGGCTGCTTGATTCTTTAACTACTGGATCTGAAAATGGGGATAAAAACTTGAACTCTGGGAATAAATGTCTGGTCATGGAACAGTTCGTGGAGCTGCCTATGGAGCATCAAATTTTTGACGTGATTGATGCTTCAGGATCAGATGGCATCAGTTTAAAAGAGGTTCTTTTTTATTTTTGTGTTCTCTATTTGTTGGATATATGAAAAGATGCAGGTGGTGATAACATGGACAAAAATTGTGCAAACACTTAATGGGACATTTATTTTGAACTAAGAAAATTAGTGCCAACATTCTCTGAAGTATAAACATTAATTAATTTAAATGGAGATCAAACGCAATGAAAAAAGATGAAGAATACTTATAGCCTAATCTATACTCCCCCCCCCCCCCTCAATTATGTATGTGTTAAATAGCGGCAAGTTAGGATGTGGGACCAATTAAAAGGAGTTAAAAGAAAAGCATCTATTTAAATAAACTGTTTTTATTTTTGGACTGAGCTGCTAGTGGCCATGTGTGAGCTTGTAAACTTCACAGTCAATCAACTGATGTGCGATTCACCATTTTTTCCTTTTATATATTCTCTCTTAGAATGGAATCATATGCATACATATATGAGCAAAGTTCTGCCTTCCACTTTTAATTTCTTTTGATATTTCTGTAAACAGATCAGTGAGAGGCTTGGAATTGACCTAAAAAAAAACCACAGACGACTCCTAGATATGTGCCGTAGATTTGGAATGAAAGTGCAGGTGGAACAAAGTAAAAAATCAAAGACAATTCGAGTATGGACATCTAGGAATTTCAATCCTGAACCGGAAGCTATGCTTATTTTCAAGCCTGATGAAAAGACAGCTTTAGTTCCAAATGTGTCTGACAGTTCAGCAATTACGATATCTGGAAATATTGATCCGATATCCAATGGAGATCCAGCTGGCTCTGGACAATTGGAAGATCATGGGACTGCTGCCCAACTTTCATGTGGATCTACTGGAAATATTGAACCTAATAATTTGGCAACTCCATCAAATTTGCAAGGTTTGGGTCCAAAAGGTACATTTATTGATAACTCGCATGATTTAGTCTGTGCTACAGCTGAGGGGGATGTTGCATCAACAAGAACTCCGCCTCCTGATGTTTCTAACAGCACACTGGATTTAGTCTGTGCTACATCTGATGGGGATGTAGCATCAACAAGAACTCCACCTCCTGATGTTTCAAAAGTATTTTTCTCTGGACCAAATCAAAGTTTTTCGTTCACTGTGAACGGCATTAAAAGGGCAAAAAGGATACTTGAAAGATTAGAGGTTAGTGTGATTTTCTACCTTTTTAAGTGCTTTTAGGAATTTATTGCTTCAGACTATTTAGTAGCATTGATTTTTTCTTACTTCGCAGGATGAGAAGTTCATTTTGAAACCTGAAATGCACAGGTGGCTTAATAGCCTTGAGAAGGACAAGCTTGCCAAAATGGATAGGAAGACTCTTGATCGAATATTGAAGAAACTTCAGGAACAAGGGCTTTGCAAATTAATCAAAGTACATGTCCCAGTTGTTACTCAATATTCTAGGCACAAACCATGGTCAGTGGTTTTGCATCCATCCATAGACCTATATCCTGAATTATCTGATAAAATTATCGATAGAGCGAGGTCTTTTGATGGGCATGTTCGCAGTCAAGGGTATTCTCAGAGAAAGGATGATGAATCAATACCTGTAATGGAGGATCTTCAGAAAACTCAAAGTTCAATAGTCCCTGATGAACGGCCTGGTAAAGCGGAGGCCATGCGTGCTAATGGATTTGTGTTGGCAAAAATGGTTCGGGCAAAGTTACTTCACAGTTTTCTATGGGATTATCTAAGTAGGTTGGCAAGACATGATGATGCTTCATCATCTGAAGAATGGGCCAATGATCTAAATAATCCTCATGGCAGCTGCAAATTATTTTCTTTGCAAGCTGCAATCGATGAGATTCCACTTGAGCTATTCTTACAAGTGGTTGGGTCCACACGAAAATATGATGTAATGATTGAGAAGTGTAAGATGAATCTACGTCTCTGTGATCTTTCTGCAGAGGAGCGCGGGAGTCTAATGAATACTCATGCAACTGGAAGGTTGTCATTAGTTATTGACATTTTACGGCGGTTAAAGGTATTGGTTAAAATTCACTTGAGGTTCAGTTATTGCTAAATGCTTTTTTCTCAATACATTCCATTGATGTGCTGCCCTCGTAATAAGATTAAAGAATGTTGTTAGTTGTGGATCAATCAATAGCATAATGTACTGACTCATTACGTATTCGGATATTCCCGTCCTTGGCATCTGGAAACCTATATTTATTCAAGGTGTTCATAAATTTAGTGATATGATTTATTTTTCTATTTCTTTTTCGATTGCACGTTGATTGAAATGTTTGAATTTAGTTTAGGTGTACTTCAATGGAGCGGAAGCTGTTATCTTGTTCTGTTTATTTTGATAACTATTACTTTTATACAAAAAGCTGCATTTTCTTGGGCCAAAAAAAAAAAGCTGCATTTTCATAAGTCTTGAATGGTGCTGTGCATTCCTTTGACTTTCTACAATGCATGGAAAAGCGTGTCTAATTTTGTTAAATAAGGGAGTTCCCTCCTCTCCCTTTTAATGAAATAAGAATATGTCTGAAAAGGATGTTGCAAAAGAGAAACATAAAAAGAGGGAACCGTAAGCAGAGTGCAATAAGATAGAAGGTTAAATTTAGAGGAGTAAGACTATGAAATTGTTAATTTGCTGAAGTATGCCTGATATAGGGTCTATTTTTTGCAGTTGATTCGGGTTGCGACTGATTTGCAATCTAGAGACGGAGTCATGACACCATGTGCTTTAACTCACATGATGGAGCTTAAGCCTTACATTGAGGAGCCCATTTCAAATGATGCATCCTCTATTAATTTCATTTCTGTTGATCTTCGACCAAGAATCAGGCATGATTTTGTTTTGTCCAATAGAGATGCAGTTGATGAATATTGGCAAACATTAGAGTATTGCTATGCTGCTGCTGATCACAAAGCTGCTTCATTTGCATTCCCTGGATCTGTGGTTCCTGAGGTAATCCCCAAGTCTCCAATGAACAATTAGGACTTATTAATAGTGAATTAATTCTTAGACATAAAGTAGAATTTGAAGCTTGTTTACCTGTTAATGATGGTATGTCAGTTATTGTCATAGCTTGCTGTCAAAAGCTTTTATTTATTTATTTATCGTTTTGATTTATTTATTTATTTTGCTTATATTCATCTTGGTGGCCTAATGTATATTTTTCCAATCCAAAAATGGATAAAACTAGGGTACTGCTTTTAGGTATTTGCTAGCAGGTTTTCTTGTGAATGTATAAAAGTCTTCTTTTTTTTTGTTGTTGTTGTACAAATTAGCATCACTTGATTGGTTTTTAATTGACGTAAAAATTTGATAGCCCACACATATAGAATTTAGTCTATTGCCTTGATGCAACTGGTAGGCTGTTCAGCCAATATGTGGTGAATTTTCCGTTTTCATTTGTTAGGTTTTTCGCTTCCGTTCATGGGCCTCTATTCACCTTATGACGTCTGAACAACGTGCGGAGCTTTTAAAGCTTGTAATGGAGAATGACTCAATTGGAAAAATTTCATACAAGGACTGTGAGAAGATCGCTAAGGATTTAAATCTTACCTTGGAACAGGTTAGTTTGTTTTAAGCTGTTGACATGATTTATAATTTTGTTTATGAGATTGGGCAATTTTTCCATCAGTATCTATATGTGATCAAGTCATTGTCCATATCTATGGCGCTGAACACAAGGATAAAAATCATCCAGCCTCTGACAAAAAGCATGTCATGCTATTGCTTATATTTGTGATGCAACATTTATTGAATTTTATTTTTATTTAGTTCGTTTTCATGTAACCACCAGCCACTGTCCCCACTACCTCATTACCTCTTAGATTTTAATTAACCATTTTTGTTAATTTTATTTGTTAGGATACATAGTTGATTAGGGTTTCATTTGATGGCAGACTTAATTATTGAATTTGACAGACTTACTGTTTCCTTTCTCGGTCTCTTTTTTTCTCTGCTACAATTCTCCTTCTCGTCTCTTTCTTTCATGTTCCCTTCTATTGTTCCACATCAATTTTGTTAGGGATGTTAGTCTTCACTTCCTAGTAACCTAATGCAATCTTGGCAAATCACCTTTTGGTTAATACATGTAAATAGGCTTGGTCTATTCGTCTGATTGGCATCTGAAATAAATCGGGAAGAGATTTAGTTTCAGACATACCATGTTCTTTTTGTGAGAAGAGTGCCCTATGTCCCCCACATATCCCTCTGTTGACAGTAAGCATATAACACAATGGTGAAATTGTGAAAGGTAATTTGAATCCACAAATCATTTGGGATGAGTACTCTCTGATATCATTTTGTTTTCTTCTTTTTGCACAGAGGTGCTGTGTATTACAATGTTGTCAGAACTGGGCCAAGCATTGTACCGGTTGGGGTATTGGTTCATTGAACTGTTGTCAAACTGATTTCAATCAAAATATTTGTTAATTTGTTAAATAATAATACATTTGAAAAAAAAAGTTAACTTAGACAATATTTACGCATATATTGTCATATATGCCCAAATATGTCTTGCAATATTTGTTCATATCAGCCTCATACAAGTCAAACTAACAGTTTTATACATGCCCAACTTAAATACTACCTCGGGTCATTAATATAAGATCTAGTGTGAGTACTATATATTGTATATTTCATATCACCAAAATAATTAAATATGCTAGATTGATAGTTGTGGACATGTGGACAGATTTGAGAGAGACTATGTAATTCTCATAATATGATGGGTGATGTACAAAGAAAGTCTATTTATAGGCTAGAGAGAGAGAGAGAGAGAAGCTAATAAATAATTATTAGGGCTAATAACTACTAATAAAGCCTAATAATGCCTAATAAATCAGAGAGAATATTCACAAGGAATACATAATATTCTCACATTCCCCCTCAAGTTGGATTATAGATGTTGATCATGTCCAACTTGCTTGTATAACTCTCAAAGGCAAGTTTGAGTAACCCTTTTGTTAGCACATCCGCAGCTTAAAATTTTGTCGGTAGATAGGTCAGACATATGATCCCTTTTTCAACTTTTTCCTGATGGAGTGTCGATCTATCTCCTCGTGTTTCGATCTTTCATGCTGAATAGGATTCAAGAGCATGCTTATAGCAGCCTTGTTGTCGCAATAGAGTTTTGATGCCAATTCCACTCTGACTTGTATCTCATCAAGGACTCGTTTTAGCCACAACTCCTCCATCATACTTTGAACCAACGCCCTTAATTCAGCTTTAACACTACTCTTAAACACAACCCTTTGTTTCTGACTTTTCCAAGTGACTAGGTTCCCTCTTACAAAAGAGCAATAACCGGAGGTCGATCTTCGGTCATGATGTGTTCCTTTCTAATTTGCATTTATGTATACGTCAATCGTTTTTTGTTCTTGTTTCCGGAAGAATAATTCTCTCTAGGAGTGCCTTTCAGATAACTAAAAAATATGTAGGCTGCATCCACATGTTTTTTATTTAGCTCACTCATGTATTGGCTAGCTATACTTACTGTAAAAGCTATATCAAGTCTTGTATGGGAAAGGTAAATTAGTTTCCCAACAAATTTTTTATATCTTTATCAACTGCCTCTTCTTTCTCATCAATTACTTTCTCTTCTTCTTCATCTTCAGTCTCATAATCAGGGTTGTCCTCTTCTGACTCTCCCCTTCCCTCTTTCTTAGACTTCTTCCTCTTCTATTTAGGAGGTAGGATAGGAATTGGTTTAGGACTACACCCCAACATGCCTGTCTCTTCAAGAAGACAAGTATATACTTTCTTTCAGATACATAGATGCCTCTTTTTGATCTTGCAACTTCGATTCCAAGAAAGTATTTCAAATCCCCTAAATCCTTGACTTCAAATTCTTTTCCAAGTGCGATCTTTATCCTTGACATTTCACCAATATGGTCTCCGTAAGGATGATATCGTCAACATATACAATGAGGATGCATCGTTTTCCTCCTTCTGTTTTGACAAACATTGTATGATCTGATAATCCTTGTTTGTAACCTTTAGATTTCAGGATTTTTGAGAACCTGTCAAACCATGCTCTAGGAGACTATTACAAGCCATAAAGGGATTTCTGCTTGCATACTCTATCACCTCTTATCTTCTCAAAACCAGGAAGTAGAGTCATGTAGACCTCTTCTTTAAGCTCATCATTAAGAAAAGCATTCTTGATGTCCAGTTGATGAAGTGGCCACTCTAGTTTGGCTGCCACAGACAAGAGAACTCGGATGGTGTTTAGTTTCGCTACTGGTGCAAATATCTCTTGATAGTCAAGACCATATGACTGAGTGAACTCTGTTGCTACAAGTCGTGCTTTTAACTTGTCAAGGGTACCATCAGCCATATATTTAGGGGTGAACACCCACTTGCAACTAACAAGTTTCATGTCTAGGTTTTTCAACAATATCCCAAGTTCCATTCTTTTCTAAAGCTCTCATCTCCTCCATAACTGTAGATCTCCATTCTGGTATCTCTAGTGCCTCTTGAATGTTCTTGGGAATTCACACTTTATCCAGTCTGGTGACAAAGGCCGGATAGCTAGAAGAAAGAGCCTTATAGGACACATACTTCTAGATTGGATGTAAAGTGCACGATTAAGGTTGTTTCCTACGAGAAATAGGCAAATCAAGGTCATTTTGTTGATTAACCCGTTCAAAAATTTCGTGACCTTATGATCAATTTCTTCAGGATCTACCACTAGCTCTGCCTCTTTTGGTTCTTCAAGAGCTATCACTAGTTCTGACTGCTTGGATGCTTCGGATGCATGGTTCCCTCCTTTCTTAGCCTCATGCCTTCATGAGTACACCGACATATCTTTGTTGTTATGTTTTTCAACATCTTCCTTTGCATTCAAACTTTCTTTTGTGATTGACACAAGAGATGGTTGGTTTAAGGGAGGGGGTGGTTCTGTTTGTGATGGTTCAATTGGTGTTAGTATGGTCCATTGTTCAAGGGGAGCATATTCTTGAATAAGTTCAGGCACCAAAGTCTGAGATTCACTCAATCTCTCCCCCGTGAATTGAAGACTTGGGATAGAAAGGAGTATCTTCATGGAATGTAACATCAAAACTGACAAAGAGGTGTTTAGAGACAGGATCAAAAAAGTTGTACCCCTTTTGAGTAAGAGAGTACCCCAAGGAATATTCACTTCACTGCACAGAGATCGAGTTTGTTATTTGGATATGTATGAACGAAGATAGAACAACCAAACACTCGAAAGGGAAGGTTGGATTCAAGTTGAGTAGTTGGGAAGATACTTTGTAACCTTTTAAGAGGAGTTTCAAAGGATATGGCCCTATTCGGCATTCGATTGATGAGGTGGGCTGCAATTAAAATGGCATCTCTCTAATAGGACTTTGATACATTGTAAGCATAAGAGTCTTAGTGACTTCCAAAATGTGTCTATTTTCCCTTGGCAATCCTATTTTGTTGAGGGGTGTGGACATACAAGCTTTTATGGATAATACCATGTGTTTGGAGGAATTCACTCAAAGTGTGGTTAAAATACTCAGTACTATTGTCGGAGTGTAAGACTTTGATGCTTATATTGAATTGATTTTTAAATATGATGGTGCCTCAGACTTGTCTTTTAAGAGGTAGACCCAATAAACATGGGTATGGTTATCTATGGATGTAATGAACCATCTTGATTTGTGTGGAAAATTATAATTGTTATGATTATAATTACTAATTATTAATAATTAATAATAGATATTAGGCAGATCTGATTACTAGGATATTAGTTGAGATTATCTCTCAAATTATTTGAATTATCCTATTTCCTAGGTTAGTTATGATCAGGTCCTATTCTTCCTCCATATCCTACTCTCTCTGTAATCTATTTATTCAGCTTGATGCTTCAATAATATGTATCAGATTTTATGTTTAGAATTTCTACAATTTGGTACGGTTTGGGTTGCGGGAAGGTCTCCATAAATCACTATGGATGCTAGCGAAACACTTGGTGGGTGTATATAAAGCTCTAGGATATGATGATCGGTGGTGTTTGGCTAATTTACTGACTTCACATTTCATATCAAAGTTAGATATTGGACAAAGAGACAGAAAAATATGATAATGAAAATTAGGATTACCCATTCTCTTGTGCCATAACATAGTATCTTCATTTTTAGAGATAGATATAGAATTGCATATACTTGTAATAGGTTGGTGACTCACTCCAGCATCATCAAGGAAGTAGAGTTTGTCGCATTATTTAGCACGACCAATCATCATCCCCGATGATAGATCTTGAAACACATAATGAGTGGATAAAAAATTAGCAGAATAATTAGATTGCTTCGTCAATTGACTAATAGATAATAAATTGTATTCTAATTTTGGCACATGTAGGACAGATTCTAGAGTGATACGCTTTGAAACTCGGATTCTTCCTTTCCCAGTAATAGGAGCAAGTGAGCCATCAACATTTTTACTTTCATGTTGCCGGCACACGGAGTGTAAGTAGTGAATAGTTGGTGACTGTTAGTCATGTGATCAGAGGCTCCAGAATCAGCAGTCCACACCTTTTGATCCCGTGAGGTTTTCAGGGTTTGAAGAAAGTTACCGTGTTTTGCTAGGAACATTAAGGATACAGTTTCGGCAGCAATGTTTGTTTCAGTTGATGAGTTACCTTCCTTGCTACCAATCTTTGGACTTATGTGGCAGCATTGAGTAAAAGGCTTGTGATTATTATCTTTGTCATTTCTGAAACACCAATTAGGAAAACACGTCCAAGATATACACAGATTAAGAAACCTGCACATAGACTGGATACCATCGGAAAACGCGTACCTAGACTTGAGACCAGCACGAATCTTTCTGAAATTGTGTTTCGCCGCCGCTGGGAGAAGTTGAAGAAGCTTGCTCACGCTCCCTAACACGCGCCGCTGCTGGCCGCGATTCTTTCGGGGTAGGCCGATTTGAGCCTTCTCTCCTTGATGACGGTGGTGGTCAGAGTTAATAGCATCTCGATCATTGCGAGCTAGAATCCCAGACGCGATTACATTTTTGTTTCTTCTTTCTGCCGTTTCTTTTCTGCCCCAGGTGTACATACTATAATTTTTGAGTTCTTTTGCTCTGATACCATGTGGACTGATTTGAGAGATACTATGTAATTCTCATAATTCTCATAATATGATAGTTGATGTACAAAGAAAGCTTATTTATAGGCTAGAGAGAGAGACTAGGTAATAAATTATAATTAGGACTAATAACTACTAATAAAGTCTAATAATGCTTAATCAATGAGAGAGAATATTTACAATAAATAAATAATATTCCCACAATAGTCCAACTAAATTAGTAAAAGGATCTATGATTAACTACCAATAAAGAATTAAATAAATATCACACTTGATAAATGTCAATCAAAAGACAATTAAAGACCCAAAATAACAGTGTTGTTATTGTTTTTTTTTTTTGAAAAGAACTGGTTCTACCTCGTTTTCCTCCCGTTCTGACTTGTTGACTTTTCTCCTGGTTTGGGTAGTTGTACAGACCAAACCGTAGGCCAGCTTTCAGTCAAACCTGCTTGTAGAGGTGGAAATAGGCCTGGCCTGGCCTGATCATAAATAGGCTTGGCCTATTGTACAATTAATTGGCCTGAGCCTGGCTTGAAGCCTGTAATAGGCCTGAGCCTAGCTTGTTCACAGAGCAGGCCTGGCCTGAAGCCTGTTATGATAAACAATAGTATGATACACATCAACAATGCAAGAACACAAATCCGATGCAAAAGCAATAAGATTCTAAAGGACAAAGGAAGTACGCAACAATAAAACTAATAATTTGATACAACCAACAAGAGAAAGGGAAACATTGAGAGTCGGTGAAAAGTGAGAAAACGTAGATGAGAATGGAGGCGCCGCTGAGAGTGTGTGGGAAAAAACCTAAATATATACATGTGTAATTTTATTTCAAACAAATGGTACAAATGTAATGTTATTAAAATATTTTTTTTAATTTATAATAGGCATAGGCCGGCCTGTTAGTCCTAATAGGCTTTTTGAAAAGGCCTGGGCCTGGTCTGTTTAGTAAAATAGGCTTTAAAAAAAGTCTGGGCTTAGGCCTGTGGCCTATTAAGCCTGGGTCTGGACAGGCCTGAAATAGGCCAAGCCTAATGCCCCTGTGTAAGGCTTGGCTTGTTTCCACCCCTACCTCTCTGTCGAGTTCTAACAATCACAAATCCACAATCCTCTTGAATGTTTCATCCAGTTCCCTTGTGTCTATCACCATAAAAGTGATTGTAAATTTTTGGGAATTGTCATTGTGATGAACAGTAAGTTCGAAGTAGGTGGATAGTATTCATTATGGCGTCCAAACATGTGAGAATATAATTGGTCTTACTTACTGAGTCAAATTCCCCCTTTCTGTAAACTGAGTTCTGTTACATTTTAGTTAATTATTTTGTAACATTAAAATTCTATCCCAATTGTTTTCCCTCTTGTCTTCTAAAATGAATTTTTGTTCCTCCCTACTTCTCCAAAGTCCAAAGTCTTTGCTTCATAAGACAAGGTCAAAGGGAGGGCTTCGCTGCCAGGGATGGTTGCAGGAATTACACTCTTGATACATCGAAAATTGCCTTGCTAATTTCTTAATTATGCTCTTGATCCCGATATGCAAAATGTAATATTTACCACAATGGTTGTTCCTAAATCACATTGCAACTTAGATATGACTTCAATTTCATTTGTTTAAGCTAAAAGATTTCTAAAAAATTCCAGCCTCAGTCATATAGAAGCTGTTATTAATTGACAATGGCTATTGATTGCCATCAGAACAATACTGCAATATATTTGATGCTTTATGCAAATTGATGGAGTCAATGAAAAACGTTCTTTCCAAATGGACTCTTTCGCATCCAATTATTGTGATAAGAACAATTCTGTAAGACCCCATTTTGAAGGAAATGCACCAGATGTCAAATGGGCTGACTAAAATTAACTTTAACAAGTGGCCTAATAGTTGTCAAATTAATGCCTTAGGATTTCGTTTTGAAAATAAATATATATTTTAGAATCTGGATAATAGAAGTAGAAATAGGAGAAAGGGGAAGAAAGAGTAGAAAAGAAGAGAACTCTAGAACCAGAATCTGTAATCCTAGAGAGGAGAGAAAAGAGGGACGAGAGAAGAAGGGAGACTAGAACCATAATCTAGTTCTAAGGGGGAGAGACAGTTTGCTGCATATTACTTCCACTCATCCATTTACAATGACAATTCCATAATGAGCTTATATATTTTGACAAAGAGACTGCAAGTAACTACCAATAATTACTTATGACTTAAGATGAGATTTAACAATAACTGATTTAGAAAATATGGTTAATAATTTATATAAATATATGGTTTTTGATTGAGCACAATGGTGTCGTGCAACCCATGTAGCCTACCCCATCTTGTGGGATAATGCTCTGTTGTTGTTTTGATTTATAAAATAACTACTGCATAAAACTACCCCTTATTCATTATTTTCCTCCTAGATTACAATGACACTGATGTTAAACTCTAACAAACTGACTGTGGAAAGTGTCAAGGATTTGTGACTTTTTCAAAGATTCAGGAACTTTTTAGCCTTATTTTTGGGTAGAGTCAATGGTGCCTACCTTTGTATTTGCTGTGAAAAGTAATGGGCACTCAGATTATCCACAATAACCAGTGAGGAGGGACTTCCAACTTTATTCTACTATGTTGCTATCAGCGATGCCCACAACATATCCTAATTTTAGGGCATACCCAATAACCATCAAACATGCTAGAAGGGAAATTTGAGGAGGATAACTCATGCCTTGATCTGTGTAATCCTGTTCTCCTGATATAAGATCATATTTTATTTAAAAATTTATTAGAATTGTATATTATACTTTCAAAGTTGCTTCCCCCCCCCCCCCCCCCCAAAAAAAAAAAAAACATTCCCTTCCCTATCTGCCCCTCATTTAGTATGCTTGATCCACTATAGACTGTTGCCTTAATATTTTCATTGATGTTTCTCTGCCTCTCTCCATCTCTCTTTCTCTGAATTCCACTTGCAGGTACTCAGTGTGTTCCATAGCAAGCGTCGCTATGGTCTCAATCAGTGTAAAGATCAAGAAAATGGGAATCTTTCACTACGTCAAAAAGGCAGGTCATCTCGCCGTCGGAAAAAGGGTCCTTCAAAGTCAAGGCTGGCAAAGCATGCACAAATAGATTCAGCGACTGATTCTGGGGGGATTCGTGCAGAAGAAGATGCGATGTGTATTGATTCAGGGGAGCATGCAACTCATATGCAAGAATCTCAAGAGGATGGTCATCATGAAACCGGGGATACTGAAGATGGTCATTCCCTTATTAACCAGTGTGTCTTGTCAAAAATGAAGCCAAGACGGCAAAGAAGATTCTCATGGTCTGATGAAACTGATAGGTAAGCAGTGATTTGGAAAGGCTGATGAATGGTAAGCCAAAAAAAAATATTATACTTCTGACACCTGTTAACATTATGGGCTATTTGAAGACGGACCATTTGTTTATTCGTACCAACTTTGGCCAACAAGTAATATAGCTGACTGTTGTAAAAGTTTTAAATTTGTCAAGCTATAATGAAGTTCATGAGTATAATATTTGTTATTATGTCTAGTAGATTTTTTTTTATATCCATTAGATTGTTCTGTTAAATTTGTTCTCTGTTTTTGGTATTTTTCTGAATAAATGAATAGTTTTATAGAAATTGAAGAATTTTAAGCAAATTGGAGGATAAGAAAGTTGCAAATCTTATAGATAAAAGGAAAGTTCAAAGCAGTAGCAATAAAATCCATATCAATCCTAATGGTGTAGAAGAGCCACCTGCTCTCAGTGACAGAATTTAATTATATTCTTTTACTTTACTCCCTTGTGGCTGCTAATATGGCCTTGTTTGACTATCTCATGCTTGATATCTTATTCTAGGCAGTTGGTGATTCAATATGTTAAAAACCGCGCTGTTCTTGGTCCAAATAATCATCGCACCAGTTGGGGCACACTTCCTGATCTTCCAGCACCTCCTAGAACCTGTCAGAAAAGAATTGCTTCTCTGATTCGTAACCTAAGATTTAGGAAAGCTGTGATGGGCCTTTGTAACTTGCTTGCTGAACGCTATGTGAAACACCTGGAAGAGACTCAGAACATGTCATTAAAGAATGGTGATTGCAGACAGCTTGTACGATGTCCAACTAAGGAGGTTGCTAATAATTTTAGCCACAATGTTGACAGTCAAGCATCTAGGTTAAATGGAGAGGCTTGGGATGACTTTGAGAACAGAAGCATCAAGATAGCCTTTGATGAGGTTCTTAGGTGCAAGAAGATTGCTGAGTTGGAAGCCTCCTCTCAGAAAGATAGATCTCAAAATGAAGGGTGGTCAGTTGCAAATGAGCATGCTAAAGGATATGTACTTCTCTAACACTTCTGACAATAATAGAAAATGTTTTAGCAAATTGGGGCTTGGCTTATTTCGTTTCTCTTTTGTTTAATTAAATTGAGACTTTATTGAATGCTTTTTTTACTTTCTAAATCTTGAGCTATGTCTCACTGTAGAAATCATTGTTGTGGCAGGATTTTCAGGAAAATGAAGGAACTCCATCTGTCACTCCAAGTGAGCATATCCAGAGTCATCATGGGAAGAACCTTGCCTTTCTTTCCAAAAGATCTCGTCGGCGTCGTCTTGATAAAAAATTTATCAGGTTTTTTAATGTTAGGGCTAATGTTAACCAACATGTGCATGAATCATTAGCTGTTTCAAATGCGGTGGAGCTATTTAAGCTTGTTTTCTTAAGCACCTCAACAAATCCACAGGCATCAAACCTGCTGGCTGATATTCTCCGACGTTATTCTGAGCATGATCTATTTGCTGCTTTTAACTACCTTAGGGAGAGGAAAATTATGGTAAATGATTCGCAACCTCAGATAGTCTTATTTATCTTTTGCATTTACTGTTGAGGTTTTTTGCTCGCTAGTTTTTTCTCCTCCCCATGACTTTTATGTATATGCAAGGCATTTTCTTGACTACCTATTTGCCACATATATATTTTGTTGCTTGTCTTTTGTTTCCTTAACTCTACCTATACAACAACAGCAACAACAATTACTATATATTTATTTGGCAGATTGGAGGAAATGGAACTCAGCCTTTTCAGCTATCACAACACTTTTTGCATGGTATTTCCAAGTCTCCATTTCCTCTTAACACCGGAAGGAGAGCTATCAGTTTTTCTACTTGGCTGCATGAAAGAGCTAAAGACCTCACCAGTGTTGGGGCAAATCTTGCAGAAGATCTACAGTGCGGAGACATTTTTCATTTGTTCGCTTTAATTTCATCGGGGGAACTTTCTATTTCACCATGCCTACCAGATAATGGTGTTGGAGAGGCTGAAGACATGAGAAGTTCAAAACGTAAGGCAGATGTCTGTGAGTCTTTGTATGGTGAAAAAGCTAAGAAAATGAAATCCATATTTGGAGTAGAAGGTGAAGTTATTTCACGTCGGGAAAAAGGTTTCCCTGGCATTGCAATATCTGCACACTGTGCAACAATTTCAGGTGCAGATACTGTAAACTTGTTCAAGGATAAAGATACTATTAACAATGAACAGCCTTTTGAGGGGGTTTTTCAACTAAACAAGGAACAAAGTTGTAATTATCCTCCTCCTGAACATATGCTGGAAATTTTCAATTCATGTGACACTGTATCCATAGAAGAAAATGATAACGAATCATCTTGGGATGCTATGGTGGGCTATGCGAGGCGATTGATGGTTCCTTGTAATCAAGAAAAGACGAGTGTAATCTCTGCTGAGGTCTTCAGGGATATTTATACTGCCATCCAGAAGGCTGGTGACCAAGGTTTGAGCATGGAAGAAGTTTCTCGAATTATAAATTTGCCAGGTATAGGTAGTCTGGGATTAATAAGTATGTGTTTGAGCCAAATTTCAACACAAAAAGAAAACTATTTAAATTACTTTGAAATCTTTCTTGTTTTTCCTTTCAGGAGTAGGTGTAGATGGAATTATTGTTGATGTTCTAGAAGCATTTGGACATGCCTTAAAGGTTACTTCTCCCTTCCATATTGAATATTTTAATGGTCAGGCTTTCTATTAATTTTATGAGCTCTGGTAATTGTCGGTTTATTTTAGAAATGTGCATTTATCGATTTATTTGCATTCACCCATTTTAATGGCACATCTTTTGTCATGAACTTGTGTCTTCCAGCTGCTTTTTCAGGAATTTTTAATCAGTACCGGAATGCTGGTGTTTGTTGGTCTTCTCTACTTCTAATCACTTCAGTATTTTCTTGGACTATGCTATTTCTGTTTTTCATGATTTTAATAATAAATCTTGGAACTCTGGGTGGGTGTGTGTATTCAAATTCGTAAATTGTAAATTCACTAACGATTCATGAAGGTTTTTTATTACTCGATTCTATGCTTCAACGTCCACTATGATTATGCCAAGAAAAAAACACCTACTATGATTGTATAAATTTGCAGTTGTTTAGAAGGAATGGTCTCTTACTCTCTCTTGTCTTGACTAAATGAAAGAGCCGGAAAGAGAAATGGCAAATCTAAGATCTCACTTCAATCTGATTTAGTATTCTTTTGTAGTTCCATTTACGAAATAAAATAGAAGTAACCTGCACAGAAATAAAATTAGTTATAAGGCTTAATTTCATTATGAAGGAGGTTCTAATGTCTCTTTTGGGCAGGTCAACGCGTATGCTTCTGTTAGAGTTGTTGATGCTTTATATCGCTGCAAGTACTCTCTGACCACTTTGTCTGGTTTTCATCAAGCTGTTCAACCACCTTCCGCAATAAAGACTATTGAGAAAAGTGATGCTACACGCAAGCTTTATGAGCCTGAGAAACAAGATGGTAATCATGCGAATTTGCTGAGGAAGACAAACAACAGCACTGATCAAGTGCACAAAGTGACGATTCTTAATCTTCCGAGTGGGGGTGTTTATTCTGAAAATGGAACCTGTCATAAGGACAAAGGCTTAATGCAAAACCCAGCTGTTTTGTCCAGAGTATATTATGATAAAGAAACGGGTGAAATTTCTTCTGGTGAATCACGTGTGCCAATATTGCCATGGATAAATGGAGATGGGACTGTGAACCAGGTTGTCTTCAAGGGACTGAGACGTCGTGTTCTTGGAATTGTGATGCAAAACCCAGGGATGTTGGAGGTAATGGTCAATTCTCTTTTTCAATGTTTTTGGTGGAATATTATGATAATTCATAATGAGGCTGCGAATGATAGTGTTTGCATCCTGAGGATGGTATAAGGAATGTATAATGACATATGGAGCTTGAGTTGGGTGCACCCTGATAATGGCCTTTAATTTGAATCAACCAAATAAAGGACGTCTTGCAAACCTACTGACTTCTGTCTTTCTTACTTTTTTGGGTTTTAATATGTTTCAGGATGCAATTATACATCAAATGCAAGTGCTGAATCCACAGGTCTACCCCCAATTTAAACTTTTCTTGAAATTTATTCTGATATTTTTAGCCTAAAGTTTTTCATCCTTCATTCAGAAAAGAGCAATTTTGATCTATGAATTTAAGATATGATCTTTTCTTTTTCTCTCTTATGATATCTCACAGAGCTGTAGAAATCTTCTGGAAATTATGGTTCTGGATAAACACCTTATTGTAAGGAAGATGCAGCAAAATAGACCTGATGGGATCCCCTCCTTGCTTCAGAATCTGTTTGGAAGCACATCCAATCAAGAACAGTTTATTTGCCGCTACCATTACTTTGCCAATCCCATGAGTAGTTCCTTTTTGTAGGCAAACCCAACCGTGGGAACAATCAATGTCAATGTGTAATACTTTAACTTAGGGGCCTAATGGTGATACCTTACAGTATATTCTGTTTTTTTCTTTTTTGTCCTTTTTAAGCATATTCCAGTTTCTTTGCAGGTTAGCATTCTAAGTTTCGTAGTTATGATAGGATTTGTGCTTGTCATGCGAGCTGGTGTAGTTACTTGTAAATAATGCTTAGCACTTGACATATAGTCTCATGTTCGATGTGGGAACTGTGTTATCTTTTCTCCCCTTCTTTTTTTTTTTTCTTTTCAATTTTGTTATTCTTGAATGAATTGCATGTTTTATTTCAATTTGTTTATTGGAGTTGAATTTTCACAAGAGAGGTCTGTTTCTGTGTCATTCTAATTTTCGTAATTTTTTTGAATTAATGAGCTGTACTGATTAAATTGTTCTTAATTGAAGACAATTATAATCACCAAATTATAATTAATATTGAAAGGGAGCAATTATGCCCTTTCCAGTAAAAATTTTAATGGGTAATGCTAAGATTTTAATGGTTAACATGAATTTTTTATTTTTGAAGTTTACTTCTGGGACAAAATAAATCTAGAAGGGAAAATTTCTGAGGCAAAATAGATTAAATCCTTCTATTTCTTAGATTGTTCACTTATTTCAATTAATTTCTAATTTTATATGAATTTTATAGTCAATACCTAAATGTTAAAAAAATGTGCGTATTTATATATTATATGGAATATAAATTAATTAAATGTCTTACAATCATCCGTAAATGTCAACATTAACCATAAAATTTCATGAATAAAACTTATAAACACTCCAATTATATGCGATAAAGCTCCAATTATAACTAATAAAAATTAGTAGAAATTTTAAAGATATTCCATAATTTCATAGCTTGAAATATTTCATAATTAAATAAATATAGATTTAGAGATACATCTATATCTATATCTATATAACATAAAAAACTCTTCCATCAAAACACTATTCATAAGGAATTAACGGTCAAGATGATTAGTTCTATTCAGATCAACGGGTCAATTTATCACTAATTATATAATCTACTAATTATATCACTAATTATATTTGATTGGTTATAGTCATTAACCATTTTATTTGAATTATTATATTTCAGATAACATCTAAAATTGTATCTCCTAATAATTATATTTAGATTTAAAGATTGGTAATCACTAATTATATCTACTAATAAGTATATTTAATAATCTATATCTATATTCATATAACATAAAAAACTCTTCCACCAAAACACCATTCATAAGGAATTACGGCCCAGATGATTAGTTCTATTCAGATCAACGGTTCAATTTATCACTAATTATATAATCTACTAATTATCTCACTAATTATATTTGATTGGTTATAGCCATTAACCATTTTATTTGAATTATTATATTTCAGATAACCTCTAAAATTGTATCTACTAATAGTTACATTTAAATTTAAAGATTGATAATCACTAATTATATCTACTAATAAGTATATTTAATAATCTATATCTATATATAACAAAAAAAAAACTCTTCCACCAAAACACTACTCATAAGGAATTAACGGCCCATATAATTAGTTTTATTCAGATCAACGGGTCAATTTATCACTAATTATATAATCTACTAATTATATCACTAATTATATTTGATTGGTTATAGCCATTAACCATTTTTTTATTTTTATATTTAAGATAACCTCTAAAATTGTATCTACTAATAGTTACATTTAAATTTAAAGATTGATAATCACTAATTATATATACTAATAAGTATATTTAATAATCTATATCTATATATAACATAAAAAAACTCTTCCACCAAAACACTACTCATAAGGAATTAACGGCCCATATAATTAGTTCTATTCACATCAATGGGTCAATTTATCACTAATTATATAATCTACTAATTATATCACTAATTATATTTGATTGGTTATAGCCATTAACCATTTTTTTTAATTTTTATATTTAAGATAACCTCTAAAATTGTATCTACTAATAATTATATTTAAATTTAAATATTGATAATCACTAATTATATCTACTAATAAGTATATTTAATAATCTATATCTATATCTATCTATATAACATAAAAAACTCTTTCACAGAAACACTATTCATAAGGAATTAACGACCCAGATGATTAGACCTATTCAGATCAAAGGGGTCAATTTATCACTAATTATATAATCTATTAATTATATCGCTAATTTTTAATTATAATCAACCAAGAAAAATTGATTTAGGATTTCTCTTTAATCTTAAATATAATTAGTGATATATATATTTCGGTAATAACCAACGAGAAGCTTCTTATGAACATAATTTTAAGGTTTATCTTAAATCTTAAATATAATTTTAATTAAATTTTAGGATGAAAATATGTGATTTTTTCTAAAATAAAAGTTTCATTATTTACATCTACTAATTATACTTAAGAAAAATGTTATTATTTTTGAATTATCATATTTAAGATAAGCCCTAAAATTATATTCATGAGAAGCTTCTGATTGGTCAATCCAAAATATATATATATATCACTAATTAGATAAGAAGCTTCTGGTTGGTCAATCCTAAAATATATATATCACTAATTATATCTATTAATTATATTTAAGAAAAATATAATATATATATCATTATTATACGTTTGTTTTTGAAAATATAATCATTTATCACTAATTATATCTACTAATTATATTTAAGAAAAATATAATCATTATTTTATAATTATTATATTTAAGATAAACCCTAAAATTATGTTCACAAGACGTCTACAACTTCTGATTGGTCAATCATAATATATATATACCACTATTTATGATTTATATATATTATAATTATATTTATCTTAATTTTTTTAGGTCGAAATATGCTTTTAATATTTGTGGATCCTTTTTAGCCAAAATTAAGACAAAAAATCAACAAAATAATAATATAAATAGGAAAAGTAGCTATTGCACCAAGTCAAAACTTAATTAATGAGTTAGATTTGATTTTTATAAAGTTTTTTGCAAACATGTATTACAAAGATATTGGAATCAATTTAAATGACATAACTAAGTAATGATCAACATCTCATCTTGTAAGCGGGTAAGTGTATGTTGGGGTGGATTACAAAACATTCAAAGTAACATACCAAAAAAGAGAATAAGGAAAGCAATGAGAGAAGATTCACAAAATGGACTCACAATGAATGACTCACAAAGTGCTGCATGACAAGTTCCAAATCCAGTTATAATTAAATTCACAAATAATTCAGTCTTAAATTTTGATGAAGGGATGTAATAGTTTGGATAAATGATCTATATAAGTATTATGCTTTCCCTTGACCTCATGCAAACAAATTTATGATTTCTTTTTTTGAATTGAAAAACTATATTTATGATTTCAAGTCGAATCACATGAAAAATATCACTTGTGCAACGCACGGGGAGGCCCAGCTCGTTATATTAAATCCATTAATTTTTTTATACATTTAATTTATTTTAAGATATTTTCCCCTAGATCTAATTATGTGTGTGTAGGATAATTGTACATATTCATTAAATAGATATAGATTTTGGGATAGATTGCATTAAATATATAATTATTTTATATTTATTTTAAATAAAATAATAAATATTGAATACCAATGGGATGTATAACATAAAATAAGTAAACTATAAATACAAATATTGTATAGTTTACCGTTATTCTAAAGAAAAATACTTTGTTTCCAAATATTCATTAAATTATTACTTATTGATCATAAAATAAAAATTCTTAATATTTTTTAGATATAAACAATGTTTATTTATTTTTATTCTTTTGATCCTCCAACTCTAACTCCTCGGGTGTACATCATCTGATAATCAGAAAATTTTATAGTAATGGATTAATAAAACCAAGGTTCAAAAAACCCGGACCGGGCATTAACTCGGTTGAGGCACTGGGTCAAGGGTCAGGGGTTCAACCGAGGGTTGACTCGGGGTTGAACCGGCCACATTAAAATAATATAATTTAATAGTTAATAAAACAATACACCAATATTAATGTCAAAATATAAGAAAATCCAACAAAAGTCTAACTATTTTAAAAACACAATACATCTTGTTAAATACTACCTCTAATCTAAATATAAGATCATTTTGAATTTTTTTTGGAGATTAAAGAAGCCAATTAGAACATTCAATTTTAACATATTTTACATGTATTTGTATTATATGATAGTTTATAATAAGGTAAATTATTTTTGAGGAAAAAATAATTATATACATTTCAAAGTGATTAATTTTACATCCTTAATTTCTTAAAAAAAAATTAAAATGATCTTATAATTAAGATTGATGAGAGCAATAAAAATAATTTATATATAAAATATTAAAACAACTAGATTAGTGGTTTCCCACTGCACCTCTTTTCATTCATACGGTTGTTATACTCCTATTTAAGTATTTATGCAATATATAAATATATATATATATTATATAATACTATTAAATTAATAAATATGTGATGGATGAGACATGCTACTATGCTATAGCCACAGCTACAGGAGACTGCAACACGTTATTGACTGCCTCAACCATACTTTATGCTTTTTCTCTCTCTTTGAGTCAAGTTTGAAGACTTGTTTCTGTTCAAAAAAAAAGTTTGAACACTTGGCCCTTCTATGCGTTTTCTTTTCCACTTTTCCGGTCTCTCTATGTGCGTCTCCGTCGAGCAACCTCAACAACGGTCTTCCAGCCTCATCTTTTCAGAGTTCGGCCTTCCATATTTTCTTGTTTCTTCTTTAAAATAGTTCATCACTTCAATCATTATCATGTTTAAGAGATCTTTTTCACTGTAAGTCATATATATGGTCGGTTTTTCTCTCTCTTTCTTCCCTCTCTTCTTCCTCTCAGTTCATCTTCATTTTTATTGTCCAAGCAACGCCGATTCGGTGACAAAAAGACGCTTTTAAAAAACCCGGCCGGTCAGTGCAAACAGTCGGGTCGCATCCAACCGGCCGAATCAACCCGGATATTCCCGGGCTGATTCTTCCAACGGGTGATGCTCGAATCGGACCGTTCTCTCCTCCGGGTCGCCGGATTTCAGGTTCAACCGGCCGGTCCGAGCCGGGTTTTCGAACCATGAATAAAACTTTTGGTAATAGAGCTCAGTGAATTTTGGTTTTAATCTCTCAATTTTAAAATAGGTAGTTTTAATCCTTAAACTTTCGGTTACTTTTGATCTTGATTTCTGAACTTTAAAATCGATTGTTTTAGTCAATGAATTTTTAGTATCTAAACTTTCAGTCAATTTTGTTCTTAATCACTGAACTTTTTAAAAAAATTTGAAAAATCAGGGACCAATGGTTATAAATGGCACAAAGTTGAGTGACCAAAATCACCAATCTAAAATTCAAGAACTAAGATCAAAATTGACTGAAAGTTTAAGGATTAAAACCATCGATTTTAAAATTTAGATACCAAAAACAAAATAGTATGAAAGTTCAAAAACCAAAAAGTTGCATTAACTAATAATATTTTATATAGATGATTTATATATAATAGGCTAAAATATACTTGTAGTCCTTTATGTTTACATCAAGTTTTATTTTAGTCCTTTATATTTAAAAAGTACACTTTTAGTCTTTTTTTTCTAACACCATTAGTTTCATTTGAGAGAAAATGATGACTCATCAAATAAAAAAGGTGATTATATAATTAAATGTGGAGAAAAATGACTAATTTTTAAAATATAAGAATGATTATACTTAAAAAAAATCTAAATTTAAGCATTTTGTTGTCCATATTTAATTATAGAATCACCTTTTAAATTTGATAAGTCAGCATTTTTCGTTAAATAAAATTAACGGTGTTAGCTAAAAGGAATAAAGCATACTTTTCAAAATAAATGACTAAAATGAATTTTTTTTATTTGAAGACTAAAATGAAACTCGATGTAAATATAAAGAGCTAAAATTATACTGTAAACCTATACAATATTTTAACAAAGTATTATTATAATATTACGGAAATATGAATAAATAAATCTAAATTCGTAATTCGTAATATTTTTTTTTACCGGACATCGTAATATGACTATTTTTTTTCCCACCCTGATATGACTAATAATAATACAATTTTACAAAGTTCTTAAATATGAGTATCTTGATTTAAAAAAAAAAAACAAAAAAGATTATATGAGAGTATCCAAATCCTTTTCGAAACTCTGTTTCTCAATCCAACGACGAAAGCTGAAACTTTCAGCTGACGTGTACGGTCCAGATTCAACCTCCTCTCAAGTTCTTAGCTCTCTCTTTCTATCTCTCTCCTCATCTTCGTCCCCTTCGTTTCGTTCCCCTCAAGTTCATCTTTTTTCTCTGTAGGCTCTCAAACTCGCCATGCCCAGAGAAGAATTAGGTTGACCCACCTGCCAAAATCCCTTCTTTTCAATCAAAAATTGGGAGGGAAGATAAAGATTCCACCTTTAGAAAGAAAGCAATAAATAGTAACAAACAACAACAACAACAACAACAACAATGGCAGAAAGTGCGTCTTCTTCACCCCCTAAACCCCACCTTCAATCTTCAACTACAACAAACCCGATGATGATGGACCCCACAACCAATAACGTTCCTCAGAATCCTCCTCCTCCTCCTTCAAATCCTCAAATTCAACAATCTCCTTCTAATCTCTCCCAATCTCCTTCAATTGACCAAATCTCTAACCCTCAGTCCCAGCAACAACAATTGCAGCAATCTCAGCTTCTTCATCAGCAGCAGCAGCAGCAGCAGCAACAACAGCTTAGTCCTGCTGCTTCTGGGTTAGATTATCAACAGAAATCTTTACAACAACAGCAACAATCTCAGCCTGTTATTCAGCAACCTCAGAATGTGAATGCTAATAATCCAATGTCAAATTACCAAATCCATCAAAGTCTTCAGAGATCACCTTCTATGAACAGGATGAGTCAAATTCAACAGCAGCAGCAACAGTATGGTGCTATGAGACAGCAAGGGGGTTTGTATGGGCAGATGAATTTTGGTGGTTCAGCTCCAACACAGCTTCAGAATCAGCAGCCACAACAGCAACAGCAGCAGCAGCAGCAGCAGCAGCAGATTGGAGGTTCTAATTTGACACGGTCAACGTTAATAGGACAAAGTGGGCATCTCCCCATGTTGTCTGGTGCAGCTGCTGCTGCTGCTGCACAATTTAATTTATTGGGCTCGGTATGCTGATTTCTTTATGCTAATTGATGTGTTACTTTATGTGAATGATTCTTAAAAACTGCTGCTCTCTACTTTGCATGTTTTAATTGCTTTTGGAAGCAAAGTTTCACACTTAGGTTCCTATGATTTGTCTTGGAATATATGTCACATGGAAGTCTTAAGCAAGATTTCGTTGAGTGATTGGTTTGGTTATTCTTTTAGGGGTGTCAAAACCAAATGATAGGGTAGTTAAATGAAGTCAGAGGCATTTGTTGGTTGTAGTTCATGATTGATCCCATCATAGGTGATGGTGTTATAGACAGAAGATATGTGGAGTTGATGCAAGAAATATGAAAATGATGTCATTTGGAAAAAAATGAGGCACTCTATCTGCCACACCGTTTTCCTCAATTATGCTTTGTATTTTGTTTGTGCGTGATGATTTAATTAGCTGATATCCTTATATTTCTTCAATGATATATTTTGTAGTTTTATTTCATTATAAAATAAGTATGAACTTGGTTGTAGCCGAGGCAGAAGAGTGGGGTGGTCCAAGGGTCACAATTTCATCCAGGTAATTCTGCCGGCCAATCTCTGCAAGGAATGCAAGGAATGGGGATGATGGGTTCAATGAATCTCGCCTCTCAATTAAGAGCCAATGGAGCCCTTGCTTATGCTCAGCAGCAGCGAATGAACCAGGGCCAAATTAGGCAGCAACTATCACAGCAAGGTTCACTCAACACATCGCAGGTATAGTTTATTATTCTTTATGTAATTTGATGTGATTTTGCTGAAGTAGTAATGGTTATGCTTCAATATTTTTTTATTTTATTTTTATTGAATCACAATGCCATATCTTCTTACTTTTGTTAGCTTATAAATGTCCCTGTTGTCAAAATTCTGCTGTATATTGGACCTTTCAAGATTTAATAAACCTTTTGCTTTTAATGTTCATGCTTCTAGAATGAAACTACCTAAATGTGATCAACATCATCGGACAATTTCATTAATTTTGTATCATCCTTGCTCGTGATACTATTGTATCTGCACCAAGCATAACTTAAAGAAATAGTATACACGTTGACTTGAAAATGTAGTCTCTTTCACTTCCTTTCCTTTCCTTTTCCCTGTCAATTGGTTAGGGGGAGAATTTGGGTGTTTCTTGCAATTATAAGGTGCAACATATAAGAATATTGGTTTAGAAAGGGAATGTGCGTATTTCCAGAAAAAAGGGAAAATACTTTCTTAATTCTATTTTGTGCATTGAAAATATGATTTACAATAAGTTTAATATAGTTCAACTTTCGAACAATGTATGTAATGAAATCTTCAATAATTTCTTGGTAAAGCATATATAGATTGCAGCGGCAATGCTTATGAGTTGTTAACTACAGGTTCCAGGCTTATCCAGGACGTCATCCCTTGCATTTATGAATTCTCAATTACCTGGGTTGTCTCAGAATGGACAGCCAGCAATGATGCACAATTCTTTAACACAGCAACAGTGGCTTAAAATGTCTGGCCCTGCCTCTCCGATGCGTCTTAACCAAAGACAACAGTTTTTATTGCAGCAGCAGATTGCTTCATCGAATCAACTGCCACAAAGCTCTATGGGTTTGAATCCACAGCAATTATCCCAATTGGTGCAGCAGCAGCAACAACCAATGGGGCAGCATCAGCTGCAGCAACAGCAACCAATGGGGCAGCAGCAGCAGCAGCACTTAATACAACAGCAATCTCAACAACAGTCTCAACTACAAGCACCTATTCATCATCATCAGCAGCAGCAGTCTCCAAGGATGCTAGGACCTGCGGGCCAGAAGTCACTTAGTCTGACAGGATCACAGCCTGATGCTACAGCATCTGGCGCAACTACACCAGGCGGCAGTTCAAGTCAAGGAACAGAAGCAACAAATCAACTACTTGGAAAGAGAAAAATACAGGATTTAGTTGCGCAGGTCATCCTCTCCTTGTCATTTTTCTTACAAGTTCTGTTGATTACTTGTATATTTAATTATTATGCAATATTAATAGTCTATTCATCTGCAGGTGGATTCACATGCCAAGCTGGATCCCGAAGTTGAAGATCTCCTTTTAGAGTTTGCTGATGATTTCATTGATGTTGTAAGCACTCTAACGTGTCATTTTCCTCCTCTCTCCCCATGTTAGATATTTTCACTTTATTGTAATGTTGTTATTGAATAATAATCATGCTTGATTACTAATATAAATTTTCTGCTATATTGAAATTTAACATAAAAGAAGGATTTTATTGGTAGCTTGGTAACTGGACTGGAGCTTAAATCTAGAAGTAACATGCCAACTACAAGTTTTATTACTTCATTCAATACTTACTTCACTAGAGTTTTCATGTTAGAAATACATTGGCAGTCGTTTCACTTGAAGGTTAAATTTAACTACTTTTGTCACTTGTGCTTCCCAGGGTGCTGGATGGTCTTCGGTTTAATATTCTTTGTGAATGAGCTACTGAATATGTAGCAAAGTTTGCAATTTCCTTATTCATTGTAGTCCCTAATTGGATTTCCTTATAGAAGAAGTGTGCATTTGTTTTTTGTTTTTAAAAAGCTTTTCATAGTAAGTTTCCATTTTGCATTCTCTGTTTGATACTGAAGTCTACGGTTGATGGTTTGTCTGTGTTAGTTAAGATGGTTCTGTTATCTAATTGTGACTTCTGTCATTCTTATTTACAGGCGATAACACATAGCTGCAATTTAGCAAAGCATAGAAAATCGTCCACTTTGGAGTCCAAGGACTTATTGCTACATCTAGGTCTGTTGTGCATACTATGTCTCATTTATTTTTCCGCCCTCATCTCCAAAGAAAAACAACCATTGCATATTTTATTCTTGCTAGTTTGATGTACTTGTACAAATTTTACCATTGGCATGACTGCTTGGTTTGAAAAGATAAGTTCTTACATTATCTCAATCTTATTGAGTTCTGCTGTGATGCCCTTATAATTGAATACTTTATACATTGTTAAGTATGCATTCTTGATTATTGACCCCAGAATGTAAAAAATGTGCATTCTTGATGAAAAAAGTCAAGGTGTGAGGTGTTTTTCTGTCGTTACGTTCCCCCCACATCATAGGGTAGTGAGTGGTCTTTGAATTTGCTGTGGCATAACTCAGGATGCTTGTGTTGTTATTAATTCTCTGTCTTCTTTTTGAAGCAATTTTTGAGACATTTGTTTGCATAGTTGTGAACAACTTTTTGGTGTCTCTGGAAACATTTACAAAAGAAAAATTGCCTTAATTGCCTCTTTCAAATTTTTCTTTCCAATATTGTGAGGGTATATATTGTCTATGCCTGCACTGTGCTGTCTTTGTTTGGGTTTACCTGTTACCGGATTGAATCTCTATGTTTGACATGGTTGCATAATTTGGTCAACCTATGGCCATCATGACTGATGAAGTATCTTGCTATGGTCTGCAGAGTTTGTAAGCTTAAACTCAACCAGTTTAAGTTTATCATGTCCTGGCCAGTCTTTTCTCATCAAAGTTGGAGAGGGTTAGCTGATAGATTAATTAGTTTTTTCCCTTCTCAAAAGTGAAAAAATTTGTAGGGGCATGTAACTGGTGTTTGATAGATAGATATTGACTTATTTCTTTATTGCCTTTGTCTATTCACTACTGAGAGAAAGGGAGAAAGTTGCATGTCCTTATTTTAAACTTTTGTTGTCTAAAGCAAGTCTAGTTCAGTAATTCCTGTTCTTTTTACTCTTTCTGGGTGCTTTCCCACTCTTTTGTTTCATTTTCACCTTGACTTTTAGAGATGACTTATGAGTCTTGCTTCAACTTAACGTGCTAAAGAATTGTTTTGGACACGGATCTATCTCATGTTCGCGTTGTTGATCCCATGTTATCCTCTTTCATCCGTAGCATTTACAGCTAGCTGATGAGTATCAACCCCAGAATTTTCTATCATCAACGCTGCAGTACATCCATCTTCATATGTAAATCTTGTAATGAAGGAAAGAAATTATCCTTATTTCTCTCAAGCTTAGGCCTCCACCATGATTTTTCAAGATTTGTGTATGCTTCTCAGTCTACCTTATTTTCCCCCATTCCTAACTACCTGAAATCTTTCTTATCTGCCACATGACCTTCACCTCAACCCACTATCTTCAATATGTAAACACCCTAAATATGCTGCTCACTTCCTCTATTAACACTGTTTTCTTCCTAATTGCATAGACTTTCTTATTTAGAGCTCCTTCCCTAATAGTTTTGCCATTGATCTCTGGACTGATAAATTGACCTCCAACTCTTCTCCTAATAGTTTTGCCTTCCCCTGGACCCAGGGTGGGGGGGCTTCATTGTGTTTATATACGTCATTCCCAAGTCTTCTCCAACTAGTTTGATAATTTTCTTGGCCGGGATAGTTGCATCATTCAGAATCAAACAGTTTTTGAAAATATGTTTTGATGTCAGAACTTTGTTCATTTTCTTAATTTCCAAATTTTCGTGCAGAGAAAAATTGGGGTTTAACAATTCCAGGATATTCAAGTGAAGAAAAGAAGAACCAGAGCAAACATGTAAGTAACACATGATTTTCTACTCCAACCCCCACCCCAACAAAACAACACACACACTCACGTAAAGAAAGGAAATGAAGATTAATGTCAATTCCTTTATAATACAAGTTTGATTCAGTTACTTTTAACTGGATACTTGATTACTATTTTGCATCAAGCATTTATAAAATAATATATGATCTAATATGCCGGTTTCAAAATTATTATTTTTTCTTAAAATACTTCTCCCTCGTTTGTTCTTGACACAAGGTTTGGGTATACTAGCCATTAGAAATACTTCCATTACAAAATATTTTAACATTAACCTGAATGTTAACTTGCTGCACTTCAACCTTGCAGCTATTAAATGATCTTCACAAGAGGCGTCTGGAAATGGTAAGTATAAGAATCCATCCACACAATTGATTCAAATGATTATGTCAATGGCACAAATAATTTTTGTTTGTCCTCACCTTACATCTCATCAGGTACGTACATTGATGGAATCATCACAATCTGAACCAAGTATGAACAGTACTAGAGATGTGAGTAGACAGGGCCTTGCTAATACTGTTGGTGCCCACCAAATGATGAGGCCTTCAGTGAGTTCAGAGCAGTTGGTTTCTCAATCAACTAATTCTCAGATGCTACAGCAGATGACAAGATTTTAATTAATCCCCCAGTTCTTGGTCTCTGGCGGTTTGTTTAACTGCCTGGATATTGGTAATCTTCTTTGTCCCTTTTCATTCCTCTTGATATCTTTTTACACAAAGCACTTGAAACCTCATGGGCCTGATTAGTTGTTAGAGTCAAAGTTTTTACTACCTCTGCACTTCAATATAAGATTTAGTCTGTAGTGCAAGCATAACATATTGGTTGGACAATTATATTGGCATGATCATTCCTACGGGAAAGCCCAATGCCACAAACTACCAATGTGGGGAATCAACACTCGCATGGTGGAGATCTCATGAATCATGGCTACCAACCCCAAGAATCTTCATTTGAACTATATTTTGAACACTGTTCACCCATCTCCCTTGCACATTTGAACTTCATTGAGTGTTATCTTCTATCTTCCTATTAGAGTTGTGTGATTCATTAGCCGACCTCACCTAGTGGGATAAAGCTTTGTTACTGTTTATTTTTGTTTTCATTTATTTTTCATTCCATTCTCATCCACCCCAGTAACCAAACAGCCTCTATATCCCAAACTTCAATCCTAACAGCATGGTCTTCCGTAGACAGGGATGTTACAAATTGACTGTACCTTTTTTTCTGTAAGAAAGTTCTTTAAATCCCTGCACGATCATTCTCATATTCTTTATCATTGATGAAATTGTATAGATTATCATCTGTTTTTACAAGTCCTTATTCATCCATTATGTGAGCAGCTGGCTTGTTCTCATGTATCTTATCTAATAGGTGTTGTTTCTCAGGTCTGGAATGGAAGCATTTGCAGTAACTGATTGGCTTACAAGGGAAGTGTAATTACTAATTACTAGTTCTTTTAGACACGAAAATTAGGATCACAGTAATGGACATTATGCAGTTTATGTATATTTTTTTCTCTCAATCAAATATGGACTCGAAATATTCATTTGTTTTTGCTTCAGGCCAGCAGACATTAATTTTACCTAAATTTTGATTTGAAGTATTTTCTATGTCTGATTTTTTTTTTTATATAATATTGTGATATACGAGTATACTAAATTGTCAGTGGTATGTGCTTTTGAGAGGGGAAAATTGACAGATGTTATTTTTTATTGAAAAATTTGATTGACAAATGCTCTCTTGTCTGGTTTGGTAAATTATTATGTGCGAAAATGGGTACCATCAATTCTTCCAATTCTGAATTGCTAGCTGTCATGAAGAATAAAGACACCAGTTTATTATTATTTTTGTGAGAAACATTCTTCTCTGTTTCAGATACTGTCCAACTAGAATATGGTGTTTATTGGCTTTTTCTTGAATTAGATCAATTTCTGACATTCAAAAATTCTGTCCAGAATATTTTATTTCATTGGATATGGACTTTTGTTTACCTAATATTAACATAATATTTAAGTCAATTATTGTTGGCCTAAAAAAGTTAACAATTTTGGTTCTTAAGATATATGTGTAATGAAATGCAAGTCCCATTACATTTATACCCCACACGTAGGTGGAGTGTTGAACATTCATAATATTCTCAGTGCCAGAAAATATCTATAATATTCTATTTGTTTGAATGCCAAAGACTATGATCCATTTCTTTCATCAAAGGCAATTTATCAGAATTGTACAAAAGATTTTATTTTAACCTATTTATTAACGTGAGTCTTGAATTTTTAACGGAAGCATTATTATGGTCATCTAGGCTATGGTGCAATTTAAAGATATAAAATCAATTAATCATTAGTTCACTATTAATGTTTAAAACTATGAAAATCGTTTTATCTACAACCCAATTCCTTCCATTTATTTCTTCTCTTGGGTGAGGTCCTGAATGAAGGGTAGGGCTCTCTTAAAGTACTTTTTTTTTTTATAATACTCAAATTAACACCTAATTTAGTGCTATTAAATTCATTCCATATAATTTTATAAGTTTTTTTAAAAAATATAGTTTTCAAATTAATTGAATTATTTCCAATTCGACATGTTATCAACCATAAAATTTAACAGAACTATTATTAAAATCACCTACCATCTATCTATAATATTCATAATAATATTGAGAAGTGATCTATTTGTAAATAGTAAATACGATGATTTATGTCTCAAATTACATGCAATGAAATTATGTAAACTCTCCCTGTAAAAATTTAATTTAATTTTTAAAAAATTATATTTTTCAAAATCTTTCTTTCTTTTGCCAACTAATTTTTCAAGAGTTTCAATTTAATTTACTACTATAATATATACTTATATATTTATTGAAAGGATCCAATGTACCCAACCCAACGCCTTCTCCATCTCATACCAACCCAAGACCATTATACCAAAATGGGCCCACACAATCAAACACCATCTCAGTAGTAACTGGGCCCACATAGCTGCCACATCATCACAGGAATTCTTAGGTGAATCTAGTTCGGAATGTCATTTGTCATATGACAATGTGACCAATTACATACAAACACATAACGTTTGAAATGGATATTTTAATCTAAATGAACATCCAAAAAATTATCTGGTTGATAAAAAAATTTAATCTCCTAAGAATTTCTCTGGATGGGATAAGTGCCCTTCAAGTTAAAATATCTATGTTGTATTGAATTATTATATTTGTTTGTTTTGTGATTAATCACACCACAACCATAGATAGAGAATTAGCTCTAAAAATTTCTCATTGTCCCCTCGGACTAGGCTTCTCTCCATTTCTATTTCGATCCGCTCTCCTCCATTGCTAAAAAAATAACTTTATTTTGGGGTAAAATTTTTTACATGTTTTTATATCACCAGATTAAACATAAAATTAATGACATTTTAATACTCTAAATTAAAAAAAAAACACACACACACACACACAAATTTTTCTGGTATTAAATTTTTAAAAAATCATATAAAATTAAAACTAAACCTTTTTTTTAATTAAAAGAATATCCAAATGTCACTAATTTTATATTTAATTTAGTGTTATTTTTTTATCAACAAAAAAAAAAAAAAAAGAAGAAGAAGAAGAAAGAAGCGTGATCCATCCTCCCCTTCCACCCAATTTCATGCGTGTTGTGTAAAACTGAGGAGTGAGTCATACATATGCACGACAGATCCTAAGATTCTGTGTTGCTAGTTGCTACCTCATCCCTCTCCCTCCTCCCTCCCTCAATCATCGTCCATTTTCTGAGAAAGAAAGCTGCTGCCTTCCGTCCCAAAATTCCAATCCTTAATTTTTCTTTTGAGTCCTACCCACATCAATGCCTCCATCATCATCATACTTGTTCATCTATTCCTTCCCTTGATACTTCCCTTCCCTCCTTCCTTTCTGCTGGCTGCTCCTTCTGATTTTATTTGATTCCACCTTTCCCTCCTTCTCTCACCCCTTCTTCACGTCCCTCCTTTTTTCTTCTGGGGCGTCTTAACAAAACCCTAACTTCTTTTTCCTTCTGAAGATTCTGGCCAAACCCATACGATCCATTTCTTCCAATCGCTCCCAATTTCCTGATTCGAAGCAAGCCAGCGAGCGAGCGATCGTATGCTTGGATTTTGTTTCAATAATAATAATAATAATAGTCCTGCTGTTGGCAGGTCAGGATCTTTCATTCATAGAGCTAATTACGAACAAGAGAAGATATATGGGTGGATCACACTTAGATGTAGATAATCCCTGTAAACCCTAATTTTTACCATTGATCCAAGGTATTCACTTTGTTATTGTTCCCATGGATTCACCATTGTCCACCTTTGGTTTTGTAATTTTCGGCATCACCGTCAGTGTTTGTTCTGTTCTTGCCGATTCCCAACCCCCCTCTCCACCAACACCCCCACCCCACCGCCCTCCGCCGCCGCCGCCTGTGCCCCGATCGCCTCCTCCGCCGCTATCGCCGCCGCCACCTCTGCCCCGATCGCCGCCTCCTCTGCAATCGCCTCCTCCGCTTCCGCCGCTTCCGCCCCGATCGCCACCACCTCCGCCGCCTTCGAACGCTCCGCGGCCGGCTCAGCATTCGCATTTGCTGCCGCCGCCGCGTAATTTCGCATCGGCGCATCCGGCACCGAGGGGCGGAAGGCCGCCGGCGAGGCCAGGCCGCCGCAGCCATAGGCTGCCGCCGCCGCCTCCGCGGTCGGACCGGATGAATGGAGGGAAGAAGATAGGCATTTTGTTTGTGGGTATTGTGGGGATTGTGCAGATTGGTGTGGTTGGTTTCTTAGTTTTTAAGAGAAGGCAGCTTTTGAGGACCAATGATGCCTTTGAAGGTAGTGGTTGAAATTTTGGGGTGAAAATGTTCTCAGCAATTCTTTTCATTGGATTGGATTGAAATTCTCCAGAGAGTCTGCCAGCAACATCATAGAAAGCAAGGATTGAAAGAAACGAATTAAGGAATGAATGCTTGGGGCTCAGAGTTATTCTGTATATTGGTATTGATGGTTGGCGATTTCCATGCGTTCCTTCCTACATTTACACTTACTGTCCTTATTTTTCATTACACGGTTCATAATTTAAAGAAGCCCTTCTTCTTTGGTTCCATATTTTTTTATAGTTTTGTTCTAACATGTTCACTGTACAATGATGCTAGGAAGGTTTGAAGAATTAGATAGCAATGATAGGATCCCATTTTTTTTCCCCTCCCTGAATTGATGTATCTTCGCCTAATTTTATGACTTTATTATACATAATGATTGAAATTTGGTGTGATTGGTTATTTGGCTGTTGATATAACAAAGCGTGTTTGCTGATCTCTGAACTCACTGACTCTTGCTTTGGTGTTTAGCTTCATGTTCTGATGTTCCATTTTGCTGAAAAAGTTGAAGACTTAATATCAAGATTGTTGGGGAATTGGAGTTGAATGAAATCGCTCAGACGGATCATGATATCTAACGATGATTCACCATTTTCATTTTAAGACTGACTTTTGTTTTTCCTTTTGGCCTCATTGCTCTCTGTGTAATTGTCTTTCTGAATGGGAAATTTAAGAGAAACTTATCAAGATGAAGCTGGAGTCGTTTTGATGGTTTGCCCGTAATATCATGACTCATAATAGTTCTTGGGGCAAGTCTTGATGGAATTTTTGTTGAATTCTGAGGCGATAATGTTTATATGATTAATTTGGAAGGATTCAAACATTTTGCAGTACAGCATTTGAAACTTCCTGAACTACTTTGGTTGAATTAAGAAATGAAAACTAGTTGTTTTTTGGACTGTAAATGGATTTGGCTTCTTTCCTCTGCCCTTCTCATCTACTTCCATTCCACCACTTATCTGTACCTTTCCACTACTTATTTTTACCATTAGATTGAATTTTGAGTCATCTTTATAAAATTATTGCACATTTGCTGTGCCGGTTTGTGAAATGACAGTTTCTTGAAATTCTTCTGGCCTTGATGAAGTTTCACCTTTTGCAAAATTGTGTTATGGTGGATAAATGTGTGGCTTATGTTTGAAGTCAAATTAAAACATGACTGGTGGATGATTGGATCTTCTACAAGATGTGCTACCTTAGTAACCTTTGATGGTCAAGGAGGACAAGCATGATGTTTCCAACTAGCTTTTGGGTGTCAGACGATTGACTTATTGTTGTTTTGGTAATGAGTCATTCTAATTAATCTTGTGGAACCTATTATCGTGAAAGAGATGTGGGATGCTTGTATTTTCTTGCACAAATTCAGATTTATATTCTTAATGTAAGGTAATTTTGAATTGAGCAGGAATTGATCCTAGCTTGGGGACATGTGAATGAACATGACAATAGGATCATGTGACTTTACTTTGATTTAATCAAACTTTTGGCTCCTCTAGGTTTATGTAAGTTTCATTTTAGTCCACAACTCAAAACCAGACTTTTGTTGTGTTTGAAAACAGCCTTATTTTGTGCTTGCCACATAATTTATTACAAAAATTAATTCCAAGCTAACTTAACGGTTTGTTGAAGTAGATGTTAATTACTTGATTATTTGTTATCAGTTGTGACAAATAGGCAAAATATGAACAATTCTGGAGAATGGAAGAGTGCCATTATTTGTGAACTAAAATCAGAGAAATGAAATTGAAATAAATTGATTTGAGTCTGAAGAATGGTTTGGAAAAGAAATCATTAAGGAAATGAAGAGAGAAAGTGTGTTATATTTTTTGGGTATAATGAGCATCCCTCGCTCAAAGGGTGAGATATTGTCATATTGATCTCTCGATGTTTAGGTACTATAATACTCGAGGAGGAGACTTCTCCTAACAATGTTTTTCCATACTTATGGATCAAGATTTTGTGGTAATATTAGACGTAATAGAAATTTGGCAATAATTGGGAATGAGATCTAGAGATTGCATCATTTAAATATGTTGTGCCAAATTTTAATTTCAAACTTTCCCAAAGATTTAAGTGAAGTGTTGTATAAACCTAGTTCACAAGAGAAGATGAGAACTGAGACGATGATTAGGAGATATGGTTCTGAAACCATAGTTTTGAGTACCTGAAAGTGATTTTAGCCTCCCAAACTTTCCCAAGACTAGCCAAACACCTAAAAGTGATTTTAACCTCCAATCCTTAGTTTTGAGATCAAAATCTTGACTTCAACCCCACAACTGTGGTTTTCTCCAAAATTCCCTTTTTGAAAATTCTAGCAGACTCTTTTAATGTTGTTGAATATTGGTGGTGGTTCTTTTGGTCCTTTCCTTGTTTCTTTCTTCTTCATCCGTTTTTTTGTTTTTTTGTTTTTGGGTTGGGACCAGTGGTGGCCTTTGATTGTAGATTCAAAAATTGTGACTTGCAGAACTGAAACTAGAGTTTGGAGGTCCCTTAAAGTTACTTGGATAAGGGCCTAGCACCGAACAGGGCCTTTATGATATATAAAATAGTTTTCATATTTTATATTTTGTAATTTTAATATAGTAATTATCTCATTATTTTTTAATATATAACTAATAATGTTCAAAGTCAAATTAAGGCTGATCGTGCATTGCTTCTATACAAGCATAAGTGTATGTTTCTTGTACGAAATTTGAGATAAACAGCATATTATATGTTTCTAATGTATAAATATAATGAGTTAATGTAGAAAGATAATCCTAATGTACCTCTGTCGCTACAAAATAAAACTCAAATGAGGATGAAGTTTAAGAAGTAGCTCTTGTTTGAAACCACGGGCAAAACTTTGGTTTGATATTAATGTTCGGGACGATTTTTGGGAAAAAAAAAAAATCTGTCAAAAGTTAAGTTTAGGTTGAAACAATTTCCGTGGCCTTTTTTGCTTTTATTCACACTTAAACATTTTGAAATTAGCATCTAACCATGTTATCAAATTAAACATTTTGAAATTAGCATATAACCATGTTATCAACTTTTAATTTCCTTTATAAAAGTATATCTAAACAATACAATAAATCACATTACATTAGCTAAATTTTATGCCAACTTCTGTTGGTAAAATAAAGTGTATTGTAATAAAACTCTCTTAAAAAAATACCCTTATTCTTCTTATTCTTTTTTTTTTTGAATGATGCATATATTCATTTTTAGGCTCTGTTAATTATTCAGGATGTTAAACTTTTTTCTTTTGTAATAAGAAATTGAAATTTACCAGTTGAGGTTAGTTTAGATAGTAAAAGTGGAATAGTGCGAGAGGAGAAGTCAAGGTTCAATCCCCTCTAATGTTGTGAGCACAACATAGGAATTCATTTTTAGGCCAATGGAATGTTTTTTTATCCTAAACATATGTGCTATTATATTGGAGTTAATCATGTCCGAAATGTTGTTAGATATTAAACGTGGGCACTTCTTGGTTTTTTTTTTTTTCATTCAACTTCCGAATCCTAGTGGCTCTCACTGGAGGTCCTTGGTTATTATTTGATCATTATTTGTTTGTTCAACCGTGGAAGGAAGATTTTGACTCTGAAGAAGAAAAGATTACGAAGATTTCCGCTTGGATTCGTATTGCCAAGTTGTCCTTGGATTATTATGACAAAGGAATTCTTTCTGCCTTTGGATCCCAAATAGGAAGGGTTTTAAAGGTTGGTATGAACACATTGAAGAGAAAGAAGTGAAGGTTTGCAAGGATTTGTGTTGAATTAGATTTGGAAACTCCTCTAAAGCCTTTCATTATAATTAATGGTAAGGCTAAGAAAATTCAATATGAAGGCATACATTTAATATGCTTTCGGTGCGGTCGGTATGGACATGATTCCAATCATTGTTCATTTGCCTATCACAAAGCAGACCAGAGTAGGGGCCCGAAGATGAATTATTCTTTTCAGTCCAACGTTTCAGATGAAATGATGTCGTATAGAGATGCGCATGGTATAGATTCAAGTTCGAGTGTTTCTTCTGCTAAGGATTCGGAGCATATTGTGTTTGATGAATGGATGGTGGTACACCGTCCTCGAAGGTTCCATCATCCAGATTTGGCAGTTTCTCTGATTTATGAATCTCATCGGGAAAATCAGAATAAGAGTAAAGGCCTACCACATGGATTTCAAATACATATGAATCCCTTATCAATGGAGGTTGTTGATGAAGATATGTCTAAGTTCGTAGATGATGTAAATTCTAAGCAGGGTTTCATTTGTTGAGCTAATATTTTATCCTCTTCTCTGTTATTATGTGTCCAAATATATTGATTTGGAACTCTAGGGGAGTTGGTAGTAAGTCGTTTCTTACTATGTTGGTTGAGTTGAGGAAGATGTATCGACTTGATTTCTTGGCATTACTTGAACCTCGTCATGACAGTAAATGGGCGAGAGTTATAAGCAAGATGGTGGGTTTAGAGAAGTTTGATGTCGTTGAATGAAATGAGTATAGTGGTGGTATTTGGTGTTTTTGGGATAGTAAAGTGGATTACTCAGTAAAGAGAAAGGAGTCCCAACTGTTACATGGCAAATTTAATGAAGGATCCAGGGATGAATGGGATCTCACTATTGTTTATGGGCATCCTAATATGTCCAAACGTCGTCTCTTATGGATCCAGTTAAGTAGCATTAAAAGTGATGGGGTAGTACGATGGTGTATAGGAGGGGATTTTAACATTATCTTAAATGCTAATGAGCGCAAGTCAATGGCAAAATCTGGTGTGACGGGTGATCGGGAGTTTAATAATTGGGTTACGTCAGCAGCTATATCTGAAGTTCAGTTCCAAGGACCTTTGTTCACTTGGGCTAGAGGAAATTCAATGAGTAGGTTGGATCGGGTTCTTACAGCCACATCTTGGTTGGAGAAAATCACAGAAGCTGTTGTTATTCATTTACCCCATTTTAAATCTGATCATTGCCCTCTCCTATTGAAAGTTGATGATTCATTTGTAAGAAAATCTGTTGCTAAGGATTTTCGATTCTGTGCGCCTTGGGTTACTCATGAAGGTTTCTCTAAAGTTGTGCATAATTGTTGTCGTGAATATGATTCGTGGGAGGAGAAAGTTAGTTTGTTTTCGAAAGAAGTAAAGCATTGGAATTACCATGTGTTTGGTAATATTCGAAGAAAGAAGGATAATTTACTGCGTCGGTTGGAGTCCGTTAGCAGAAAGAGTATGGATTATCCATTTTGGGTTGCTAAAAGGGCAGAGTTATGGGATGATATTGAGAAATGTCTTGTTCAAGAGGAAATCATGTGGGTTCAACGTTCTAGGTGCTCAAGGTATATGCATGGTGATAAGAATACTAAATTCTTTTATTTACTCACAAATCGAAAAAAGAAAAGGAAAAATATTGAGGCGTTACAACTTGACGATGGCTCTTGGTGTTATGAGCAACATCGGTTACAGCATGAGGGGACATCTTTTTTCCAAAAGCTATATAGTGTAGACCAATCATTCAATGAGCATGTCATTTTCGGAGGTACTTATCCTGCTGTACAAAATCATTTGTTGCAAAATTTGAATGTTGTTATAACTCCTTATGAAGTTCGGAATGTTGTTTTTAGTATGGGTTCTCTTAAGGCCCCGGGTCTTGATGGTCTTAATCCTCTTTTTTATCAAAATCAATGGGACACTGTGGGTGAATATGTTGTGACCATGGTAAAAGATATCTTCAATTCTCCGAAAGAAATTCAGTGGGTTAATGATACAAATATTGTGCTAATTCCTAAGGTGGAAGTACCTCAATCGTTTAGTGATTTTCGTCTTATTAGCCTATGTAATGTAATTTACATGGTTGTTACAAAGTTAGTGGCTAATAGGTTGAAAACAATTCTGCCATCTATTACAGCTCCAAATCAATGTAGCTTTGTTCCGGGGAGACAAATTTCAGATAATATAATTTTGGCATAGGAAATCTTTCATTCCATGAGATGTATGAAGAAGAAACAGGGTTTTATGGCATTAAAGTTTGATTTAGAGAAGGCATATGATAAAGTGAGTTGGGATTTTGTGATTACATGCCTTCGTGGGGTTGGCGTCCCATCTAACATTATTGATCTTATCTACCATTGTATGGCTTTAGCCCATATGCAAGTCTGTTGGAATGGATCTAAGGGTGTTAAATTCGCACCTAAACGTGGGCTTAGACAAGGAGATCCAATTTCTCCTTATTTGTTTGTGTTAGTAATGGAGAAATTAGCCCACATGATTCAGAATGGAGTTTCTCTAGAAAATTGGGTTCCTTTTAGGTTGAAGAAAAATGGCACTATGATTTCACATATTTTCTTTGCTGATGATTTGTTTCTATTTGCCCAAGCTGATCCTGAACAAGCAGGTCTCATTAAAGCCTGTTTAGATGATTTTTGTGCAGCTTCGGGGTCAAAAGGTTAATTCTTCTAAGTCCTACATATTTTTCTCCAATAATGTGGGTCATATTAGAAGACATGAAATTGCTTAATTCTTGGGTTTCACTTGTACATTAGATTGGGGTAAGTATCTTGGAGTACCCATTATTCATAAACGAGTGTCCAAAAATACTTATCAATATATTTTAGATAAGATGGATGGTCGACTTAAAAATTGGAAAGCTCATACCCTTTCTTTAGCTGGGAGACATACGCTTGTCTCTTCAGTTGCATCGACTATTCCAATGTATACCATGCAAATTGCTGACTTACTTGTTTCGACTTGTAATAGTATTGATCGTTGATGTAGACAGTTTTTATGGGGCTTAAGTGATTCTACCAGGAAGATTCACGTAGTCTCATGGAATGAAGTGTATAATAGTAAGGAAGCAGGTGGTTTGGTCTTCGGAATGCAAGACATCAAAACATGGCTTTTATGATGAAGTTGGGCTTGGGACTCATAACTCGTCGTGACTCTTTGAGGGTAAGGTTCATGAGGGAGAAATATAAATGTGGGGATGGTTTGATTCCTAAAATTACTTATGCTAAGCAAGGATCCCTGGTGTGGAAAGGCATTAATAAAGTTTGGGAAAAGGTTCAAAATGGTATAGGCTGGAAGATTGGGAATAGTACAAGTGTCAAGTTTTGGCAGGATTACTGGTTGATTAATTATGGAAAACTTCTTTCCCTTGTTGTGTGTCAAATTCCATCTGAGTTACTAGATGATGTTGTGGTTAATTACATTTCAGATTCTGGAGGTCGGGATTGGAATAAATTTATGCATTTCTTCCCCCACAATGTGTTAGTTCATATGGACCGTGTTTACCCTGTAATATCAGGTGTTTCTACGGACTCACCATTGTGAAGGTATTCTTCCAGTGGTGAATTCTCTGTTCGTTCAGCATATCAAATTTGTAGGTCTTTTATGGGTACTGAGGTGAACGGTATATGGCGTAGGATTTGGAAACTAATGGTTCCTCAAAGGTTTAAGACTTTTATTTGGCTTTGTAGAAAAGGTCGCTTGCTTACAAATTCTGCCCTTAAATTTCGATGTATTCAATTTGGAAGCTAATGTTTTTTTTGCATCACCGGGTAAAATTTTGTTTTCAATTTCTTGGCTTGGTTGTTCACCCTATCCGCTGTTCTTCTTCTTCTTCTTCTTATAATTCTTCTTATTCTTCGCATATCTGAAGTTTCGATATTTGCTTTCCCCTTTGTTCTCTGTTCAAGTGGACTTCATTGTCTGTTTTTCTGACTTCAACTCCGCCGCCCCATTCATTCTTGACGAAAAACAGTGCCTTCGAGGATACAAGTTCCTACTTTTTGGTTCAACTTTTGGGTTTAAATTATGCGTATTTTGCCCTAAATTTGGGGGGTTTCATTGGTTCCTTAATTTTTTTCTTTCAATTTGGTTACTGTAATTTTGTATTTCTCACTCTCGACCTTTTCTCTTCTCTTCTTAACTCTTTTCCATTTGTATCTTATCACTTTCCTCAACCGCCTCCTCTCTTTTGCTTTCCAGATCTTCTAATTTTGCTCCCACATTATATTCTTTCGCATCTTTTGCAATTTCTTTTTTATCAATAAAAAATTCTGCCTCTTGTTAGTTTTTCCTATTAGTTTTACCCTGATTCCCTTGTGCTTTCCTTGTTTATATCAATTTCTTTTTTGCATTAAATATCTTTTGTTCCGACCTATTATTTCTTCAATCAAAATCTCTTAAACAACTCTCCCAAAAGTTTTGAATTAAGCTTTTTCACGAGGTTTTCAAATTGTTAATTGTCCCCGTGTCGCGTATCACTTGTGTTTTATTTGATTCCACTGGTTTTTTGTGCGAGTAAAAAGTAATTCCTTTTAATATTTTGTGAGGAATACTCCACCTATATTTATAATAAGTCCCAAGCCCGGACAAAGAAAGAGGGTTATGTTAGGCCCCGACAGCCAACATAAAACCATGTCGAATCTTATGAACATAGATGAACGAGGTAATTGTGCTAACATGAGGTCGTTTCCTGATAGCAATGCATTGTATGGCTCAAGTATAGTGAAAAGTGAGTGAGGGCCTCTACATCGTCGGACGAGTGTAGTGTCAAATGAGGCGGCTAAAGAAACTAGTTCATGAGAGTAACATTAGATTTGGTACTTGGAATATTGGAATCTTGAAAGACAAATCTTGGGAGGTGGTGGGAGTGATGCGGAATAGAAGAAAAAACATCTTATGTCTACATAAAACTAAATGGGTTGAAGCAAAGGCTAAGGATATTGATGGATATAAGCTTTGGTATAGGGTAAAGTGGGTTCTAAGAATGGTGTTGGTATAATTGTAGACAAAGAATGTGGTTGAAATTAATAGGATTGGAGACAAAATCATATCCTTGAGAATGATAGTTAATGAAGAGACAATTAATGTTATTAGTGCATGTACTCCTCATATTGGGGTAGAAACTCATTTAAAGGAACATGTTCGGGGAGGGTATGGAGGGATTTTTTCAAAAAATACCTATTCTTGAAAAGATATTTATTGGTGGTGACCTTAATGGACACGTTAGTAAAGATGCAGGACAATATGCAGGGGCCCATGGTGGTTTTGATTTTGGTGAACTTAAAGTGATTATGTGACAACCTATCATAAGGCTCTAGTTTTAGATGTACGTATGAAGTTTATAAATTAGAAGCTGCAAGAAATGTTAAAGCCACGAGTCAGGTGGTGGCAGTTAAAAGGGGAGAAAATGGAGATCTTCAAGAATATGATGGTAAAGGAAAGAGTTTGGGAGGTACAAGAGAGTGCTAATATCATGTGAAAAGAAGTGGCTACGACGGTTCAAAATGCTGCTAAAGAAATTTTGGGTAAATCAAAGGGTGCTATCAGGCGAGATAAGGAGACTTGGTGGTGGAATGAAAATGTCCAAGAGAAAATTAATCTTAAGAGAGAGTGTTTCAGGGCTATACACTTGTGTGATAATGATGAAAATTGGGAGAAGTATCGTTTAGCGAAAAAGGAAGCGAAAAAATCAATGAGTTAAGCTCATTCTAAAGCGTTTGAGGAGTTTTATAAGAAGTTAGAGACAAAGTCTGAGGAACAAAAAATTTATTGGATTGCAAAGATTGAGAGAAAAATCGAGGGATGTATATCAAGTGAGGTGCGTAAAGGATTAAGAAGGTAAAGTTTTGATAACGGATGCTGATGTTAAGGATAGATGGAAGACATACTTTTATAAGTTGTTCGATGAGAGAAATGGAACTTTTAAATTATGAGTTAGATAAACTCGCAATTAATGAAAGGGAATTCAATTTTACATTCTATCGTAGGATTAGAGTTAGAGAGGTTAAGGAAGCTATTATGAAAATGGTAAATGGAAAAGCTATTAGACCTGATGGCATTCCTATTGAAGTCTGGAAATGCTTGGGAGAAAAGGGTGTGCTGTGGCTTACTAAATTATATAATGAGATTCTAAGGTCAAAGAAAATACCTGATGATTGGAGGAAAGTACTTTAATCCCTATTTATAAGAATAAGGGAGATATTCAAAACTGTGCAAACTATAAAGGAATTAAGCTTATGAGACATACAATGAAATTGTGGGAAAAAATGATCGAAAATAGGTTAAGATGTGAGACTTGTATATTGGAGAATCAATTTGATTTCATGCCAGGTTTGTCAACTACAGAAGCAATTTATCTACTAAGGGATTTAATGGAAAGGTATCGAAGCAAACGAAAAGATCTGCATATGATATTTATCGATTTGAAAAAAGCTTATGACTGTGTGCCAAGAAAAATACTTTGGAAAGTTTTGGAAAAGAAAGGGGTGCAAATTAGGTATATCAAAGCAATTCAAGATATGTATGAGGGGGTAATGACTACCGTTAAAACACCTGGAGGAGAAACAAATGACATTCCAATAAATAATTAGATTGCACTAAAGTTTGGCTTTGAGCCCATATTTGTTCAATCTAATTTTGGACATCCTAACTGCAAATATCCAAAAAGAAATTTCAAAGTACATACTTTTCGTGGATGATATAATCTTTTTAGGTGAATATAGAGAAGAAATTAATTGGAAACTAGAAATATGTAGAAGAACCCTAGAGTTAAAATGTTTTCGACTAAGTAGGGGCAAGACAGAATATATGCTCTGTAGTTTTGATAAGATACAAACACATGGGGATAAAGAAGTTAAATTGTGAGACCATGCTATATTATATGTGGACAAGTTTAAATATTTGGTATCGATTATACAAAAAGATTGTGAAATTGATGGTAATGTTAATAATAGAATTCAAGTCAGGTGGATTAATGAAGAAAAGCTACTGTACATGGTTATATGTAATCGTAAAGTACAAGATAAGTTGAAAAGGAAGTTTTATCGGACAGCCATTAGATCAGTAATATTATATGGTAGTGAATGTTGGGCTCTAAAGGAACATGAATATAAGATTAGGGTAGCAAAGATGAGAATGTTGATATGGATGTGTGGTTATACGATAAAAGATATGATCCACAATGATCATATTTGAGGACGAATCAGGGTAGCATCGATTATGGAGGAAATGGTAGAAAGTCGCTTGAGGTGGTTTGGGCACGTTCAGAGAAGATAATTAAATGTGTCAGTAAGAAGAATTGATCAAATAGTGTGGAGTCTTTCTAAAAGAGGGAGAGGGAGACCGAAGAGAACTCTTAATGAAGTTATCCAATGAGATCTTTTAGTTAATAATTTATCATGAAATATGACATTGATAGAGCACAATGACGTCGTGTGATCCATGTAATGGATCAACCTAATAGGATAAGGCCTTATGATTGTTGTATATATATAAAACCAATCATTGGGCCTAGGGGTGAGCAAAGAACCCGGAACCTGCGGGCCCGCAATTTTTTGCCCGTCGAAGCCTGCCTGTTTCTAGTTCGTGGCTAAAACGGGCGGGGCCCGCCCGTTTTATAGTGTACGGGTAGGGCCACGGGTGGCCCGTTACCCCTATACTTAAAAAAAACTTTCTTTCCCCCTGACTGAAGTGACTCTTCCCCATTGACCCTAACAGCGTGCGCGTGCACACACACACACACACACACACACACACCTTTCCCTCCCATTCAAATCACCCTAAGTCCCTAGCCTCATTCAGCGCACACACACACACACACCTTTCCCTCATATCACGCACACACACACACACCTTGCGGCTCACACCCCCTCAAGACTCAAACCCTAACGTCGTCGAATCAAACATCAGCCTCCCCATTCCTCCCATTCCATTCTCAGAACAGAGCATCAGCCTCTCGAATCAGGGAGCATCATTCCATTCTTGCAGGTGAGACCGTGAAAGGAAGGGAATCAGGGAGCTCTCGAATCGGCTATTCCCATTCTTCTCAGCCTCTCTCAGCTTAGCGCGGTCACCGTCGTCCCATCCCAGCGCCGTCGCCTCTCAACCAGCAAGGCAGCAACCACAACCAGGTATCTCTACATATTTCTTTCTCATTCTCATTTTTCTGCCCTTTTCTTATGCACTTGAGCAAATTAGATTGTGAACCTAAATACTTTGGAAACTTTCTCTTGCTGCAGCTATAGTTTTAGTTGCTTATTATCCCCTCCCCCCAAAAAATAAAAACATTGTAAAGCTTGCAACTTTAGGAATGTTAATACGTAATCTGTTTCTATTAAATTGTTTAATAAATAATTAGTTATGGTATATATTGGGTGGTGTTGATTTTGTTCTTGTTAGTAACAAGTTGTTACTCCATTGTTGGGCGTGTAGTCATATGAATTGTTCTCTAATTTTTGTTGATTTTGTGATCTTCTCCCGTTAGGAAAACATGGCTTAAAAACCATAGGGTACTGAACTACTGACTTATTAATTACAGTCTCACCATCCTTCATAGTTCCTAGATTGTAAATGAACTTGGTTTTATGAGAACAATTCTGGTTCAGCTTGTGCAAAAGTTAATTCCACATCAGTTCATTTATTAAATGAGTGAGCTTGAGTATAACATTAAGCTTGTGAAAAATCAAGAATGTATTTTTTACATGAGCTGAATTTTGAAGGCTTGGTAATTAAAGCATATCTATATTTTTTATACTGGAATTAAAATTATGCTTACATTTGCAACTTTGAATTTGAAGCATGCTCACATTTATACTCTTGCTAACTCAAGGTGACAAGGAAAATGGTGAGAACTCTTGAAGAAAATGTGCAAGAGCAAGTCGAAAGTGCTAGAGAGGAAATTGGAACTGAAACTACAAATGATGAGGATCAAAACAATGATGAGCAAAATGAAGAAGTAACACGGCCTAGAAAAAAAAAGGAGGGACTCATCTGATGTCTGGTCGCATTTTACAAGAATGCCAATAAGAGAGACAGGAGGCAAACCCAAGGCAAAGTGCAACTATTGTCCTAAAAATTATGCTAGCCATCCTTCCAATGATGGGACTGCATCATTATGGCGATATTACCTTAAGTGCAAAGGCAATCCAAACAGGGATACCGAGGGACAAAGTTTATTGGCAGCTTCTTTCAATAAAACGTTGACACATCATTTGTTTAGTCAAGAGAGGGGTAGAAAGGCGGTTGCTAAATATCTTATTAAAGATGAGATGCCTTTCTGAACTGTGGAAAAGGAGGGTTTTTCGGACCTATTGCAAGAGTTTCAGCCTAAGTTTCAACTGCCATCACGTTAGACAGCTGCCAGGGATTGCTACAACATTTATTTAGAAGAAGCAGAGATCTTGAAGATATATTTCAAGCGTTCCAAAGTCCGCGTATCTCTCACTACTGATTGCTGGACATCATTACAGAACTCAAACTACATGTGCCTGACTGCTCACTGGATTGACGATGATTGGGTGTTGCAGAAACGCATTCTAAATTTTTGTGAGATTGAAGATCATAAAGGGAAAACAATTTATAAGACACTTGAGGATTGTTTATTCCAATGGGGCATTGCCAAAGTGTTTACAATCACAGTTGACAACGCTTCTGCAAATGATTCAGCATTTGCAATTTTGAGGAAACGTAAACTGAATCTAGTATGTGATGGAGAGTTTCTGCAAATGAGATATGTAGCTCACATATTAAATCTGATTGTTTCTGAAGGTCTTAAGGATATTAACAAGTCCATGGAGCTCATTCTTCGTGCAGTCAAGTTTGTGAAATCTTCCCCCTCCAGGAAACGTAAATTCATTATGCTTGCTGAAAAGGAACGAGTTGAATCAAAAAGCCTACTTTGCTTGGATTGCCCTACTAGGTACTTTTAATAACTGTTTTGCCTTATTTTGAATGAGTTGTTATTTAATATGATGAATATTAATTGTTATGGTTTTTGTGATGTTATTAGGTGGAATTCAACATACCTTATGCTTGAAAGCGCTGTAAAGTTCAGCAAAGTTTTCACTAGGATGGGAGAAGAAGATGAAGATTATAGGGATTATTTTAAAAAGAGGGTTAGAATATATTCAAGTCGAGATGATTACGCCTTGCTTGATCTTGAATATGATGATGATCATGCTTATGAATATACCATCTTCCCCCCTGGTGCATATGATTGGGGTGTTGCCACTGAGTTCCTTGGCTTCTTGCAATTGTTTTACACAATGACGTTGAAGTTTTCTGGATCAAATTATGTGATGACAAATACTTGTTTTCAACACATAGTTGCGATCGAGACAAACCTGAGGTCAAGTGCAAGTAATTCCCACTTTCTTTTAAATGAAATGGCGAGTAGAATGCTCACAAAGTTTGATAAGTATTGGGGTAAAGCTGAGAAGATGAATCCCTTATTGATTGTGGCTACAATTCTAGACCCCAGATATAAATTGACAAATGTCAAAGTTGCATTTGAAAAGCTTTTTCCTGATTCTACAATGCTTGAAGCTATGTTGAAGAAGACGACGAGTGTCTTACATCGTCTATATGATCATTATTCAGCAATTGTACAACCTGATGGATCTTCTACATCTCAAAGTATAATGGACCAAGAGGGTGGTGGAATTCCTGGGGACAATGTGCAAGAGGCAGCACTTGAAATGACTTTCAAGGATCCTACAATAGAAGAATTCTTAATCAAGGCAGATCAGCAGTGTAATTGAGAAAATTTCAGAATTGGATGAATACCTGCAATCTGAATTAAGTGGTTTTCGTGATCCCAAATTTGAAGTTTTATCATGGTGGAAAGGGAATGCTTCTAAATATCCAATATTAAGTCTATTGGCACGTGATTTGTTGGCTGCATCGGTCTCTACTGTTTCATCAGAATCAGCTTTTAGTACTGGGGGTCGAATACTAGATGCTTTTAGGAGCTCTCTTTCTGCAAAGATGGCTGAAGCACTTGTATTTGTCCAAAGTTGGCTATCCACAAAACATCCCCAGATCAATGACCTTGATGTTGATAATTTTGATGAGACTGCATCTATTGTTTCTAGTGCATTTACTTATTATTTCATTATCCATTCTACATAAATTGTATCATTTCATTACATATTATCTTTCTAAATGTTGTTGTAGAGCTAGATACAGCAGCATCTAAAGCAATTGCCTCTGCCTCTGCCTCTGCCTCAAATGCAGCTAGTGAGACTTAATCCGTTTAAGGTATTTTTTTATATGATCTGAAAGCTTTGCTGAAATTTGTTTGAGGTATTTTTTCATGAGAGCTTAAATCGGTTTTAAGGTATTTTTGGTCATTGCGGGTTGCAACAAGTCATGAACTCAGGATTGCTAGCATTTATCATTGCATTGCAAGTCAGGATTGCTAGCTGGATGTTGGAGAATGGACTTTTGTAATAATAATTTTAGTTTATTTAGACACTTTCTTGTGTGGATGAGTGGATGTTCAATGCAAAGACGGAGTGATAATGCATGTTGCATAGTGCATGCAAAGACTAAATCTGATGGACTTTCAGCTTTATTTTTAAAAGTTTATATGGTATGGCATGTTTGTGTATGGGCTACGCACTATGTGATATTGGTTGATTTGTCTGATAAGCATGCTTCTAATTTAGAGGTTTTTTTTTTTCAATGGTTATGTACTTATGTTGACAGAATGTTGTGCTTTTAGCTCAAATCCAAATGATGGCAAATTGGTGGCAATAATATTAAGTAAGCAGATTTAGTCTTGAGGGCAAAATTATATGTTTCTCTTAAATTAACAATTAAATTTGATTTTTTTAGTCTTGAGGGCTCTATATGTGTAAGTGTAATAACTCTCATATATTGCTCTATGGAATGCGTTTCCACTGCACCTGCAGTATATCAAATTGGTGGCCATAAAATAGAATAATATATACACATGGGGCCCAGTTGTAACAATGTGATGGTAGAAAAAAAAACTGAGTTTCCTTGGCTGGGCTACGCAGGTCTGGCCAAAGAAAAAAGAGAAGCTGTTTTTTTTTAAATAGACGGGCTAAACAAGCAAATGGGCCCCCGCCCGTTTAGCCCTGCTATTTTCTGGCCCGTTTATATTCACACGGTTACGTGCTTACCCATACCTGTGTATTATTAACGGGTGGGTAACAGGTGCCCCCACGGGCCACCCGTACCCGCCCGTTACTCTCCCCTAATTGGGCCATTCAATTCATTTACAGATGTTGATGGCTCTACCAAATTGAGGATCCAACTTTGTTTTATGCCAACATAAAATTTGGTTCCAATTATATTTTTGTTAAAAGCCAACTTGATAAAAAATTCAAAACGTCGTGTAATAAGGAAAAATAATTTATTTTCTAAAAAGCATTCTATAAAAAATTAACTCTGCTCATGAAAGCATGTGTGTATATATTTACATATCATATGATCAGACAATATTTGTGAATAAGACAAGAATTAATTATAATTTAAGAAAAACATAAAGTAAATGAAGTAGTTTTTACTCATTCAAAATGAGGGACACACTGAAAAGCACAACACAAAACAACTAGCAATGTTTGATAGTGCAGCATCAAGACCTGTGAGGGTCAAGTTGTCCATATGGAAGTGATACAGAGAATTTCATGGCAGAGAGAGGTACAACAATTATATATATACTCACACATACAGACACATATATATGTATGTATATATAATTCAGAGCACATGTTGTGTCTGGGTCCATAAACATATATAGAATAAGCAAAAGCTACAGAGGCACTTTGAATTGGAAAGTAAAGTGCAGGAGTTACACTATTACAAACTGAAAGATGCTTCCTTTCTTTTAATTTCCCTCCAGTCCACCCACGCGCTCTCTCTTTTTCCTCAGTCAAACAAACATCAAAACACACACACACATACAGTGGCTGAGTTTGCAAATATGAGACATGTTTTCTTCAGAGGGAAGCAAGAAAGTATATTTAGACATCAACCTTAAAGTAAAGACACAAATCCCATGTGTGGCCCCCCACATTATCCACCATTAATAATCATATTTCTTTCTGCTTTATCAAAGGTAAGCTCTTCCCCTAGCCACGAAACCTTTTCATCTTTATGTCAATCTCTTTCTTGGCTGTATCCACTATCACACATGATCAAAACCTCATTCATCTGCAAATCATGAAAAGGAAGGGGATAAATAATACAATTACTCTAACAAAATCTTATCTTTATAATGGGTTTTCTTTTTCAACTATTATATTTTTTAATATATATTTCAGGGTACTATTTGTTAATCTAAGTTTTTAGTAATATCTGTTTATCTTTATAGAACGGTTTAAAGAACTATCAGAGTAATAATGATCATGATCACCTGTGTGGATTCTGGAGTTGGAAGCAAGATCAAGCCAAGAATCTGTGTTCTTCTGAGTCCACTGATCCCCAAAGAAGTGGTGAAGTGGTTTCTGGGTGGTTTCAGTACTATTAGTCTCTTTCTCAGTTTTGCTTGGTCTAGGTGATTTGAAGTCAGTGCCTAGAACAAAACAATGTTGCTCTTGTTCTTCTTGTCGATGCCTTGGATTACTGTCACTATCATTGAGGCTTTGAAACTGGTGAGAGTTTGAATAGGATTTATTGAAAGAGCTCATAGATAATTGGTGGTGGTATGAGTCAGCAGGGAAGTTTCTAGCTGACCCTGAAGCTTCTGGGAAAAATGCCCTTTCATCCACATGAATATTTCTGCTTGAAAGTATAATAAAATTCAAAATTATTAAAACCAAAAAGATAAAACGGTCACCATCTAATAACTAAAGAGAAAGAAAACAAAGTTGCCAACTTTCTTGTTTTGCACAAACCTATAGTCTTTCTCATCCTGAGAATAAGAACCAGAGTCCAAAAATAGCTGATGAGTAGTACTGTTGGTATGAGATGAGAAATCAGAATCAGGAGGCCTAGAAGAGGTTGATGAGTGGGTGTAAAAGTAGGGATTGAGAGAAGAATTCTGGTAAGAAGGATATTGAGATGATGACTCAGAAGAGAAAGGGAAAGAAGAAGAAGAGATTGAGGATGATGTGTTGTTGGTATTATTTGGGTTGCTGCTCATCATGGAAAGACCTCTATTAAAGCTATATGATGATGGGATTGCTTGTGAAGTGTTTGTGATAATGCTGCTTGTTGATGAAGGAACTTCCACAGGCTTTCTTGAACGGTTTCTTCCTCTGTGCATATGTTTTTCACAGTATTTTGAATCAGGATATGCTTCCTTTGAGCATCTCCATTTCTTCCCATCTGTTCTTCTGCATCTTCCAGGTTCTGGGTCAATTTTCCTCCCAAAACCCATTTCAAAACACCCCCATCCCACTGCACAGAAATAGGCATACAAAAAGAGTGACATATAATCAATAGAACTAACCACATATATAAGTTTTGAAACAACAAAAGAAATGTGTGTGTGTGTATATATATATAAATAGACACACATAAACATGCTTGCTTACCACCAGGATGGTGAGTGAAAAGCCTTGAAGATATTGAAGAGTCGAGGCTTCTTTTGATGGAGAATATGAGATCAGGAGGGATAGGTGTGCCTGAGACCATGTATTTGAAAACAAGAGCTTGCTGTTCAAGTTCTTGCCACTGAGAAGCTGTGAAAGGAGGCCTATTTCTTGCAGGAGCAGTAGTATTCATCATTCTTTTTTTGATGATGATGATGATGATTCAGACAAAAGAGAAGAATATTATTATAAGAGCAAGACCTCTCAAAAACAGACTTCAAAGTTCAAACAAAAGACAGGGGAAAAAGAAAGAGGATTGGTTCTATATGTTGGGGCTGATTGATAGTTTTTTTTTTTTTTCCTTCTTTTTTTCTGCAGAATCTTCTTCTGAGCATGGATGATAGATAGATAGAGAGGTGAGACTAGAGAGATAGGCGGATAAATATATAATAGATGCTAATGGCTCTGATGAAATATACTTGTTCTGCTTCTCACTGCCACCTCCTCTCTACATATTTTCTCTTATGTGCTGTGAATAATGAGTGAGTGACTCTGTTTATTATTATGACTGGCACCGCCTGCAAGCTACTGCTTCTGTGTTTTTTTCTTCTTTCTTTTGCAGCTGCCTTTGTTGTCTCTGACATCTTTTGCAGAAATCTATAAACAAATGTTACAAAGAAGAAAATTAATAATAAGTACTATTCTAGTCTTTATTACAACATATATTCAATATTTTTACAGGTACAAATAGAAGAATATGTTGGAATTATTTATCATAGATATGTTTAATAAATTTTTTTTATTTTTACTCTTATTTCTTGATTATATATATTTTCTCTTTCCTCCTTATATTTACTAATATATAAAGATATAAATGAAAAACATATATTTATTACCTTTATTTTTATATCTTACCCTTTATATTTGTGAGAAAAAAAAAACTTTGGAACGGAGGAAGTAATAACAAATAAAGGAAATAAGAGTATTTAATTTCAAGTGCAGGTTAGTCCATGCACCTTAGGTTCTCTGCTTCTTCTGCTGCTACTGCTGTATTGACATCACAGTCATGGAAAATAGTGCCATCTGATATTATCATATTATTTTGGGCAACTTTAATTTATGGGAAAAATTTAGGACACGTCTGACAAAATATATTGTCCATTGAAATACTAAATTCTTGACCTTTAAGAAGAAGAAGAATAATAATAAGGGGTAATTAATTATAATACCATGAAATTGTTAATTATTAATTTATTATTATGATGAGATACAGTGGTCATAGGCATAGCAATCTCCTTTTGCAATCCGAGGGTATTGTGTGGTAAACTTTTTGAACAAGAGACAGTCTCGTACGTGTCATTTTAGATCTTTTTTGGCTTAGTGTGTGTGTCAAGATCTGGTTCGATGGATATTTTTGAAAGCCATAGGAGCTATAGCTGAAGCCAGCTTTATTATTGATTTATTATTTATTACTATTTTTTTTTTTCTGGGGGGTACGGATTTGATGCTTTTCCCTTTGTTGTTTGTTTAGCTTTACTTTTTCTTCTCACTTTCATCATCTATTGTAGATATTGGGTTACAGTCAATTTGGCCTCTTTAGGTACCCATCATCATAACTCTTTTCAAATGTTTGCCTATTTAATGATTACCATAACAGGAAGCTGGTGACACATCACACACTTCCACCTTTAAAGCCCCTTGATATAATTTTTTTTTTTAACTGAAGCCCCTTGATATAATTATTATATAATTAGTAGCTAAGGATACTCATTGAAGGATGATTAAGCAAATATTCTCTTCTTGGAAGTTTAAAACTCCCTCCCATATTGTGGTAACCATATTTCATGAAAACCATTGCATGCTCTTGATAATAATTTTTCAAGATGAAGAAGCAGGACAAGAAGCAAATGAACAAGTCTTTTTCTTTTGGAAAATAATAGACTTGGGATATGTTTAGAATAGATCAGCATTTGAAAAGTACGTGCAAGTCGACAAAACTCATGCCATATGATTAACTTTTCTGTGTTTGGTTGGGCTTTTTCCAGTAAAATAAATCCTATTTTTCAATGAAAATGACTTATTTTGGTGAATAATAAAAAGTGCATGTTTGACTGAACTTTTAGAAAATAAGGACTTATGACTTATAAGTTCAAATAAATATAAGTTCTTTTTTTCAACTTATGACTTATAAGTCACTTACGGAGGTGGACCCCACAATTCTAACTTATTTTACACATCCAATCACAATTAACCCAAACATAAATCACTTTTCCAAAAGTTCATCCAAACATACATCTCATTACACAATATGACTTATGACTTATAATTCACTTTTTTTACAGCTGATCCAAACATAAATCTCATTATACAATCTGACTTATTTTCAGTTTAACTTATATATAAATCACTTTTTCAGAAATCCATCCAAACACACCTTTTATATAAATCATGTTGAAAAGAATTAATATTAAAAAGGCAGCTTCTATACTACCAATCTAAATATACAATTAATTGGTTATAACAACTTGATCATAACCTAACAAAGTAGCCTATGAGTTTTTTTTTTTTTTTTTTATTGTGAGTTAGTAGTATTAATAATAGTATCTTAAATTGCGTGAATGAGTGAACAGGTGAGGAAGAGAGCCAGTGCAGGGAAAAGACTATTGGGTGGAGGGAGGGTTCGGAGTTGTTTGTTTGCAATTGAAAGCACTTGTCTTTCTCTCTGGAAACTTGTCAGGAAAGTGCACTCTGAGGTTAAAACTGTTCACACACTCTGTTGCTCTGCCCCATAACACATGCTCTCCCTCCCTCCTTTACTAATGTGCCACACCTACCTCACCCCCTTCTCATTCATTCTCATTTTTTTCCGCCTCCATTTGCACACAAACCCTTGAAAGTATTTATTATTGTTAAAAAATCGGATCAAAACCGGGAGGTTCAACCTGAAAACCGGTCTCGTGTACAAGTTGGTTTGATGAGGGAATTGGTTAAGGGGTCAACCCGGAACGAGATGATTTGACCGGAAAAAAAAAATCGGACGACAAGGTCAAAAATTGGGAAGGTTAAATCCGTTCGATTTTTTTTATATATATAAGGAAAGATTTGTCATTTTTTATTTTGTTATGATTCCACTAATTATTAACTTTCACTCCACTTAATTTTATAAACCACATGTAGGAAACTATAATATAATTATGTTGATTATTCTAAATGCTATTTTAATTACATATGTTTAATATTTAATTGTTGTTGCTCTTGGTATTTGTATATTGGTATGTGGATTGTAGAAGAATATTTATTTTCATGTGTAATCATTTTCTTTTATTCCCTCTCTAAATTAGAAACATTAAAATATACATGTTTAATGAATTGTACATACCTATCTATATTTATATTTTGATATTAATAATGATTAATGTTATTATATTTTGTTATTATTAATAAAATTATATTATTATAATATGTCCAGTTTGACCCCGAGTTAACCCGAATCCGACCGTTGACCATTGAATCAGTGACTTAAATTATTCTATGTTCGATCCGATTTTTTAAACCTTGGTATTTATCATGTAGCATTCAGTATCTTAAATTGACTTCCATGTTAAGCACCATAAACCTTTTATTCTGTAGTGTCCACTGTCATATAGCAATGAGTATCCTAAACAAAAATTATTAACTATTAGTACTATGGTCTTAAGCACACCAAAAAAAATTAGTTCAGGAGACAAAAAAAAAAACTAAAAAATATTTGAGAATTGAGAATACTTATATATGCTACCTACCTTACCCTGTTATTTTTCTTTGTGCACATATCTTTCTCATTACTATTACTGTATACCAGTCCCACTGATCACTTTCCCTCTGAAGAGGCATTTGCTGCCTCACTGACTCTCTGCAGCTTCACAGCAGCAGCTCTATGCCTCATCACCTGGGGATTTTTGTGTGTGTGTGTGTGGGTTTTGACTGGTTTCTGACTAGTCTATATGCACTTCCTGACTTGTATGATTTGATTAACTTAACTCATCATCAACCGGGTTTCATCAAAAACTATACTAGCCTATACTGGGTTTTTTTCTGTTCTGATGCCTGCAAATTCGAAGGACATTTGTCACTGAATGTATATTTCACCAACTGGGGTTTTCTCTTTTTATTGGACTCACATAAGGAAAATTTTTGTGCCCATGTGTGGCGGCCTATATTCATGCAATCATCAAAGTTTAATCTCTTTGATAATTTGATTCATACATATGGAGTATGTATATCATAGGCAGACAAGGATTGGTCTTCTGTAGTCTATGCCTTTATGGCTTTATATTTTTAAACAAAACTTGCTACGAATAAGGTTTGATGACAATCGGATTTGTCTGTACTGTGATGTTGTGGTTAATGGGTTACTGTGCTTGTTAATTCTAATAGTTTTATAAAGATTTTGTCTAAGTTAATGTTTAATCTCTATACTTTTAATTATTTTTGGTTTTTTCCTTGTATTTTGAACTCCAACTAAGTTCTTATAAAATTATACCGATCAAAACCAACGATTAAAAAGTACATGGATTATAACCAAAATTCGATTAAATTGAGAGGACCAACAATGATATAAAACCGACTAAATTTCTAAATAAAAATTTAAACGGAATATGAAGAGAATAATGGACATGAAAATACCAAGAGTGCAAATCTGCGATATTTTGGGAGGTTGATATGTGTCATAAAGACAATGATCTGTTTTTTTTTTTTGGATAAAAGACAATGATCTGTTTAGGTAAGTGATTGCTATCACACCTATATATTATTAGACTTAATCAATGAGTGAGTCAGTAATGAATATTTTCAATATGGTGGGTACTGGCTCTAAATCTAGTAAGGCAAACTCATTTAAGAGTATAGAACAAAAATGACATGGTAGACACTAATCCAAAATATGTAAGAGAAATTATTTTTGAAGATCAATAAGACAATAATAGAGGCAAATTCCATGAATAGTTGAATACACAGTAATGGCACATGCCTGGGCTTACTTCGTTCATGACATAAAATACTTAATATTTATGCACTTTTACATTTTAAATAAATTGTACAAAAGAATATGATTGTGTCCAAACTTCACTTACAATTTTTACTTGTATCTTTGAAAAAAAAAAACAGTTTACGTGTATAATCTTTCCTTAAAGTATTTACGAAGACAGAGTATAAAACTAGAATCTGTATTTTGCAAATATGAACCTATCAAGCTAAATCCTCTACAAACAGAAAATTTACATGCTTTATGTTCATCCACCATTGCCTTATCTTGCAGTTTAAAATTTTATACTTGGACTTTCTTTATGTAACAACGTATAAGTGAGTTGGATTCAATAGCTAACTCGTTATAGTTAGAGCATGTCTGCATACTCTAAAAACGTGCACAAAGATACTGACTGTGCTTGAACATCCACAAGGTCCAGACACTAACAGTAAGAGTTGAACTCATAATCTTGTGAATTATGAGTTGACTCTATATTAACTAGACGAACCTTTTTTATATTCTAAACTTATTTTGTTAATACAAACTAGAATTAATTACATGTCACAGAGACATTACAACAAAGCAAAATTAGAATTGAAACTAGCTTTCATAAATCTCCACCTCTCAAATAGAAGGATGGGTTGATCAAACAGACAAATTTCTATCCAACCTATGCAAGTATTTTGCTAATTGGTAAGCTTTAATTATGTTTTGCCTATAAATGAACTTGATTTTATTATCTGTTTTGTAATTTATGCTTTACTTTGGCTCAAAAAACACCAAGCCATCACGGGAGGAAAGCAAGCTATCAAAAAAAAAAGGAGACTTTCTCTACCTATGTTGTTCAACTATTGAGGATCGATTCGTTTGTTTGCTTCTCAAGACTTGAAGGTGGCTCTTTGCATTTTTGAGTAAGCCTATACTGACCTAATGGCTTGATCTATAGGGTACCCATATAGGATGAACCCTAAACCTGAGAAGCCTTGGCTGACTCAAGAAAGTTTGTTCAATTTCCTTTGAGGAATAAAGTTTTGAATGATCAACTAGCTAGGGTTTGATTCCTTTATGAAACATCTTGGACAAACTTCAAATATACTCAACCTATGTAAAAGTAATCCAGATTTTGTGCATCTATTGCTTGGTGTCATCATGTAGACTTTATTTAGACTGACAAAATTTGATTTGAAAGACACTTCATATTGCTACATTTATTATTATTTGATTTTGCATCCTTCTTTTCAAAGAAAAAAAATAATGATCCAAGGCATCCGAATCAGATCAGTCCAAAGAAGATGTACCATATGTGCACCAAATTTATTCTCACATGTAAAGGTACTCGGGAAGAGGATTTAACATTGGACAAAGGCAAGGACCATTATACTAAATGAAAAAAGAGGGTTAAGTTGCATTCAATCCTAAAGTATTTTACTAGTAGGACTTATAATTCTAATTTTTGGTGTAATTTTGCCTTTGAAGAATTTTTTTTAATAGTAATAACCAATCTAAACATCGGATATTGAGTTTTACTAGAAAAATAATGTAGGATGACGAACGCATTAAAGTAAGTGTATTGAGTGTTACTAAAAAAATACTTTAGGATATTAAATACAAATTCTCCAAAAAAGAGATGAAAAAGAGAGAATTTTGTTCATATAGCGAAGGAATATTGATGATGTGGCATGGAATATTATAGTAAAAGAAAAGAAAAATGAAAAAGAGCATGTAGTAATAGAGGAATATTTATTGATGATGATGAGCATATTTTTATTACTGTATTCCTGTTTTTGCAAGAACATCTGTACTTTTGTCGACTATATTGGGGTTTTCACCGAAAAATACAACCCCAACTTGTATTTTCCTCTTTCTTTATTTTTTCACTTCGAAAAAGAAGACTCAAGAAACAACATGGTGGTACGTACGCACATTTGAAACTGTTTGAAACAGTGAAACTGCAGAATATGGAGGACAACAGCTAAAAATGGGAGCACAATGCAGAACAATCATTCATTTTACATCAGAATCATTTTGACCAGTTATTGTCCTGCAAATTATTAAATTCTAAACACAAAGGCTTCACTACTTCATTTGCTCATATGTGAAACATGTACAATTCTTATAATAAATAGTTTACGAAAATGCTTCAGGCCTTCTTAACATCTAGTCACCAGGGAACACTGCACAAATTATTAAAAGATATTTCATCTCCTGTTCTAAATACGAGTTAGTCCGGGGTAATTTTCGGTCATAAATATATGACCCAAACTCACTTTGTCCCTCAAAGTTATAACATTTTTTTTCAATTTATCCACATTGATTGCATTTATTAATCAGGTTCCTAATAAGGATAGTTTCTATAGTGCAAATGACTTGAATGGTATATTAAAAAAACCAATAAATGTCTTTTATAAATAACTAATCTAACTAATTTTCTTAATATCTGCTAATTAATTATTTAGCTCCTATAGTTAAGACCAGATGGAGTTGAAATACATGAAAACAAAGGATAGGGGGCATCTATTAGCAGTTTAAACAACATTATAATCCTGTAACCTAGAAAACAACTCAACCTTCAAATTCAAGCCATTTTAACACCACAAGAAGGAAAAAGTGGGTGATATTGATCTGCACTGTTAAATATATATAAGCCAATTTTCAATTATATTTCCTTTATACGTATCCTTTAGTAATGAAGTCTCTGGTTAGTCTGAGTGGGATGTCACTGCAATATATCTTAGCAGGATAAGCTTTGTTCTTATCCACACATTTGCTTGGTTCCCTTTTGAGAGCACTTCAAGGCATTTAGCTGTCAAAATGTCTGTTTATGTTCTTCTTCCTCTTCCCATGTGACACTGGACCACTTCCCAAATGACTCTCCAGTTTCAGCCATCTGGCTGATATTACCACTTCGAAAAAAATATCTTTTTCTGCAAAAAAAATTAACTTGGGAAAAAGGTTTCCTTTGCTGGCAAGATGTTGATAACTTATTGATTGAAAGAACACTTTCATTTCTTGGGCATGGCCTTCACAAGGCGTAGATATAATTAATTAACATCTCTAATCAGTAATCTACACAGACCAAAATTTATAATCTGATTAGGATTTCCTGTCTTGAGGACCATAGTCCTAATCATTATTCATTACTTCGTTTCCTACACATTAAAAGGTCTTAATAAAGATTTTTAGGTATATCCAAGTCTATAACAATGATATTAAGCAGATCTACTTTTGACATGCTTTTACATATCTGTTCATGTCAGTATGATCAACCAACGATGTTTTCAAAAGGTAAGTAGGCCAAGCCAATTATAAAGAGACGTGCAACTGTATTAGAAGTAAACAAAACGAAAATGTGTGTTGCATGTTTATAGGTCTTTCATATGCTAAACTTACAAACACAAGTTTGAAAGGGAGATTCCAAATCCTGAAACTTATAAATCACCCTACACTTGTAAAGCTTCCCGATGTGAAACTCATAACTAGACCCCAAAAGTTAACCCTTCGAGTTGGAGAGGCCTTTACTTCAAGGTAACTTTACCAATGTTAGATTCATAACATTAAGTTAACCCAATTATCTTAATATTCTTTTTTATGTTGCATGGGGGGACCCTATCAGCATTTAATGCCATAATAATTTGTTGGGGAAGGGAACTTTTTTCCACCTTGTCATTTGGAATCATATCCTGCATGGCCATATCTTTCTACTCCAACTTGCAAGATCTAAGTTCTTATATATACCCATTATACCTTCCCACATTCCCTTCATACCAAGAACTATTCACACACAAAAACACAAAACACATACAATACTCTCATCAAGATGCTTCAAATACTCTTCCTCTTCTCTCTTCTCCTCCTATCATCATCATCCACCTCCAATGCTGCAGATTTCTGCGTTGCAGACCTCATGGCTGCAGCAGGCCCGGCCGGCTTCCCCTGCAAGGCGGTTGCTAATGTGACAGCAGATGATTTTGTGTACACTGGCTTAGCCAAAGCTGGAAACACCACAAACATCATAAGTGCAGCAGTAAGCCCAGCCTTTGTGGGCCAATTCCCAGGTGTAAATGGGCTTGGAATTTCTGTAGCCAGGCTAGACTTAGCCCCTGGTGGTGTCATCCCAATTCACACACACCCTGCTGCTTCTGAGCTTCTAGTTGTTGTCCATGGTCACATCCTTGCTGGTTTTATCTCCTCATTTGATAACAAAGTTTATATCAAGAAGGTTAACAAGGGAGAGATCATGGTTTTCCCACAAGGACTGCTTCATTTTCAGATTAATGCTGGTAAAAATGGGGCTACTGCTTTTGTTTCCTTCAGCAGCCCTGACCCTGGCCTTCAAATCCTTGACTTTGCCTTGTTTGCTAATGATTTGCCTTCTAAGTTGGTGGAAACTGTCACTTTCCTTGATGATGCTCAAGTTAAGAAGCTCAAGGGTGTTCTTGGAGGCACTGGCTAGGCGTTAATTAGGCACTTAGTCTTTTTTTTTTTTTTTACTGATCATCTGCCAATTGTATGTTTCACCAGATTTTATTTCTTGTTGATTTTTTGTTCATTCCTTTTTCTTTTTTCCCCCCAATGTACTTCTGTTTAATTTCTTCCATTCTTATTTTGTACGTGGTTCATGTCAATCCCATTGTCACTCAATCTTTGAGATTAATGCTAATAATAAATTTGTGTCTGTTTCATCATACCTTTCAATACACGGCTTGAGGCCTTGAGGAACTATATCCAATATTAATGTCTCCAATATATATATGAAATGTTGATATAATCAATACTTTTTCATTGAATTTATTGTTCAGATTAGTGTTGGTGATAAAAAGTTGTGGGGTTTGTTTGTTTTTTTATGATCTTTCAATGTATGGTTTTGGAGGACCTTATCTAATATAAACTTATCTCATATGGCTGATAGTTATATTTGTGCATGTCAACGTTAAGCTGAGCTGCAATTTCTCTTTTTTAAAAAGTTGGAATTTGTCTCTTTTCTGGTGTTGCGTCATTTTGAATAGTCTCATCACTCAAAAAGAACATGGTAGTCCCCACTAATGATTTCATGGAAAAATTTCATCTACTAATAGATCAAAATTAATAAAATAAAATTAGCATATAGATTGAAAACTACATTATTCTTTGAAGTTACAACAAAATCTTCGCGATATTACAATTTACAAGCATGCGTTTTCATTGAAGAGTAATAATCAGGGATAAGGGTCAAATTTACCCCGGAAACCTTCACTGAGGATTAGTAGGTGCCCTGAAGTTTTTTTGTGATCAATTTTACCCTAAAAATTTACAAAAAGTATCAATAGTACCCCTCGGTTACCCCAGGTTAAGTTTAACAATTAAGTCAGCCAAACCACCCTATGTTACGTCACTTCATCATCCACGTCATCCACATTATACCATCTCATCATCTCTCCCTCCCTTCTCATTTCAATCTGGAAAAAAAAAAATCTTTCCTTCCCTCGTCCTTTCACTGTAAGCCTGGAAGGGGAGGGAAATAAAGCCACACTGACGCCGCGTCGTGGTGGTGGTGGACAGTAATTACGATGATCTCTTCTTCACTGTGATTGCATCTCTTGAGACTAATGTGTGTTTGTTATTGGTTATGGTGGAATGTGGGGTGACATGGATGCCGCCGTTCTTGAAGAAATTCTTTTAGGTGGTGTACAGGAAGACGGTAGAGGAGAAAGGACGAGGGAAGAATTTTTTTTTTTCTTTCCCCCTTCAGATTGAATGAAAAGAGAGAAAGGGAGAGAGGATTGGTGGCATAACGTGCATAATGTATGTAGATGATGAGTTAGCGTTGGTTTGACTAATTAATAGTCAAACATAACCTTGGGTGACACACGAGAACATTGATACCTTTTATATATTTTTTATATATTTTTAGGGAAAAATTGATATATAAAAAAAAAAAAAAAAAAACTTTATGGAAACCTGTTGATCCTCAGTGAAGACTTTTTGGACAATTTTAACCATTATCCCTAATAATTATCATCTCTAAATAATGTTTTCACTATTTTCTTCATCCATTGCAAAATCAAGCTCTATCTTGTTTCGACAATGCAAACAAAAATTAAATATATAGAAATCAAAATGTAATCCCCATTCCCCAAGGCAACAAAACTATATTATTGACAGATGAAAAGGCAGGGAGATTAGGAAATTTAAGATGGAGCTAATCCTTATTCATGTGTAATAAAATGACATCATTTATTAATGTGTATAATCTCACCCTCTCATCAACGACAAAAATCCAAATGTATGGGCAAATTGACTAACTGACTGGCTCATCTGTTAAATGTTTGGGTTAATAATAATTTTTTGTCTTTATTAAAGAATGATTAATTTTTTATTTTGTTACATGTAATTTCAGATAGTAGATTTTAGTCCCTATAATTTTATAAAGACTTATCCTTACTTTAATGATTTAATTAGAGCCGTTGAGTATAGGGACAAAAAATAAATTATTTGAAAAAAAAAAAAGAGCTGAATGATTTTCTAAAGTTGACACCCGGGGAGACATTTCTCATGTTCCATATTGCCTAAAATAAATTGATATATGGATTTTGACACCAGATAGACACATTTTATATATGTTCTCCATCTTGCCTAAAATAAATTGTTATATGGATTTTGACAGCCGGAGAGACACTTCTCATATTCTCTATAAGATAATCTTCTTTTCCTTTTTCTCATTTTCTTCTATCTTATCTCCACTATTAGATCAAGAAATGGATGGTTCATATTTGATATTTCATAAAATTCTTCTACATCTTGCCTAAAATTAATTGATATGTAGATTTTGAGACCCGTCCATAATAATAATACTCTCTGGGGTCCAAAATATATTATCTATTCGGGGAGGTGAGTTTGGTCCTAATTATAAGACATTTTTTTAATTTCTTTTAACTTTTTCTCCAATACCCCCATTGATGCCCTCAATAGTAAACAAACAGGAGAGGGAGAATGGAATAAATGTAGATGTTTAGGGTGTTTTGATGATATTTTGTGATTTTAACTAATTTAACCAACATATTTAACCTAATCAAATTAGGTAGATATGTCTTATATTTAAGACCAGATGGAGCAATTATCAGATCCATAGTTTGAGTAAGACTCAGAAAATCACTCAGATCCTTACTTCTAGTTTGAGTGACTTTAAGAGAAAAGTTGAGCTCTAACATAATTTAAGATATTAGATATTGGATGTACATAATAAATTCATGATGTTAGATACACCTAATTTTTTTTTTCCAGATGCTGGATAAATTTAGAAAAAAATACTTGAAGAGCTGCTCAATTAACCTTAACTCTATCATATTTTGTTTCACTTTTATACAAGCTTTCCAAATCCACATTATATGAAGATGCTGTATAATTTTATCCCCCCTCCCCAAAAAAAAAAAAAATTGGATAGGATTTCCTGTCATCACTATGTGGGTCATTGGTGATAACTCCTAGAAATTCATGATTATTTGAGTATATTTGTCTTGAGTTTTTGTCTATTATTTATACATTTTGGATACTCAAGAGGGAAAAATGCTCATTTGATTTTCGGTTGCACATTATTGTATATTTATGTAGATTTTGATTGTTTTTATAGTTAATTTCTCATGTTGTTCTATGTAATTTTTGTAGGAATAATTTGATGCAATAAACAAGAGATTTCAGCCCTCCACCAAGCTCCCAATTGAACAAAAATAAGAAGAAGCTAGAGCAGCCCAAGGAATAAAGAGTGCAGAGTAAGAGACCAGAGAAGCAGGGACTTCGCCGCGGCGAAAGTCACGGCGAACTAAATAAGCTTCTGCCCATTTTTTGGAGAGCTCGCCGTCAGCTCGCCGCGGCGAAAGCCACGGCGAGCAACACTTGATTCTGGTATTTTTGGACTTCACCGTGGGCTCGCCGCGGCGAAACCCACGGCGAACTGCGTGTTTTCTGCGCGTTTTGGACAGAACAGGCGCGTTTAAATTGATATAAAAGCTAGGGCTTCGTTGTGAGCTCTCATTCTTCGACTTTTGGGACATTTTGGGAGTGTTTTGCTCTGCTAGGGCTTGGAGCTTCAAAGAGATTTGGGCTTCCTCTTTTGGTTTATCTTTTCCTTCTTCATTCTCTTCTCTTGTTCTGTTGTGTAATGTTGTATATATATGCTCCCTTGGAGTTGTAGAATATGAGTAGCTAAATACTTTGATTCTAGGATTATTTTGAACCCTTGTATGTATTGATTCTTGATTCCTCCTCTTAATTTGTGATTAATGATATCTATGTGCTTATTTTACCCCGTTCCTAATGCTTCTAAGTGCTTGATCACCATTTAGATGTTGGGTTCACTTGATTTATGACTCGAGAGAGCTATGTTGAGTGTAGAACTTGGGTTGAGTAGTGCAAGAACCGGAAGTTTGCATGACGAATGGATGGTTTTGTTGGCAAGATAGAGATATACTTGCTAGCCTTGCATAGTCACATTAGGGTTAGAGCTTGATAATTGGGTTTTATTAAATTGGAGCAAGAGATTGTGCAATTAATAAGACTAAACACTTGTTCTTGACTCGAGAGAGCATTACAAGTACTCTATGAACCCTAGATTAGCTGTGGTTTCGTTGAGAGCTTCTTTGAGGGGAGGTTAATTGAGTTTTGAGAAATACCATGGGGAGAGATAATCTTAGGACCCATTTTATCCTTGAAGTTGGAGAATCACTTGTTTATAGTTTTATTTTCATTTTATTTTCTTATTTAATTTTCAATCTCAACATTTGTGTCACTCAAATTGGGCGAGAGTGTAATAATCATTGTTTGACCGGGTTTTGGACAAATCCTCGTGGGAACGATACTTTACTTACTACTTTATTACTTGGCGCGACCCGTGCACTTGCGGCGCAGGGCGAACAATTGGCCCCCAAAAAAATAAACACAAATTTAAAATATAAGTATGTGGAGTCAACTATTTAATTTCTCAAAGAAATGAACATAAAAAACTGAAGTTATATCTTTTTTATAACGAATTATATATAATATTCAATATACCATGTATTAATTAAAATTTAAGTATTGTTAAACTCAAAATAAAATAGCTTCCATCTAGAAAATGTGAATACTCAACACTGTTTAAATTTGACACCCCAAAAAATTTCACTCATTAAATTGATCAACATTGAAGAAAAACATTTATATAAAAATACCTTGTTGCGATACATTTCCTCAATCGTCCGAGTTTTCCATATTACTATAATCCTCCACTCCAAAAGTAAACAAATATAGACCACCAGCCTAGTGCCTGCAATAATTTCCCAGTTTAATATTTCTGCGGAAAAAGTCACACTAATTAGAATTTTTCTTAATTTTTTTTAGCCAGCTCAAATTTTCTATTTAGCACCCCCTTAAATTTCCAGCTCCAATACAGATTCTAACATCCTTCAGTATTATAATTTTTGGCATGCAAGAAAAAAAAAATAGGGAAGTACAACTACAAGGTCAAATGGTTATAAACAATTTGCCACTGCAACAACCTCTCTAAAATCGTGTAAGAAAAAATCATCCCTAACCACCATATTTAGGCTGACCCCAAAAACATCTATATTTCCTTTGACATCAATTACAAGGCATTTAAAAATTAATTTTAAGGTAAAATATTTTAAAAATCACAATTAATACTTTGGGGAGTACAATTACAATTTTCTTTTTAAAAACTAAGATTAATACTAGATTAATGGAGCTTACTAACTTGATATTTAAAAAATTAAGAAATATATAATTTTAAAAGCACTTAAAATTATTTAGTTCTAAAGATCAAGTTTAAGTATTTAACCCTCACGATACTAGGAATAAATAATTTCTAAATTTGGCCTTTGGGAATAATTTTCCGTAAAATTATATAGCAACCTTCATTCCAGCATTTGAACTTGGAATATGACTTCAAAATATAAGACATTTTTATCTGCATACATATAAAAATACAGTTAGATAGTTGACATTTTAATTTTTTTAATCTTATTCTTCTTTAAATAAATAAGAAATCAACCTTACTAATAAAATGATTCAAGTAATTTTGATATATACTCTTATAAACATTAAAAGATACATTGATTATCCTTAAAAATCCGTATAATGTCTATGAGAACTTTCCATAAATAACTCAGTATTTGAACCTTATATTTGAAACGGAGGAAGTATATGTCATATCATTTGAAGAAAAAAAAAATAGAAAATGGACTTAATTTAATTCACCGCCAAACTCCTTTTTTCTTTCATAATCGCTTTCAAAAACGTGATTATATGATTATAAAATAAATTTTAGATTTTTAAGATCCAAAGATTCTTCATTGATTTGATCAAATACACATTATTCCCGCTGAACAAGTGAATTCGTAAGAAAAATTTAGACATTATTTTATTTATTCATTTATTAAAATTAGTGCTCTTAGCATATTGTTCATGTGACACTAGGGGGAAAATGAAGCTTCAACAAAATGAAATTAAATTACTGATTAGAATATATCCGTTTGGCAGAAGAAAAATTTACTGCTCAGAAACAAGATATCCTATTAATCTCACATGAAAAGGTCTTTCCATGAAAGCACTTGATTAAACATACTCTAACTAGTCCTTAATATATTACTTATTTGAAGTGTTAATTTTGATTTAAATATATGATATTTTTTTAATTTTTGTCATTTTTTCTTAAATAACTCTTAATGATGCTCACTCAATAATAATCAAATAACAGAGAATGAGAGAATCAAGGAAGATTATTCTGAGTGTTTTTAAAATAATGTCACATTAACTAATTTAACTATCATTCTTAATCTATTTGAATTAGACAAATATGCTTACATTTAAAACCACAATAGAGTGAATCATACTAGGTGCACATCATATGCAACTTCTCATATATTATTAGAGAAAAACGGAAGGAAAAATGAATAAGAAATCCAAAAAGGATCCATTGGTTTCAACAACAAAACAGAGCACTAAGGGTTGAAATAGAGAAGCCTGACCAGACAAAAACAAGAATTTTTCAATTGGTCAAATATTGTCTGCCGTCTCATGAGATTCAAAAATTTAAAATAAAATAAAAGTAAATCCCATCAAAACCCTCAACTTACATAGAAATCCCTCTATCAAATCCCTTTAAAGAATTAAGGTAGCCACCCAACACAAAGAAGAGACACAGTTTCCTACTAACCTATGTATACCTTAATTAAAACCTTAATAAAACATCACATCCTCCAAATGAACAGAACACAAACAATTAGAAAATGCCCTGCCTTGTCTCTTTCACGAAACATCTCTGCCTCTTGCTTCATTTTATATCCATTTTCCTCAAACCAAATTGAATAAACAAATCAGCTTATTGCCTTCCCATCTCTATCTTCTTCCTCTCGGGTCAATGATCCCACACACTAATACTATTCCCTTCAAACTCTTCAATCCTTCCTTCCTTCAATCTTTCCATTTCCTGAATAATCTTGCAGGAAAATTTCTTTCCATGGAACCAAACCCAACATCAGATCACATTCTGGATTGGTTTGAAGGTTCTGTTTCTTACTATCCATCTTTCTTGGATGATCCATACAACCCGGGTGGTATTCAAGATTATAACTTGTGGGGTCAGGGACAAGACATAGACCAAGAATACCATGTTGATGCTGGTCCTGGATCTCCCAATGCCGCCACAGGCACCACTGTGTCTGCCGCCATTAGTGATGGCAAAACACCCACTGAGACTTATATTTCCAATACCCCACCATCTTCTGACCTGTCAAAGAAAAGAAAACCTTCTGATGATTTATGTATCAAGCCATCTCAGAATCACAAGTCCAAGAAAAATAAGAGCCGTGCAGCCAATGAAGCTGACAATGGAGATGAAGTTGTAGAAGGGACAACGGTTAAGAAACCTGCAGGGAACAAGAAGGGATCTGCTAAGGCCAACGGGAATAACTGTAATAACGGTAACAACAAAGAAGGGAGGTGGGCAGAGCAGTTGCTGAACCCTTGTGCTCTAGCCTTGGCTACTGGGAATTTGACTCGTGTGCAGCACCTCTTGTATGTTCTCCATGAGCTCGCCTCACCATCTGGCGATGCCAACCACCGACTCGCTGCTCATGGTCTCCGAGCACTGACACAACATTTATCTCCTTCTACTTTCTTGTCATCCACCACTGCAACTTCACGGCCTGTTACATTTGCTTCTGCAGACCCAAGGTTTTTTCAAAGATCTCTGCTAAAGTTCTATGAGGTCAGCCCTTGGTTTGCCTTTCCTAATAACATAGCCAATTCTTCCATTATGCAAATTCTTGCTGAAGAATCCAATAGTTCTCAAACACTACACATCATTGACATTGGGGTCTCTCATGGTTTTCAATGGCCAACATTTTTAGAGGCCTTGACTCGCCGGCCTGGTGGACCGCCTCCACTGGTTCGCCTAACTGTGGTGACTGCACCTGTAGAGAATGACCAGAATATGGAGACCCCGTTTGCTATTGGCCCACCTGGTGACAACTTCTCTTCTAGACTCCTTGGGTTTGCCAAGTCTATGAACATCAATTTGCAGATACACAGGCTGGATAATCATCCATTACAGAATCTAAATGCCCAGATTCTTGATGTTTCACCAGATGAAATATTTATTGCATGTGCACAATTTAGGCTGCACCACCTAAATCATAACAACACTCCTGATGAGCGGAGTGAGTTTCTGAAGGTTCTGTGTAGCATGAAGCCGAAGGGCGTGATACTAAATGAGAACAACATGGACTGTTGCTGCAACAGTTGTGGGAATTTCGCCATTGGATTTGAGCGAAGAGTGGAGTACTTATGGAAGTTTTTGGATTCCATGAGCTCGGCATTCAAGGGCCGGGAGAGTGAGGAGAGGAGACTGATGGAAGGAGAGGCTGCAAAAGCATTGACAAACCAGCGTGAGATGAATGAAGGTAAAGAGAAATGGTGTGACAGAATGAGAGAAGCAGGGTTTGTTGGGGAGAAATTCGGTGAGGATGCCATTGATGGAGGTCGAGCTTTATTGAGGAAGTATGATAATAATTGGGAGATGAAGGTAGAAGAGAACCATACCAGTGTGGGGCTATGGTGGAAGGGGCAACCTGTTTCTTTCTGTACCTTGTGGAAGCTAAACAAGAATGATAAGGGCGAATCAGCTTCATCATTGACAAGTTGGCATTAGGAGAGCGAAGGTTGGCTTCAGCAGACAGCCCTTCTGTGTACATTCAGATATACTTATGCAAATTTCAGAGACCAATGGTGGCATAAGAATTTCAAGTTATCCTTATACTTCAAACCACTATCAGCACAAAAACACTATGACCTCCTAGTTCAAGTGTAACTCTAGATTATAGCATTTATAATATTTGTACGATAAAGAGAGATTGCACATTCTTACTTCTGTTACCATTGATTAAGCTGGAAGGTTTTCAGAGTAGATTGCACTGCTTCAGAGTTTAACACCTAATGTTTTCAGATGAAATATCTAGAAGGTAGGTCCAGATTTGAACAGATATTGCACAACAAAAATCCGGTCTACCATTTTCGTTTTAAGATCTGCATAACCATTAAACCAATTATTTTCAGAATGATACAAATATTGAACAGCAAATTCTGGCCCTGTTTTGAATTGAACTCTCAAACCTTGACCAACACTGTTCTCTCAAAATCGAATTACCAAACTAAAATCCTCCTTCATTAGGGGCTCTTCAAACATCGAACAGCCAACAGAAACTTGAGTCTCGTCAAATGAATCACTGTTTGGCTACATCACCGACTGCTGCTAAAATAAGTCTATTCTTTTTCTTTTTCTTCTTCTTTCTTTAAGTGGGCATTTACAACTTTCCAGTTTGATTCATGTGAGTACAAACTAGATATACCCAAAAGAGGGACCATTGAAAATTTAGCAATGGAAGAAAATATAATGCAGAAACCCTTCCAGGATTTCATTCTCTGGGGGGCGATAGAGTTCTCTATACAAAATATACAAGGTAAGCGATGCCATAACTATATTATTTATCAACACAGAATTTTCCCAGAAAGGAGGGCCAGCTCAAACCAATCTAATCAAAGTATATACAAAATCTTCACTTGAATTCATTGGACCAACAGACAAGGAATGATTCACAGCCATAACCTAGATCAACTAAAAGGAAAAGAAAATGAAACCCTTCTGTTGACCAAAACCAATATAGATGTGTTTCGGCAGGCATGCCAGACTCTATGCAGTTAACCATGTAGTAGATACTATCTACTCAAGATTCGAATATCCGAACTGAATTGCGAATTTCCTGCCGACAGACAGGACACTTGGGTGCCACTTCACGTTCAACTGATATGGCACACCCTTGGCAACACACAAGATGCCCACAGGGAATAAACACAGAACGCCTTCTCCTCATCAGGCATATAACACATAATTGTCCATCTGGAACATCTTCAATCTCATTGTCTAAAATCTCAACTTCAGCATCATCATAGTTGACTTGCCTTTCCTGCTGATACTGCCTCTGTTGCCTCCATTGTTTCCACTTGTTCCAGTTTCTGAAAACAACAGTACATCTTAATTGACTGGGCATTAACATCAACCGAACAAAGCTATCATAATTTTCAGTCAAATTACAATTCCAATTTAGCTGTGGGGGGGGAAGGCACCAGATGCCAGCTAGACAAGAGATCATCTCAACAAGTTAGTCAGAGCAAGCAAAGATTAATAAATCAAGCGCAATGGCTTACTTTTATCATCAATACTGTTCTGGAAGCGTTTCAAACCTATTCAAGTTTTACCCACAACTATAAAATAAGAGTAAAATATAACAGTAAAGCATAATAGCATACCTCATAAAAGCATAACCAAGAATCCCAACTGACAGTGAACTGAGGATGATACCGCTCCAAAAGAGTACCTTTGTTTTAAATGTAAGCTCCCCGATCATCTGATCTTTGTTCAATTCAGACCTGAAAAACACATGTCAATCACTTAATATTATTTTTCAATAAGTAGCATTGCCACAATGATGATTAACTTGCAACAATTTTTTGAGTTATGGCCCCTACAAATCCTGCTACGAACTAAGAAAGTAAGCAGCAATGCATAACAACATATTTGCCATTTTGACAAAACAATACATGCTAGGACAATTGAAATCATGAATTGACATCATCCCAATTCCAAATTACCTCACTTGGTATGATACACGATGCCCATAATCATTGGAAAAACTGATGTTTGCTTTTAACATTTATCCAGTAACAGCAAGAATTATTCAGAACAGGCGGCCATAACTCAACAATGAAACCTAACTATAAAAATAAAATATCAGTGCCAAATGTTGAAATGTTTCCGTTCAAGGTAAAAGATCTTACAGAAAATACGGCAACTCTTTGCATGACTTAATTTCAGCAATCCCATTTCTAAAATAGCATATGCCAACAGCATTGATATCCTTTCCCAAAGGAAGAATTTTCTCTTCATCCAGTAAACCAACCTACAGAAAGGGCATCACGAAATTTGTCATATTATATGCTAATAATGTGCATAATTGCATTTGCAAAAGAAAGTGAAAGCTCTAAAAAGGGTAATTCAAAGTGAGTACGACAAAATTACAGAAGTCGAACACAACTCAATTTAATGCTCACAAAAGAGGCATTTTAGAACGTTGACTCACTGGATATTCATGTCCAAAAAGTGCTTGCAAGAATGTGTAAGGAGTAGCATTTATGGGTTGCAATTTATGATAAACTGTAGTAAGAGGTAAGGGATGTCTTGAGCCTTCCAAGTTAACAACAGCATAATCAGCATGAGGACGCCGTCCAACATCCATGAGAACAAAGGGCACCTAACAAGAAACCATGATATCAGTGGCTATCAGATTCCAAAAACCAAAGGGATAATGGATGAAGAAATTTAAACCATAAAAGACAACAGAGTCCTTTCAGTTAGCCATAAAAATGCAAGACATATATTAGGGATAAGAACAAGAGTTTCTTGAGGACCATCATAAGCCCAAACATACAATGACCGACAATAACTATATCGGCACGTCCATTTAGCTATTCAGAGCCGTCAGTCAGTCTATTTGACAATAATAATACAACCTTATCTGAGGGTATTATTCATCCTCTTATCATTCAATCTGCCCGGTTAGATCCTCTTCTACAAGGTTGGTTGTTTGTACTAAATCACATTACAATGGAAAGCTGAGGCTAATTACCACAAATTGATTGTGGAATACAAGAGAAAACTAAATATCCGAATCATGAATATCTCCATCTGCCAATCAGAAACTCTAGTGTAGTTTACTATAGTTTCTTTTCTCCCAACTAGGATACTACGTTGTACAATTGATATATGGTTTCAAGCAACTCAAATAACCAGTCAACCACTGCATCCAAATGATTTGATACCGACTGAAGAATTAGTTAAATCAGATAGGAACCAAGGAACCCCAAAAGGCAACGGAGTTATGCTTTACCGTTCTTAAAGATGTCGACCCTTGCTGCCTCAAATTTCTGGCAAATAAGGCCCGAAGATCAGAAGTCCAACCAAAGAAGCCCTTCCATTCAGTATATATACACTTTATGACATGAAAAGGAAAACAGAAGAGGAGTTAATTCACCGCTGAATTGCATGAAAAGATTCACAGAAGTCAAGTTTATGTTCATAAAGAATATAGATGATGAGACAATATCATTCGTCAATGAAATCAGGACTGTTTATCCTTATTCATCCAAACAAGTAAGCAAAGAGGTGCAGTTACACAACATAAGAAACCAAACAAGGCACATAGTCTAAAAGAAGTTCATGTTAATCTATCACCTCATAGTCCCTAGAGTTAGGGTTGTAAACTCACCACCTCAAGTGAGGAATGATTGATCTAAACCCAAGTGGTTTAGATGGTTGTATGTACTTCCATTATCAATGATAAACATTCTTCATTCTTATTCTTCTTATTTTTCTCTAATCAATATTATTAACAAAGATTCTTTAGGGGGGAAAAAAAAAGTTTCTTCCAATAAACAATGGTAGAACAACATTATTACCGTCTGAGTTCTCTGAATAGCAACAGCACCATCACCAGACTCACGAGAAACCAAAACACTAGGCCTCAAGCTTTTCCATCCATTCTCAACAGCAGACTTGGCCTCAACAGTGCCACGAACAACAACAAGTTTATCACAAGAATCACCGTTATCATCGGAACTTTCCAGAAGCGACCGGAGGTCAGAAACGGAGACACTAGGTGCATCACGAAGCTTATCGAGGGCGGCAGAGTTAGAAGTAAGCTTGAGGACCGACCGTACGGCTGCATAGGCCAAAGCGAGACCTAAAACGGCGCCGTCGAAGGATAAAGCTAGCTGAGAGAAAAGGGAAACTAGGGCTTGTTCATGAGAGGACATCGTCGGAAATCGGCGTGAGCATCGTCCGATCGAGGGAAATTAGTGAATCCGACGGGTGATGTATCGCCGGCGAAGTAGGGTTCGCCGGAGATGGAGAAGATGAAGGTGGTGATAAACGTCGTCGTTTAGGAGTGGAAGTGATGTTGCGGTATTGCAGAGTGGAAGAAGGAAAAGTTCTAAAGATAAAGAAGAGTTATGCCGGTAATTATTATTTGCCAGCATTGCCGCCACCGTTGATTCTTGATAAATATATTATCTAATTGATTTTTTTATAAAAAATTAATAAAGTTAAATGCAAGGTTATTAAACCCGGATCGGGGTCTAAATCGGTTGAGGCAGTAGGTCAAGGGTTAGTGGGTCAATCATGAATCAACTCGGGAGCCAGACCGGTGATGAATAAAAATTTTGAAAATTATTTTAAAACCTCATTGTATCATGCAAATATTAAATTATCACAAACTTCTGCAAAATTTTTTTAAATATACATGTTCATGCATTAACTTTTTTGAAAAATTGCAGCCTTGAAAAAGAAAATACTTAGGAGGTACAACCAGCAAAAAAAAAAAAAAAAGTTAGAAGGCATAGGCCCAAGCCCAACCAAACCCTAATTAACACTATATGTATATACTCTCATCCTTGCTTTTTTTGTGCAGCCGCAGAATACACACCTAACACCACACGTATTTCAATTTTCAAGTGTCCTCTCCACGTGACTCTTTTTTTTTTAACCTCTTTCCATGGAAGGATAAAGGTAGCATAAGCTCTTAAGCCCGGCGAAGGTGAAAGCTCTCAGGCGGCCACTGCGAATGTTTTAAGTTGAAGCTGAAGCCTTCATCCTTGAGTGTCACCAAGGCCTACTCTTTTCCTTCATCTCTCGTTCACCTCTCTTCATCTATCCTCCTCTCTTCTTCATCTCTGATTTTTTTTTAATCGTGTGTCTGAAGCAACTGTCATTTCCAAATCTGAAAGGAAGGAGATTCAACCCGGGAGACTCGCAACTCGGCCGGGTCACCCGAGTCATTTCTGGGTCAGAGTGAGTCAACCGAGTTTCCACAGAGTTGCTCCTTACCCTGGTTAGATGACGAACCGAACCGGCCTTGCTCTCGGTCAGGTGAGTCACAGGCCGGACCGTCCGGTCCGGTCCGGGTGTTATAACCATGGTTAAATGACACACTAAATTATAAGATTTTTTTAAGGGTTAATACAACTTTTGGTCCCTGACATTTCACTCAATTTTGGTTTTGATCCCTCAACTTTCAGATCGGTGGTTTTGGCCCTTGAACTTTCGGTCAATTTTGGTTCTGGTTTTTTGAACTTTAACGTCGATGGTTTTAGTCCTTAAACTTTTGGTCAATTTTGGTTTTGGTCCTTGAACTCTCAGTTAATTTTGGTCATTGGTTCTTGAACTTAAAAAAAAGCTTAAAAAAATTAGGGACCAATGGTTATAAATAACACAAAGTTCAGGGCCAAAACCACAAATATAAAGTTCAGGGACTGATTGCACCATATTTTTATATACTTTTCATAGCTAAAATCATTATATTATTGCATGTTCTTGGGGTAATTGCACCTAATTCGGTTAATTTCTTACTTTTACACACTTTGTTGGAATTTGATCTAGTCGAGGGCAATTTGGGCATAATTAGCATGATCTATTGTTCAACCCATTTTTAAGAACATTTTGATGCTACCTTAGGTCCATTTTATGTGTAGATCATGGAAGGAATGTAACAATTACTTCCTAAATACACATCACCACTTAATTATATTACACACGCTAACTATGTTAGGAAAAGGAATTGGCTTAATAAAAGTAACTAACATAGTTAGAAAAGATTTTTTCATAATATTTATATATATTACAAATTTAACAGCCTAACCATGATAGGAAAAAGGCTTTAACTTACAAATAAAATCTATCATGGTTAGAAAAAGAAGTTGACTTAATCTAAAAAATATCCATGTTAGAAAAGAAATCTCTAAAATCATAGCTAACATGGATATTTAAAGTGACGAAGTTAAACCCACTTATCCATGTTAGATAAAACCCACCTAACATGGATATTAAAATACACCCAAGCATATCATAAGTAAAATCCTTTAAAAATCTGTTCGTAGTATACAATGATAGATAAGAAATACCCTATCATGGTAATTAAAATATCCATCATCAGGTTTACAAATATCTAATTTCTAACACGTAAACAAAACATCAATCTTTCCTGATCCTCGTAATGTCATTCCTAAATCTCATCACATCAAAGTATAACTAAAATCATAATGGTGGCAATAGTAATTCGAATAGAATAATTTGCCGGAAATTAATTGATCCAAACAGATTGACAACCGCTAGAATATTTCAAATAAAATATGATAACAAATTACATTTCAAATTCAAAACAAACAATAAAACTAAACCAAATCATGTGGAAGCAGTAAGAGATGCATAAGTTTTAAGTGGCAATACCATTCTATCCTAATGACCCAGAATTACTCACTATATCAGTGAGAAGTTCCCAGATCCTTCCCTTAACCGTCTATTCTGCTCCTATGACTTGCAAAAAGTAAGATAAACGGGGGTAGCCCCAAAACGTAACCACTAACTACTTCCCTACGTGCAGTGTGTGCTAGCAAGGTGTCAATGTGGGAAACTAAATAATACATATTCAGTTTGAAATATGAGCACATACCAGATAGTCATGTAATCATCAATACCCAAAAACATTTTTCACAACATGTTTATTGTCATTTATAAAAATGGTTTCCAAATACATTTTTCACAATCATCCATAATGTTCGCCCTGCGATACGTTAGGTTGTCCCCTACCACTAGGTGGACCAGAGTGGAACTCGATGGGGTTCTCAACCCGTACCCAGAACCACGGAGAAGTGGAACTCGATGGGGATTTCAACCCATACCCAGAACCACAACGGGGTAATGCTCGATGGGGGCTACCCATACCCAACACACCAAACATGTAGCACTCGATGGGGGCTACCCATACCCAATACCACAATGAGGGGGCAATGCTCGATAGGGGAAACCCATACCCAGCACACCAAACATGTAGCACTCGATGGGGGCTACCCATACCCAGTACCACAATGAGGGGGCAATGCTTGATGGGGGCAACCCATACCCAACACACCAAACATGTAGCACTCGATGGGGGCTACCCATACCCAGTACCACAATGAGCGGGCAATGCTCAATGAGGGCTACCCATACCCATCTCACCCATAGGTAGTACTCAATGGGGGCTACCCATACCCAGTACACCGATAATTAGTCCCTGTGGGCCAACAGGGTACATTATCACGTGATGGTAGCAGTAACCAATGCATCAATGCCACAGCACAATCACATACATATGCATCACAAGCAACAATATCAATTACATCAAAATCAGGCACATAGACTTTCCAATTTTCCCAAAACTCATACAATAAGATTTTCAAAATCATATATATACCATTTTCAAATTTGTGATGCAATACACGGATAATTATGCCAGTTTCACCATACTAATCCCACATGACATTTGATATCAAAATAACTAATTGGAATAATACAATAAATATACCACCACAATCCAGAATTCCATAATTGAAGGAGAATTTGAAATCTCTTACCAACAACGTACACACACATAGAACAAGTAGAAGCGACTACCTGATAGCTGGCACCAATCTCACAATAGTGCAACTCCCCCGTGCAGACTCAAGACAGTTCAAGCACTACATAGTGTAACGCCTAGAATTTTCCTATTATATTATAACATTTTAATTGAATTACAACCACTTTTCAATGTCAGAAGCCCAAAAATACGGAAAATTTAAAACCTTTTCTTTTAAAACATTCAACCAACATTTTTCAATTGGAATGGGCTTCTCGGACAAATTGGAACAATATAAAACTCTTTATTAAATAAAGTGGTTAATAAAACAATTAAAGGTACTCTAACCCTCTCAGGGTATCTTTTCTTAATTTATAGTATTTAGGAAATTTAAATTCCTTTTTTAAACTTATACCATTATATTTTCTATGCTTTCTACTATTAATTTAATAATTTAATTCTTACAACATATACAAATAATATTACTAAAATATTTAACCACCTTTTATTTTCTCAACTTTAATCCTAATTTCTTCTTCTACTCTTCCTTCCTAGCTAGCTTCTCACATTCTGCGTACTGAAAATGTTTGGGGAAAGAGTAAGATTGGAAATCCCAATAGCAGTTTCTTTCATTAACATATATGATCATACTAGCATTGTCATATATATATTTCATAAAACTGCTCAAATGATGATAGTCTTACTCCTATTAATCTGTGTGCGATCCGCACCTACCAACCATTAATAAATATACTTTCGTTAACTAGTGGAGGCTCTACCTGTAGGACTTCTCGTTATAACAATCCTGTTATAACTAAACTGGTTTGGCAAAGAGGTAGCGAACTACCTAAGCCTGGAGTACTCCAACTGAGGAATAACAACTTACCAACTAAATGCAACAGTTATTACAAAATAATACATGCAATTTAATTGTTACTGAAATAAACTGCTACCTGACTTCTGGAATTATTCGTCACTGTATTCCTTCACTTTTTCGTACTCTGGGGATTCAACCCCACTATCTTGTCCTATAAATATTTATAATGTAAAAATAATATATTAATTTCTAACTTAGGTATAATAATTAAATGTCTCTCACGTTCCTATGATATTATATTCTTCTACCCTTCCCCTTTTAATATATTTCTTAAATCAATATTTCTAACTTTAAGCATCAGACAATACAAGTATATACAAACACAAGCATCAATGTATCTTGAATTACTTTAAATCAAATTTACATCATATAATAACATATATAAAAACTTACTTTACCTAATTAAATTCAATAGATTTAAAATAAATTTCTAATTTCTAATTATCATATTTTTCTTTCACGTTAATGATAATTAATTACAACTTAACTTATTATAGTTAACCTGACCATTTAAGATCAGACGGTTACTTTTAATTATTCTATTTCAATTAATCTTTCTTATTCTCAATGTTTGACCAATAATTAATTCAAGAATAGTTCTCTTTAAGGAGCTTTACCTTTCTTTAATCCTTAGTACTTGTCTACATGTTATTTATCTCCTTTTATTTATAACCTTGATTATGAGAACTTCTTAGGTCACATAATTAATGAATTTAATCATTTTAAAATCTACAGGTTAATCTGAACAAATGCTAATGTTTTACCACCCAATTCATCAACCAACATTAATAATGAAAGACAACCATAAACACATGTATATGGGATCATGAAATCATGACTTAATAATTAAACATATGCTAACCTTCATTTAATAAAAAGTTAACACCCAATAACAAATCAAATTCTAATAAATCATAGGCAACAAATTCTATTTCTTTTACTACTTAAATCATCATCAGGTAACATTCTTATTCTAATAGAGACTAAAATTCAAGCATTCACACCAAAGCCAATTATAGAGAATGCCTAAAATGTCTCCTTTGCATTTCAAAATTATCTTGCTTTATTACTAACTTATTTAATGATACCTAGTTAAGCTTTAAATATTATATAACAACTCAATTAAACAATAAAACACACATAATCATCCAATACACTTGGAAGCTTTATGCATAACTAAAATAAATTCAGATTTTATCCAATACACTTGTCTTACTAATCTAATTACTACAATTAGCCCTTTTTCACTGTATATCCTAACAAGTATTTACTTTCGAGCATTCTTCAACAGACCATTATCAATTAATTAAACCTTAATTTATTGTTAATGATAACAATACTAGATGTCCAACTCTTCTATCGCTTCCTCAGGTCAACAAACAAAGTCTAAACTTTCTTCTTCAATCATTTCCACAATCTTTCTCATTTCTAATCATTTATTTCTCTACAACTTCCAAATTAATGCATGCAATGAAACATACTCCAATTCCTTTAAAACTTCGAAATGTAAATCGCATTTGTTAGAAAATCTCCTTTACTGCACCTACAAAATCATAGTTTCAAACACCAAATAAAACTTCTCACTTCACAATTCATAACTTCAAATATGAGTTGAAATTACTTACACATTAACCTATACTATTTAAATTCTCTAAATGCGACCAAGGTTCAATTACCTTCCAAAAATCCACTGTCCGACAATATCTAAATGAAACTTTCAACTCTTCTCTGAATAGTTTAAAACTAATTTCATACTTCACAAACTCTAACTCATGTTTACCATATTCAAGCCAAACCTTTAACCACCAATTTTAGTTCTTTGCAGTTTTAAACTTAACAAAATCACAATTGAAACATTAGCTAATTATAAACATAAACAGAGCAAGGAAATATTCATCTATTTACAACATCCTCAAAAAGCAAAGAAATCAGACATGGCAACAACCAAACCAATACACTCAGAATACAAGATAGTAATTCTAATTTAGTTCTAATACTATTAATTCTTCCTCCACTCTGGAACGCTAAACCAACAGAACAAATAAAACACAAAAGCAAGCTCCATTAACTAGAGAACCACAAGCAGAGGCAGCGAATCAAACAACCAAGAAAACAGAGGAAATTAAAACCGAACCATCAGAGGATCATTTCAGGTATTTTCGAAATTCCCATGCTTCCCATATACCAACAAACAGTATCTTACATAACCTCTAATTCAACATCAAAATTTCTTCCCTTCCCTGACAATGAACCCCTCGACAGAACAAGTAGGAAGAAGAATGAAAAATTGAACAACTTCACATACCACCAGCCAAATACAATCATCCTCAACTTCATCTTTTTTTTCCCATCAACAGAAATCAAATTAATGTAGAGGGGAGAAAAGAAATCCGAATCACAAGGAAATGGAAAATTAACAAGACAAGGAACACTCCAAAATTTAACACAAAACTCAACTCTTAACTCAATCTTACTCTTAATCATGTTTTATTAAACTTTCAAGTGTCTTTTACTCAGAAATTACCAAGAATCAGTTCGGATGAACAGTGCCAAGATTGGGGCTTTTTGAGTAATCCGACCAAACACTTTCCCTTTCTCAAAATTACTTACTAAATCATCAAAATCGCGACCTAAGGATCATCCCTACGAATTTAGGAACCTAGAAGCCTCCTAAAATTCTAATCGGTCCCCCCAACCTCGCTCAAACGGACCAGAGAAAGAACGAAAATGAAGGGAAGTGGCTTACCAAATGCTAGCCCAAGCTTCCCGTGAGCCTCCACCCCTTATCGCTGCCATCCTCGCCGTCAGTCGCCGCCGGTGGTCGCTGATCACGCCATCGTCTGCCGAGCCGTTTGAAGGAAACAGAGGAAGGAGGTGAGGGAGAGTGTGTCGGTGAGAGAGAAATCGAGAGAGTGAGGGACAGAGAGGCTGAGGGAGTATTATATAAGAGATGAGGGGGAAATTCAAGTTCTGACCCCTAAAACTTTCTTCTTTTCGCTTTAATCCTTAAAATCCACTTTTTACTATTTTCAGTTTAGTCCCTTCCTGAAAATAATTTCTAGAATTAAATTCTTGTATCCAAATAGATATTTTCTTCCACCATAATTAATTTACTTTAAGCCTCAAAATAATTTACCTAAAATTCTTATATTAAATTTATCTCCTAACTATTTTTCTTCAATTTCTGAAGAAAGCAACCCTTAAAATCCTTTAAAATACCTCAAGACTTTAAATATCTCCCTATTTCTTCTTTTGAAAATTAAATTTTATCTTCTAATTATTTCTCTTTATTTCTTAAAGAAAATAAGCCTTAAAATCATTAAAAATACCTAAACATCATAAATTTAGTTTTTAATAATTTTTTTTAGTTACATTCCTAAAATATTAAGTAATTTCCTATTTTTCTGTTTTCTAAAATTTGGGGTGTTACACATAGAACATACATATAATTATAATTAATCGTCTACCAGAACAAATTCACCCCATAAGAATTAAATTACTAAATACCCTTTCATTGACCTCACTTAATTAAATTTCTATTCAACCTTTATTCTTCCTCCTTATCCTTGATTCATCTATAATCTACTTATACATAAATTTAATCCTAAATATTAATCTCTCCAATAACAATTTTTTTATTCTTAAACCTTAATTTCCAATAATCCACCATAATTCATTGCTAATTCCAAATTAGCAAGTTCAAGCCTAAACACTAATTCTCCAAACATCCTCTAATTATTTTTTTTCAACCTCAAAAATCTATCATTCAGTTCCCAATATATTTCCTCAATCTTCATAGTTTAATTAAGTCAATTCAAGCCTAACTAATACCACATTTCCCAAATAATTTTCTATACTCAATCCAACTCAATTAACCTCTTTAATATTTTTGTTGGGTATAAACTAACACCCTTAAATTCATATTTCAACCTTCATCATCCAAAATCACAAGATTACATACCAAATATCCCACTTATTCCAAACTTTAAACCCCAATAATTCGTTAGATACAAACTCCAATCAAACCAATTAATTAAATCTCCTCATATGACCTTAATAAACCTCTAGAAATCATCAATTTATCTATAAACACCTAAGACCATCAAAAGTCCCAATTTCCAAAATATTCAAAAATCCAAAAATTCCCAATAATTAGGAAAATCTCTAACGATGAAAAATCTACTCAGAGGAATTCATAATCAAGGTCCAAGCTTCAATTTATTAAGTTTAGGACTCCCAGAAATACCAATTTAGACAAGGCTTAATTTTTCAAACATAGCCAATCGAAAAACTAAAAATATGGGGATGTAGAGGAGACTTACGGGGTTCCAAAAATGTGCTTAGTTGGCCGGAAAACCCCATATTCCGGAGCCGGCGAGCTCAAGAAGTTCCGGCCAAAAACAATTTTGATCTCCTCCTATAAGCTTAGATCAAACCAGAGAATAGAAGGAGAATGATCTAGGAGGTTGGAAAAGATAAATGGGGCGGAGATGAGCTATTTCCGGCGAGTTTTTGCCGGAAAACTCCTTCTCTAAACTAGGCCGTCGGCGGCCGAACAAGGGAGGAGAAGGAGAGAGAGAGACGGCGAGGTAGGGGAAGGAAGGGAGAGAAGAGAAGTGGGGGGAAGGGGAGAGGAGGTACACCATTGCCGGCGGTGGGTGGCGCAAGAGAGCAAGAAGAGAGAGAGAGAAATGACAGAGGGAGAGTATACGAGAGAGAGAGAGAGAGACGATAGGGGTGGGGGTCTGCACGTGCAGAGGGAATAAGGGAGTTTTAAATGGGAGGAAGGAGAGGAAATAAAAAGGAGAAGGGGAAAATTTACACTATTAGGCCTTAAATTTTCATATAAGATATTTATTTTGAGCTACAAACTCCCTTTCATTTCTAAAAATTTACCTACCAAACCCTTTAATTATTTTCTCTTATAATAACCTCTTTTGAACCTACAAATAATTTTCCCAAATTTATTGTCTTTTAAAACAAGGAATAAACTCATCCTTTAAAATACTCGAAAATACTTCAAAAATTTCTCAAATATTCTCATAATCCATAATCTCCCATAAATCAATTTCTAATTAACCCTATAATCCTCAATTAAATTTCTAGGATGTTACAAGGAACACACCCAATGGAAAGGCCAAGTTGCAGAGAAGAATGCTGGACGGAAAAAGAACACAAGAATGAGCTAAAAAGATGGCAGAATCAATGAGTTCGTTGTGGGCTCGCCACGGCGAGCTCATAGGCCCCAAAATTCCAGAATCAATCTTAGCTTGTCATGGCCTCGCCACGACGAGCCCACGACGAACGAGACGCATCAGCAACACACTGTTACGAATTCTAGGGTTCCTAGGGAGTTATAAATAGTTCCTAACACCCGAAAATCACTGGGCTAAGCCTCCTATGCACGAAATTGAAGAGCTCTCCTAGGGTTTCACTCTTTTCCTTCGTTCCTCACTCAAATCTTCACTATCCTCGCTCATTTTCACCTCCATTATTGTTGGATTTTCTTGTTCTTTCCCTTTTCATCTTCAATTTCCACCTCACTTTTCCTTCTATCTTCCTCACTCATTGAGGCTATCATCATAGGTCCTCTTAGGCATGAAAGTGAGGACATGAGAGGCTAGAATCTTGGTGCTTTGGTGGTGTGAAGGTGGCTTGAGCTTCAATGGGCGAAATATGGGAGTTGTTTGTTTTCTCATACTCTTTTCCCTATGTATTGAGTCTTGTGGTTGCATTTCTCTTTGTATATTTGGATTTGAGACATGATTTCCTTTTCTAGTTGCTTATGAATTGGAACCTTTGTGTTGGATATTGAGTTATGTTAATTGAATGATATGTATGTTTAAATTTCCTATTGGATTTATGAATGCTATATGATTTTTAGTTGTTTCTAGATTGTGTAGCTTAATTTGTCCAATTGAATATTGTGGTTGCATATTCTTGAGAGGAATCGATTTTCAAAACTTATGTTACAGCACACACCAAGTGGAGCTTAACACTAACCCTAAGTAATAACTATGAAAGTGGTTGCTTGATTAGTTATTAATTAGGGCTAGTGGGTGGACCCCTAGTGGTTGCTTGGGGATTTTTCAATTCGATTTGGTGAATTTTCAACTCCCGATATCAATTTTAAAGGAAGCGTGAGAGCCACCATAATACTACTGAAGCTCATTCTACAAATTTCCCCTAATCCAAACCCCTTTTACTCATTAATCACAAAATTACCAAAAAAAATGTCTTTAAATTTTCACTTCTTTTATCAAATGACCTTTTCAAACAAAAAACCCCATATCTTTTATTGTTTTAATTGCATTTAGTTAAGTTAGGTAGTTTAGAAAGACTCCTCAAGTGAAACGACCCAGGGTGGCAACCTATATTGCAATCCTTGGATTAATTTTGATTTTAACCCCAAGGCGCATTTAGGCAAAGGTTAAATCAATGGCGTCGTTCCGGGGACTCATTTTTGACTCCCTAGGTTAGCTAAGTGTCAATTGAAACTATTGACTAGTGGTAGGAGTCAATAGGATTAGGTTTAGGTCATTTGCATCTTTAAGTTAGCTTACATTTGCTTGTTTTGTTTTGCATCTAATTTTCCTTGAAAATACAAAAAATATTGCTGACTCTTTGTCCTTGATTGACTTGTGAATACTTGGCTTACCATACTTCTACACTCACACACATACTATTATACTTCATACATATCATACACATTTCATATACACTTCATACCATACTCACTTGCATCATCATTCATCTATTTTTCCTTGAATTTGTGTAAGTGCAATTTTGTCTGAACCTTAGTCTACACTTGTTGTCTGTGCCTTGTGTATGACTCGAGGGAACACTAGATACCAAGAGCTTTATCCTGAATACCCAAAAATTGAGAGACACCTTACTAGATTGAGAAAGACACAAAAAGAGGGAACCTCAGTTACATCCTTGATAGTTAAACACCCATCTTCTTGTGAGTCAAGCATTGATAGTGATCTAAAACCAATAGTGATACTAGAGAAATGGAAGGAAAGCGCCATATTCTTGAAGTGCAAGTAGATCCAAATCTAGGTGGTCACAGGGGAGGACAAGTGTTTAATGATGGTGAGCAATTTAGAAGAAGAACTATTAGGGATGCCACCACAACCAACATTGACCACAACCTATTCATGAATGCATTTCCCACCATTAATGCTAACTATGACATTAAAAGTTTATTTATACAATCCTTACCTAAATTTCATGGTTTGTAGGAAGATGAACCACATGACCAATTGGATGAAATTTTCATACATTGCAACACCATGAAACCAGCGAGAGCATGAGTAGAGGATGTTATGTGGAGAGTGTTCTACCTCACTCTAGAAGGCAAAGCGAAGCAATGGTATATGAGCTTACCCACTCTCAATCCAGAAGCCTAGCCTCTTGGGGCAACTTGAAATAAACTTTTCTGGAGAAGTTTTACCCGGCCACAAGAACATCAGCAAGGAGAAAAGAGATCAACTCCATCATGCAAGAGCTGGATGAGTCTCTTTTTGATTATTGGACAAGGTTCCAAGACCTTTTTAAGAGGTGTCCACATCATCAGATTTCGGATGAGTAGTTAGCTCACACTTTTTATGATGGGTTGATAGAAAGAGACCAAGACAAGTTGGATGCGGCCGCCGGTGAATCCTTCATTGACTATACACCGAAAGAATCATGGCCTTTAGTCTGAAAGCTTGCCTCAGCCAAAGAGAAACATGGTTCAAGGAGGTCAGCCCGAAATCTCCAGAGGGTTCAATATACCTCTCTTCACATTCCTCAATTGGAGAGGTTTGAGGCTGAATTCAAAGCGATCCATTCTAGATTGGACAATATCTCTAGATTACCTTCCCCATAAAGTCCAATGGGAAATGAGTTGGTGGCTCCCTCTTGTGATTATTGTGCATCTCCTATGCACCTCTCAAGCAATTGCCCCTCAAAGCTGGAAGAATGTAATGCAATGTTCCAACCAAGGCAAGGGAACAATCCAAGATGGGACCCCTATTATAATACCTACAATGAGGGGTAGAGACAAAATCCTAAGTTTAGTTGGCGCCAAGATCGCAATCCTCCAAGGCAATTCCAAGGAGAATCTTCCCAAGCGCTAGCTCCCATGAGAAGAGAGAGACCCACCAATGACCTTGAAGAGTTGAACAAGTCCATCACTATGGGATTCCGTCATGTGAAGGTCTCATTGACTCTAAGGCGAATGAAACAAAGCAATGTATGGAGTCAAGGTTTGAGAAGGTGGACAACCGTATGAGCCAATGGGAGACCAAGATTGCCAATTTGGAGGACTATGTTATGAAGCTCTCCAACTCTTTCAATGAGCTTCAAGCCAAGACAAGTGGCCCAACTCCATCCAACACGGTCATCAACCCTAAGTCCTTGAATGCCATTAATTTGAGAAGTGGGAAATCACTAAACCCCATTCCACTCAAGAAGAGGGTTCACTTTACAAGTCGTGATGAGGAAGATGATAAACCGGTGGATGAGGAAATCGAATTGAAAAGCCTTACATGGAGTCCACCATTGAGTACAATGAAGTTTGTGCAATCCGAAAGTGCTAAGGAGAAAGAACTTCAAGAAATGAGGGCATTGACTCAAAAGGAGAAAGTGGTGGAGGATCCTAAGGCACAACCTCAAGAGAAGAAAAAGCGCACAAAGCAGTTGAGCATTAATGATAAAGGAGAGTGTAGCACACAAGACCCTGGATCATTTATGATCCCTTGCACAATAGGGAACTTGACGGTGACTAATGCATTGTTGGATTTAAGAGCGGCCATAAATGTGATGCCTAGTGCGATTTTCACTTCTTTAGGCATTACAAGTTTGAAAAAGACAAGTGTGATTTTACAATTGGCCGATTGCACACTCCAATATCCACAAGGCATTATTGAGGATATACTTGTTAAGATTAAAGACTTAGTTTTTCCCGCTGATTTCTATGTTCTTGACACCGCTAGCGAGCCATGTGAATCGACTATCATCTTGGTAGGCCTTTCATGCGGACTGCCGGATCAGTAATTGATATGAAAAATGGTTTGATAATAATGGAGGTGGGAAAACATAAGATTAGCTTTAACATGTATGAAGCAATGCGACATCCTCATGAGGATTATTCTCTTCTAGATGTAAGTGTGATTGACATTGCTGTGGAAGATGTCATTGAGGAGCATGAATTAAGCTTGCATTCATATGATTACACATATGATCTTGAAACTTATGACTTTTATTTTTCCACCCTACCTTCTATTCATTCTTTTTCTTCCTTAGGTGATGATGTGTATGACCTTGACTCGCATGTAGTTGATTGTTTACTTTCTGTCCCTTTGGATTTTTCTGTGATGTATGATACTAGTTTGGATATGAGCTCTACTAACCTTTCTTTGATAAGTGATGATATTTCTTTGGAAGATGGTAGTTTTCTCAATGTTACAGGAACCAAGACAGTGCGTGAGGTCAAGTTTGAGGTTGGGAACCACCATGTGGATGATTCGGACTCAAAGGGGATAGCCCTCACTCCAACAACACTCACCTCTACCACCACTCGCTTGGGAATGTTTGCACCGCAAGTGCACGGGTCGTGCCAAATAATAAAGTGATAAGTAGAGTATCGTTCCCATGAGGATTTGGTTCCAAAACCTGGTCAAACAATGATTGTCACACTCTCGCCCAATTTGAGTGATTCAAATATTGAGATTGAAGATTAATTATGAAAATAAACATGTGCTAAAGGAAAACACAATTATAAACAAGTGATTCTTCAATTTTAAGTATAAAATGGGTCCTAAGATTATGCATCCCCTTGTACTTCATAAAACTCAATTAACCTCCTCTCAAAGATATTCTCAATGAAATCATGTGCTAATCTAGGATTCACGGAGTACTTGTAAAAGCTCTCTCAAGTCAAGAACAAGTGTTTGATCTCATTAATTGCACAATCTCTTGTTATAATTAATAAAACCCAATTTTCAAGCTCCAATCCTAATGTGACTATGCAATGTTAGCAAGTATATCTCTATATTACCAACAAAACCATCCATTCATCATGCAAACTTCAAGTTCTTACACTAATTTACCCAAATTTTACACTCAATCTACCCCTCTCAAGCATCAATCAAGTGAACCCAACATCTAAATGGTGATAAATCACTTAGAAACATTAGGAGAAGAGTAAAATAAACACATATATCTCATTAATCACAAAATAAGAGGAGGAATCAAGAGTCAATCTATACAAGGGTTCAAAATAATCTTAGAATCAAAGTATTTAGCCACTCATGTTCAACAACTCCATGAGAGCATACATATATACAAGCAGAAACATAGAACAAGAGAAGAGAATGAAGATGGAGAAGATAAACCAAGAGGAGAAGCCCGAATCTCTTCAAAGCTTCAAGACCTAGCTCAATCCCCACCAAGCTCCAAGTCCTAGCAGAGCAAAACACTCCCAAAATGTCTTAGAAGTCGAAGAATGTCGAATGAGATTAAAACCCTAACTTTTATTTCATTTCAGTTATTAAATTTAGATTTATTAAAAGTACAAAACTAAATTTAGATTTAGGCTTTTAGATGGACTTAAATGATGGGATTCTCCCATAAAGATGAGAATTATGAGACATTGCAACGGGAGAGATGATCAGATGGTCGAAAGAAAATGCGAGGGAGATGATTAAATGAAGGATGGACAAAAGGGTATGATTGGGAATTCATATGGTGAAAGGTGTGGCACCCATGAATTTTTGTCCACAACTCTTCCCACAGTGCTCTACATCATGAGCATAGACAAGAAAAAATAGCTTCAACTGTGATCTGACTTTCTGGGGATAAGTGCTTCATTTAAAAAGTTATGCCTTAAAGTGACGTTTTTAGACAAAATAAGTTGGATTGAGCCTATGATAAGCTATGCCAAACATGCTGAATAATTAAAGACAGGAGGATTATACCATATAATATATGCAGCAACTTGAACCTCTGTTTTTCGTTGAATTCACATATATACAACAATATTCAAAAGCCTTAGATAAAAATGGACGGGAGATAGTACATGCGTATAAAGGACCTAGCTTCTTTTTCCGAAACAGAGGACGGATATAACATTCTAATGATCGCAAAAATGGGATTGATGAACCCATATCTCACGCTTATAAGGGAGTTTCATATTACTATAGGCTACAAGATCATTGATGTATAGATAATGCAAGCTAAATGGTTGCTTGCACTAGTTTAAACACACACGTACGTGCATTCATTATTGTTGGAGGAATGATATGATATAGTTGCTCATGGCAAAAGGAGCATCAAAGTTGAGGGCGTGGCCTGCGTCCTTTATCACTTGTACCCTGGCTCTTGGTTCAAGATGCCTGCAAGCACGTTCGGTCATTCATTCATTACCAATTTATTTAAATACAAATTTACTTATGAAGTATCATATGATAATTAAATTTCTATAAGCACATTATTCCCGAATGCACTAAAAAGTGCCCTTATCATTAACCGTAACACTTTCTCCTCTCGTTTCATAAACTATTAGTGCTGTAAAACTAGATCCCAAATATTATGCGCCATTTAGGAATTTAGGAACGTTCATGGATATTGTTCACCCACTGAAATTTTAAGTATCAATATTTCATGGATATATATAGTATTTGGTTTTAAATATAAGCCTTATTAAACCAATTTAATTAAATTAATGATGTTAATCAAGTTGGTCTATACGTCATCTTTTTATTAAAACACCTTAATTATATTCTTTAATTCTCTCACTTCTCTCTAACTTGATTATTTTAATTATATCAATAAAGATAATTTTTAAAAAAAATGTAAATCAAACATTTAGTCTTATATCAAATTTCCAAATATGACACATTAAACAGAAAAATTGTCCTTACCTTTGCAGCTGATAGGCATATTCGATGGGGAAAAAATTGTCCTTGTCGCCCCAAATTACCAATGTTTCCTTCATAATTACATTAAGAACCATTAATCAATCAAAGTCTATATTTATCTTAACATAATACTCCCTCTAATCCTAAATATAAGATCAAAATTTTTTTTTTAGAGATTAATGATACAAAGTAAATTATCTTAAAGTATTTATATTTACCGTTTTGTCCTCAAAACTAACTTATCTTCTGAAGTAACTCACAATCTAATTACATAGTACAATATATTAAAATTAAGCGGTCTATTTTGTTTCTTTAATCTTAAAAAAAAATTAATCCTATATTTAATATCAAAAGGAGTATAATATGTATCACTAAATTAAAACATCCAATTTGGACTAATAATCCAAAAAAGAAAAAAAAAAAAAAATACCTGGCTTAAAATTCCAAGCTTAGAATCTGCTTCTCTGTTTAGCAAGTACTTTATAATCTCCCTTTTCTCCTTCCTATTTTGCTTAAGAACAACATCAATGGCCTGTTGCAGTACAATATCTGGAAACCTAATAATCCAATCAGCCCTATGCATACTCACCTTCAACAAATAACGAAGATCTTCACAATTCTCAGGCACAAGAAATTCCAAAGGACTCTTCCCAAATCTCTTCAAATACTCAACCTTCTGTTCTTCACTATAACAAATCCCACTACTCACAATCACAATCTTCTCCACTTCTTTAGGATACATTTCCCCAATCCTATAACTCACATAACCTCCATAACTAATTCCAACCACACTGAACCTTTTCACCCCCAATTTCTTCATCCCTTCCACCACGCATCTCGCTTGAAACTCTTCTGATCGATCGGACTCAACAGAGTATGAATTTCCGAAGAACAATAGATCTGGCACGAACAGATTCACTCTCTTTGATAAATGCCAGATCTGAAAGAAGAATTGCCAAATCGATGATCCTCCGAAACCGTGGATTAGGATTAGGTTTGGTTTCTCTGGATTTATCTCCGTCGGAATCCAAAATTGCATAACGGTTTTGCCTCCGCCGTAACCACCGTCGTCGTCGTCGTACGGAGAGATTATGCAGGGCGATAAGTTGGAGAGCCTGAAGTTAAGAACTAAGAGGAGTTCGAAACCTTGGATTAGGAGATGAATAATGGTTGATGCTAGACGGAGAAAACAATTTGGGAGAAGAAATTGCATTGCTGAGCAGAATTAGTAAGTTTCTGAGGATGAATTGAAGAGAAGAAAGAGAGGAAAATGCGGAAGATTGAAACAGATTCTGGTTCTGATCTTCAGTTTTTGACGATGATGATGATGATGATTGATGGTAAATCAAGTTTTGGATTCAGATCTGGAATATTCTAAGAGACGAGATGAACACTTTAGTATACTCCACTGGCTTTGTGTAGAAGAAGAGTTATTCTAAGAATTATTGAAGGTTCGTTAATTGTATTTAATTTTGTGGTTACTTTCTCGTTACCTGTTTTATGTTATCAATGAAATTAGTGTATATACTTTTAGTAATGTATATGCTGTAGTGTTATTTTAGTCTTTGTTTTAATTTTGAAATTTGAACTTTCAATTCTATTTTATTAACACAGTTTGTTTCATTCATTCAGCAAATCTAAATGGTGATTTTATGGTTGAAATTTTAATTTTTTTGGTATAAACATTTTTATATTTTAAAATTTAATCATTTTTCATTAACATTTAATTATAAATCATCCTGTAGATGTATTGAATCAACTTTATTCGTTATATAAAACTAACAACGTTATTAAAAAAAGATTTAAAATACATTTTTTAAATTTAAAATATTAAAATGATAACTGATACAAATATATAAGAACAAAAATATATTTTAGCTTATATTTATTTTTGTGATTAGTTTCTTTTTTTTTTTTTTTTGTATGCAAGTGTTTAGTTTCTACTTATCTGTTTTATGATTTATCAAATGAAAAATTGAAAAAAAAAAAAATTAGGCGTTGAGATTAAATAAAATCATAGGCACATGCCGCTTTTTGGCGGGAAAATTTTTGTACGTGTCGACAATGCAAATCTGGCATTGTAACTAACGTAACGACTTCGATATTCACGGGCTGGCTTAAGACGGGGACGTAGGATAGAATTAAAAATTAATGCCTCTAAACACAAAGTCAGATTACTTTGTTGAGGCTAATAAGAATTTTTTTTTTTTAAATTACATCCAGGTTCTAATGAAGACAAATTAATACTGCAAAAGCCCTTAAAATATCAAAATTACTAACAGCTCCTAAAGGACTTGCGTGTAGTATTATACAGTCGTAAAATTACCAAGTTACCCTGATTAGTTAGTTGTTAATATATGTTGTCATAGTTGGTGGTAGTTTTAATTAATCATTAATAACAAGAGTTTTGAGTATGTTGATATTACTTGTTAATAACAAATGCAATTGTCAATCAAAGTATCCTAATTTGTTGATGAAGACACTCATAATTATCAATGTTCTTCTTGTTTTATTATCAAGGGCTATGAGATAATTTTACAATTACATTATAATACCTTCATGTCTCTTGGGATCAACTAGTAACTTTGAGATATCAAAGTTTTTTGTTGTATTACCATACTTGAGATTTGATTGCAATTTCTCCATACTCTTTAAACATGTTTATTTGTTTTGTGGGAGGATAATCATGTTTATTTTAAAATATAGATACACGTTTAAAATAAACGCGTTTTGATTTTGCAATAAGGCAACCCCTACATATGGATTTACTTAGTGTTCAACATTATGGAGTGTATTTCAGAATGGACTAAACTCAGGTTATGTATGTCCATGTAACCAATTAACTTATGCCACCTTCATTGGTTAGGCAAATAATCATTTAAGAAAAGCTATGTGTCATCTTAGCCAGTTTGGAATTTTCGTTTCCATTCCCAACCCCAAAATAAGAAAAATAATTTGCTCACTAGGCATATGTTGAACTTCTTTATGCTATTTGCATAAATTTACTTGTTTTGCAGCAGAAGTGAAGTCTTCGAGACAATCAAAGTTGGAGAACAAATGTGTGCATTCAAAGAAAACAATCGACTTCAAGCGATCGGATGTCTGGAAACAATAAACTATACTTTCTTTGTTGTAAATAGGCTTCCATTCGAGCACAATCTTGTCATCTCGACATCTCCTCACACGACCAACTAATGGTGGGCTAACACAGTCAGGTGATGACATGTCTCGCTAATACATGTGGCAGACGTCATATCGCTATATGAAAATACTTGGATATTGGATCTAATTAACTTGAGCTAAGTTTAGTCTTTAAGTTAAACACCATCAAGATTGACCCCACAAACAAGTGACTTTACAATAAATAAGTTGTTTTTTTTTTAAAAAAAAATTACATTAATTTGTTAATTAAAATGATGGGTGATATTTTGAGTAATTTTATATTTTAAAAAAAAAAGGAAAAGTGAGTGATTAACCTAGATTTTTGAAACCCAAGAGGGGCCCAGCTGATTCAATGAGAATCAATTACTGTTTACTTCTCTGCCAAAAGTATTACTTACTCCTTTTTTTGCCAGCAAAAAAGCATTACTTATTCCTTTTTTTTTCTGGTGAAAAAAAAAGTCGCACGCGCACCCCATATAATTAATTAAGCCATTTGTAAATGAAATATATACCTATATTAAAATTAGATAAGTTGGATTAATTGTTAACTATGTACCCTCAACAAATTTATAACTCCATCGTTCAATTTTTATAATATCTAAATTACTTTGATATAAAAATCCAATTAAATATTCCTTCTGATCTACCACATAAGGCACTTCTAATAAAGATTATTGGCCTATGATATAGGTATCTTTGAGAGTATGTTGGCAAAAAAAGGGTATTTTTGAGAGTAATTAATATTTAATGTCACTATTAATATTTTCACTCATTCGAAATTTTTGGGTTGTAATGATTTAGTTATAGTAACTTATACATAGAATATGATGGAGTACAGATATAAAAAAAAAAGAATATGATGGAGTACATTGTTTACAAAATATGCTCAAATAAGTTAAAGGTATATACTTTTGGTCATTTATATTTGCATCAAATCTTATTTTAGTCTCTTGAATTTGAAAAGTACATTTTTAGTGGTTTCATTTAATGAATAATGCTGACTCGACAAGTTTAAACGGTTATTTTGTAGTTAAATGCTATAAAATTTAGCCATTTTTATCAAGTTTTAAGTTTTAATTACAAAATCATCCTTTAGATTTTTTGAGTCAACATTTTCCATTAAATGAAATAAACGATGTTGAAATAAATGGATTAAAAGTACACTTTTCAAAATTAAGGAAGTAAAAAAAGACTTAGTGTGAACATATAGGATCAAAAACATACTCTAGCCTAAGTTAAAATAATAAACATGTAAGAAATGTAATTTTTTAAAATATATTCTAATTTATAAGAGACAAGTGGCAGATAAATAATGAGAAAAATGGAAGAGAATATATGATTAAAATATAATAGAATTTATTAGAGTTAATTTGGTTAAAATGCATTTAATAGGCAGACAACCTCAAAATTAATCATATAAAAATTACTTAACCAATTATAAAATTGGTATCTTACAAAACTAATGAGAAGGAGTACTGGATTAGAACATACTTCCTCCGTTCCTAAATATAAAACATATTTACTTATTTTGATTAAATTAAGGATACTGGTTTAGTTAGTCAAAATCATATAATATTATAAAAACACCATAAGTATTTTACCTTTATTTCCACTCTTTCTCTATTACTTGTTTATTATTAAGGAGCATCAATAAAATACTTTTAAAAAAGCTGAAAAAAATTAAAAAGATGTTTTTTATTTAGGACTAATCTTACATGACCAAATAGATCTTATATTTAGGATATGAGGGAGTATATTAAATATTTTTTTAAACACACTTAAGGTGATGGTTTGTTTTGTAGTGAAAAATTATTTGTTTTCCACAAATTATGCAAATGTGTATGATTACAGAGATACAGGTGTTCTCCAACGTCTTTTTAAAAAACCAAAGAAGAAAAGAAAGGAAAAAAAATTGATGGCCAGTGATTTGCAAGGTCCAATAGCACTTAAGAACCAAGGCAATAAAGATGCAAAATATACCTTACTTGCGTGCCACTGAATCTTCTTTTTTCAAACTTTATATCAATTTTGTCAATTCTTTGATTTAGCTTTTCACTTTATGGGCGGCTGTTTGTCTTTCCCTTGCCACCCCACCTCCAACTGGATTCCTTAGCCCATCCCCCCAATAATCCTTCAAGTTAAAAACACCACAAAATAAATTGTTTCTTTTAAAAAATCAGTAGAAAGCCTCTATTAAAAAAATTTAATTGGTCATAATGACCCAGTATGTTTTCATATGCAGAAAGAACCATCTGATTTGCATTATTTCATATTAAAAAATAATAATAAGTATCGATACTCCAATTGAGATTCTTCTAAGCAACAAAATTTTCAAACAGGTTCTCTAACTGAATTTTCCCTTTTTAATTATTTCATTTAAAACATAATGATTTCAAGAAATTAAGAAATTGAATCCAAACCATTCTCATTAAATATTTTTTATCACAATTAAGTCAATATGTTTTACTTAACTTGGCATAGCGAGTGGCTCTTTCATTTCTTGAGCAAGTGGTTAAAGTTTGATTCATAAATATTCTAAACTCAGAAAACTTAATTGGGAGGGGTGGTCCACTTTCTGTTCCTCCATACATAAAAGAAGAAATTAGTCTCTACTATTGATAGAATATACTCCATTCTAAAAAATAACACTAATAATTCAAACTGCTTTTCCCAACTATAAATATCTTGCCAAGTTACAATTTTGATCAAAGTGCTTCATTATCTTCAGATCCCAACAATGGCTACTAGCTCATATAATGCATACCCAAGCCATGGCTCTTCACATAGATCATTGGCAATGGTGTTAGCTCTTGCATCAGCTGTGGTTTTGTCTCCATTGTATAACATGAAGCCAAAGAATGATGTAAGGTTCTATGAATCCAAATGGAGTTCTGGTTTTGTTCTTCCTATGCTTCTTGCAGGTCTCATCATCGCCATCAGAACTAGTTCTTCTTCTTCATCTTCATCTTCTTCTTTGCTTCCATGTCCAGAACCTTCTTGGGTCCTCAGAATTGGAGCTTCTTCTTGGGGCCTTGCTGGGGTTTTGGCCTTGCTCATCCTTGTTCTTTACTGGCAAGCCTCAGTTCAAGAGTTCTTATGGAGATAGACATATCAGAATGAGACATGTTTTGTCTCTCAAGTTGAAGGATCTGAGTTTGAAAATTAGATAAGAGAGATCTATCTAATGTTTGGCTTGGCCTTTTTTCTGCACTTGTTGTGCTAGCTAGTAAGGTTTTAAATTGTGATTTATTGTAAGTTTTATGTAATAATATGAGAAACTAATAGTTATATAGTTAGCCATTGAAGCTCTTGTTCTAATAATCTAGTGACAGAAAATGGAAGTGGATGAAGCTAGACTTAAGCTCAGTAACAGCAGACTATAACCTAAACCGCTAAGTTTTCATATATAATTTACACACATATATATAATGTTGAATGTGTCATTACCGGTCGATGCAATTTAGATTTATTAGTTGATATAATAAGTGAACAATATTGTACCAAGTTAAACAGCCAGAGATTCCAATAAGATGAAGAAGACCTAGATAACCCAGTCATTGCGCAAATTGTTCAACCACCATCTGCAAATTTCTGTTCCTTTCTTTTGTTTCTTCACCCCCCCCCCCCCAACACCCACTAAAAAAAAAAAAAAAGCTTCGAAGTTTACAACTTCAAAAATTCCAGAGCTAACCCCCACTAAAATCCTCCTATCTGAAATTTGACGGATTCATTCTTGGACCCAGGCATTGTATCACAGCAAATACTAAGAAACGGTGTATGATATAATAATACAAATCTCAGCAATGATGCTAAAGAAAGACAAAATTTAAATAGTATAAGTACATGGAAAGCTCCTTAAGTCACCTGAACAATACTTCTAACCTCAAGAACTTGAAAAAATGGTAGAGCACTCTTCATCTGTGAAATATTGAGGAGTGAAACACAGTGAGGGATGAAAATGAGAAAAAAAATTTGGACCATTTCTCGATTTGTGCGTGTCATCCTTGCGCAGGGGCCATGCTAATCTTCTCTGTATCGTTCCAATTTTATCGGATGTCCCCGAAGGGACGAGCCGTAAAGCGCGCTTCTTCTATTTAAGTGTTCGAGTACTCTACGTTTTATCGATGTGGGACTTGTACCGAAGAAAAATCGAGCCCAAAAGAATCGCACCACCCAACAAGCGTCCAACTTCACGGAGACAAAGAACTATTGAACCATGAATTGGCAAGCGGGGAAGAAGATGAAGTTTGTCGTAGATGGAGTGAAGAAGACAAATAAAATTGAATTTTAATAATTCTTTTTTCTTTAAGAAAAGGAAAAATGTCTACTTTAGGTGGACTAGACTCTAGAGTACTCTGCATCTGCAGACTGCGATTCTGAATCCTATCTCTCCTGTCTTGTCATTAATTTTTTTAACTACAAAAATCTTCTCCAATATGCTTATACTATGCAGTAAAAAATTATTTTATTTTAATCTTTGAAAAGTATACTCTTCAGTTAAACACTGTTAACTTCATTTACAGGAAAACTAAGTCATTAAATGTAAAAAATATTCTATAATTAAACAAAAATTACAAATATTAATTTTTAAACATGTATGATTATACTAAAAAATTTAAATTTAAGCTTTTTTTATCAACATTTAATATTTAACATTTAAATTTATTAAATCAGTATTTTTTTTTGTTAAATGAAACTAACAATATTAGTAAAAAAAGATTAATAATATACTTTTTAAACTTAATTGATTAAAATAAAACTTGATACAAATATTAAGGAACAAAAATATACATCAGCCCAAGTAAAAAGAATAAGCAATCCATACAAAAATAAGTGAAAAAAAGCATACATAAAATAGGATAATGGGTTCAGTTTAAAATTGGGACAATGGTCATATTTGACCAAGAGGTTGTAGTTCAGGATCATTGGGTGTTTAAAAAGTTTTTTTGAAATCAATTTTGTCTCAAAAATATACAAAATGCATCATAAGGACCAAGGTTAACGGTGCCCTAACGCCCACAGTTAAATTTCCACATTCCAGTATATGTGATTGCCACGTGTGCTGATGGTGACACATGTGGATTAATGAGCAAATTATAAATATCCAGAAATACAATTTTTTTTTAAAAAAAAAATAAAAGCATCAGAAATAAAAATCCCCAAAATTACAATAAAAAATCCCCAAAACGAGATCGCGATCAAAACCATGGAGAAAAGCATGACGATGGTTGATGAAGAGGGAAGCAATGAGAGCGAGGAAGCTTTTCAAGATCTGAAAATATGTTGAAAGCTTTTCATTTGGTGGAAATTACTTGGAATGTAACTGAATAGTATTTCCTCCCATTCTAAATATAAAATCACTTTGAATTTTTTGTGGAAATTAAGGAAGTAAATTAGACAACTATATTATAACATATGTCACATATAATTATATTATATGTTAGTTTATAAATAAAATAAATTAATTTTGAGGAAAAAAGATAACTATGGATAATTTAAAGTGATTAATTATGCATCCTTAATTTCTCCAAAAAAAAGTAAAATGATCTTATAATTAGGACCGGAGGGAGGGAGTATTAATTTTCGAACTCCACCTCACCCCACATCTTAATTACTGTGTTCACACCCCAAATCTTAAAATCAATACAGCTTCATAAAGATTTCAACTTTAAAATATTTCATATCCTTCAAATCGACCTGCTAGTTACAAATGGCTGATCTTTCGATTCTTCTGGATTTGGTGGAGAAGGTTTTGAGTATTGCAGGAACAACCGAACAAGTATGGAATTGACCACCAAGGATTTGGGCCCATTGGTTGAACAAATTTGGCAGTTCGTGAAGGAGAATCATCTTGAATATGAATAAATTAATGCAGCTTAAGAAGATAGTTGAAGCAAATAAGGACATTCTTGAAAAGTACAAAATCCATGGGTTTTGCTCTCGATTCGGCTCTCTCAATCTAGCATCTTGCTTTTGGTATTTTTATTTCTGATTCTTTCTTTTGTTTTTTTTTTTTAATTCTATTCTGGATATTTCTAATTTGCATTAATCCACCACACGTGACAGCCACATAAACTTGGAGGTGAAAATTTAAAGTTGCAGCCGTGACAGCCACATAAACTGGGATGTGGAAATTTAAAGTTGCAGCCATCATTAGCCAGGTCTACATTGATCCATTTTAAGAATTTCCGGGGTAAAATTGATTAAAAAAAAAAAAAAACTTCTGGAAACCATTGGTCTTCAACTAAAACTTCCCAAACAAATATAATCCTCATCCCGATTAAAATTATATGTTAAAGTTTGATGGTGAGCAATTGGGCAATCTACATTTCTGATGCTCTCTGTTTTTTTTTTTAAATAAAAATGTATGTCATTTCTCAATAAACTTTTACATCAAGTAGCTAATCAAGAGCAAGTCACCTATCCTTAATCAACCCCACCTCATAAATAGAAGAAGGATGTTGATCAAAGATACAAAAGTTTCTGTCTAAACTGTGGGAAAGCTTTGCTAAACTATCTGTTAGGGGAATATGCTCCCGGACAACATGTACAATACTAAACCGCCAATCCCTATGAAAGTACAGTCTAACATCATCAGGTGTGTTTGAATTGGCTTTTTTTCAGAAGGCCTTTTTCAGAAGGTCTTTTTTAGAAGGTCTTTTGGAAAAAAGTTAGATTGTAGAAGTGATTTATGTTTGGATTAGTAATGTTAGAAGTGACTTTTTTTCAATCTGACTTTTAGAACATGTTTGGATGATTATTTTGAAAAGTAAGTTTAGATGAAAAATTACTAAAAAGGGCATTATTGTTATTAAATAATACATATATAATATGCATATATTCTTATAGTTTATAAAGAAAAAGTGAAATTTGGGTTTTTGAAGGATTTTAAAGGTTTAGTTTCTCCCTTATTTTAAGGAAAATAATTTTTTAAAAATTATAATTTTAGCTCAAAGAAAGATATTGTGGGAGAAAATAATTAGAGATTATTATGGTAAAGTTTTGGAGATAAAAAGGAAATTTTAGGGGTCTAATAATATAATTTTCCTACCCACTTTTATTAAATAACACACAATAAAAGGTGTGGGACCCATTATTCTTCCTCTTTCTCTCTCTAAAAAGTCCTTTTTCAAATGAAAAAGCAACTTTATTTTGCTTTTTGCTTTTTGGATGAAAAAGATCTTTTTATCTAGAAGCACTTCTTCACCCAAAGTAAACCCAAACAAAATTTAATGCTTCAAAATTTCTTCTCCGTCCCAGAATTAGGTTAATCACTTCTATACAATCTGAAAAGAAATGAACATTTCTAAAACCTCCTAACCAACACATATGAAGACCATGTAGTATCCCAAGCAACCAAGCAACTCAGCAATCACCGGTGGCATGTTGGTGAGCTTGCAGTTGAAACCTCTAAATTATGATCCGAAATGAGTCTGAAAAACACCTCCGCAGCCATTCTTTCCATCTTCCAAAACTGACCCATCTACTAGAAGTTGGATACCATCCATCCCCTAAGAAGGCAAGCTATGGTGTGGCATGCCTTTCTGCAACTCTTCACATGAGCATCTTCATGTTCTGGATCCTCTTAAATTTCAAGATTATCTTTTTTTGTTATTTCTTAAAGTAAATACACAAATAACTTCATGCCAATATTTTTTTCCCTCATTTCTTCACACGCTCTGTACCAACTAACTCCACCATGTTTGCTAAACAGTTGGACGATTAACAAAGCAACAAATCAGGTAAACGCAATTAAGATTAAGATGAACAATCATTAAACTACATAAATCTTTAAAGTCATATGGGTTGTGACACAAATTTAAGAGTAATAAATACTCTTTCCGGTCCTAATTATAAGATCAAGTCGACTTTTTTATGGAGGTTAATGAAGCAAATTATAACACTAAATTTTAACATATGCTATATGTAATTAGATTATAGGTTAATTTGTAAGTAAAATAAATTAATTTTGAGGAAAAAAGATAAATATAAACATTTTAAAGTAGTTTATTTTGCATCCTTACTTTCTCCAAAAAAATCAACTTAATCTTATAATTAGAAGAGGACAAGAGAGATACATTATCAACCATTCAGCACACATCAGAATGTGACACAAATCCTTGTTCTTTACTGGCAAGCCTCAGTTCAAGAGTTCTTATGGAGATAGACATATCAGAATCAGACATGTATTGTTTCTCAAGTTGATGGATCTGAGTTTGAAAATTAAATGAGAGAGATCTATTTATGTATGGCTCTGCCTTTTCTTCCCACTTCTTGTGCTAGCTAACATAAAGTTTTTAATTGTGATTTATTGAAAGTTTTATGTAATAATATGAGTAACTAGTAGTTGAATGTGTAGTTACTACTGCTCTATACAATATAGTTTTAGTTGATATAAGTGAGCAATATTGTAATTTGCGCCAAGTTAAGCAGCTAGATTATTCAGATTCCAATAAGAAGACGACTCAGATAACCCAGTCATTGTGCAAATTGTACTACCACCATCTTCAAATTTCTGATCTTTTATTTTGTTTCCAAAAAACAGGCTTCAAAGTTTACAACTTCAAAAATTTCAGAGCTAATCTCCACGAAAATCCTCCTGTATGTAGCATGGTAACTAACACAAGTCAAATTTGACTGATTCGTTCTTATATCCAAGGATTTTATCATAAGAAGTACTCAGGAACGGTGTATGAAACAATAGTACAAATATCAACAATGGTGTAAAGAAAGACAAAATTAAAACAGTTTAAATATAAGGGAAACTCATTAAATCACCTGAACAAGACTTTGAACCTGGAGAACTTGAAACACAGGAATGAAAGTAATGAAACACAGTTGGGGGATGAAAAGTGAGAAAAAAATTTGGACCATTTCTCGATTTGTGCGTGTCATCCTTGCGCAGGGGCCATGCTAATCTTCTCTGTATCGTTCCAATTTTATCGGATGTCCCCGAAGGGACAAGCCGTGAAACGCGCTTGTTCTATTTAAGGGTTTGAGGTAGTCCAACATTATGCGATGTGGGACTCGTACAGAAGAAACATCTACCTTCAAGAACCGCACCGACCACCAAGTGTCCAACTTCACGGAGACAAAGAACCATTGAACCATGAATTGTTGGGCAGGGAAGAAGATGAAGTTCATCGCAGATGGAGTGAAGAAGACTGATAAAATTGAATTTTAATAATTCGTTTTTCTTTAAGAAAGGAAAAAGTCTATAAAGCTAATGCTAGTTTGGGTGGAGTAGACTCTAGAGTACTCTGCATCTGCAGACTGCTATTCTGGACCCTCTCTCTCCTGTCTTGTCATAATTTTTTTTTTTATTACAAAAATCTTCTCCAAATGCTTATACGCAGTTAAAAATAAATAATAAGCAGTCATAAAATAGGATAATGGGTTCGGTTTAAAATTATGTAAAATTTTCTCCAATATGCTTATATGCAGTAAAAATAATAAGCAGTGATAAAATAGGATAATGGCCATCTGCATTTCTGGTGCTCTTCACATATGCATGTTCTGATTCCTCTTAAATTCCAAGATTATCTTTTTTTGTTATTTCTTAAGTAAATACACAAATAATTACATTCCAGTATTTTTCCCCCTCATTTCTTCACACGCTCTGTACCAAATAACTCCACTATGTTTGCTAAACAGTTGGACGATTGACACAGCAACAAAGCAGAGATACGCAATTACGATTACGATGAATAATCACGAAACCACACAAACCTTAAAAGTCATATGGGCTATGACACAAATTTAAGAGTAATAAATACATTATCAACCATTCAGCACATAGTTGAATCAAGTTAGTGAGTCCCCTACCAGATGACATTTACATTCACATTCACATTCATATATTACAGTTGTCACAACAACATGGAGTGTACTGGCATTACATGCAAACACCAAAGGTCAGCTTCTTGAGCCGATCATGCCACTCGCCGGGGTGGCAGCAGGCACTAAGCTTGATATAGTTAACCCTCTATCGTACATTCGCTGGATTTCTTCCCGATACTCGGTCAGCGACTTGTCCGGTATGGCCGGAGAAAGCTCCACCACATCTCCCATTTTCAACTTACATGTGGGATCATTTACAGGCTCTTGGTTCAGCCTCAGCCTCAATTCCTCCTTCAAAGAAGAAGATCCAGAGCTTCCACGTCCAGTTCGTTCCAGCAAATCCATTACTGTTGAGTTTGCAGCGACCTCTTGGACAGACATCTGCACATCCATCCAGACAATTACTATTTCAGAAGTAATTAAATACTAAGTGGTATGTCATTAGCCACAACAATGATAGTAGTGGAAGGAAGAAAGAGGAAACTTGGAAGTTAAGATGTGTAAACTTGGGCCACGAACCTCATTATTCTGAATCATGATTACAAAAACAGGTCCATCTTGATCAGACTGAGGTTTATAGCAATATGGGCAATCGTCAGCATGAAAAGGAAACTTGCATGCTGGCTTGATTGAATCAGCATATTCAGCAGATGAAGAATCTTTACTCATTGTCTCGCAATGCCAAGTTACAACATATCGAGCCCATTCAACCATCTGAAGTACGAATGAAGAATGCTGGCTATCACCTTCCTTGTATCTCCAATGTGCAGCAAATCCAAATTCTGCTTGCAAATGCATTTCTCTCGTCCTAATTTGTACTTCAAGCGGAACTTTGTCATCACCCAGGACAACAGTATGCAGTGACTGATACCTATAAATTACAAAATCAGAAGAAGATGAAAAGTTGGTAAAAGTATGTATGTATAAAGAATAGACCACCACCATTCCTGAGATGACATACCCATTGAACTTGGGGCGACTTATGTAATCTTTCAACTTGCCAGGCACCTCAGACCATATATGGTGAACAACTCTTAAAGCTCCATAGCAGTCTTCCTCATTGTCAACAATCAAGCGCAGCCCATAAATATCATGAATTTTATCCATGGTTAACTTCTTTCTGCAAATTATAATTCAACAAAACATAAAGAATCTTAACTGCATAAACAATACTCCCTCCGGTCCTAAATATAAGACCACTTTGACTTTTTTTTGTGAAAGTTAAGGAAGCAAATTAGACCACTAAATTATAACATATGTCACATAAAATTAGATTATAGGTTAGTTTATAAGTAGAATAAATTAATTTTGAGGAAAAAAGATTTCTTTTGGGACTGAAACTACTTGTTTTTTGGAGCGGAAAAAAAAGTCAAAAAAGTCAAAGTGATCTTATAATTAGGACCGGAGGGAGTATATAGTTCAGCATTTCTAGTATTAAGAATGCAACATTTGTGGATTAGTAAATACTAAATAGTAGTTTTATACAGTTATATATTGAAAAAAAAAAAGAGAGAGAGACAACTTCATATCTAGCATAGCTTAAGATCTAGCAACGGAAACAGCAATTTCAATCTGCAAATATCTTCTATCTCAACCAAATTTGGGTTTCCTCACCTTCCATAAAGCATAACTCCTAGTATAATCTTTGCACAACTTTCTAATATGCCAAATAGAAGATAACAAGCACAACATATGCAGCTAAACAGACAAAGAGAAAGAGAGATGACGTACTTCAACATTTTGCAATGAGTACTATACAAGCTCTTATGCCGCCCAGAAAGGACATGATAGGAAATGCCTTCATCTTTCAGTGCTTCCTCTAATTTCTCTTTGGCAGAAGCGATCATAACATCATCAGTCGATTCCGCAAGCTTTGATGACAGCTCCTTGTACTGGTCTGGGTTGAGATACTTAAAACACAAGTTTTCTAACTGTTCCTTCCAACTAGATATTCCCAAGCGGTTTGCCAAAGGTGCAAAAATCTCCAAGGTCTCCTTTGCAAACCTTTGTTGCTTAGCTAATGGCAATGCATCTAGCGTCATCATATTATGCAAACGATCTGCCAATTTAATAAGGACAGCTCTTGCATCAGCCATGGCAAGGAACATAGTATGCAATCGGTCTGCCTCCGCTGATTTGCTAGCAGTGTCATTATCCCGTGCAAGCTTGCTTAAGTGGCTCAACTTGGAAACCTGAAATGCCACAAAGATTAGTGAGTGAGGATCTTCAAAGGGTAAACTCAAATCTAGCCAGCACATTGGATAATAAAATAAAGGCATTATAAATATCCTGAGATGCTAAAAAGAAAGAAAAAGAAATTCACCCCTAAACATAAGTTCTATTGCTATTACAAATTTACACCCGTAAAAGAATCATTAAGTAAGAGCTTGCATCCTGTCATGTATAAGAAACCAGCCTAGGTCCCATCAGTGAAACTCTATAAAACCAGTTCAAAGCAGTATCAACCGTGGTCTCACACACCAATAAAGATAAGAGCTCAATTAAACAAAATACAAGCAACTTTTGACACCTTAATCATTCAATTGAACCAACCAAGGGGGAAAACCTAGCTCAATTTTCACTAAGGTCCATCTATATTACATTTGACCAAATTCTACCAATCAACTTACACAATCGATAAATGCATAGAAGTATTGCCACTGCAATGAACTTGAAATCGTGTACATTAATGAGAGGTTAATTTAAATGCTAATTTAGATGAAAAGGACTAAAGTGCAAAATTGCAGTACATCTAATATAATGGATATAAACCAGAAGACATTTTCCTCACCCCTTCAACTAAATCGGCAACGCCAGCACCAAAAGTCCCCAATAAATAATCGGATGTCACGTAGGAATCATCAAGAGTGTCGTGCAAAAGCCCTGCAGCAACAACTGTGGAATTGGCACCAATCAGAGCAAGAAGCACTGCTGTTTCCACACAATGGTGCAAATATGGATCACCAGAAGCACGCATCTACAGTAAAGGATTCAAAACATTCACACTCAAATACATAATTAAGGCCATAAAACATAGCATTTATTAAGTATAGTAGTTTCTATATACCTGCCCTCTATGGGCTTGCTCAGCTTCATAAAAAGCCTTAATCACGACATCTTCACTAAAGATTTTGTGCCTCAATTGGGCATTCCTTAGCAACTCTTTAGCATATGGCTCAGATCTACTCCCAACAAAAATATCTTCAAAATTGAAGGTCAATTCATCCTCCAACGTAGATTCACCCAAATCCAATCCACCACCACTAGAAACCTCAAGACTTGGAGAATCCAAGCAGGTCCCTAATGCATTTCTCACAAACCCATCAAACATTTTATATGTCCCCCCACGAATTGAGCTCTGATAACTCATACTCCCACTGACCGTACCACTACTGCTACACGAAATTGGTCCTTGGAAAACAGAAACAGGACTTGGTTCCCGTTTCCAAGAAGACCCAGAAAACTTACTATGAGAATATGAAAAAGAACTGCTCAATTCTTTCAATTCTTCCACCCTATCATGCCTAAAAGTGCCCAATTCTTCATGTTTCACCGTCGGTGAAGAGAACAAGCAGGAAAGACCACCCATTGCTGATTTCTGAGACGTTGATGCCACATTTGAAGACCCCAATTCTAAGTCGTACGACGCATGCCCATTGATCTGGCAAGAGTGTGGCGTCGAACAAATACTGCTTGGAGGGCTTCCGTACAAAGCAATAGTCGAAACCGCCATCAGCTTCTTCTTCTTCTTCTTCTTGGGTTAGGGATTCCAAACTCAAAAGGGAACAAGAAATTTCTGTTCAGGTATACTCGGATAAAGAATCAATTTTGGAGAATAAAGTAATTATTTTTTAATCCTTTGAGAAATCAGGAAGCAATTTCTGAAGAGTCCAGTGATTTTCAGATACCCAAATGACTTTCCCCTTTTACACCGACCTTGTTACTGTTCATCGACACGGAGTTTCAGAAAAGTGACATACCCAGGAGAAAAGTATTGAACTTGTTTGTCTATACGGAAAGGAAATTGATGGAATTCAAAGATTCGAAGTCAATATCAGATTGAAATGCCTAGTACAGAAGAAGGAATTGAACTAGTGTATATATACATAATAGTTTCTACAAACAACGAAGAAAGAACCCTGATAAACAGAGAGAATAGAATTTACAAATTACTACAAGAGATCAATCCTACTAATTTTGAAGAAAAGAGACTAAAGAGAAACGATAAGCAATGGAGTAGTAAAGGAAGAAAAGCTTCGTCTTTTGTGTATTTTCAGTGGCTCCGTGAAACCAGCTTTCTCTGTTGGAGGCCATGAAAGGCACAAGTGAAATTACTGAATTGCCCCTCGAGGCCCATAAGATTTTTTTTTTCGTAAATGCCATGGATGATTTCTGGCTTTTTCTGCTGGGTGAATCTGAGCTAGGTGTTGGACATGTGCGTGGTTGAGACTGAGAAGATCAGGTGGTGGTGTATAAAGTAAATAAACAAATAAAATATTTAAAAGTTATAAACGGTAAAAGAAAAACATTGATATGATTTGAGAATATAATGATATGGGTGAATAAGGATATGACCGGTTTGTCCTTCGTTAGGTGAGATTACGAATCGAGACTAATTAACATAAATATTTTTTAATACCAGATGCTCTCAAGTCTCAAGGAATTTTTACTGCTGAAAAGAAGTTGGAATTATGCATAAATCAAGTCTTTATTAATTTAGAATAAAATTTAGTTTTTTTTGGATTTATCCATCAGTATCCTGTGCTACTAGTAAACGACTATTTTGATTTGCAGGAATGTAGAACTCCAATGGCAGGAATCTTACTACCTCCAAGTAATTATCACGGCTGCATGCCTAGGCTTCGAACTCAAAACCACTGGTTAAATTAGAACGATTCCCAACCGGTTAATCTAAGCACTTAATGTTTTAAAAAGAGGTTGAAACGAAGGAAAGGTAAAGGAATGAGTTTGATTTTTTTTTTAAAAAAAATGGAATACAATTTTAATAAGTAAAGATGTAAGAAGAAATAGTAAGAAAAACTAATTAGAAACTCTTAATCAAATTTCTTAATTTTTTTTAAGAAAATTGTACTCTATTATCCTCAATGACCAAAAAATAAGGCTGAAATAGGCCATAGCATAGTGTATGTAATGGATTCTATGCTATCAAAAGATTTTTAAAACAATTCAAAGTTTACATGTTATTTTTTATGCCAAAAAAGTTTACATGTTATTAAGTTCGGATTAGCTTTTTCGGAATAGTTTATGAGAAAAATATGAAAAAGTGTTTTTAGAGAATAGATTGTGAGAAATAGTTTCTGAAATTGTAGAAAAAAATAGCTTATGATAAAACCTATGTTTCCTGCTCAAAACCCAGGTTTTTACGTTAAAAAGCTATTTTAGAAAAGTTGTGAGTGTTTGTCTGGATTAACTGAAACATATGTTTTAATGGTTAAAATCTATTTTAAAAAAGTTGAGGGTGTTTAAGTGATTTTCTTGTAAACCTAGGTTCGATCCATAAAAGTGTTTTTTTTAGTGGTTGCCAAACAAGCACCAAATAAGTGCTATACTTAGGACCGGATGGAGTAATAAATTAATCAGCAGTGTAAGAGTAAATTAATCAACATAACTTAAAATGAAATAATAATGAGGCATTAAAAAGCTAATATAATCTATGTGCTACCAAATCCGTAAAGGAAAGCATGTTACATGCAAGCCAACAAGCAATTAGGCATATAATCAGCTTTAATGATTTATCACTTTATCTTTTTATTTATTTATTTATTTATCATTTCTTATTATTCCTCGTCCCTTTCTTTTGTAAAAATAAGAGCTAAAATCCTAGCTAGCTGTATTTTATATTATATTTAACAGTAAAGGAATCAAGAGATCTTCACCCTTGTGGTGCTTCATTGCCGTGAAGAGAGACCAATCATATTATATTGTAAGTGATCAATGGAGCAAAAGAATAGTGAAACAAAAATCAAATAAAGTTTAATCAATATTTTCATTTTAAAAAGAAAAAGACAGAAATATTGTGCTAGTCCTGATCAATTAAGTTTCACATGGACTAATTATGAAAAAATGACTAATCAAAAGTATATGGATATGAAGAAAGTACTATCATATTCACTTTGAATCAAACTATTTTTACAGAAAGAGACAAATCTAATATATGGCTAATAAGAATTAACTAAAATATAATAGGAGTTATTAATTAAATATATTTATCGATCAACTCTTTTTTTATATAACAAAAAGTTTATGTGAGTTGGGTCTCCGGGGCTCACCAGAGTCAGAGCAGGCCTCCAAGTTCAAAAAACGCTTACATAGGTACTTATAAATCGTTTACCAACAAGATTCTCATCTTAACAGGAATTTATACCCACAACCTTATAATTATGAATCACCTCTTTACCAATGGATCAACCTTTGTTGGCATTTATCAATTAACTCTAGTTTATCCTCATTTAAATTTATAGGCTACCTGTGAGGAACTCCCATAAAAAATCATTCATTCTCATTCAACATGAACGGCATCTAATAGGCTTTCTTCCCACATTTTCAAATCAAACATATATTACATATGCTCTTTAATATAAAATATGATTAACTATTTAAAAAATAAAGAAGTTGAATAAACTACTTTAAAATATTTATATTTATCTTTTTTTTAAAATAGTTTATCTGACTACCATAAATATTTCAAAGAGATCTTTGGAGTAACATATGTGCTATATATTCAATTATATATTTAATTTTTCTTAACTCCTCCAAATCAGTCAAATGGGCTTTACATTAATAAGTACCAAAGAAAGTGTATATAATTATACATAAAAATCCGTTTCCCTCCTAAAAGAAAAAGCTCAAATCAAAGGCTAACAATATCATTAAACAATAGTATATATCACATGAACCATGTCTGTATATAATATGAAACGAAACTCCTACTCACAACCACCCACACATAAAATATATGTGTATATATATAGCTGCTCAATCAGCCACAAATCGCTCCGAGTAAAGCATATAGCAATAATATATAGGAAATCTAAAAATGGAGGGAAGGAGGCAAGAACTATGCAAAGCCGTGCTGGGACAAAAATGGGATGAAGTTGCAGAGTTATACAAAAGTGATCCAGAGATTCAAGCCATGAAGATCACCAAATCAGAAGACACTGCATTACATGTGGCTATCAGTCTAGGAGCTCCAGAAGACAAGGTTATAAAGCTAGTGCATGAGATTGAACACACCAACTTTAACAACCTCGAAGTTGCCATGAGAACCTTGGAAGCTAAGAATGATCAACTAGACACTCCTTTACACTATGCTGCCTCACGAGGTTGTCCTTCTATATGTAAGAGAATATTGCAGGTTCATGAAGCCTTGGCTTGTAAACCTAATAAGGAAGGTGAGACACCTCTTTTCATGGCGGCTCTCAATGGCCGGAAACGTACCCTTCTCTATCTTGATTCGGTTTGCAGGAAGACAGGATTGTCTAGTCCATGGTGGAGAAGGAATAATGGTGATACTATTCTTCATTGCACAATTCAAAGAGAATACTTTGGTATGTACACACACTACTAAATTTTGTCAGATTGAAAAAATTAGTTATGCTAGATATCTGTAAAAAATCTGAGTTGGCTTATTTCAATATCATATTTCGTTATGACTACCTTTAGATAGAAACCGTTTAATGCGAGAAATTAATAGGGGTATTTTGGGAAATAGCTATAAATTTAAGAGATATATTGAATTGAGATTTCATATTATTTATGACCAAATTCAAGGGATAATTAACTCTTATATAAAGAATCAGGGTAATAATTAAAGTTGGGTAAAGGTGCAAAAAAGAGAGAGAGAGAGAGAGAAAGGAATGCCTCATTTTCTCTTGTATCATTCTCCCCCCTTTTTTTTCTTAATAACCACTAGATATTCTTTCAATGGTTTATATTTAGTATTTACAATATCATGATTGAAAATCAATTAAAATATATTTTGTATAAATTCAAATTTAAGTCTTTTCTCTCCCCCAAATATACCTATGAAAAATTGGCAAATGTGCATCTGACACCATAATAAAACCTTGGGTGGATAAATACTTATTGTAAATTTAAAATGGTGCAAAATTGTTTTTTCTGTCAAAATAAGTTAACAGCGGTTAAGTTGAGTTGTGGGCCCCACAGAATGAGTTAAAGGCCATTAATTCATTTTAACAGAAAAATAATTTTACACCATTTTAAATTATAATGTATATTTCTACACCCGAGGTTTTATTATGGTGCCTGATGCATATTTGCCAATTTGCCTTGGATATTTTTTCACCTTCACCCAATTAAGTTTTATGGTAAGTCCATTATTTCATCTAAATTATAGAAAACAAAACTATTTATGTATTAATGATGCATGATGCTATGGGACGACAGATCTTGCACTAGAGATCATTCATCTGTATGAAGAGCAGGAGAAGATTGTTAGTGTTAAAAATAATGATGGAGTTACACCTCTTCATGTCCTTGCCTCCATTCCTTCTGCTTTCAAAAGCGTTACTCCCATGTCTTTGTGGGACAAACTTCGGTACAGTTGTAAGTAGCATTTGTTGTCAATCCGAATAAACTAATACAATCACATCATTTGGTGTTATTCATTTTTATTTGGGAAAAGTTTTCTGGTGTTTGTAGTTTTGACTTATACATTACTCATTAATCTCTAAATCAAACTTTTACTCATCGATACGAGCCAGTTCATATAATTTTCATTCAATTGTAACTTAATTCATTGTAATTAACTCAATATCCCTATATTCTTACCCATTATCTAGAACTCTATAGCATCTATGCTTTTTCTTTAAATATATAAATTTTTAAAATATAGGAACTAATATTTAAAATGGTTAAATTATATGTACTGACTTGAATTAATATTGAATCAAAGTTCAGAGACTCAACAATAATCGAGTCAAAGATATATGAATCAACCAATATCGAATTAAAGTTTAGGAATTGAGTCACAAATGAATTAATTAATATACTACAAAAAAGAAATATTTATTTTTTCCTTTTTATTTCTTGTGACCGAAGTTGAGGTATTTTTTCTGTAAAGACATTGGTGTAGAAAAGCTGAGAATTGAGACTAAAGTGGAGGGCCACGTGCTGGACGTTGGAAATTCTGTCTGGTTGAAGGCTGATGATGATCCAACTTTAGGGCATCAGAGTCAAGGTTGATGCTTTATTTTGAAGGAAATAAATGATATTTAATTTAAAATAATGACTTCAATTTCTTTTTCGGGGAGATGTCTCAAAAGGTTCAATAAGGAGGATGAAAGAGAAACATGTATGGAGTGGGCAGATAATGGAGGAACTCTTGCAACGAACCTCTGAGTATGAATACAGCCAAGATGAGAGTCTTGGGGAGAAACAGAACCGGCAAGGTATTGCCTCTTATTTTCAAGGGCTAGATAGATAATTAATCTGTGTGTATTAAAGAAATTAGTTTAGTTAGTTTTTTTGGTAATAAATGAGTATTGAATTCCTTTGTTGGTCAAAAGGTGTTGGACCTCTTAGAAAACACTTTTAATCCATGTGTATTGGAACTATCATTTGATAGAAATTAACCACTTAATTAATATATGTCATCAAAAAGGATATTCTAAGGCAAAAATAATAAAACTGGGAGATAAAGCTAAGTACATCAATGTCTAATATTTAGGTCTAAAGTACATACCTTTTATAACCCCTATATTAGGGATCAGAGGGAGTATAATACAAATCAATAACATTTAAAAAGCAGTGGAGTGTAACTTATTCCAGTATTTTCTCTTGTTCAAAATATAAGACACATATATTTACCTAATTTTGGCCATTTAAAAAGCAGTGGAGTGCAACTTATTCCAGTATTTTCTCTTGTTCAAAATATAAGATAAATACATCTAATTTTGGGCATTTAAAGAAGTTAAATGAATGGGTTAATTATAACATATGTCGCATGAAATCTCTTAAATATTTATGTGTAACATTATATTATATATCCATTTATAAATTAGTCAAATTAGTTTAGAAAAAAACGATAAATATGAGTTAAATGAAAAAAATTTCTTATATCTAACGAAAATTCGCTTCTAAATTAGGCCCTATTTAAGATAGGAGGGAGCACTATTTTTTGATTGATTAAGAATATAATTAACCACTATTATTGGATTGGCAGGAGTGGGGTCAAAGAAGGACATGAAATCGACGGCATTGTTAGTGGCAACAAAGAATGGTCTGATAGAAGTGGTGAATAGAATCCTTGATGTTTATCCAGTGGCTATTTACGACAAAACCGACCCAAAGAAAAGGAACATAGTTCTTTTGGCAGTCCAAAAAAGACAAACCCATGTTTTTAAGTCATTGATGAAACACCCTCTTTGGCATTCCCTTAGAGAGGCTGTGGATATGGATGGAAATAATGTATTGCACATGGCCTCCTTTCTTCTCCAACACATGCCTCGTCAAATTCATGGCTCCGTCATGCAAATGCAATATGAAGCCCTCTGGTTTAAGGTACAAAAAAATTATAACTAATTTAATTAATTTCTCTGTTTAGAATAAGAAAAGGTAGAAATTAACATAATTAGTTCGTTGTTTAAGGCTTTTGGTTGCGACTACGCGTGGGACTTTTAGGGGATGTGTTGAATGTCTCCTCTCTCTGATGCTTTCTAATGAGATTCTAAACAAAATAGTGACACTTAAATATCATATGAAAATGAAGTCCTGTTTTTCAACGTATTTTTTTTAAATCATAATAAATTCAAAATTACATCATCAATATGTGGCACAAAACATTGGGTTTTCCCCCCCTTGTCCTTTGTTCAGCTAAAGCCAATTCAAGTCTCAATCGGAATTAAGTCAAAGAGAAAAGAATAGATAAATAGATGCCAACTCATCACCTGGCGTAGCAGCAAATAAATCACCTACACATATGACATATCAAAATGTCATTTATTATATATAGAATTTAATGATCAAAATAAAAAATATTTGAAAATTTTTGGGGCATTACAAAATACCTTGTAGGGAATTGAAGCAGATTAAAGGCCTCAAACCCTTTCAAAGTTGTGTCCTAAACTTATTGTGAGGATTATTAATTTGCACACACACACATATTTTGTTCTTGTGATTATATCACTGATTCATATCATGAACATTATTGTATTGTTAAAGTATGTGAAAGAAAACATGCCAGCTTACCTAAGTTCTCAAGAGAACAAAGAAGGAGACACACCAGATGAGATCTTCTCAGAACAACACAAAGACCTTCTCAAGGAAAGCAATGAATGGATCAAAGACACTTCTGGTTCCTACGCCATAGTTGCAGCACTTATTGTAAGTGTCACCTATGCCACATCTTACACTGTCCCAGGAGGCACTAATGAAGCTGGAAGACCTAACTTACGTGGCCAACTTTCATTTGACATCTTCGTTTTCTCCGTCCTCATTTCCTTTTGCTCTTCCATCACCTCCTTAGCCGCCTTCGTAGCGGTTTTTAGTTCTCGAAAGCAACCGGTTGATTATCTTCGAAGTTTGCCTTTGAAGCTTTGTTTTGGATTAACAACGTTTTATCTATCCGTTGTCTCCATGTTGGTTTCTTTTTGTGCTGCACATTTCTTTGAACTTGACCATAGAATTAAGCATAAGATTAGTCCTTATGCTTTGGTTTTGATTCCTTTGTGTTTGTACACTTATGAACAGATTCCACTGTATTGGAATCTTCTTAGAACTACCCTTGCCAAAGAGCCTCAGCCAAGATACGTTGGAGACAATGTTACTATGTAAAGATCCAACCATGTGTTTCTTCTTAGAACAACCCTTGCCAAAGAGCCTCAGCCAAGATAGTGTAATTTTTGTTTTATTTTGCGTGGTTTTTGGGTTTCATGCTTCATGTGATCTTACTTCTTTATTGTGAGTTTCTGTATTCTGAAAGCTTGAGAATTTTTATTTTTATTTTTTTATATGTTGCGAAATCTACTTTTGCAAATTAAATGAAACATCATTTCATTATTGTGTGTATACCACCACAAATTGTGTTTCCTTTTGTAATAATGCATGGGTGACAACATGAGCAACGAAACAGTAGTTGGAAGGAATCCGTTGCATATTAAACCAACCAAAAAACATATAACAATTTGATATTATAAACAAAATTGAGCACATGACTTATCATTTATAATAGAGCCAGCTACAAAATTCAAACAAACATAAAATGCTATATTTTCGTGTCAGTCATAAGCTTTATTTTCCAAATAATGGCGCTGGTAAATCAGAAGAACCTAGTTCATCCTGAACCAGCTTCTCTATCATAAAATCTGGCTTCCACCTATAACATTAATATACGCATATACAAAATTACCCAGGCCCTCCTGTTAAAGCCTCCATTATAATCCTATGTTTTTTTTTTTTGAACTGAATCATTATAATCCTATGTGAACCTGTATAAATGGTATATATGTCCATAGGGTCTTTGATTGTTTTCGTACAAGTGATGTCCCTGTATATATGCAATGTAAAGACCTCGATCATATATAATTAAAGCAAATGATCAAGAACGTGGGATCTTATTAATTACTCCCTCCGGTTTTAAATATAAGATATAACTATTTAATTTGATTAGATTAATGGTTTTAATTAAGTTAGTTAAACTCACATGATATTATCAATAAACCATAATCATTTACCTTTATCCCCACCCCCTCTCTTATTAATTTGTTTATTATTGAGGAGTATTATTAAGGATAATTTAGGAAAAAATTAAGAACAATTAAAAAGGTGTCTTATATTTAGGATAAAATTCACATTCCTAAATAGGTCATATATTTAAGATAAGACAGAAAAGAGTACATTGTATGCAAGCAATTGCAAGAGACAAAAAAGGAAAAGTAAGAGATACCCGTAACATTTTGAACCAACCTGACTTTTGTGATGGAACCACTTCAATGTTACACAAGTTTACTTTTATTCATCAAAATGGCACAAAAATAGACAAATTGAATCTTCTTTTTCTTTTCTCGTACACCAAGAAAAGAATAATAAAAAAATTGAGAGCGTATGCTTTCATTATGCCCAATGCTGGAACGTGCTCGCGTTTAAAAGTAACTAAATTTTGTTGGTTTCTCTACTAATTAAGTGCTGATCACAAGAGAGAATTAATCAGATCTAGTCCGTTTGATCTGATTTTTTTTATGATGATAATTTTTTTAAAATGAATAATCATTTTTTATAGTTAAATTTTTTTAATTTTATATTTTGTATATAAAAATATTTTTTTAAAAAAACATAGACTTCTTTAAGAAAAAATCAGATGAGGACAATCTAAATCTAATTAGTTGTGTGGCTAGTAAGCAAACTGTTTAGTAGGAAAAATGATTCCAAAAAGGGTAGCATTTACGGTAGAAAGAATTACAACATGACAAAGTTAACTAGTTTCATACAATTAAGAGGCGAACACTCATGAAATATAATAAAGAAAAATAAATATGTCCGTTGAAATTTCCTTTTCTTTCTGAAAAAAAAATAGCTTTCCCTTTTATAATGGAATAATTGAAAGAAGGGTACCACAGAGGCAATAAGAAAAAAAAACAAACAAGTATGTGTACTTTTATAATCTTAATTATATGACAAAGCTAAGTTATTACATATACATTTCTTAAAAAGACGGTAGTTTATGTCTATGAACTTGTAAGTTAGGTTTTAACAAATGTGTGATTTCTCAATTTTACCATACAACAAAATTAGTGACCATAATAAAGTTATTTCTAGAAATTAAAAGCACGCCACCAACTTGTTGCACTAAGAAAGGGATAATAGTAAAAAAATTAACTATAACATATTTTTCCTATATTTAGGATCAAACTAAGTAAGGCATCAATCCGTATAATTAGAACAAGAGGAAGTGGTTATATGTGTGTGTATACAGCAACATTATTTTGCCATTAACACAGGCTTAGAAATATTTATTAAACAATAAACAAAAAGTTTAGTGACCCTGCTTTTCTTCTATCCCCAAAAAGAAACATTCTACATATGGCTTAGCTTGTACTAAAAGAAAGCTTCCCGATAAGGATAGATCGAAGAAAGTGCATGTAAGGCTTGTATTAAAATAAAGCAAATAACTAACTTAGCTAGCATAACTAGTATGAATAGGCAAAGAAATGGGGGGTTAAGAATTTGCACTACAACTTACAAACTAGCTAGCAATTGTACTTCTCTTCTTCTAGCTTTTTACCAACAATCACTTCAACTTCCACAGCATCACTCTAATGGCTTCTAATATGGAAGCAAAGCATAATTTATACAAATACGTGTTGGGACAAAAATGGGAGAAAGTGGTGAAGATAATAAAGGAGCATCCAGATGTTCAATCCACCAAAATCACCAAATCTGAAGACAATGTACTACACTTGGCCATAACTCTTCATGCACCAGAGGCCAATGTTATAGAGCTCATTGATGATATTGAGAAGAAAAACCCAGAAGTTGCCATGGAAATTATCAAAGCTAAGAATAAGCAAGAGGATACTCCTATGCACCGTGCCGCCTATCGGGGATCAACAGCTATATGTCAGAGAATACTACGAGGCTTTGATGTTGAAAAGCTTGTTCTTGAGGGTAACAAAGAGGGAGAGACACCTCTCTTCCTAGCTGCTCTTAATGGTCACAAACATACTTTCATCTATCTTAATTCTGTTTGTAGTAAGATCGCCTCAGCCAAATCTTTAAGACTCTGGACAAGGAAAAATGGTGACACGATACTTCATTGTACCATCCAGAGAGAATACTTTGGTATGTTATGGAAGTTAGTTCATGTTTCATATATATATATATATATATAGACACACACACACACACACATATTATAGGAAAAACATTATCGAGATACTGTTAGTTTCATTTAATTTTAAATTTGCTATCTGTGTGTTTTTTCATCTCTGTTAATTTTTTTTTATATTTACTCTTTTAACACTGTTAGCCTTGAAATTTTGCTCGGATTGCATTGTTAGCCCCTGTGCAGAAGCTCATTGTACTAACAATGTTAAATTAAAAGGAATGAGAGAAAAATACAAGTACAAAATTAAAAGTTGAAGTAAACTATAAGTGTGTCAAGAATGGTTTTCACAATCTATATAGATATATAGTAGGTTTGAAACGTTTTTTGATTCACTTCTAATAACATATAATATTTATATGTGTGCAAATTAACTTGGTCTGGTGGCTACTAGAATTGGCATATCGTATAATATGCCTCTATGGCGATGACGACGACGAAAGGATCATCGTTAGTTATGAGAATAAAGAAGGAGTTACACCTCTTCAAGTCCTCGCCTCTGTTCCTTCAGCTTTCAAAAGCGGAACTCATCTAACATTGTGTCAAAAGCTCATGTACAAGTGTAAGTATGTGTGTATAAATATGGCATCTGATTTATTATTCCTTTTTTTGTCTCTAATGTATGTATGAGCTAATTTGGTAGTTGATATTGGCCCAAAATGTAAGATCTATTTCTTATCTTTATTAGTCTTTTTCAAAAGTATCACTATTAATGTTCCATTCATAATACTTTTTTTGGTCTAGAGTTGTCTTCATAATAATCAATTAGTAAGGATGTTTAAGAACAAACATGTAATAACTTAACTAACTTAATGGATTAATACTACTTTTGATCCTTATATTTTGATTTTGATTTTTGAATTTTAAAATTGGTAGTTTTGATCCTTCAATTTTGTGTCATTTATAACCATTGATTCCTAAACTTAAAAAAAACTTGATAAATCATGGATCAATAGTTATAAATAAAAAAAAGTAGTTGAGGGATCAAAACCACCTATTGAAATTTGAAGAACCAAAACCAAAATTCATTTAAAGTTCAAGGATTGTAACTAATGATTTTAAAGTTCATGGACCAAAACAAAAATCGTGTGAAATTTCAAAGAATAAAAGTGGTATTAACCCTTTCTTAATCAAATAAATATTAAGTAAAAATGTGTAAAGATTAAGTGCAATATGAGAGTTATAAATTGTAGAGTGGTAGGTATATAATTAGATTAAGTGAACGCTACGACTTGTTTCAGTATCAGCTTGTCTGTCAAGTGATGAAGACTTGAAGCGGTTGAAAAATGATGAAACCCGGAACCAGGAAGACGTGGAGGTAGGAAATTCTGACTGTTTGAAGATCAATAATGAAGACGACACACCAGAACGGTTTCATGAGACGACAAGGCTAGGTTCATATATATATATATATGCTCTCCTAAATCTTGATGCTTTAACTTATTCTTTTGGCTAGCTAGCTAGCTGCATATTTTTATTCTTGATGTGTTGTTGATGAATTTCCTTCGCTTGATATATATGAAACAAGGTTCAATTAAGAAGATGAAAGAGAAACATCGATGGGGTAGGTTAATCATGGAAAAACTTTTGGAACTAAATTCTGAGTATAAGTACAACGAAAATCAGATTGCTGATCTACCCCTTCTGGGCAATGTTTCATCAGATCTTACTGAACAAGGTAATTAAATTTAACCTACATCTTAAAGAGGACTAGAACCATTGGTTCATACTAGTTTCACTACTCATAACAATGATGCTCATCATTAGAATAAGATATAAACAATATTTTAACAGCCAATTTTTTTTAAAAAAATGATTTTCTTATTTTAAAATGATTACTTGAAAATTGTAAACCTGAAACATTGAAATTCCATTTGAACTTTGTCGATTTCACCATAGGGATGAGATTTTGGTGCTCATCATTGTAATGAGCGAAACTGGTTTTAGGGCCTTAGGGCTTCGTAGGGAAAGATGGAAAGATCAGATCTAGACTTTTAATTTGATTTGCATAGTCTTGATTTGATTTTTAAAAATATAATTTTTTTAAAAAAGATTATTTTAATAGGCATAGAACATAAAATAAAGATAATTTATTAACTATCAATTTTTTAAAAAATAATTTTTTTATTACAAAAATCCTTTACGTTATTAAATCTAGATCATTTAGATTAATCTGGAAGGTGCAGATCTGATGAGCATTGAAACTGATTTTATTTGGGGAACTTTCTGATGAGTTAATGCAAAATCATTGGCAGGAAAAGCATCATCATCATTGGCAAGAAAAATATCATCATCGTCCTCGAAAAAGGACAATAGATCGACAGCATTGTTGGTGGCAACGAAGTATGGTTTGCTGGAGCTGGTGAAGAGAGTCCTAGATGAGCTTCCTGTGGCAATATATGACAAGACAGAACCAAGGAAGAGGAACGTAGTGCACACTGCAGTACAGAAAAGGCAAACACATGTGTTGAAGTTATTAATGGAACACCCACTTTGGGATACCCTCAGAGAAGAGGTTGATGCTTATGGTAATAATGTGTTGCACATGGCAGCTTTTCTACCAAAACACATGCCATGGGAAGTACATGGTTCCGCAATGCAAATGCAATACGAAGCCAAGTGGTTTGAGGTAGGATACTTACTTTCTCCTACACTCGGTTATATAATTACTCCCTCTGTTCCTAAATATAATACATATTTACTTAATTTGATTAAATTAAAGTTGTTAGTTAAGTTGGTTAAAATCACATGATATTATCAAAACACCCTAACCATCTACCTTTATTCTCACCCCCTTCTATTGCTTGTTTATTATTGGGAAACATCATTAAGGATAATTTTGGAATATATTGAGAAAAAATCAAACAAGGTCTTATATTTAAGAACAAGTTCACTTTCATAGATAGGTCCTATAGTTAGAAACGGAGGGAGCAATATTATTTTAATTAGTTGATACATAGACTTATTTTTTTTAATTCATACTCCCCCTACTACTTTTTTCTTTATCTTGCATTCAACACCTCAGACTTTTCTAGGTCTAACTTAACTTTGTACTTCTTTCCAGTCATGAAGGCCTTAGGTCTGATCAACAACCGTGATTTTGTTCCTTTAATTAAGCTTGTACTACTTTCGGTCCTAAATATAAGACAACATAGGTACTTGATTTGATCAAATTAAGGACATTAATTAAGTTAATAACTTAATATGGCATAGCTTTTCTAAAATACCATAATTATTTTCCTTAATCCCCTCACTATTTATCTTAAGTTTTGTTGGAGAAACATGAATGATTATAATTTTTGAAAAAATTAACAAAAACTAGAAATGTGTCTGTTATTTTGGACCAAAATTAACTCTACAGATAGGTCATATCAAAGATTAGAGTGAATACTTTTTTATTCTCAAAAGGCCTCATATTCATTTTTTCCTATTTTTTTCTTCTTCTTGTATTAGATTATCATATAAGATGATTTTTTAGACAAATGTATGTGTGTATTAAATTTGTCTATTTCTATAAAAAAAATAGTTAATTGAGTGAATTTGACAGCAACATTGCCGTTACTATTATAAATAATATGTTAACGGAATTGCAGTATGTGAAAGCACGAGTACCACCGTATCTACATGTGATGGAAAACAAGCAAGGAGATACACCTGAGGAAATATACGTGGCAGAGCACAAGAAACTCTTAAAAGAAAGTAACGAATGGATAAGAGACACATCAAGTTCGTACTCTATAGTTGCAACACTTACTGCTGGAGTTACCTATGCAACGTCGTACACTGTCCCTGGTGGCACAGACGACAACACAGGAAGACCACCATTAGAGGGCCAATTTGCACTAAACCTTTTCTTAGTCGCCATTTTCGTGTCGTTTTGCTTCTCTATCACTTCCTTGGCTGCTTTCTTGGCAGTTTATAGTTCTCGGAAGCAACCTGAAGATTTTCGTAGGAACTTGCCTTTGAAACTGTGTTTTGCTTTAACGTCGTTTTATGTTGCTATCGTGTCAATGATGGTGTCGTTTTGTGCGGCGCATTCACTTGAAATCGATCCCAAAATGAAGGCTAAGGTTATACCAATGTATAGTTTGATTTTGGTGCCACTTATGTTTTACACATTAGCTCAGATTCCACTCTATTGGGATCTTATTAGAGCCTCTTTTAAGAAGGTGCCTCGGCCAAGATATGTGGGAGAAAGTATAACTATTACTATTCCCAAAAAAAGAAGTCAAATGTAGGGTATGTGTGTGTGCATTAATATTGATAGGACAATAGTAGTAAGTCTTTCCCTTTTTCCTCTATAATTACGTGCCTCTTACAGTTTATTATTTCATGAGTTGTAGAAGCCCTATATCTTTTTTTTTTTGGGACAAAGTAGAAGTCTTATATATCTGACTATGCGGGTTGTGTTCCTAGACATTATGATCGATCACATGTTTTAATATTGTCAGTGAAGGACTAATTATGATGTTTATTTACTTGATTAAGAAGTTTGATTACAAGGCCGAAAAGAAAAAGAAGAAATAGAAGAGAGAGGAGGGAAGAGAAGGGAATTGAAGAGACTAGAGAAGGATGCTTTAAATACTGAATTGGTTAAAATATTATTTTGGTATGCACCAAATGCACCAAAGTATTATTTTGGTATTTTATATTTGTCTCAGATTAGGTTTTAATCCCTTAAATTTGAAAAGCGTACTTTTACTCCCTTTTTAACACCATTAGTTTTAAATTCACAGCATAACTCTACAAATTTAAACGGAGATTTTGTAGTTAAATATTTAAAAACGCAATTATATCTTAATTCCTTAGTATAATCATTTTATATTTAAAAATTAATCCATTTTTATCAACATATACCTATTGGATTATTATTTAGATTTGTTGATTCATCATTTTAACCCTCATATGTTAAATGTTTCTTATCTTAATTAGATGAGAGAGAGAGAGAGAGAGCCACCACAAAAATGGGATTTCCCCTCATTTTCTTCTTTTTCACTGTTTCATACCCCTCTTTTTACTTTCTTTTATATATTTATCTCTTGAAGAAGAAACAACAAGTTTTATAAAAATGGGATTTTTCTTCATCTTAGTCTTTATGGAAACGCTGCTCTGATGGGACTTATTATCTTTGGGTTTTTTTCTGGCAATAGGAGGCGTCGACTCCCTAGAAGTGGATGAACAGAGTTATGGATTAGGATGAGGTGAAGGAGGACGACGAAACAGAAGGGAAGGGGGATTTGAACACGCCGAGAGGGGGTGGGGAGATTGAGTGTTTTTTTTTTTTTTTTAAATTCCAAGTGTAACATTAGGTATTATATGGGGATGAGGCGGCTTATTGATGCCATGTAGGGTGTTAAGTGTAATTTAACGTACAGTCAAATTTAACTTTAATTTGACTAGCACAAAAAATGCTTCGTTTTGATTACTTTTAAGTTAAATATACTCCTAAAAAAACTTTCAAATATCTAATGCATTAGGTGGATATTTCCAAACTAAAATAACCTTATCCCATAAAAAAAAATGAATGATTCAAATTTAATATTTTATAAAATCGACATAAATATTTACAAACCGATCCACACATAGTTTATAGTAACTGCAATGTAAAAAAAAAATACAAAAAAATTAGTCTATGAAATATTGCATATACCATCCACATTGTTTCAACCAAAAATGGATGAGATGAGATTCTGAGAAGAAAATTAAATGAGAAAAAGAGGAAAATCATATGAACAATCCATTGTTGTATATATCCTCTATCTTGTTGTTGGGGATTTGTGGGTTATGGATTGGAGGGTGGCATAGTGGAAAAAGCAAGTCTAAGAAGACGGCAATAGAGTTCAAGCTGTGTCTTAGTGTAAAAAGCAAGAGGTAAGAGGGCTAGGGCAACATAGAAAGGGACATCATGAGACTTATATTTAGTATCAAGTTCAAAGGTATGAGCAGCACAAAATGAAAGTAACATAGAAACAACTGAAATGAACAAAGTGGACAAGCCAAAACAAAGCTTCATAGGAAGGACTTGAAGATATTGTGTGTAGTTATTGGGAGAAGAGTAAATGGAGAGAAATACGGCTAAAGAAGTGATGGAGAAGCAAAAGGAAACAAGAGCTGATACCGAAAACGTTCGGAAAGCTGGGGTACTAGGTCTTATAACCGGCGTGCCATCCCCCGAATTATAGCCTCCTGGGATTTGGTATGCTGTGGCAAATGTGGCGCCGGAGATTAGAACCGCTGCCACTATGTAATTCCCTGACATTGCCTTCACCCATTCGTCGCTTCTTTCCAATGCGCTTTCATGTTCTTCAGCGAACACCATGGCCGGAGTTTTCCCCGCCTTGTTTGTTACCTCCTTCAATTGAGGGGGCATGATTACGTCCGTCACGTACTGCTCTCACCCAACATGCATGCATGAATCAAAAGTACGTGTATTATATTATGAATGTTACTTATATCTATCATATAAATTATATATGTTACATAATTCAATTCTGGCTGAAACTATGTGAGCTAGTTTACCTAATTAATTTAGGGGGAAAATTAAAGGAACCGACCTTAGTTTGATACAGAAGATAAAATAATGCATAATGTGAATTTTTAAAAAAAATATTTAATTTCTTAGTATTTCAAAAATTAAAGGACCTTGTAAAAAGTTTGCATTCTTACTTATGCATGCACTTTAGTTTCCATATTTTTCATTTTTTTTGTTGAAAAAAGTTGAGTAAAAGGCCACTTTACAGCCTTCTCACAAAATATTTTGAGTTAAGGTGGTATTTTACTCTAAAAATTTTCACGTGTGCTTATAAGTTTTTTTAATCAATATTGAAAATGTTAAACAATGATCACATTAAGGTCGTCCTAACCATCAGAAAAACTAAAATTGAACCATAATGTTAACGGTCAGGGACGACATTGCTATTTTTTAAACACTTACCAATATGATATTGAATTAAAAAAACTCCCGAATATCCAAATCTCCTAGTTAAAAATTCTTAGTTTCAAAATTGGATCTTTAAAGTAAAATTTTGAATAAGGGACTACCCCCAAGTTTCCTTCATTTAAGAAAATCTATTTCTGGGACCTTTTCTCCAAATACTTTTCCATGAGATCAATCACTAACAACCCAATCTTCCCATGTGTATGTATAGATATAAAATATTACCAGGTACCAGTAGATTTCCCATGGCAAGTGAACAATAGAGACAGCTCTATTAGCATCGATAAAACGTTTAGCAGCCAAGTGCATTGCAGTGTTGCCCTCTACATCGCATGCAAATTTGAGTCTCTTCCCACTCCAACTTGGGTGCTTCATTAATTCCTTCAATATTTCCGATTGCCTTTCCTCTATTGCTACCAGAAGTATGTTCTTCTTGTCACTTGTTTCATCCTCTATTGCATATGGCTTTCTTCTTAGTATCTCCTTCACCATCTCAGTTGCCCCGTTTCTCACAGCTGCAACAACGCCGATGGCCCCTTACTCCGTGGGCCTGTATATATATATATATATATATATATGGACGTACATCATGAAACATTCACTAAAAAACACCAGTAAATTAGCGACATATAATTTAGTGACGAAATTCTACCAATAAATTAAGAATTCCTTCTCTAATTATTTAGCGACAATTCATTTTATGATGAATTCTGTCTTTAATTCCATAGTTAATATATTGTTTTTAAGTGATTTTTGATCACCCAAGTAGTCTCTTAAGTTTGAAAAATTATTGTCTCTAATGTTTCATAACCATATAAACTTGCATTATGTGTGTGTAGGATTATAAATGTTTTCAACCTAATAAATATTCAAGAATCAGTTGCCTTGATTGCTCACAATTGCAAGCATCTTTAATCCACACAAATATGAGGGACTTAAAAGTTTCTTTATCCCAAAGAGTATTATAATAACGATCATAAATAACCATTCATATATGCGTGTAAGATCTATTTACTGAGGTCAGGCTTGTTATATCAATCATGTCAAGTTTTCCTATCACATGTTCCATTTGTGTGGATTAATAGGTGAATGTTATAATATTTTCAAAACACAACATATGGTAATGTGTGATTAACTAAATGGATACCATATGGATATGAAGAACTTATAATACGTACATTTGTCACTTGAAGGATTTTCTGCGGTGGTTGTCATGGTGGATGATGATGATACACCAAACGTTGGGATGGTATTGATGTTATTGGTAGCAAGAATGTCAGTTTCAATCCAGTAATCATACCAAATGTCTTCCTCTAAAAGTTTTTTCATTATCTGCAAAGCCCGCTCGTGTCTCTTTGCCTTCCCTGCATCCGATCCGTATAATTAATACACGCATTAATCAAATGTTTTTTCATGATCAATACATACATACATATATAAGATCAACGAGGAGGATTAAGGAAAAAGAAACGAGGAGGATTAAAATACCTAGGATCCAACGGAATATGACAGGAACATCAGCATCGTCGTACGCATCATCGTACGTTACAATAGTCCTCTCCATCTTGAACTTTTTCGCATAAATTTTTTTAACTATGCATACACACATGCATGGTCATCATCGTCAGTTCACTTTCATAATAATGAACAAAAATACGAACAAACAAAATCGTGACGTGATTGAATAAACCACTTCCTCCTATCCTTGTTATAAGTCTCACTAGGCCCAATAGTTCACTAATTTGGCAACACTAAAAAAATTTAAGAAAAAATTAATTCAAATCCCACACTAGACAGTTAATTGAAGTCCCATAAAATGATATAATTGATTACAAGTCCCTTGAGACTTCAATTATATTAAGTTCTATCGAGACAAGTTATCTATGCCCTTTTTTTAACGTTGGTATTACATTAATTATTTTTAAATAATAATGTTTTAATAAAAAATTCCTCCTCCCTCTCCCCTCATTTTCTCACCACTCATGGCTCTCCCTCTCTCTACGCATACCTTATTCTTCCTCATCAACAACCCTTTAAGAAATTCAGACTCTTCACCCCTCACCAGAAAATACCCTTTCCAGTTCACATACCACCGAAAAAAACCCTCACCAACAAAACTTAAGATCCAACAAAAAAAAAAAGATGGGGTTCCATCAAATCATCAGGTGACACGAAATGGGGGCATATGAAACAGAACGCGTGCAGCGGCGACCGGCTTTGCAAGTGGCAGAGAGGTTGTTAAAGAGAGGGTTAGTGCAGTGAGGAGGAGGCGGTGGCAGAGGAATTGGATGCGGTTGAAGGAATCGTGGTGTGCGATTGTCGGAATTGGCACTAAAAATAAAAAAAATAGTGATTTAGCTACAGAATCTATTCTAAAATTATTGACCGTTACTAAATAATTAGTCACAAAATTTTTTATTTAGCCACAGAATTTTATTTTACTCACGGAATTCAGTGGCTACTTTACCCTTTTTTTAGTGCGAAGGTGACGAATTCCTCTGTGCCACCCTAAAAAATCTAAGTGGTTATTGAAGAGTCTGTGTCGATAGAATGAAGAATAATTGATGGAAGATACCCATCTCATTGCACAAAAGATTCACCAAGTAAGCATGAATACGAAGGAAGTTCAAGTTCAGAATTCAAATTTCAGAGAGAGAGAGAGTGGGTTGTCAGAGAGAGAGAGAGAGTCGTGAGTGGTGAGAGACTGTGAGGGGGAGGGGATTTTTTATTAAAACATTATTATTTTAAAATAATCAATATAAGACTCACATAAAAAAGGGCAGAAAACTTTTTACAATCCATGTTTCAAGGGATTTGCAATCAATTATATCATTTTTGGGGATTTAATTTTAATTAAGTGCCTAGTATGGGACTTAAAATTAATTTTCCCAAAATTCAAATAAATTACTTTAAAATATTTATATTTACTACCTTTTTTCATCAAGCTAATTTGTCTGACTTGTAAATTAATATATGATCTAATAAAATAATCTAAATATTTTATAAAGATCATGTAACATATAATTAAGTAACTTATTTATTTTAGTAATTAAATTAGTCAACTAGATCTTATATAAATGACAAAATGTATATTTATATATATATATATCCACATGTGCTTACTTAGGTGGAACCATATTCTCCCCCACCAGTTGAGTTGACTGCTGATTTGGAATAGAAAAGGAATAGAGGCTAGGATTTGCAGAGGTGACTGGCCATGTTCATTGATCCCAAAACAAATTTCTTTGCAATTCTCAAGTACTAGTAACGACATATCTGCATAATGCGCGCGCACATGCACATAATTTCATTGATCTTATATAATGTGAGATGAAAAATACAAATAAAAGAAAGGGGTAATTACAGGTCCCGGGTAAGGGACTTAATTAAGATGAGATCCTATGAAATCACTTAATTAATCAAAGGTCCCTACTAAAAAGTTGTTATTGCAGGCCGAAAAGTTGTTATTGCAGGCAAAAAAGTTGTTAGTGATTAAGCCTTCACTAACAACTTTTCGGCCTGCAATAACAACTTTTTGGCCTGTCATAACAACTTGTGGCCTGAAAATCACTCTTAGTCTGTAACAACTTGTGACCTTGCGATAACAACGTTTTGACCTGCAATAACAACTTCGTGGGACCTCATATTAATTAGGTGATTTCGTGGGACCTCATCTTAATTAAGTCCCTTATACAGACCTGTAATTACCTCTAAAAGAAAACATGGTACAAGAAGAAGTTAAGGAACTGACCGAAGCGTTCATCCCTAATAGTACAATGAAGAATAGTGTCACCATTCAATCTGCGCCTGCAGCAACTTAAGCGATCTTCTTCATCATCTGCAGCATTAAGGAGATAGAGGAAGGCTGCTCGGTGTCCATTAATGGCAGCCAAGAACACTGGCGTCTCTCCATTGTTGTTTCGCTCCTTAATCTTAGTATTATATATATATATCATCAAGAGGTTTATAATGAAAATGATAAAATGGTTTATTGGAAAATTACACATAAGCATTTGTTATAAATATATAGCTAACTAAACTAATTATCTGCAAGTTCTCTTATACTGCACCTAATCCAAAAAACAAGAGTTAAAGTAGAAGCAATTTTATGGTACAAAATACAAGATATTTTTTTTTTCATTTTATCTATTTTATTTAACTTTTCCAAACTAGTTAATTGGTGTGACATATAAATTGATATACTCTTCCAATTCCTAATATAAGATCGATTTGATTTTATTTGATAAGATTAAAAAAGTAAAATAGACTACCTAACTATAACATATGATACATGTTATTAAATTATATATCAGACTATAAGTCAAGTAAATTAATTTATAGGAAATTATCTGATAAATATAAATATTTTTAAGTAGTTTATTTTACTTCCCTAATCTCTCTAAAATACTAACTTGATCTTATATTAATGAACAAATAGAGTATGCTGTAACGAAACACTTAAGTATTTCAAAGAGAGAAATTTACGAGTGAGTTTTGGCCGTTCATGATGAAGCGGCACATGCGTATGGAGCCACGCGCCGCCGCGGCGTGTAGGGGAGTATCACCGGCATCGTTCTTGACGGAGAGCGTATGTGAGGCGTGTGGGGTGGCGATGATGGCATCGACGAGCCGTTCGACGGTGGCGGCCGACGATGTTTGGATTGCGACATGCAACACTGTGTCTCCCCAACGGTTGATCTTGGCGGCATGAAGAACAGTTGGAACATCCTTGAATAAGTCAACAACATGGCCCCTCCTCTTTCGTTTCATCACCAAATCATGAAGTTCCTTCACCTTCCCTACATTCTCCAAATCCACCCACATTGACATTTTTCCTTCCACACCATAAAACAACACTTCGCTACTATGTACAAGAGATATCAATGGTAACCCCCTCACGATTCTATATATATATATATATAGACTAACTTTTTTTCTTTAGTTCAGGCACCCATTTTATTAGATACAAACATGTATGTTTGAGATGTCTTTTAAACTCTTTTTCTAATGAGAATTCAAACATTATTTCATCATATATTACTGTAAACTATACACACACATATACATTAATAAATTGATATTCTAGTCCCCTCTTTATTTCATACACGCATACATATATCACTTTTAGAAACACTACACTAACCCTTTTTTTTTTAAGTTTTAACTCAGTTGTAATTCAATCTCTAAATTTTAAGGTTGGTGTAGTTGAATGTTTATAATTCAACCATTTAATATATTAGTATGTACATTTTAGAAAATAAATATTTCATGAAATTTAGATACTAAATTTTTAAATCTTTAAAACTATGTGAACTGAGTTAAAGTTTTGGGGACTGAATTGTATCAATCCAATAAATGATTGAGTTGCAATTAAGTTGAAATTATAAAGATCAACATATTAATTTTTCGTATTATTTTCCTTTATATTATGTAATGATATGTAGGTCACGAAAAATTTAAGTTTTGAATGAACAATTAATCGGTTAAAGATCAAAATTTCTCCGGAAGTATGCACAGTGGATCACATCTGCCCCAGAAGATTTTTTGGTCCAATTTTGCCCTGGAAGTGTGTAAAATGTATCATATTCACCTTTTATCGTTAAAAAACTCACATTAGCCGTTAAATAGTTGACGTTGACCATTAATATTTTAAAGGTAAAGAGTCAATATGATCCACTTTGTACATTTTAAGGGCAAAATTGGATCAAAAAATACTTACGGGGCATATATGATCCACCGTGCATACTTCCGAGGCAAATATAACATTTAACTCAAAAATAAATATGATTAATTTTAATAAGAAAAGAGAAAATATTTAAAAATGTATTGTTTAATTTTTTATTTATCTGCAAAAGGGGTTCTTACTCTGACTAAGAGAATCAATATTAAAGCATATTAACAAGCAAATAGAAGTTGCGAACAAAGCAGTTACTACTTAAAGGCGGGCATCATAAACAATATGGTTCCTTGATTATTGTAAACTTTAATTTTTTAATTGTGCCATTTTGATTAACAAAAATTCCAAGCTAATTCATTCAAATGTATAGATGCTTCCTACTTTTCCTTTTGTGATATGTCACCATTGCTTGGAATGGAATCCATCCATGTTCTTCATTTACAAGTAGGCAAGTGGGCCAAATGTAATACCTTTAAAAAGGAAAGATAAAGAAAAGACAAGCTGCTCCTTATTTTTTCATGTTTCGGATTTGATTGTTTCTTTCATCTATTTTTGTTAATTTCACAGAGAAATGTATAGACTATATACAATGCAAGAAATTAACTTAAGTGGAAAAACGCTATTACTTATTTTATTTTCAGGTTTGTTAAATCGTGCATTAACATGTAAGAGCCATCCATGGAAATTGATAACAAAAGGGCGTATAGCAGTTACTTTCAATGAGATTATCATGATTAAGAAATTGAACTCTGCCTTTTTTTTAATAAGAACATGGAATCTCATATTTTTTTAAAAAAAAAAAATTATTCTTTTCTTGGTGTGAGAGAAATGAAAGAAAATTCAATGTGCCTTTTTGTTCCCTTATGATGAATAAATTAAACTTACGTGACTTAATCATAAATGTCTCCTTTACAATTTGTTTTTTTTGGTGGAATCTAATTCAAATATTCTTGATTTCATCAATTTAAAATATAAGGACAAAAGTAGGTTTAACTCTTAAGTTAAATATATGATCTTTCATAGAGTAAGACCCAATATTTAGGGTCTATATGATACGAGGAATTTAGAGAGGGGAAGGGCCGGAAAATTTGTGAGTTGAATTATTAAAAATTGAAGAGGTGAGGTTATAATATTTTAAGAAATATAAGATTTAAGATAAGATAATAAGAGAAATTAATTAAAATCTTTTAACCCCACTTCTCTATTTTTTGTAAATTCAAATCAAAACAATTTTCGCTCTCTGCCCATTTTCCCTCCCCTTCCCTCATACCAAGCAGACCCTTAGGGGTTCACGCTATTATTGCTCCTCAAAAATTCCCTTCATTTGGGTTTTACTCTTTAAAGTATAAATAATAACTCACAGGAATTTATGTCATTTTAGCATATTTTCCTTTATGTTTTGTTATATCATTGATAAATTTTGGATACTCAAGATAGGAAAATGCTCATTTGATTTTTGGTTGCACATCATTGTTTATTTTTGTAGATTTTGATCCTTTTTCTAATTAATTTCTTATATTGTTTTATGTAAATCTTGTAGGAATATTTTGATGCAATAACCAAGTGATTATAGCCTCTTCATCAAGCTCACAAATGGACAAAGCTAAGACGAAACCAGAGTTTAAAAAAAAATTCGCCGTAACTTCGCCGTGACTTTAGCCATGGCAAAAGTGACAACGAAGTCACTGTGAGCACAATTCATTTATGGACTTTTTGTGAGTTCGCCGTGGACTTCGCCACAGTGAAACCCACAGCGAACTACGTATTCTCCTGCACGTTTTGACAGAAAAGGCAGACTGAAAGCAAATAAAAGTTAGGGTTTCGATCTCATTCAACATTCTTCACTTCTTAGGCATTTTTGGGAGTTTTTTCCTCTGCTAGGGCATGGATTTTGGTGGGAATTGAGTTTGGGCTTGGAGCTTTGAAGAGATTTGGGCTTCTTCTCTTGGTTTATCTTCTCCATTTTCATTCTCTTCTTTTGTTCTGTTTTTGTGATGATGTATATATATGCTCCCATGGAGTTGTTGAAAATGAGTAGCTAAATACTTTGATTCTAAGATTATGTTGAACCCTTGTATGGATTGACTCTTGATTCCTCCTCTTATTTTGTGATTAATGAGATGTATGTGTTTATTTTACTCTTCTTTTAATGCTTCTAAGTGATTGATCACCATTTAGATGTTAGGTTCACTTTATTGATCATCATTTAGATGTTAGGTTCACTTGATTGATGCTTGAGAGGGCTAGATTGAGTGTAGAACTTAGGTAAAATAGTGTAAGAACTTGAAGTTTACATGATGAATGGATGGTTTTGTTGGTAAGATAGAGATATACTTGCTAACCTTACATAGTCACATTAGGATTGGAGCTTGAAAATTAGGTTTTATTAATTGTAGCAAGAGATTGTGCGGTTAATGAGATCAAACACTTGTTCTTGACTTGAGAGAGCTTTTACAAGTACTCTGTGAATCCTAGATTAGCACATGGTTTTATTGAGAGCATTTTTTGAGAGGAGGTTAATTGAGTTTTATGAAGTACAAGGGGGATACATAATCTTAGAACCCATTTTATACTTGAAGTTGAAGAATCACTTGTTTATAATTTTATTTTCATTTAGTATATGTTTATTTTCGTAGTTAATTTCTCAATCTCAATATTTGAATCACTCAAATTGGGCGAGAGTGTGACAATCATTGCTTGACCAGATTTTGGACCAAATCCTCGTGGGAATAATACTTTATTTATCACTTTATTACTTGGAGCGACCCGTGCACTTGTGGTGGTTCGAACAATAAAACCATTGTATCTAATCTCCAAATTTACTCAATCAATGTCTATTAGTCCCTTTAGTCCCTTATCTCGTTAACAATATTAAATATTTAAATTTGATTATATGTCACTAACGCCATTAAATTTGTGCTGATTGGGTGAGCTCACGTGGCAACTTACACTGATTTTGGCCTCCAATAAATTTAGTCACAGTAAAGAAGCATATCAATGTGACAACAGTCCTAATTCAGAACTAGCAACCACAACATGTAAAAGGATGCCGGTGTTTAAAAAAAATACAAAAAATGATGCGGTTGATCTTTAGATCTGGACAATAATATTACAAATGGGTCTATAAGGGCTGTATTCAATTTTTAGTGCCTACAAAAATCAAGGAGAAAATCTCAAAATTAGATCCTATGAGACAACCAAAGTTTCAAAAGAAAAATTGAGCACCCAAAAGAACACAATATTTACTAACAATCACAGCCTAAAACGAGCAAACATAAAACGAATACAGGCAAGGAAAAGTAAACTACAAAGGAGCCTTGACAGAAAATTAAGAAAACTAAAACTACAAAACTCTAGTAACTGTTAAAAAAAACTGTTTTCTCTGACATTAAATAACTAAAGTTCGACCTATTACCACCAAACATTGAATTATTTATCAATGATCCTTTGTGCTTCAATTGTCCCATTAGGTAATGTAAATGAATGTTACAATATATTTATTTTATTTGCACTTAAGCATGATATAATATTAGGAATCTTGATATTTACTTTCTTTCTAGTTCCTACTAATAATATTTTGTTTTTGTCATTAGAGGAAATTCAACATATCTTATGTTAGAGAGTGCTGTAAAGTTTATCAAAGTCTTCGACAGAATGGAGGAAGAAGATGCTGATTACAAGAACTACTTTAAAAGGAAAGTTAGACTTGAGTCAAGCCAATACTCACTTTATGACATTGATGATGATGATGTTCATGATGCGGCCATTGATAATGCAGCTCAACCCCCCACTTATCGTATTTTGATTACATCCTTATGGCCATGTCATGCAATAAAGTGTACGAACTACTTGCACTACTTTGAAGACTTGTTTGGATTGCAGCTTTATGTTGAAAGCATGTATTTGTGGTCACATAGTTAAATCCAGAAAACCTTAAGCTCATTGAAATTGCCTTTGATGAGTATGCATTTAAAACTAGATCTAATGATGCATCTGAATCTCAGCCACCAATAGATAAAGAAGATATTGGTGGAAATAGTGTAGTTGTTCTTGATGATGGACATGAATTGGTATCCTTGACTACCATGGATCCTACATTTATGAAGTTTTTAGCCACTGCAAGCACTGTGTGTAAGAAGGTAGAACAACTTTCTAAGGTTGATGAAAGAAGGTTTAGTTGGTTTTAATGACCCAAAAATTGACCTTTTAACATGGTGGAACGGGAATGCTTCAACATACAAAGTTCTACATCTCATTGCTCGTGACTTGTTGGCTGCAACAGTTTCTATAGTGTCTTCAGAGTCTGCTTTTTATTATACCATTTAGAAGTTCATTATCTTCTAAGATGGCTGAGGCAATCATATGTTCCCAAAATTGGCTACGTACAGGTGAACCCCATATTGAATGATCTTGATAATGTTGATGAGAGTACATATGTAGCTAGTAATTTCTATATCACTTTCAATTTATATTGTTCTATGATATATTATTACATATTATTACATGTTCATAAATATAAGTTATCTTAATTTGTGGAGCAAGAGTTGGCAGCTCCAAATTCAAACGTTCCAAGTGAACTTGAATGAGCTAGTGAGGAGGAGGAGGAGGAGGATGATGACAATGATGATGGCAATGGTGGTGACATGAAAACGGCTAAATGATTGTATGCTTTACAATGTTTTTGAATTTTAGATGTTAGAAGTTGGAACTTGGAACCTTGAAGTTTGATCCATGTTGTTGGATTATGAATGTTGTTTGATGAGCTAAAGATGGTGAATTATGTGTGTTATTTATTGTTTATTTATGTTAGAAATTATTTATCTTATCATGTTATCAGGTCAAAAAAATCTTATCATGTTAGAAGGCCACATAACTTAAATGGTATTAATTTTTTTTAGGTAATGCTAAACGGGTCGCACAATACCCATTTTGACGTAAACCTATTAAATGGGCTTACGTGTGGTGCTAGAGAGTATGAACATGCCCATACCAGTTTAGCTTACACGGGTACGGGTACGGTACCCATAACCCATAGGAAGCCAACCCGCCTCATTTTCCTAGCTCTACTGGTACGAATATGAAGAATTTTACGAGTGCGTTAAAACAATTGCCAACCATTAAAAACTTATTTCCCATTTTCAAATCAAATTTAAAAAGTAGGCTTCTAGATTTCAAAAAATTAATATTTTTAAATGGGAAAATTAATTCTTTAGTCCTTATAGTTTGACCAAATTTGCAACTCAATCCTCGTAGTTTAACTCGTCGCAACTCAGTCCTTATAGTTTCCTCATTTTTTATAAAAAAAATGAGTCAAAGGCAACTCGTCAATGTGGCAAAACGATGCTTATTTGGCACTAATATCAGTTAGGGGTGTCCATGTGGTCCCGGTCCCAGCCTTCCCGTCCCGGTCCCGGAAAATTTAGGCCTAGAATTTCCCATCCCGAAAAGTCCCGGGATAGGGACGGAATCTGGGAAAGGGGCCAGGATTCCTAGTCCCGGTCACAGACCCATATATATTTTTTTAAAAAAAAATAGTAAGCCTATTAAATGGCCTGCAGCTTGGAAAGAAAAAAGAACATGAAGACTAGGTGGTGAGGCCTATATTAGAGCCCACTCAATATTTCCTTCCCCCACCCATGACCCAACGCATCCCCCCTTCCCACGCGAAATCTAAAATCCCACTACCCCATGAAACCACTTTGCAGTAGAGCTAATGTTTAGGCCAAATCTCATATCCTCTCTCTTCCTCTCGCAGTTTCTGCAGATTTCCCCAGTCCCCCTCCTCAACACAAATACATGTATCAATATATATATATATAAATACTCGTTATTAAGAGATCAGATCTACATGCAAAAAAGATTATGGAGGAGCCGATGAAAGAGCCAAGAGCGACGACTCCGCTAGAAGGTCCCAGCGCCAAAACGAGAAGCTCATATTCGGCCATGGCAGCGAGAAAGATGGTGAGGGTAAGCTTCTTCATCTCCATGGCAGATTTGTTAAAATTGAAGAGGAAAACTTTGTGATTTTAGGAATAAAAGCTTCGTCCTTTCTCTTTTTATTTCCTCTTTCATGGAGCAACAAATTAAATGAAAGAAAGACATCCTAAGTTGTGAGAAATTTGAGAGATCTGGGTGCAGCTGCTTGATGGGAATTTTTCCGGGAAATCCCGGTCTCAATCCCACCGGGATCATGACTCAATCTTAGTCTCAGCCCCCTTCCTAGATGGGATCCGGGAATGGGTATTCCCGGTCCCGTTCCCGGGTATGGACACCCCTAATATCAGTGCTACATGGCTTCTTCCTTCTTCCCCGCTATTGAGCCGTTTATCTTCATGCTTTGCTTATTCTTTTTTCCTCTTCTCAACCAAACCTTCACAACAACAGCAAAAATGTGGCTTCAAAATTTAAACAAGAGTATGGAAGCAGAAACTTCATTTTCCTACTTTTAAGCTCTGGATTAAGCAGCTGAGAAAGGAAGCCAACGGGTAAAATGAAGCAAAGGAAGCCATGGTTGCACCCAAATCCTTCCCCTCACCAGTAGTTATTACATTCTTGCAATCTCGCTTCTCATCTGCTGAGAGGCTATGTTGGAACTCATGTTTATGTAAGAGTAGTTCAAGGTGCCATTATTGGCTTGCTCACTGTCGGCGGTGGAGGAGTGATTGTTGTTATTATTATTATTATGGTGGGTTTGAAATTGGTGATAAGGTGGTGGAAGAGGACGACCTTGTGTAGCCATTGTAACAATTATAATTATAACTTATTTTCTCTTTTTGATACATATACTTTACAATAACTCCAAATTTCTGATCTTCAAAATACAAAACAAACTTTGAAGGGTAGAAGAAGAAGGAAGATACAAGAAAGGAGGAAGATGCTTCTTCTGGGGCTTCATTTTCTAGTATTTCATTCCTTTTTTCATATATGGGAAGCTAAATAAGCTAATACAGGAGTTAATATATAAGCTAGCTACCACCACATTTTCGCTACTGCTGTGAAGGTTTGGTTGAAAAGTGGAAAAAAGAAGAATGCAGAGCATGAAGATGAACGGCTCAATAGCAGGGAAGGAGGAAGAAGCCATATAACAGTGATGTTAATGCCAAATAAGCACCATTTTGCCACTTAACCAAGTTGCCTTTGACTCATATTTTTTTTATAAAAATGAGGAAACTTTAAGGACTGAGTTGTAAACTCAGTTAAACTATAAGGACTAAAGAATTAGTTTTCCCTTTTTAAATCTATCGAATAGTATGAAATCTTGAAATTATAAGAATTTATAAGAATAAATAAAAAAATATTTCAAAATTAAAAGTGCAGACCAAATAATAAAATATGTATGGGAAGTGATTGTTACATATTAAAGTAAATAATGGTTTTCCATAAAAAAAAAAATAATGGTTTGTACATTTGACGAACTCAATTCCTTTGGCCTTTTATTAGTAATACACACACACACACGTATCTTCAAACCAAACTTCAAGAAAGCAAAGATAGTCTATTTCAAAACAGCAGATTTCTAAATACATCAAAGAATAAAATAAGAAATAGAAAAAAATTAAAAAGTAATTACAAAGTTTGAATTAAGTTTCCAAAAGGAATCTAATAATTGACTTGTTATCTAATAATGGATGTTAAAAAATTTCAGAGCGTAACCAAATAATAAAATAGCAATAAGACTTGTTATCTATAAAATATTAAAATGATGGTATGTAAATTTATCATATTCAAAACATTGGTTAAACTATCACAAAATATATCTTCAAAATTGCTGGTATTAAATCAATCAAATAAAAAAATAAGAAAAGGAGTTTCGAACAAATAATTCAAACGAATAAAATAATATATCTTAAATAATGTTATGCTTCCAAAAAAAAAATCCTTTAACATCATAAACCACTTTGTCCTTTAACTTTAAAAAATAAACTTTTACTCTTTTCGTATTAACACCGCTATTTCATAACTATAAATAATGCCTTAGCAAATCTAGGAGTGATTTTCTAAATGTGGAAAAAATGAATGCTTGTTAAAATATAAAAGTTATTATACTAAAATAAAAATTTATGCATACTTTGTCAGCATTTAACCAAACATTCACTATTTAAAATAGGTGAATCAACATTTTTCGTTAAGTAAAACTAACGGTGTTAACAAATAAAATTTAAAAATGCACTATTTCAAAATTAAAAGGACCAACCTGATAATAAATACGTAACATAAATAACCAAAAATATAGTATATCCACTTTAACTATGAAATATAAATTTGTAAATCAAATATTAAGAAATCAGAATAATGGATGTTCATTACTCGCACAGCACAAACAAATATTAAAAAACATAAGATGATTTTTTAAATCAAATATCGAAACACTTGTTAACTGTCACAAAATTAATTTTTAATATAAATATAATAAAGTAAAATGCCGGTTTAAAAAATTCTAGATTTTTAAAACAGCTAAACTTTTGATAACAAAATTTTAAAACAATAAATTAATATATCCTAAAATTTCAATTTAAAAAACAACCAAGCAAAAATGTAATAAGAACGAACTTGTAGGTATTAAATAGTTTTATGCAACTTTAAGAAATTCCGAAATTTTGTTTACAAAAAAAGTTATGTTCAAATCAAGCATAAAAAAATAAATTGTAGGTTTTCAAAGAGGCAGGTTTTTTTAAAAAAAAATTGTAGGTTTTTAAAACAACCAAATATTATCTCGAGTCATAAATATAAGATCACTAAGACTTTTTTATGGAAGTTAATTAAACAAATTAAACCACTAAATTATAACATATATTACATGTAATTATATTATATGTTAGTTTATAAGTAGAATAAATTAGTTTTGAGGAAAAAAGATGAGCATAGACAATTTAAAATGATTAATTTTACACCCTTAATTTCTCCAAAAAATTTAAAGTAATTTTATAATTAGGACCAAAGGGAGTAAGAAAAAATTTATAGTTAATAATAGAATAGATATTTAAGAAATTCCAAAAATTTGTTCAAAGTAACTATGTTCAAATAACATAAAAAGGTAAAATGTGGACTATAAATTTGCAAATCAAATATTAAGAAGTCAACATAATGAATGTTCAAAAACGGCACAGCACAACATAAGATGATTTTTTATTACCAAATTCATAACGCATGTTTTTAAAACAATTAAAATTTTGATAACAAATTGTTAAAACAGTAAAACAATATATCTTAAAATTACAGCTCATACAAACAACTAAGTAACAATATAATAAGAAAAAACTTGTAGATATTAAATAAAGTTATGCAACTTTAAGAAATTCCTAAAACTTGTTTACAAAAAAATAATGTTCAAATCAAACATAAAAAGGTAAAATGTGGAACCGTTAACTATGAAATATGAATTTTTAAATCAAATATTAAGACATCAGAATAATGGATGTCCAAAAAATTGCACAGCACAACAAAGATTTTTTTATTTTTTATCCAACAATACAATATGGTATGTAAGTTTATTGTAATTCCAAAAAATTAATCATTAAATCAACTATAAAAAATAAAAAAATTAATTTTTAAATCAACTTTAAAAAAAAGTAAGATAGCGGTTTTAAAAAATGTAGCTTTCAAATCAATCAAATAAAAAAATAAGAAAAGGATTTTCGAACAAAATTAAAACATTAAAACAATAAAATAATATATCTTAAAATTGCATGATATTGAAACAACCATATAATATAAATATAATAAGAAAAAACATATAGTTATTAAAAAATAAAAAAATTAAAGAAATCCCAAAAATTTGTTAAAAAAAAACCAAACATAAAAAGGTAAAATGTGGAAACATTGACTATGAAATATAAATTTGTAAATCAAAAATTAAGACTTCAAAATAATTGATGCTCAAAAATGGCACAGACAAGCAAATATTAAAAAAAAATTAGATAGATTTTTTTTTATCCACCAAATACGTAAAAGTATGCAAGGTTTTAGTGATCGAAATGCTTGTTAACTATCACAAAATAAATTTTTTAAATCAAATATAAAAAAAAGATAGCTGTATTAAAAAAAAATGCGGGTGTTTAAAACAACTAAAATTTTAAAACAGTAAAACAATATATCTTAAAATTGCAGGTTTTAAAACAACCAAGTAATTTGGTGAAAAAAAAAACAACCAAGTAACAATTTAATAAGAAAAAACTGGTGGATATTAAATAATTTATGAAACTTTAAAATATTCCAAAAATTTGTTTACAATAAAATTATGTTCCAATCAAACATAAAAGGGTAAAAAGTGGAATCTTTGACTATGAAATATAAATTTTTAAATCAAATATTAAGACATTAAAGAAAAGATAATTTTTTTATCTACCAATACAATATGGTGAGTAAGTTTATTATAATCAAAAGTTCAAAACACTTGTTACCCATCACAAAATTTATTTTTAAAATCAACTTTAAAAAAACTAAGAGGGCGGTTTGATGCAGGTTTTAAATCAACTTTAAAAATAAGAACAGGATTTTCGAACAAAATTTTAAAAACAATAACATAAAATATTTTAAATTGCAATTTTAAAAAAAACAAATAGCTATAGAATTAGAAAAAACTTTTATTTTATTACATAATGGGGTGTAAATTTAAAATAATACAATAATATATTTTAAAATAATAGAAAAAAGATTCGGCAAAAAAACAGAATGAGAAAATGATTTCCAGAAACAAAATATTAAAATAATACAATAATATATTTTAAAATTGTAGGTTTTAAAACAAGCACATAGTAACATCAAAAATACTTGTTATATATTTTAAAAATGTAAATTTAGGAAATTTGATAAATTTGTTGACAATAAAACATTTATTTTCGAACCAAATATAAACAAAAGCAAAATAGTGAATTTTAAAAAATAATAAAAAGTTGTTACATATTTAAAATATGTAAATTTATAAAATTTCATAAATTTGTTGACAATAAAACATTTATTTTCGATACAAAAATAAAAAAAAGTAAAATAGTGAATTTTAAAAGTGCATAAAATCAATCAAATTAAAAAGTAAGAACAGGATTTTCATATCAAATTTCAAAACAATAAAAGAATCAAAGTATGTTAAAATTAATTGTATGCAAAGTTAATAAATTCAAAAAATTTGTTAACCATACAAAAAATTACTTAACTATTTTTAAAATCAGTCAACTAAATAATAAAATAAGCAAGGGAAAGAGTTAAAAGATAATTCTAACATTTATTAATTATTAGCTATGAAGTATTTAAATTTCTAATCAAACCTTAAAACAGGATATTTTTTCAAAAAATTTATTTATTTTCAAATATACTAAATGAATAAATAAGTATATAAGTAATTCAAACTACTTATATAAAATCAAATATTTATTTTCAAAACAAGTGTGCAATAAGAAATAAGAAAAGGGATCTTTGGCCAAAAAAATAATAAGGCATTTTAAAATTTAAGATTAATTGAATCGAGGAAAAAATTAAGAACATGAACGAATTGTTAATTAAATATGTAAATACGAAGTTTAAATCCAAGTTCACCAATTCGAGAGTATTGTGTTATATGCATGGCAAAAAAAAAAGGTGTTAATATTATTTTGACTAAACAAATATGAAAGGTCAAACCACGAACCTGCATATTTTTGCAGAAGGACGCAGCACCACGGTAGAATTCTATGGAGGACAGAATGCCTTAACTTTCTGACTGTTGAAGAACTTAATTGTGATGCATGCACAACAACCATTTTCTAAAGCCACAATAACAGAAAGTCAAATGCAATAACTATATGAAATGCTTTCTTTGTTATGGCCAACTTATGTGCATAATCAATGCCTCCCTTTTGATGGCACAATTTTAGCAAACAGCAATCATAGTCCAAAAATAGCAACCCAACATGAAGGCAAATATCTCATCCAACAAATAACCAAAACCAAAGAGGAAACTCAAACTTCAAAAAATGCAAATAAAATGGTAATCAAACTAACATGACAAAGCAATCCAAGAAGAACAGTCAAAATTCAAAAAGAAGAACCACAACATGAAATCAAATAAGTGGAGAAAACTAAAATAACAATCAAAATAATCTGATGACAATCATAGTAGGAAACCCCTCAATTAAACAAATAACCAACAAATAGCCAAAACCAAAGAGGAAACTAAAACTCCAAAAACTGCAAACAAAAGGGTAGTCAAACTAACATGACACAGCAATCCAAGAAGAACAGTCAAAATCCAAAAAGAAGAACCACAACATGAAATCAAATAAGTAGAGAAAACTAAAATAACAATCAAAATAATCTGATGACAATGAAAGTAGGAAACCCCTAAATTAAACCATGTGAAGTCTCCAAACTTTCAAATAAAACTTGGGAAAGCAAACAAAGTCAAAATACACTACAAAAGTCCTGAAACAAGCACAAATGGAAACCAGAAATTGAATATTCAAATGAACCGTGAGCAAGCATAAGAACAAAACAATATTGAGTACAACCTAGAAAGTGAAGGCAACTACAAACTAAACTACAAAAATCTTGAAACATGGAACAAACAAAAGGATAAAACAAAATTGCAACAATCAAAACCGAAATAAACCACAAAAATATTGCAACAAGCACATGAGGAAACCCCAAAATTAGACGCAACAGGGCATCCAAACTTTCAATGTATAGTAACAAATGCAAATCAAAAAAGCAAACACAAAATGAATTCAATAGAGAAAGAGGTGGCAACTACAAACTACTTCCCCTAGATAGAAAGCAAGAAAAATCATGAGACCAATACAAACACACTCCCCTTCATAGATAACAAAGACAATCATCATAAACAACAGAAAAATAATTCAACCACCACAGTCCAAAAAGCGCAACATTTAAAAAAATGTGTCAAACTTAAAAAAAAACAAAACAAATTTAATCAAACTAGCAAACACAAGTGTAATGATGATAGAAAGATAAGAATGAAACTATAGCTACATCTCCTAATACAGAGAACAGAATTACAGATAGTGCAAACTATCACAAGCAGGATTAACGGAAGGACAAGAAGAACAAATTAAAGTCCAATTTAGAGTAAGTATTACGATAGAAGGATCAAAAAGAAATCTAAAGCTACGCCTCTTGGTAGAAAGAACACAATTACTCAAAGTGCAAACTATCACAAACAGGATTGACCAAAGAACAAAAAGAAGAACGAATTCAAGTCCAAGTAAACATTTTACATAAACAAACCTAAGAATATTTTTTTTATAAGAACCTAAGAATACTACCTCCATAGTAGAAGAGGGAAGGAAGCTTACTTAATTTATTGATTGATATGTCACAAGACGAAAAGAATTTATTCCCTTCTTCCCACTTTTCTCTGTTACCCTCCATCTTTTTCTTTTTTTTTACCTGTAACTGTTACCCTCCATTTTAGCATCTATAAAAATTGTTTTATCAGGTATTAATGAGATATATGGAATTTACATTCCGAAAAATGACTAAAGGCCCTGCTATTATTAAAAAAACATTTATTTTCAAACAGAAAACCAAACTTGTCAAAAAAGATAGCTCATTTCAAAACTACAAAATTATGCGTGGCCAGAGTAAAAAATTGTAGTCACAAAGTTTCAAAATAATAATGAATCTTAAGAATAAGAATAAGAAGAAATCGTTAGATAACATAGTAATATAATATAAAAAATATAAGGTAGTAGATTTCAAAATTGAAGACAGTATAATCAATCATCAATCAAATAATAAAATAAAAAAGGATTTACAAATCAAATGAAAATATAAAAAATTGAAAATTTTTATTTTCAAATCAAATTCAGTAAGATAGCAGTCCAAATTTTTGAATAAATCAAACTACAGAAAAAAAAAATCAAATTTAAAAAGATAGTTGATTTCAAAACTATAGACTGAGAAGTGACTAGGGTTAAAAAAATACTTTTAAAGTTTGAAGGAAAGAATACAAAATGAATTCGATAAGTATTGTAAAATAATGATGGATTTTTGGATTTCAACAAGAATAAGAAGAAATTGTTGTATAAAACAGTTATAAAGTATAAAAACGAAAACTAAGATAGTGGGTTTCAAAATTGAAGACAGAATAATCAACCAATCAAATCAAATATGAAAAAATAAACAAAAATAGGATTTAAAAATCAAATAAAAATTTAATAATTTGAAATATTTTATCTTCAAATCAAATTTAGTAAGATAGTGGTCCCGACTAATCATCAAATCAAATTACAGAAAAAGAGCAAGATTTTCAAATAAAATTTAAAACGATAAAAATCCAATTTAAAAGGACAGTTGATTTCAAAACTATAAAATGAGAAGTGGCCAGAGTTAAAAATATAGTTTCAAAGTTTGAAGGGAAGTTTACCTAATGAATTTGATAAGGATTGTAAAATAACAATGGATATTAAAAAATTGTTGTATAAAACAGTTATAAACTATAAAAAAGAAATAAGATAGCGAATTTCAAAATTGAAGAGTTTAATCAACAAATCAAATAATCAAATAATAAAATAAAAATAGGATTTACTAACCAAATGAAAATTTAATAAATTGAAAATAACAATATTTTCAAATCAAATTTATTCAGATAGTGGTCCAGACTTTTAAATCTATCAAATTATAGAAAACATAACAAGATTCTCAATTAAAATTTAATACAATAAAAAGAGAGAATTCAAATTTAAAACGACAGTTTATTTCAAAACTACAAAATGAGAAGTGGCAAGAGTTAAAAAAGTAATTACAGAGTTTAGAAGGAATTTTAAAAAATAAATTTGTTAAAGTATTGTAAAGTAATAATATAATGGATCTTCGAAATAAGAATAAGAAGAAATCGTTTCATAAAATAGTTATAAACTAACAAACAAAGATAGACGATTTCAAAATTTCAGATAGTATAATTAATCGATTAATAATCGAATAATCAAATAAAAATAGGATTTACAGATGAATAATAAATTGAAAAAACTATTTTCAAATTAAATTTAGTAAATCAAATAATAAATTTATTTTAAAAATCAAATTTCAAAAAGCAAGATGGCGGTTTTTTAAAAAGCTGGTTTTAAATCATTCAATCATCGACCAATAAAATAAGAAAAGGATTTTAAAACATAATTTTATAACATTAAAAGTATATATTTTATAAACTGAAGGTTATTAAAACAAATAAATAAGGATAGTAAATAACGGTTAGAAACTTTAATAAATTCCAAAAATCTGTTCACGCTAATTTTTTTTTAAAAATAAAATATAAAAAAAGTGAAGTAGTGGGTTGCAAAACTGCACATTTTAAAATCAACATAATCATCAATCAAACAATAAAATCAAGATAGAATTTTCGCATCAAATTTTAACACCAAATACTAACAAATGTCAATTGATTGTATGTAAATTTAATAAACTCAACATTTGATAACGATAAAAAAAAACATATTTTCAAATGAATTTAAAAGATATAAAATAATATTGCGATTTTCAAATCAATCATAAATCAAATGATAAAATAAGCACAGAAATAGTTAGAAAAGTAGTAATAGTAATTATAAATTTTGAATTAAAATTTACTGAATGAATATAATAAAAAGTTTAAAAATATTTCTCAGCTGTAAAATATTAACTTTTAAATCAAATATTAAAAAACGAAATAATGGATGTACAAAAATTGCAGAGCACAACCAAATAAAAAAAAAGAATGAGATTTGTTATATATCAAATAATATTGTGTAAGTTTATTTTTGTCAGAACACCTGTTAACTATCACAATTTATTTTCAAATCAAATTTAAGTATTTTCAAATCAAACTTCAAAAGTTAAGATAACGATTTTCAAAATGAAGGTTCAATTCAGTGCAAAAAAAAAGGTTCAATCAATCAAACAAATAATAAAATAAAAATCATCAAATAAAATTTTAAGCAATAGAATAATATATTTTAAATTTCAAGTTTTTCAAACGAACAAATAATACAATAAAAAGAAATTTTATATATTAAATAACAAAATGTAACTTCAAGAAATTCCAAAAATATGTTAATGAAAAAAAAATTCAAATCAAATATTAGAAAACAAAATGTTAAATTTAAATTTAAATCAAAGTTCATAATTTCGGCAAGTAGTAGGGGTTAACAAGCCAGATTGACAATAAAAATGTTGAAAATCAGTCAAATATTAGACCCTTTTAACAAGAAAAGTGTTAATGTTCTTGTTTTAACTAAACAAAACAAAACAGTCACCTCCACAAACAAGACACAAAGTTAAAGTTATATGTAAGGAGGATGGAATTAAAGCCCAATTAGATCACATAATAAGCTGAATCATTTCATGATATCAGGGGTAACAGTTATATTCCTTCTGACACAATCAAATCATTAAGAGGACCACAAAATCAAACCGCCAAACACGCCCAAAGATTAAATTTAACATCCCCTCAAGTACACCCAACCTTTTAGACAGGTACACCCAACCTTTTAGACAGAAAGCAAACGCAAAGAGTAATTACAATCGCAAGCACAATTTGATTACAATCACGTACAAAACAAAGTCAAGAAACTGCAACGGCAAAATGAAGAACAATCCTTGATGGGGAAGCCAAACAGACAAATCAATTACAGTAAAGAACAATCACAGCCCATACAAAACTAGAGGAAACCAAAGGCAAAAGGTATAGAACATTCACAGTCCATACAGAAGTAAAGCTCAAGAACACACAAATTTTCGGAAAGAAAGCAAACAAAAAGAGTAATCACAATCACAAACACAATTTGATTACAATAATATACTAAACAAAGTCAAGAACAGCAACGTCAAAATGAAGAACAACCAGTCCATGGGCTCAAGCAAACCCAAACTCTCAGAAAGAAAGTAAACAAAAAGAGGAATCACAATCAGAAGCACAATTTGATTCTAGAAACAGCAACAGCAGAATCAAGAACACATAAATTTTCAATCACAATCACAGCCCATACAAATCTAAAGGAAACCAAAGGCAAAAGGCAAAGAACAATCATCCATACGGAACTAAAGCTCAAGAACACATAAATTTTCGGAAAGAAAGCAAACAAAAAGAGTAATCACAATCACAATTCGATTACAATCTCATACTAAGAAAGCCTAGAGACAGCTAGGGATAAATTGAAAACAAGAAAAAAAAAAAAGGAAGGCGAACAAAAACCCCTTTAGAAAGGATCTTGTTTTTCAAGAACGCAAATATAAAAAAATCACCATACATACAAAACTAGGCGAAGGTAAGGAGGCGTTGATCCGGAAGGAAACCACAAAATCCAGCAACCAATTTGACCTAAGAAATTAAAAGAACAAAGGCTATAACCTAAAACAAGGGTTTAGACAAAATTCGTGAAATAGATAACAAATTCAAATGAAGGGACGTACCTTGGAGCATTCTTTGTTGGAGGAAGAAGATGGATGGTGTAGTGAGAAGCTCAGATGAGGTCAAAATAAGGAATTCACAGAGATGGAAAATTGAAGAAGAGGCGCGCCTGAGAGCAGTTTTCAAAATTTTACTGAAATATGTCCGTTGAAGAAGATGACTAGGGTTTTTATATGGCTAGTTTTCTTTTTTAATTTCGTTTTGGGCTTGGGCCCCTGTTACTTGCCGATGAAGTAAAAGACTCTGCCCCTCAAACTCCTTAATTTCCTTTTTGAAAATATTCCAAGAAAAAAAAAAACACTACCTCAAGTCCTAAATATAATACTCCCTCCGGTCCTAAATATAAGACCACTTTGACTTTTTTTTGTGGAAGTTAAGGAAGCAAATTAGACAACTAAATTATGACATATGTCACATGAAATTAGATTATAGGTTAGTTTATAAGTAGAATAAATTAGTTTTGAAGAAAAAATATTATTTTTAGGACTGAAACTACTCTTTTTTTGGACTAGAAAAAAAAGTCAAAAAAGTCAAAGTGGTCTTATAATTAGGACCGGAGGGAGTATTTAATTACCTAATTTGATTAGAACAAGGTTGTTAGTTAAAATCATATGATATTATCAAAGCACTTTAACCATCTACCGTTATTCTCACCTTCTATCTCTATCCCTTGTTTGTTTATTATTGAGGAGCATTAATAGGATAATTCAAGAAAAAGTTTAGAAAAATCAAAAAGATGTCTTATATTTAGGACCAAACTCACCTCTCCAATTAGGTCCTATATTTAGGACCGAAACGAGTAGTACTTATTATAAAAATTACTCTGATCCTAAATATAAGACCTAGTTTGGGAGATGATTTTGCACATAAATATAAGGTATATTTCTAACTTTTCTCAACTTTTCTTGAATTATCCCTATCCATAATCCTCAATAATATAAGACCTATTTACCTCAAATTAGGTAAATAGGTCTTATATTTAGAATGGGAGGGAGTATATGTAAATGGATGTCTATAGCTTCTTACTCTTACAATACTTTTCAGATTCTTTTCTTTCTAGATGCCTTATGTCTTGTAACATCGCAATGAATGATTTATAGGGACTTTCTAATGGTAATTAATATAACACTTAGCATTATTTTCTCATAGCTACATATATATTACTTAATAGTTGCTTGTAAGTTAGGTTTTAATAAATGTGTGATTTCTCAATTTTACTCTACAACAAAATTAGTGACCATAATAAAGTTATTTCTAGAAGTTAAAAGCACGCCACCAACTTGTTGCACTTAGAAAAAGATAATAGCAACAAAAATCAACTACCACATATATTTCCTATACTTACGATCAAACTAAGTAAGGCTTCAATCCGTATAATTAGAACAGGAGGAAGCGTTTATATATATGTGTGTGTGTATACAGCAACATTATTTTGCCATTAACACGGGCTTAGGGATATTTATGTATTACACAACAACAACAACAAAGCCTTATCCCACTAAGTGGGATATTATTTGAGCTATGAATACCTTGTGATATTATTTGCAAACTACTCCCTCCGGTCCTAAATATAAGACCACATTACCTAATTTGGAGAAATTAAGGAAGTTAGTTAAGTTAGTTTATATTACCTGTTATTCCAAAAATACCCTTCAATTAAATTCATAAGACAATCACATCCTGGTTCAAATCGACAAGCACCTCGACATCTCATCACACCAAAGCTCTTCATACTTCAAGTAGGAGATCAATCTCAGATTTCAGATATGCCAAAATTCTTCACAGTTAGACAAATGCATACGGTCAAATTTCTAGTTTGTGATTCCAGATTTTCCTCTAATTGAGAATTTTCTACTGTTCTTCAATGTGTTCCTCTGAGTTAATCTCGGCAAATTCACATATTTCATAGAGTATTTGAGAATTATCCATTCACAGATTTCTTTAATCTGATTTCATCAAACTAGGCTTTGATCGCAGGTACTTAATCAGATCATTCTTTGATTTCAGAATTTCGATTCGGATCAATGTTTTCCTCTGAGTTCATTATGTTTATCCAATTTCCTCTAATGTGTTCATCGATTCGAATATGGATGGCAAAAGTGGTAAGAAACCAGTTAGCCTTAACGATAGCCATTATCAATTTCTCCAAGACCTTTATGCTCTTTCGAAGCCCTCCACAAATCCATCTGGTACCTTTTTTTCTTCAAAAAAAAATATCTCCCATATTTTAGCCTCAACTTTAGTTTGCTTGATTCTTTTTCTCTTCTTTTTTTCCAGATGACGAGGACGAGTTGTCCGAGATACTCAAAGGTAGAAGGCAGCAACATCAGGGAAAATACTTAGTATTTAGGGATGAGGAAGATGATAGCATCCCTGGATTTTCAGCGATTACTAACTTTGATTCTCCTATTAGTAATCATGTATTCCTCTAATCAGTTTCCCATTTCGCCTATTCTTTCCAGGAATTGTTTATTTTAGTCCAGGATTGATCTCTTTATTTTATGTAATTAATATGGTTACTAATATGTAATATGTAATGCCGATAGGAAGGGGTCTGTTATGACAGTTAGCATAGATAATGTCAGTTAGCATAAATAATGTTTGTTGTGTTCTGTTACTGCTAACCTGGATAAGTAGGTGACCGTTAGTAAGGAATAGAGACCTATGAATAAGTCTCTAAGGCTAGTTGTACATTTGCGATTGTTGATAATAGAATTTCAGTTTCCTTTTCTCTCTTTTCTCTGTTTCTCTGTTAATTTTCTGGGTTTTCTCTATTAGTTACTTATTTTGTTTGCTCTGAGAGAGATCACTTTTAGATGAGTTTCTCTTAGACCTGAACAAACTGCCTAGTGATCACTTTCAAAAACTGGAAGATTATTCTATGGAAATTTCAGACACTGAACATGATGTTGAACAACAAATGGAGGAGGAACACATTCATGCATCCGAAACTAATGGTACTCAATATGCAAGATTTATTATTTTGGCTAAATGACACAAAGGAAGAACACAGTCTTTTTTTTATTGATATCCAAAATTTAATATAACTAAATGGTTGAACAAGTAACTTATGTTCTAGTACTATTGGACAAATTCATTTGCATTAAATTCTATAACTGAATGCATTGCTGCTCTGCTTGCATATACTAGAGGTTTTATCAGAAATTTAGAATCAGAAAACTCATCATTGCCTGCCACTTCAGAGGTCTCATATTCAATGTTCCAATATGAGCTCTACTATCATAAGTTTCCCAAAATCATTGTATCAGAAATTTATAACATAACAAGAATTTCCTTACTTATAGCTTGCACATAGTTCCTGAACTTTGCTCTCAGCATCACTGTCACTTCACTGAGTCTCTTGCAGAACATAATTGATGACTGCCTTACCTCATTGTACTCAATATTTCCATAGGATGCATTAGTTGGATGTACAACATTTCTATAGTAGGCAAGTACTTCCATTTTTATTATTTTCACGGGTTAATAGGATCTACAAGTACAATTGGGAATGAAACATTAAAACAATAAAATAATATATCTTAAAATTGCATGATTTTGAAACAACCAAATAATATAATAAGAAAAAACATATAGTTATTAAATAATAAGATACAAATTTAAGAAATCCCAACCACTTAATATATCATTTGGTATCAGAGCAATAGCTTGCTAGATTTCAAGTTCTATCCTTTGTGTCTTTTTCCTTTTTTTGATTCATTTATCGTATTGCTTTTGTGTTCTTCGTTTCTGTCTTCTTTTCTTATCCTTGTTCTTTTTGTTTCCAGCGTTCTTCTTCTTTCTTTCAGTTTCATTTCCTTCTTCCACCCCTTCTTTGTGTTTGTGTGATATTGTTATAAAAGAAAAAAAGAAAAAAAAAAGAAAGTATTGTGATACTGAAAAAAAAAAGCAAAAAAAAAAAAAATAGAAAGACGAAAATTCAAAAAAAAACAAGAGAGATTTGCAGGTTGGTAAATTTCAAGATTTGGGAAAAGTTTCCATTTCAAATCAACATTAATTTCATAAATTTCAAATTTGGGTGGTAAGGCTCCTTTCCCATTCTTCTTGTGTTCTAATTTCCTTTTTCTTTTAGTTTCTTATTCTGAATTCTTTTCCATACTTCATACACTTCTTTCTATCTTTATTTCCTCCATCTTTACATTTTCCTTCCTCTCCCTTGATTTCCAGATTCACATTCCCCCTTCCATTATTCTCTTCTCTTTTAAAAAAAATCTGATTCTTACAACTTTGGTTTAGATTACCACATGTTTGATATTGTCTTTTGATTTGTTGTTAAGTTTTAATCTAGAATACTGTAAGAGGCAAGCTAGAGTGGTAAAAGGCAAGAGTGCTTACATCAAGTTAAAAGCCATATTTGAGCGAAACATGAGTGACAAAACAACTTTTAAGTGAAAATACGTGAGTAGAGAGTGGTGAGGTCCTTTATTATTTTTTTTCCCTTCCTCTTTGATCAAACTAACATTTCAGATTAAAGATGAGTGGAGAAGAATCCAACAAAGATGAATTCACTATTGATCCCAAGTTATTCATAAAAGCCAGTAGCGATAAGTTTCTCAAACTCAAGATGGAAATGGCAAAGCTAAAGGAATCTAAAGCGTCCAGCAGTGAAGAGGAGACACGAAGATCACGTTCTTCATCCTCAAAAGGCAAAAGAATATATGCTAAACATGGTGTAGATGAATCCGACTCAAAGATTAAGTACGATACCTTCAAGGGTAGTACCAATCCATATTTATACCTTGATTGGGAGATGAAATTTGAGCAGATCTTCAGAATGTGTGATTGGTCTGAAGAAAAGAAGGTAAAATTAACTTCTTTTCAATTTTCTGACTTTGCTACTGTTTGGTGGGAAGATTTACAGCTTAAGAGGAGACTTAGAGGCAAAGGTCCACCTCTTTCATAGGAGAAGCTCAAGAAACTAATGCGAAAGAAGTATGTTCCCAGCTACTATTATCGAGAGCTAAATCGAAAGTTGCGAATGTTTAGCCAAGGCTCTATGGCTGTTGATGAGTATGTACATGAGCTAGACCTATTGAAGATGCGTGCCGGAGTTCAAGAAGGAGAAGAAGCAAGTATGACCAGAATTATTGATGGTCTAAGGAGCGAAATTAGAGATAAAGTTGATATGTACACTTTTGTTGATAAGGAAGAGTTGGTGCACAAAGCCATCAAAGTGGAGCAACGAATCAAAGATAAACGCTCCAAATCCTCTTCTTCTGGTTGGAGGGACTCTAAAGCCACCTCCAGGTGGAAGGATTCTAAGGCTAAGACTGACACAAAATTCCCACATAAGGCCAAGGAGGAATCCAAGCCAAAAGCTGATGGTGGTAAGAAACTTGACCCTAAAACTTCCTCTAATGATAGAACCGCTTCTATTCAATGTTTTAGGTGTCTTGGTAAGGGGCATATTGCTTCCCAATGTCCCAATAAGAGAGCCATGATTCTCAAGGATAATGGCGAGTGTGAAAGTATTCACTCTAGTGAGAGTGATGATGACATGCCCTCTTTGGTGACTGATTCTGAATTGGAGATTGATGAGGCTGAGCCTGTAAAGGAGAAGTGTTGGTGGCTTGAAGGGCCCTCAACATGTAACTAAAGGAAGATGATGAGAAAGAGCAGCGAGAACTCATCTTCCATACTAGACGCTTCATTAAGAACAAGGTATGTAGCATGGTTATTGATAGTGGTAGTGTCACCAATGTTGCTAGTACCTTACTTGTTGATAAGTTGGATTTGCCTACTATGAAGCACCCCAAACCTTATAAGTTGCAATAATGGCTGAATGATAGTGCTGAAGCTAAGGTCACTAAGCAAGTGTTAATTTCTTTCTCTATTGGAAATTATCATGCTGAAGTTTTATGTGATGTAGTTCCTATGCTTGCTGGACATCTTTTGCTTGGAAGACCATGGCAATTTGATAGTAGGGCTCAACATGATTGTTACAAAAATTGTTATTCTGTACCCTTTAATGGGAAAATCATTGTACTGAAACCTCTTAGGCCAAGAGAAGCTTATGAGGACCAAGTGAGGATTGAGCAAGATAGCAAGAAAAGAGATGAACTGAGTGAAAAAGAGAGTGTGCAAAAGAAAGAAAATAGAGAAAGTGAAAAGAAAATGAGAGCAAAAGAGAAAAAGAAAGAAAAGAAAGAGAGTTTGTTTTCTGGAAAAAGTGAAGTTAAGTGAGCATTATTGAGTGAGCAAGTCTTGGTACTTGTTTCAAGACTCTCATCATAGACCATCTTAACGTCGTCGTCATCCTCTTCTTCTTCAACTCCCCACTTCTTGCCACTTCGCAAGCTTATGGCATTGAGTTCTTTAGGGTTGATCATGGTGTTAGAGGGAATCGCCCCACTTCGAACAAAATTTAAAAACAAGGAAATAATATGTGTTAAAATTGCATGATTTTAAAACAACCAAATAATATAATAAGAAAAAACATATAGTTATTTAATAATAAGATACAAATTTAAGAAATCCCAAAAATTTGTTCAAAAAAACCAAACAGAAAAATGTAAAATGTGGAAAAGTTATCTATGAAATATAAATTTGTAAATCAAATATTAAGACTTCAAAATAATGGATGCTCAAAAATGGCACAGCACAACCAAATATAAAAAAAGATGTTTTTTATCTACCAAATACGTCCAGGTATGTAAAGTTTTAGTGATCAAAACGCTTGTTAACTATCACAAAATAAATTTTTTAAATCAAATATAAAAAAAATTAAGATAGCTGTATTAAAAAAAATGCAGGTGTTTAAAGCAACTAAAATTTTAATAACAAATTTTTAAAACAGTAAAACAATATATCTTAAAATTGCAGGTTTTAAAGCAACCAAGTAACAATATAATAAGAAAAAACTTGTAGATATTAAATACTTTATGCAACTTTAAGAAATTCCAAAAATTTGTTTACAAAAAAAATTATGTTCAAATCAAACATAAAAGGGTAAAATGTTGAATCTTTAACCATGAAATATAAATTTTTAAATTAAATATTAAGACATAAAAAATAAGATGAATTTTTATCTACCAATACAATATGGGGTGTAAGTTTATTATAATCAAAAGTCAAAAGTTCAAAACACTTGTTACCCATCACAAAATTTATTTTTAAAATCAACTTTAAAAAACTAAGAGGGCGGTTTGATGCAGGTTTTAAATCAATCAAATAAAAAGTAAGAACAGAATTTTCGAAAAAAATCTATATCTATATCTATATATCTATATCTATATCTATATAACATAAAAAAACTCTTCCACCAAAACACTATTCATAAGAAATTAACGGTCTAGATGATTAGTTCTATTCAGATTAACGGGTCAATTTATCACTAATTATATTTGATTGGTTATAGCCATTAACCATTTTTTTGGAATTATTATATTTAAGATAAGCCGTAAAATTGTATCTACCAATAATTATATTTAAATTTAAAGACTGATAATCATCACTAATTATATCTACGAATAAGTATATTTAAATTTAAAGAATGATTGGCTATAATTATTATATTTAAGATAAGCCCTAACCGAAAAATCAATTTTATACTTTCAGATTTTAATTTAATTAAAAAAATTAATTAAAATTCCATTTAGGATTAAAAAAATTAATTAAAAGTTTACAACCGAAAAATCAATTTTCATTTTTTATACTACCCAACCAAACAATAATGGGCAAAAGTTATAGCTAATACAGTTAGAAAGTAAGCTAATGCCATTTTAATTAAAATCAACCAAGAAAAATTGATTTAGGATTTCTCTTTAACCTTAAATATAATAAGTGATATATATATTTCAGGAATAACCAACCAAAAGCTTCTTATGAACATGATTTTAAGATTTATCTTAAATCTTAAATATAATTTTAATTACATTTTTTTAATATATTTTAGCAAAAAAATAAAGATAAATCCCAAAATATATATCCCTAATTATATCTACTAATTATACATAAGAAAAATGTAGTCATTATTTTTTAATTATCATATTTAAGATAAGCCCTAAAATTATATTCATAAGAAGCTTCTGATTGGTCAATCCTAAATATATATATATATATATATCACTAATTAGATAAGAAGCTTCTGATTGGTTAATCCTAAAATATATATAACATTAATTATATCTATTAATTATATTTAAGAAAAATATAATCATTATTTTATAATTATTATATTTAAGATAAGATAAGCCCTAAAATTATGTTCACAAGACGTCCACAACTTTTGATTGGTCAATCCTAATATATATATACCACTATTTATGATTTATATATATTATAATTATATTTATCTTAATTTTTTTAGGTCGAAATATGCTTCAGGTGATCAGTAACATAAGGGATATATGAAGCATAATGTATGCATCACACCATTTTACACGCCACCAATCCTTGTAAATAGAAGTAATAATATAATATATTTCTCAATATAATCTATTTTCTTATGATTTTCAATATACCTATGTTTTTGACCGGTTCATCAATTATATTTTAATATTTGTGGATCCTTTTTAGCCGAAATTAAGACAAAAAATCAACAAAATAATAATATAAATAGGAAAAGTAGCTACCGCACCAGGTCAAAACTTAATGAGTTAGATTTGATTTTTATAAAGTTTTTTGCAAACACTAATTAGAAGAGATTGGAATCAATTAAAATGCTATAACTAAGTAATGATCAACATCCCATCTTGTAAGCGGGTGAGTGCATGATGGCGTGGATTAGAAAACATCCAAAGTAACATACGAAAAAAGAAAATAAGGAAAGCAAGGAGAGAATATTCACAAAAGGGATTCATAAAGTGCTGCATCACAAGTTCCAAATCCAGGTATAATTAAATCTACAAATAACTCGGTCTTAAATTTTGATGAAGGGATGTAATAGTTTGGTTAAATGATCTACATAAGTATTATGTTTTCCCATGACCTCATTCAAACAAATTTATGATTTCAAGTTGAATCACATGAAAAATATCACCCGTACAAAGCACGAGAGGCCCAGCTCGTTTTAAAACAATAACATAATATATCTTAAAATTGCAATTGCAATTTTTAAAACAACCAAATAGCTATATAATTAGAAAAAAAACTTGTAGTTATTAAATAATAGGGTGCATATTTAAGAAATTCCAAAAAATTGTTTGCAAAAAAATCATGTTCATAAAAAAAGTATGTTCAAATCAAACATAAAAGGGTAAAATGTTGAATCTTTAACCATGAAATATAAATTTTTAAATTAAATATTAAGACATAAAAAAATAAGATGAATTTTTATCTACCAATACAATATGGGGTGTAAGTTTATTATAATCAAAAGTTCAAAACACTTGTTACCTATCACAAAATTTATTTTTAAAATCAACTTTAAAAAACTAAGAGGGCGGTTTTAAAAAATGCAGGTTTAAAATCAATCAAATAAAAAGTAAGAAAAGGATTTTCGAACAAAATTTTAAAACAATAACATAATATATCTTAAAATTGCAATTGCAATTTTTAAAACAACCAAATAGCTATATAATTAAAAAAAAACCTTGTAGTTATTAAATAATAGGGTGCAAATTTAAGAAATCCCAAAAATTTGTTTACAAAAAAATCATGTTCATATCAAACATAAAGTAAAATGTGAAATATTCGAAAATTGCACAGCACAACCAAATTTTATAAAAAAAAAATAATAAGATGATTTTTTATCTGCGAAATGCATAATATGTAAGTTTATTGTAATCAAAACACTTGTTAACTATCCCAAAATTAATTTTTAAAACAAATTTTAAAAAGTATGTTAGAGATTTTTCAAAGGTTTTAAACCAAACAAAAACTAGAAAAAAAAATTTGGCGAATAAATAGAATGAGAAAATGATTTCCAAAAAACAAAATTTTAAAAAAATACAATAATATATTTAAAAATTGCAGGTAATAAAAACAAGCACATAATAAAATATTAAAAATCTGTTACATATTCAAAATGTGTAAATTTAGGAATTTCATAAATTTGCTGTCAATAAAACATTTATTTTCGAACTAAATATAAACAAAAAGTAAAATAGTGAATTTTAAAAGTGCATATTTTTAAATCAATCAATCAAATTAAAAAGTAAGAACAGAAATTTCATAACAAATTTTAACCATAAAAAAAAGTTACATTACGTTTTTTAAAATCATTCAAGTTTATAATAAAATAACCAAGGGAAAGAATCAAAAAATAATTAAAAAATAATTCTAACATTTATTAATTATTAGCGATGAAGTATTTAAATTTCTAATCAAACCTTAGAGCAGGATATTTTTCAAAACATTTATTTATTTTCAAATATACTAAATGAATAAATAACTATATTAGTAATTCAAACTATTTATATAATATCAAATATTCATTTTCAAAAAAGTGTGCAATAAGAAATAGTAAGAAAAGGGATCTTTGGAAAAAAATAATAAGGCATTTTAAAATTTAAGATTAATTGAATCGAGCAAAAAAAAATAAGAACATGAACGAATAATTAGTTAAATAAGTAATTACGAAGTTTAAATCCAAGTTCACCAATTCAGGAGTATTGTATTATATGCTTGGCAAAAAAGGTGTTAATATTATTTTGACCAAACATACAGGAAAGGTCAGATCCACGAACCTGCATGTTTTTGCAAAAGGACGCAACACCACAGTTGAATTCCATGGAGGACAGAGTCCCTTAACTTTCTGACTGTTGAAGAATTAAAATGTGATGCATGCAGAACAACCATTTTCTAAAGCCACAATAACAGAAAGTCGAATGCAATAACTATATGAAATGCTTTCCTTGTTATAGCCAAATTAAGTGCATAATCAATGCCTCCCTTTTGATGGCACAATTTTAGCAAACAGCAATCATAGCCCAAAACCAGCAACCCAACATGAAGGCAAATATCTTATCCAACAAATAACCAAAACCAAAGAGGAAACTCAAACTTTAAAAACTGCAAACAAAAGGGTAATCAAACTAACATGACACAGCAATCCAAGAAGGACAGTCAAAATCCAAAAAAACGAACCACAACATGAAAACAAATAACTAGATAAAACTAAAATAACAATCAAAATAATCTGATGACAATGATAGTAGGAAATTCCTAAATTAAACCATGTGAAGTCTCCCAACTTTCAAATAAAACTTGAGAAAGCAAACAAAATCAAAATAAACTACAAAAATCCTGAAACAAGCACAAGAGGAAACCAGAAATTGAATATTCAAATGAATCTTGAGCAAGCAAAAGAACAAAACAATATTGAGTAAAACCTAGAAAGTATCAAATGAATCTTGAGCAAGCAAAAGAAAAAAACAATATTGAGTAAACCCTAAAACCTAGAAAGTAAAGGCAACTACAAACTAAACTACAAAAATCTTGAAACATGGAACAAACAAAAGAATACAACAAAATTGCAACAATCAAAACCGAAGTAAACCACAAAAATATTGCAACAATCAAATCCGAAATAAACCACAAAAAATATTGCAACAAGCATATGAGGAAACTCCAAAATTAGACGCAACAAGGCGTCCAAACTTTCAATGTATAGTAACAAACACAAACCAAAAAAGCAAACACAAAATGAATTCAGTAGAGAAAGAAGAGGCAACTACAAACTCCTTCTTGGATAGAAAGCAAGCAAAACCATGAGACCAATACAAACACACTCCCCTTCATAGCAAACAAAGACAATCATCATGAACAACACAAAAATAACACAACCACCACAGTCCAAAAAGCGCAACATGTAAAAAAAATGTGTCAAACTTAAAAAAAAAAATACAAATTTAATCAAAATAGCAAATACAAGTGTAATGATGATAGAAAGATAAGAAAGAAACTATAGCTAGATCTCCTAGTACAGAGAACAGAATTACACATAGTGCGAACTATCCCAAGCAGGATTAACGAAAGGACAAAAAGAACGAATTAGAGTCCAAGTTAGAGTAAATATTACGATAGAAGGATCAAAAAGAAATCTAAAGCTACGCCTCTTGGTACAAAGAACTATGACAAACAGGATTAAGCAAAGAACAAAAAGAAGAACGAATTCAAGTCCAAGTACACATTTTACATAAACAAAACTAAGAATATTACCTCCATAGAAGTAGAGGAGGGAAAGAAGCTTACTTGATTTATTGATTGATATGTCACAAGACGAAGAGAAGTTATTCCCCTCTTCCCACTTTTATCTGTTACCATCCATGTTAACAACTATAAAAATTGTTTTATCCGGTATTAATGAAATATATGGAATTCACATTCCGAAAAATGACTAAAGGTCCTGCAATTATTACAAAACATTAATTTTTAAACAGAAAACCAAACTTGACAAAAAAGATAGTAGCTCATTTCAAAATTACAAAATGATGAGTGGCCAGAGTTAAAAAAATGTAGTTACAAAGTTTCAAAATAATAATGGATCATAAAAATAAGAATAAGAAGAAATTGTTCGATAACACAGTAATATAATGTAAAAATGTAAGGTAGTAGAGTTCAAAATTGAAGAATCAATAAAATAAAAATATAAAAAATTGAAAATTTTTATTTTCAAATCAAATTTAGTAAGATAGCAGTCCAAATTTTTGAATAAATCAAACTACAGAAAAAAAATCAAATTTAAAAAGGTAGTTCATCTCAAAACCATAAACTGATAAGTGTCTGGGGTTAAAAAAAATTCTTTCAAAGTTTGAAGGATAGAATACAAAATGAATTAGATAAGTATTGTAAAATAATAATGGATTTTTGGATTTCAACAAGAGTAAGAAGAAATTGTTGTATAAAACAGTTATAAACTACAAAAAAAAAAAAAAAATAAGATAGTGGGTTTCAAAATTGAAGACAGAATAATCAACCAATCAAATATGAAAAAATAAATAAAAGTAGGATTTACAAAACAAATAAAAATTTAATAAATTGAAAAATTTTATTTTCAAATCAAATTTAGTAAGAGAGTCGTCCCATCTAATCAAATCAAATCAAATTACAGAAAAAGAACAAGATTTTCAAATAAAATTTAAAACAATAAAAATCCAATTTAAAAGGATAGTTGATTTCAAAATTATAACATGAGAAGTGGCAAGAGTTAAAATGTAGTTTCAAAATTTGAAGGGAGGTTTACATAATAAATTTGATGAGTATTGTAAAATAACAATGGATATTAAAAAATTGTTGTATGAAACAGTTATAAACTATAAAAAAAAATATAAGATAGCGGATTTACTAATCAAATTGAAGAGTTTAATCAACAAATCAAATTGAAAAATAAAAATAGGATTTACTAATCAAATGAAAATATTTTCAAATCAAGTTTATTCAGATAGTGGTCCAGACTTTTAAATCTATCAAACTATAGAAAAAAATAACAAGATTCTCAATTAAAATTTTAAGAAAATAAAAAGAGAAAATTCAAATTTAAAGCGACAGTCATAAAACCGTTATAAAATATAAAAAAACAATATATAGGATAGCGAATTTAAAAATTGAGGAGTTAATCAACATCAACAAATCATATAGTAAAATAAAAATAGGATTTAATAATCAAATGAAAATTTAATAAATTGAGAATAAAAATATTTTGTAATCAAATTTAGTCAGATAGTGGTCCAGATTTTTAAATCTATCAAATTATAGAAAAAAATAACAAGATTCTCAATTAAAATTTAAGACAATAAAAAGAGAAAATTTAAATTTAAAACGACAGTTTGATTTCAAAATTACAAAATGAAAAGTGGCAAGAGTTTAAAAAGTAATTACAGAGTTTGGAAGGAATTTTATAAAATGAATTTGATAAAGTATTGTAAAATAATAATGGATTTACGAAATAAGAATAAAAAGAAATCGTTTCGTAAATTAGTTAAAAACTAACAAACAGATATAGACGATTTCGAAATTTCAGATAGTATAATTAATCAAATAATCAAAGAAAAATGGGATTTACAAATCAATCAAATAATAAATTAAAAAATATTTTCAAATCAAATTTAGTAAATCAAATAATAAATTTATTTAAAAAATAAAATTTCAAAAAGATGGTTGTTTTAAAAAAAGCTGGTTTTAAATCATTCAATCATCGACCAATAAAATAAGAAAAGGATTTTAAAACAGAATTTTATAACATTAAATTCTATACTGTATCGTATAAACTGAAGGGTATTAAAACAAATAAATAAGGATAGTAAATAACGGTTAGAAACTTTAATAAATTCCAAAAAATTTGTTCATAACAAATTCTTTTTCAAATCAAATATAAAAAAAAGTGAAGTAGTGGGTTGCAAACCTGCATATTTTAAAATCAACACAATCATCAATCAAACAATAAAATCAAAATAAAATTTTGCATCAAATTTTAACAACAAAAAACTAACAAATGTCAAAATTGATTGTATGTAAATTTAATAAATTAAAAAAAATATTTTCAAATGAATTTAAAAGATATAAGATAATATTGCGATTTTCAAATCAATCATAAATCAAATGATAAAATAAGCACAGAAATAGTTAAAAAAAGTAGTAACAGTAATTATAAATTTTGAATTAAAATTTATTGAATGAATATAATAAAAATTTAAAAAATATTTTTCAGCTGTGAAATATTTATTTTTAAATCTAATATTAAAACAATGAACTAATGGATGTTCAAAGATTGCAGAGCGCAAACAAATAACAAAAAAGGAATAAGATTTGCTATATATCAAATTAGCTATCACAATTTATTTTCAAATCAAATTTAAAAAGTTAAGATAACGATTTTCAAAATGAAGAGTCAATCAATCAAACAAATAATAAAATAAGAATTATCAAACAAAATTTTAAAATAATAGAATAACATAATTTAAAATTTCAAGTTTTTCAAGCGAACAAATAATACAATAATAAGAAACTTTATATATTAAATAAAAGAATGTAACTTCAAGAAATTCCAAAAATATGTTAATGATCAAAACATTTATTTTCAAATCAAATATTAAAAAGTGAAATTAGGAAACTTCAAAACTGTTATATATATTAAAGAAACTATTATTTATATTAATGTAACTTCAAGAAATTCCAAAAATATGTTAATGATCAAAAATTTTATTTTCAAATCAAATATTAAAAAGTGAAATAGTAGACTTTAAAACTGCATAGTTTCATCTGACCAAAAAAAGCTGCATAATCTCAAATCAGTCATCAGTCACAGTCATTTAATAAAATGAGAACAGGATTTTCAAATCAAATTTTTAAACAATAAAAAAAACCAATGTTAAAATTAATTGTATGTATAACAACAACAACAAAGCCTTTATCCCACTATAATTGTATGTATGTATCGAAAAAAAATTAATTGTATGTAAATGCAATAAATTCAAAACGATATAATTGTATGTATGTATCGAAAAAAAATTAATTGCATGTAAATGCAATAAATTTTGAATTCATTAAATAACAGAATGTAACTTCAAGAAGTTCCAAAAAATATGTTAATAATAAAAAAAAATTAACTTCAAGAAGTTCCAAAAATAGGTTAATGATAAAAAAATTTATTTTCAAATCAAATATTAAAAAGTGAGATAGTAGACTTCAAAACTGTTATATATTAAAGAAACTATTATATATTCATTAAAAAAACTATTATATATATATATATATTAAATAATAGAATGTAACTTCAATAAAGTCCAAAAATATGTTATTGATTAAAAAATTATTTTCAAATCAAATATTAAAAAGTGAAATAGTAGACTTCAGAACTGCATAATCTCATTTGACCTAAAAAAAACTGCATAGTGGTAACATTTTCCTCATTTAGAAGATTCCTTTCTTCCTTTTTTGAAATACTTGTATCTGAGGTTTCTGGTTCTTCTTCTCCTAGGAAGACCGGAGGATTTATATTTCTCGAAATGAGATTTCAAAATTAATTGTATGTAAATGCAATAAATTCAAAACAATCGTTCATAAAAATAAATTATTCTCAAAAAAAATTAATAAACAATATAGGGGATTTTTTTTTTTTGAACTGAAATAATATAGGGGATTTCAAAAAACCAAGTTTACTCAATGGATTAAATAAAGTAGTTCAAAACATTTGTTGAGTATAGAATATTTATTTCTAAAACGAGTTTCAAAACAATAAAATAAGGAGGACCTGATAGCTATTAAATGATGGAATGTAAATTTAATATATTCAGAACATTTGTTAACTATCAAAAAATTTATTGTGAAATTATTTTTTGTTAAAAAAAGATTGCAGATTATAAAAATAAATCAAATAATGAAGCAAGAGTACGAAGGACACAAATAACTCATTACTATGTTTGAATTAAGTTTACTGAACGAATTTAATAAGAAACTTAAAATATTTCTTTCATATTAAATATTTATTTTTCAAACAATTATGAATTATGAAATTCAAAATAAGAAGATAATGGATCTTAAAATCTTATACTAACTAAAATAAAGAAACAATAACATAAGAACATGAAGGAATATTTAATAAAATAAGTAAATGCTAAATTTAAGTTTAAATCCAAGTTCATACTTTCGGCAAGTATTAGGGTCTAACAAGCCAGATCCACAATAAAATTGTTGAAAATCAGTCAAGTATTAGGGGTTTTTAACAAGAAAAGTGTTGATATTTTTGTTTTAACTAAATAATACAGAGCAGTCAGGTCCACAAACAAGACACAAAGTGAAAGTTATATGTAAGGAGGATAAAATTAAAGCCCAATTAGATCACATAATAAGGTGTACAATTTCACGATATTAGGGGCTAACAGTCATATTCCTTATTTTCTGACACAATCAAATCCCACAAAATAAAAACCCAAGCGCACCCAAAGTCCAAATTTAACAAACCCTTAAGCACATCCAATCTTTTAGAGAGAAAGCAAACTAAAAGAGTAATCACAAGCACAATTTGATTACAATCACATACTAAACAAAGTAGAGAAACAGCAACGGCAAAATGAACAAAAATCCTTGATGGGGAAGGCAAACTGAGAATCAATGACAGTAAAGAAAAATCACAGTCCATGGGGCTCAAGCACAGCCAAACTCTCAGAAAGAAAGCAAACAAAAAGAGTAATCAAAATCACAAGCACAATCTGATTACAAACACATACTAAACAATGTCAAGAAACAGCATCTGCAAAATGAAGAACAATCCTTGATGGGGAAGCCAAACAGAAAAATCAATCACAGTAAAGAACATTCACAGCCCTTACAAAACTAGAGGAAACCAAAGGCAAAAGGTAAAGAACAGTCAGAGTCCATACAGAACTAAAGCTCAAGAACACACAAATTTTCAGAAAGAAAGCAAACAAAACGACGGGTGATCACAATCACAAACACAATTTGATTACAATAACATACTAAACAAAGTCAAGAAACAGCAACGACAAAATGAAGAACAACCACAGTCCATGGGCTCGAGCAAACCCAAACTCTCAGACAGAAAATAAACAAAAAGAGGAATCACAATCACAAGCACAATTTGATTACAAGCATCTACTAAACAAAGTCTAGAAACAGCAATAGCAGAATCAAGAACAACCCTTGATGGGAAAGGCAAACAGAAAAAATCAATCGCAATCACAGCCCATATAAGACAAGAGGAAACCAAAGGCAAAAAGCAAAGAACAAACATCCATGCAGAACTAAAGCTCAAGAACACACAAAGTTTCAGAAAGAATAAAAAAAAAAAAAAATCACAATCACAATTCAATTACAATCTCATACTAAAGAAAGCCTAGAGACAGCTACAGCTAAGTTGAAAACAAGAAAAAAAATAGAAGGCGAACAAAAACCCCCTTAGAAAGGATCTTGTTTTTCAAGAACGCAAAAATAAAAAATAATCAAAATAAATAAGCATAATAACAATTCAAGAACAATCACCATACATACAAAAATAGGCGAAGTTAAGGAGGTGTTGATCTGGAAGGAGACCATAAAATCCAGCAACCAATTTGACCCAAGAAATTAAAAGAACAAAGGTTATAACCTAAAACAACGGTTTGGACAAAATTCATGAAATAGATAACAAATTCAGATGAAGGGACGTACCTTGGAGCATTCTTTGTTGGAGGAAGAGGATGGATGGTGTAGTGAGAAACCCAGATGAGGTCATATCAGGAATTCACAGAGATGGAAAATTGAAGAAGAGGCGCGCCTGAGAGCAGTTTTGAAAATTTTACGGAAATTTGTCCGTTGGCGTTGAAGAAGATGAGTAGGGTTTTTTATTAGGCTAGTTTTCTTTTTTAATTTCGTTTTGGGCTTGGGCCCTCGTTACTTGCCGATGAAGTAAAAGAGTCTGCCCCTCGAACTCCTTGATTTCCTTTTTGAAAATATTCCAAAAAAAAAAACACTGCTGCTTCGAGTCCTAATTATAAGACTTAATAACCTATTTTAATTAGAATAAGGTTGTTCATTAAGCTAATTAAAATTATATTATATTATCAAAACACCTTAACCATCTACCTTTATTCTCACCCTCTCTCTCACGTTTGTTTATTATTGAGGAGCATTAATAGGATAATTTAGGAAAATGTTGTAAAAAATTAGAAAGATATCTTATATTTAGGATTAAGCTCATATCTCCAAATTGGTCTTATATGTAGGACTGGAGGGAGTAGTACTTATTATAAAAATTACTCTAGTCCCAAATATAAGCTCTATTTGGGTAAATGATTTTGGACATAAATATAAAACATTTTTCTACACATAAATATAAAATATTTTTCTAATTTTTCTCAAATTTTTCTAAATTATCATTATTGATGATCCTCAATAATAAACAAACAAAAGAAGGGGGTGTGAATAAATATAGATGCTTATGGTGTTTTGGCAATATCATGTGAAAATAAATAACTTAACTATCATAATTAATCTAATCAAATTTGGGAAATGTGTCTTATATCTAGAATAGGAGAGAGTATATGTTAATGGATGTCTATAGCTCCTTACTCTTACTATTCTTTTTCGGATTCTTTTCTTTCTTTCTTTCTTTCTTTTTTTGATACAGAAATTTTAGGAAAGAGGTTTGGCTCACCCACGATCAAATGGCAGGGCCCCTAACTCATGATCCACTAAGGCATGTCCCTATGGACTCCTGGTTAGCAAGCCGCCCAATCCACACAGGTAGGTTTATCCCAACTTCACTTAACTGTGAAAATGCCTCCCCAAGCGCCGCGACTGGAATCACAACAAAGTGGTCGTACCCAGTAATCGAACTCTCACCAAAGTGGTCGAAAATCCAACACCCTTGGCCAACAGAACCAACGGACGATGAGTAAATTCTTTTCTTTCTAAACATCCTAAATCTTGTAACATCCTAATGAATAATTTGTAGGGACTTTCTAATAGTAATTGATTAATATAACACTCTCAATTATTTTCTTATAACTATATATATATATATTATTCAATGATTTGAGACCTATAAATATGTGTCATGTACAAGGCACTTGTACTTTTAAATCATAAGTGAAAGTGAAAACTTCCTCTTCCATTTTCTTGTCTTGCCTTTTCCCTTTGTTCTCTTCATTTTTCTTCTCTCCTATTATCTTTATAACAATATTTATATTTATAAATTATATCATATAAGTGACTTATACATGTCAATATTGTTACTTGTTTAGTCAAAATAATCACTTAGATAGTCAACATCTCGTATATGGAATTTTAAAATTCAAGTCGTATTTTTCTAGAATTTTCCCTTTTCATACGGAAAACTCCTTCAATCTTTTATTTATACATATTTAAAATAAAAATATTCAGATAATAAAATCTAGGTTAAATTATACATATAGCTTCTAAGTTTATATTAAGTTTCAGTTTGATTGCTTACATTAAAAAGGTGCACTTTAAGTCTTTTATTCTTAACAATGTTAATGTTAGTTTCATTTAAATAAACACATGTGCAAAAATATATATCAATAAAAATTTTAGTAAAAGATGTCAAGATTTAGTCAATAATTTAATTTAGGTAAAAATTTATATTTAGTTTTACTCATTTAAATATGAAAAAGTGTATTTGTAGCCTTTCAATCGTCATAAATTCCAACCAATCACATCATTACATTTTAATCAAATTTAAACCCTACGAGAGTAGGGTTGTTCACTTTCGTTTCGTCCCTACTGTCATGTTCTGATCCCGTATGTTTTAGGACGATAAAGTCCTGCCCTAAAAAAATTTGGAACGGAACAAAAGCAGCATGGGACAAAATTACTGGCAAGACAGGGCATGGAATGAGCTTTGTCTTTTCCTGATTTTTTTCTATCTCGAAAACTATCTTTTAAGATATAATTGATATTATTTTAAAGATATAATTAATATATTTTCTATATACATATTATTTATATAAAAATGTATTATCATATTGGTTATATATTTAATATAAAATATAAGAATTATCTAAAATTGCCATATTATCTCATATTTTTATTTATATTTTTTACAAGAATAGATTGACAAAAAGGAAAAAGAAAATTCATTAAGTAAATTTATATCCTTTTAAAAAAATAAATGGGGCATCCCATTACTATAATATTTCCATTTTGATCCAGATAAGGCGGGACAATGTCGAAAATGAGACGGGACGTGGAACAATTTTACTGTCTCAAGACCTTTTACTGGACATGACACAGAATAGGGTTGTTCTATTTCGTCTCATGAATACTCCTAAACAAGAGTACCATTTAATACTTAGCAGTAAAAGAAAAATCAACTTCTAAAATTAAAAAATAAAAATAAAAGAGAGGGGAAAACCTTATTGCCCTTGACATCAAGTAAGGAATGCTTACCACATACCTCTGGTCCTCATTATAAAATCAAGTTCACTTTTTTTTTTTAGAAATTAAGGATGCAAAATTAATCACTTTAAAATGTCTATATTTATCATTTTTCTCAAAATTAAGTCACCTTATATATAAACTAACATATAATCTAACATATATTAAAATTAAGTGGTCTAATTTATTTCTTTAATCTCTACAAAAAAATTAACTTAATCTTATAATTAAGATCGTGTAGGAAGTATTTCATGTTCTAGTTACCACTTACCAATTGAATAAAAGAGTCATCGTAGATTAGCACTCAAATAGTTTGTTTTCATCCATTCAATTGAAACTCTGTGAAATGCATATTTAATTTGAGCACTTGTACGTGTATTGCTTCATTGTGACATAGGGTAGGTGGTGAGTAATGGCATCCCAATCGTCCGATGCCAACCCTATCGTATATTTGGTCCAGCTCGGGCGAGGGCATTTGAGTCTTATACAGTGAGATGTGAAAAAACCTTGGTTTCAATTTAATACTTCCTCCGGTCCTAATTATAAGATCACTTTGACTTTTTCAAAAAAAAATTTATGATACAAAACTAATCACTTTAAATTGTCTATAGTTATCTTTTTTCCTCAAAACTACTCTATTTTGCTTATAAACTGACATATAATCTAATTACATATGACATATGTTATAATTTCGTGGTCTAATTTGCTTCCTTAACTTCCACAAAAAAAGTCAAAGTGGTCTTATATTTAGGACCGGAGGGAGTATTTTATACAATTATTATTATAAATATAAATGAATAAACTTAAATAATTTAGATGCTAATACTGCACAATACATAAAGGAATTTTCTATCATTTTAACAAGATTAATGTCATAAGAAGCTTGGGAGAGTATAGGCTCATAATGGGGGAGCCAGTTTTCCTCAATGTAATTATCGTATACCTAAATTTCGAACATGGACCACTGGTTATTGGAGAATTTAAACCACGGTTAGTTGATCAACGCTTGGTGATTGTGGTTGGTTGAATTTAAACTTTAAAGCACTCTAATATATTAATATTAAACATTTTGAATTTTGATGATAATTATAGTTATAATTATCTTAAACATTACTTTATCAACTACTTAACTTAATATAAAACTTAGTTGACATTTTTTTTAAAAATACAAACAAGTGGATTTAGCTGAATTTTCCTCCAAACTAATTTATTTGACTTATAAATCAATATATAATGTAATAATAAATAGCATATATGAATGTTCAATATTATGATTAAATAACTTAGTGCATGTTTGGAATAGCGATGGAGAATCGTGATTTTAATTAATCATGATTTGCAAAAAGTGATATTGGATAGAAGTGACACTAAACAATCATGATTTCTGTTTAGATACTTTTTTTCATATTAACAATTTTGATTATGTTTGGATTTCATTTATTAAAAGTACTTATAGATATATAATTACCAAAAAGGACATGAATTTAATAAAGTTAATTAATAAAAAATATCTAAGACGCGTGTAAGTGAAAAATAAAAATTTAAATTTAAAATCTTATTTACCTTTTGAGGTGGGTAAGGATATCTTCACTCAATATCCAAAAAAAATCAACCAAGAAGAAGACTCAGCATAATATGCTCTTAAAAATCAGATTTATATATGTTATTCAAATATTTAAAATTTGAAATTGCTTTATAGAGTTTAAATTTGCTCAATATTGATAGTTTAAAATTAGGTTGATAAAGCTTACTCAATTCAATCGGTTAACTTTGCAGATTAATTAGTTAATTCAACTAAACCATACTTGTTTGTTCCAAAATAAAACGTTAATTTAATAAACATACAAGTTACTTTTGTAAAATTCCATAGAGTACATTTTTTCCTAAAAAAATAATTAATTTATGTAGATATTCTTTGTTTAATTTATGTGGATATTCTTTATTTTTTTATTCTATCTAATAAATTTACTTTCCAATAAATATTGATACACCTTCTTCATCATAAATATATTATGTATTTTTTTTAAAAAAATCAACTATTTTAAATTAGGGAAAATTTCAGAAAAAGACCCTCGAATTACACAAAGGACAGCTCAGTACAACGAATTTAAAAAAGGACAGTTCAATACAAATGACTGAACTGTCCATACCCAAATTAAATTGAAAAGTCCAAAATGCCCTTACATTAATTATTTCTTTTTTATTAAAGGGACAGCCATCACGGGCCCACACTGCCACATGGCTGGGGCCCACGTCGCCACGTGGCGTATGGGACCACACCTCCCTGCCACGTGGTGCGACCTGTAGCTGCCACGTGGCTAGTAGCCTTTTTAAAAAATGGGCAGAATGAGGGGGTGGGTTCGGCTTGGTGGTAAGATTCATTACCACCAAGCCACCAAGTCAATTTATTATATATATATATATATTGCAAAATATATATATTCTATCTTTTATTCCTTCTTAACATTTTACCAGAATTATATAAGGGATTACCAAAATACCATAAGGGATTCCCAACTACTAATAAAAGGTTCCCAACTCCAAATAAAACATTCCCAATTTCCCATAAGGGATTCCTAACTTTACTTAAGGGATTCCCAGCTACTAATAAAAGGTTCCCAACTCCAAATAAAACATTCACAACTTTGCTTAAGGGATTCCTAACATCCCTTAAGGAATTCTCAACTACTAATAAAATGTTCCCAACTTCTCATAATGGATTCTCAACTCATCATAAGGGGTTGCCAACATGCATATAACCAATTATCAACTTCCAAAATACTTTATCAAAATATTTTATTTAGAGTTGAGAACCTTTTATTAGTATCTGCGAATCCCTTAAGGAAAGTTGGAAATACCTTAAGCAAAGTTGGGAATGTTTTATTTGGAGTTGGGAACCTTTCATTAGAAGTTGGGAATCTCTTAAGCATAGTTGGGAATCCCTTATGCGAAATTGGGAATGTTTTATTTGGAGTTGGGAACCATTCATTAGAAGTTGGGAATCTCTTAACCATAGTTGGGAATCCCTTATGCGAAATTGGGATTGTTTTATTTGGAGTTGGGAACCATTTATTAGAAGTTGGGAATCCCTTATGGGAAGTTGGGAATGTTTTATTTGGAGTTGGGAACCTTTTATTAGTAGTTGGGAATTCCGTAAGGGATGTTGGGAATCCCTTATACAATTCTGGTAAAATGTTAAGAAGGAATAAAAGATAGAATATATATATATTGCAATATATATAACAAATTGACTTGGTGGCTTGGTGGTAAGGCATTACCACCAAGCCTAAGGGGTGGGTTCGAATCCCACCCCTTCATTCCGCCCATTTTTTAGTGGCAGCCACAGGCCGCGTCACGTGGCGCTGTATTTGGTTGCCACGTGGCTAGGTCGATCCCAGCCACGTGGCGGAGTGGGCCCCAGCCACGTGCGTGGTGTGGGCCCGTGGTGGCTGTCCCTTTAATAAAAAAGAAATAATTAATGTAAGGGCATTTTGGATTTTTCAATTTAATTTGGGTATGGACAGTTCAGTCATTTGTACTGAACTGTCCTTTGTGTAATTCGAGGGTCTTTTTCTGGAATTTTCCCTTTAAATTATGTATATAAATATGTAGATCTAAAATAATTTTGTTGAGAAATAAAAAGGAAGTCAAAAAATTTGGTCATGAGAGATTTTACGCAAAAAGCGATGGTAGTTAAGACTTTTTAATATTTTTAAATTTAATCGTGATTTCTCCAATCACAAAAGCTTTTGTTTGGCTAGCAGCGCATAAGCGTCTTCTTACTAATGCAGCTAGACAAAAAAGAGGCATCAGTGATGATGAGAAATGTCTGATTTGCAATGAACCCATGGAGGACATGATACATGTTCTTCGTGATTGTCCCCAAACAAAGCATTTGTGGAAAGAACTTGTGAATACTTCAAAATGGGGAAGATTCTGCAGTTTAAATTTTTCGGAGTGGTTCTGATGGAATTTAATGATGAATGGGACTATAGAGGAGCATGAATGGACAAAGACTTTTGCTATAACCTGTTGGTGGTTATGGAAACGCCGGACCTTGGAAGTTTTTCAGAAGAAGAAAGTGCCAAATGCTGTGGAAATAGCAAGTATCATAGCCATGGCAAGTAGTGCTAGGAAGGCAAATGAAAAATTTATTAGGGGTCGAGGGATGCGGGTGTCATCTGAAAATTGCAACATGAAATGGCAGCCATCGGAACAGGGGTGGATTAAGGTTAATGTAGATGGGGCTTATTCCCACATCACTAACACTACTGCATGTGGCGGTGTTCTTCGTGATGCCTCAAGCGATTTCATTCGTGGTATCAGCTTTAAAGTTCAGAATGGAGACTGTGTTTCTGCTGAGATTTGGGTGTGTATGCATGGATTGAAGATTGCATGGGATATGGGTTATCATCAAATAATCATAGAGTCCGACTCATATGAAGCAATTTCGCTACTGTTAAATGAAGGGAATGATACTCATGCTGATTTTGGCATAATTACTGAAGCAAGGAATATGTTGCAACGTGACTGGACTGTCAGACTATGTCAAGTAAGCCGATGGTTGAATTTAGCTGCTGATCATTTGGCCAAGGAAGGGCTCTCAGACGGTGGTTCCGCAATTTTTGAACCAGCCCACTCCCAGCTTGATGAGGATTATGCTGTTTGATAAGGGTTAATTAAGATGTAGTGAAGGTTTTATTGTATCAAAAATAAAATAAAAGCACTTAAAAAAATTCAAATCACAACAAAATTTGCGCTATCGTGATTTCAAAATAAGTACCCAAACCATATCAATTATATAAATTAAATATTTTTTTGCTTCAATCAGGCTTATTTCACTCTCAATCACTAATCCAAACAGGCACTTGCCTGTTTGATTTGGCTTTTCAAAACTAGGTTTAAACTCAAAACTTAGGTTTGAAAAATAAACACCCAAACATGTTACAAAACCCAAAAAAACACTTTTTCCTCCAAACCATGATTTTAGGCTTAAAATTTAGGTTTGGGAAAAAGCTACTTTTTTCAGCTTTTATGCGAAGTACGAGGTGGAAATATACCATCATTAAACATGTCATATTGATCTACCGAAAACGCCATTATCCTCTCTATTTCCCAACACATTAAACTTGTGTCATTTTTAGTAATTAACACATAGAAAAAGTCATTATCACAAAAATCATCCAAACACTCTCATTTTATCAAAAGCCATTTTTTCAGCTTTTTTTAGAAAAGCTGAAAAAAAATACTTTTCCAACTTTTTTCTCAAAACTGCCCCAGCTCATCCTCCTTAGTACTTAAAAAATAATCTAGAGATTAAAACATTTTGGCCCAAATCCAAATACTGTATCTTAAAATATCTGTTTTTTTTTTTGCCGGAAAATATCTTTGGTAATTATACCATGTTCTAAGGTTTAAAAATAAATCTTGATTGATTATTTTTTTATTTTAAGAAATTGAAAACAAAATACCGAAACTATAAATAGCACTGATTTCCAGGCAAAACGTATAGTTAATTCCCTTCTTTGACATTAAAATAAAAAACCTAGGTAGCAGAGACTTATGGCAGAGAAGTATAGCCAAAAACCCTAGCTAGTCCTTAAACTTCTTCCCCATCGATCTCTGGTAAGCCCTCAACAAACCTTCTTCTCTCATTGCCACAAACCCTAACCCTCTATTCGTACTCGGAATTAGCTCGGAAATTGAACGGAAAGTTTGCAACTTTTCAAACTTTTGTTGCTGTTTTTCGGAGTGTAATGGATGATCTTGAGAAAGCAATTCTTATTATGTTTGATGAGTCTGGGGCTGTGGATGATGGATTGAAGAAACAGGCTAAAAATTTTTGTAATGAAATTAAGGAGAAGCCATCAATTTGTAGTTTGTGTATTGAAAAATTGTGTTTTTCAAATCTTGTTCAAGTGCAGTTTTGGTCTTTACAGACATTACATGAGGTTATCCGAGCTCGGTACTCGTCAATGAACCCGGATGAGAAGCATATGATTAGGAGCTCTGTGTTTTCTATAGTGTGTTTTGAAGGGATCAATGATAACAATCTGGTGAGAGTTTTAGATGGCCCAGCTTTTATCAAGAATAAGCTTGCTCAGGTTTTAGTTACTCTGATTTACTTTGAATACCCTTTAATTTGGTCGTCTGTGTTTGTGGATTTTCTCCCTCATTTGAGCAAAGGGAATGTGGTGATAGAAATGTTCTGTCGGGTTTTGAATGCCTTGGATGATGAACTGATTAGTTTGGACTATCCGAGAACCCCTGAAGAATTGAATGTTGCTGGGCGGGTTAAGGATGCCATGAGGGAGCAGTGTGTTGCCCAGATAGTGAGAACTTGGTATGACATTGTGTCTATGTATAAAAATTCTGATCAAGAGCTTTGTGCTAGTGCATTAGATTCCATGAGAAGGTATATTTCATGGATTGATATTAGGTTGATCGTGAACGATGCTTTCGTTCCTTTACTATTTGATTTGATTTTGGCTGGTGGACTGTCGGATCAACTTCGTGGCGCCGCTGTCAGATGCTTGTTAGCAGTGGTTTCAAAGCGAATGGAACCACAACCTAAACTTTCACTGTTGCAGAGCCTACAGATTAATCGCATATTTGGATTGATAGCAGGGGATAGCAATTCTGAGCTGGTTTCTGATATAGCCGCATTGCTCACAGGGTATGCAGCTGAGGTCTTGGATTGCTTTAAACGTATAAATTCTGAGGCTGCTAAAGGAATCTCTATGGAGCTTCTAAATGATGTGTTACCCTCAGTTTTCTATGTAATGAAGAATTGCGAGGTAGACACTACATTTAATACTGTTCAGTTTCTTTCGAGCTATGTTGCCACTTTAAAAAACTTTCCACCTTTGAGGGAGAAACAACTATTTCATGTGGGGCAGATATTGGATGTCATTTTATCACTGATCTGTTATGACCCTGGGTACCGAAATCATCTTGATGTTTTGGATAAAATTGGGAAGGAGGAGGAAGATAGAATGACAGAGTTTAGAAAGGATTTATTTGTTCTTCTTCGAAGTGTGGGTCGTGTTGCACCTGAAGTGACACAAGTGTTTATCAGGAGTTCATTAATAACTGCTATATCATCTACCTCAGACAGAAATGTTGAGGAAGTGGAAGCTGCACTTTCTCTTGTATACGCACTTGGAGAGTCAGTTAGTGATGAAGCCATGCGGACTGGGAGTGGTCTGTTGAATGAGCTGGTGAATATGCTTTTATCAACCAGGTTTTCTTGCCATTCAAATAGGCTTGTTGCTCTCATGTATTTGGAAACGATGACAAGATATATCAAGTTTGTTCAGGATAACATCCAGTGTATTCCTATGGTTCTTGCTGCCTTTCTTGATGAAAGAGGCATACATCATCCTAACATCAAAGTAAGCCGAAGGGCCAGTTATTTGTTTATGAGGGTTGTAAAATTGCTAAAAGTGAAGTTGGTTCCCTTCATAGAGACAATTTTGCAGGTAGCAGAACATAATCCGTCCCAAGTGATATCTTTTCTACTATTTCCAACTGTAAATTTTATCATGCTTCATGTATATTTCCTGAAATTACTCTTTAGTTATTGAATGAATTTATTCATTTCCTAACGCATCTCTTTATCTTATTTTGAATACCCAGAGCCTACAAGATACTGTGATGCAATTCACCAGTTTGGATTATACAACAGAAGAGCTATCAGGGTCAGAAGATGGCAGCCACATTTTTGAGGTATTCTCATTTTACTCAATTTCTTCATTATAGATATTTTTTTGAAGGCCTTGTTCATTTTCCTTATTTATTTGTTATATTTCTCTTCCAGGCAATTGGGTTATTAATTGGAATGGAGGATATCCCACTTGAGAATCAATCTGATTATCTATCATCTCTGCTCAATCCTCTTTGTCAACAGGTTATTCTTGAATTTCTGAGTGTTAAATATATGATTGCTCAGATATTCCACCTCCACTTTCCTCAAAAAAACTATCTGCTGTTGGTGTTTGATTTATATTCATGTCTTATGCTTTTTTGATACAGGTTGAAACTTTGACCACTAATAGCAAGTTATTGAGTGCAGAGGAGAGTAATGCCAAGGTTGCTGTTATCCAGCAAATTATTATGGCAATCAATGCTCTCAGCAAGGTTCTGATAACTTCCACTTGTGGTTTCTTCTTAATCATTTCATTTACTCTTGATTCATAAAACCCAAAAAACTAACAACTCTTTTAAATTGATAAGCACAGATTTATTTTTTCACGAGTTACATTTTTCAACATATTTTCCTTGTCATTTTTGGCAGGGCTTCAGTGAGCGTCTTGTAACTGCCAGTCGCCCTGCAATTGGTCTCATGTTCAAGAAGGTTAGCATTTTGTAATGTTATTTGTTTGTGGGGAAGGGATGGTGCAGGTGTTTATCTTTCCCAATTAGAATTAAATTTTTAATCAATACATGTGATCTGTCATTCTGCAGTAATAATCTGGAATTTCAGATTCCTTTATTTAGAGAGCATTGTTTATGTCTATGGCTTTTGTTAATTCTTTTTTGTGAATAGTGTGATGCCTTTTTTGTATTATTTTTATGCCCTTAGATGACGACAATTAGATGTTTTATTTCTCATACGCATTTCATCCCTGCTTGACCTTACCCACTTATGTGGTATGCATCACTACGTTCTGCTTAAACCATTGTATCTAAGTGGTATGATTTACTGTCTCTTGTATGCTCTCTTGGGTTTGTAATTATGATGTTAGCATTTCTTTAATTTCTCTCAAATTTCTGTCATTTGGTCATAATTGTTCTTTTCATTTACCTAGACGTTGGATGTGCTTCTCCAAGTTCTTATTGTCTTTCCAAAAGTTGAACCTTTGCGAAGCAAGGTAAGAACTAGATATAGAACTAGGTGATTCTCTTCTAAGTCACCAGCATTTGTCGCCTAATGATATTCACACCTGGCATATGTAGGTCACGTCTTTTATTCATCGTATGGTAGACACACTTGGAGCATCTGTGTTCCCATACCTTCCAAAAGCATTGGAGCAGTTGCTTGCAGAAAGTGAGGTAAATATCATAACTGACACCATTCAGTTTTTTTAGATGAAGTTAGGGGGATGGGTAATTAAATTCTCTCACCAAAATACCTTTTTTATAGAGAATATCAGAGCTTTAAAAATTCTGAGTAATCTATTCATCAAGTTCTTTTGGCCAGTAAACTAAATGTGGAAGTGTTGACAAAAAATAGGAAATTTCAAATTATTATTATTAGCTGGACCTAAGAATGAGCAAACTAGGTGTAGTTGTAGACACCTTGATGCCAACCTCAGACCTGGACCTTCGACATGCCACAAGCCTGGCTGTGCATTTAAACCATCACATGGAATTTGGACCTAGATTCAGCTGCCAAACCAGAACCATGATTGAAACTGTGGCTTAGACCCTGGGCCTAGATGTATCCACCGAATGTGAGCCAAACATATACTCCTAACTTGATACATGGCATTTACCCATCCACCAGATTGAACTTGGACCATTGGTGCAATATTTGGGCCCTAGACCCGGCCATTGGAACCCATGCCTCATTGTAATCGCCAAACACAAACCAATAACCCTTAATGCTTTTGCTATTTTGCTTCTAATACATCTTGATTTGAGATGTTCATTGAACTCTTGAATTGGTTGTTTATTTGTGGAGTTTTGCTAATCTGCACCTGCTTCTTGTTTAATTAGGAAGAGAAAAACAATGACGTCATGATAATGTTTTAATTGCAGCCAAAGGAAATGGTCGGTTTTCTTTTGTTGCTAAATCAGCTAATATGCAAGTTCAATGTTTTGGTGCGTGACATTTTGGAGGAAATATTTCCAGCTGTTGCGGGGAGGATATTTAGTGTTATTCCAAGTGATACATTACCTTCAGGTTCTGGAGCAGTCACTGAGGTATGAAAATATTGATCCATTTTGAAATCCATAGTGCATGCATTTTCACATCTATTGATTTGTTGCGTGTTAATTTTTGTTTTTAATTTTCATGATTTTAGTATTGTTTGTCAAATGTCCCAAAAGGTAGTGCAATCGTTATACTCATTTGTTTCATTCTCAAATGCCTATTTTCCTTGATGTGTTTTACTTGCTGCAAGTCAGGATTTTAAAATGCAAATTGGATGGATATCTAGATTAGTGAGGCTGTGATTGATGACTGGCTCCTAAACTTATTACCATTCTGCATTTTCTTGTTGACAAATTTTTCCTGTTTGATCCATATTGAAACAAATGGAACAAAATAAGATGTTAGTTTAACCCTTAGCAATGTGTTTTGCTTGAATGGATATGTTTGTAGAATAGTTCTGATGTAATATTTCTAGTTTATGTAATTCAAACAGCATCTGTTATTTAGATGTTGGCTTAAATTTGGCCAAATTGTTGCCATGGTCTTGTATAGATTATCATGTTGTAATGATATGATGCTTTTTAGTTTCTATAACATGAGCAGCATATCTTAATTTTACTCGGGTTCTTTCTACTTTTTCTTCTCTGTTGTTTTATGCTTATGCTTTGTACACTGAGTGCAATTATGAGCTTAGATTCATATTTGATGTGAAAACAGAAAATCTGTTTTAAGGATATATTGTGTAGGTTTTTTATGAGAGGTTTGGTTCAAACTCTTGTCACATTCTTTTTAGACAGAAAAAGTTGTCTCTTGTTTCTTGTTAATATGCAACCTAAGATTTTTTTTTTCTTTTTGTAGGAAATTCGTGAATTGCAAGAACTTCAACGGACATTGTATACATTTCTTCATGTGATTGCTACACATGATCTATCTTCAGTTTTTCTTTCCCCAAAAAGTACTGCATATATGAATCAAGTGATGCAGTTGCTCTTACACTCTTCTTGTAATCATAGGGACATTCTTGTAAGAAAGGTAGTAAAGAAAGCTTATTTATGTCATTATTTTTTTTTTGTTCTGAATATTTATGTCATTATGTATGTCCTCCTATCTGTACTTCTGAAATAAGCTAAAATGTGAACCTGATTTATTTTCTTACAATGTAGGCATGTGTACAGATATTTGTTAGATTAATCAAAGATTGGTGTGCCCATCCTTATGAAGAGAAGGTAAATTCCCCTCACTTATTCTGATTTGTTTAGAACACTTTTTTGCTGTACTAAAAAGATTATGATTAACAGGTTCCTGGTTTCCGTAATTTCGTGGTTGAGACATTTGCACCAAACTGCTGTTTGTACAGTGTTCTTGACAGATCTTTTGAGTTCCGTGATGCAAACACTGTGAGGCTCATTTACTGTTGCTTTACAAATTCTTTGCGCATTTAAAGTCCTGTTGACCAAGATATTACAGAAAAAAAATTCTCTGCTTGATGATTTTCATCACGCTCTTTAGGTCAAATTTTTAGCTAAAAGGTTGAATTTATCTTTTATCCTTCTTGCCCTGTGAAGAGAAATATTGGTTCATCGTTTGTTTACAGTGCTGTAAGGCTAGGAAGTATACACCTTATTATTCTGTAGGAGATTTCAAACGAATACTCCCCCTAAGATATGGAATTTTTTTCCCTTATGGAGGGATAGTAGTTTGAATTTTATTGGGGATGGGGTCCTTATTTTTGTGCAAAATTATTATTTTTACCTTCCATTGGTTGTAGGTTTTGTTGGGCCTCCCATGGCTCACTATTCAGTATTCATTCAAGTCCACCATTGTTTAGGCTTGAAAGTGGTGGTTGTGGTAATGTTGGGTTGTGATCCATTTAGCATGAAGACGCACACGATGACACGTCTTATGATAAAAAGAAACATAGGGAAAATTACAAACAAGTCTCAAATAGGGAGATTTATTATTTCTTGGTCCCTCAATTTTTTAAACTTCAATCACGTAGACATCTGTATTAGGGGTATTTATGGGAACATGTATTGGACCTAAAATTCTGTATTGGACTGTATTTATGGGCAAGAGAAAGCTGAAATTTGGAACGATATTAAGGCACAGAGGGAGTGTTATTTATTAGAGAGCACACTGATCCCCCATATAGGAAAGACTCATTATTTTTTTGGGTCTCTAATCTCATAAATCATAAATGATTATCCAGTTATGGATTTTTGTTACATTTTGTAAGTAAATATTTGGTTACCTACTTGGGTTGACATTTGTTAATTTCCGATGAATGCAGTCCAGATTTCATTTTTAATGCTTTCCTTTAATAGATCTCAATTTTTAGTACTCGTTCTCTTTCATTTGATTCAGCTTGTTTTGTTTGGAGAAATTGTGTCGGCTCAGAAGCTCATGTATGACAAATTTGGCGATGAATTTCTTGTTCATTTTGTATCCAAAGGATTCTCCACTGCGCATTGCCCACCAGATATGGCTGAGCAATATCGTCAACAGTTGCAGGTAAAAGAACTCCTGTGATCCAGCTGGAACGTGCGGTAGTTTATTGAAGCTTCTGGTCCCATTTGTTCTATTCTTTGTTTGTTGTTCTGTACATATTTGTTCCACAAATTTTTTATGCAAACCCTTAAGATGAATCATAGCTCACGCTTCATATTTTTTTGGGCCTAAACTATCCCTATTGATTGTTCATGTTAACGGAGTTTGCATCAAATGATAATTTCAATGCAAATGACTTGAGACGGTATTTTAGAGAAACCAACACATTTTGAACTAATATCCTTAATCTACCCAAATTTGTTTAGTAGATCTTATATTAAGAAGTAAAGGTGGTCCATAGAAAATGGAATAGATGCTATCCTGATGTTTGGCTCTGTACAATCTTTGCTAGGATTTCCTGTGGTCTGTCTTGCATTGTTGCATTGTCTAGTTAAATGAGCTGTAGTAAATGATGTATCCTATTTAAGAGTTACCCATAGTTTCTTTCTTTGTCTTTTTTTTGCGGCTCATCTGCATTTCTTTCTGTAGGGTAACGACATCAAGGCACTGAGATCAGTCTACCAGTCACTCATAGAAAGTTTAAGAATGCAGCAGAATGGAAGCCTTGTTTTCAGATAGCATACTGCTTGGAGAAATGACAAATGGCTTTCATTTTTTATTATTTTTGCCATCTCTTCAGATTTGGCTGCAAGTTTTGTCTGCAAAAGGTAATTAAGACTTAGCTATTATATTAAGTCAGCTATGCAAATTAAATTCTGTTTTACGATTCCGCTTCAACAGTGTGCTCATGGCGGTGAGTATTTGCAGGGTTGTGTACATAGCTTTTGTGTGGCCGTTTCGTGGACGAACATTATCTCCTGGTCCTAATTTTGATGAATTTCCTTAAATAGCCAACCAAGCCAGTGAAGTGGTTCAGGTTTATCTTTATTCTTTGGTCCTCACAGTTGTAAATTGTCGGGAAACTCTTCCAATTCCAAAATTGAGTTACATCCATCAAATTGAAGGCTGCTCCTCCTGCGTGGAGAGATCAAAATTTTGGTATTTTTCTCTCCAAATTTTGATTGATTGATATGTATGTATAAATTCTGTTGTTATAGTCTGGTTCTGTGCTACAAGGTTAAGATTTTACACCATTTAGCTTTTGGTGTATGAGAGAGGGCCAATAGTTTTTCATCTTCCTGCAAGATCTGGAGTTGTAGATTCTTCCATGGGGTCCCTTTACCTTAAGAAATGTGTTTTAGATGAAAAACATGTTTTTTTTCTGAGAATTATTTTCATTATCCCTTGCGTTCAATATTTTGGCTAAGCTTTGATTGGCCAATTTTGGTTCAATATCTTTGTCTGAATCTGTCTTTTTCTAGGTTGCTTGCAGGGATTGCATACTCTATACTTTCTTACTTATTATTAATTAATATATAAAAAACTGGTCCTACTTTGAGATATTTATAACGTCGAACTAATTTTTTTTTGTAAAACAAAAATCCTCAGGCTCAATGCGCTGTCATGTGCAATGTGTGAAAAAGGCATGCACCAGTTGCTGTAATATATTAATAACATCTAGAAAGTTAAATTATAATTTTAGCTCTGAAGAATAATAATTTGTGATAATTTTGAGGAGTCTTTTAATTCAATATTATTTTAATTCTGAAGACTTTTTGTTGTCAGTTTTATAATTTTGGCCTCTTACGTAGTAGTATTTTCTAAAATTTTTACGTTTACACAGTTTGAATTTTTGCATTTCTCTATGAATTTATGTAATAAGGGGGGCATATTTCAATGTAGAGGTGGGAAAACGGGCAAGTTCGAGGGTTGTGGGTTAGCCCGTTACAGGTTACAAGTGCGGTCCGCACCTTAACCTCTAGGGTGGGTTTGTGGCCAGCCAGTTAGCCACTTTTTTTTTAATTATTTATTTTTATTTTTTTGTTCTGAAAATGCCATAACAAAAAAATAAAATTCTAAATCAACAAAAATAGATTATCATTGCCTCAAATAAAATAGGTTACCCCAAGTACCATAAAACCCTGGCTCTATAATTACATATTTTTTTATAAACATTTTCTTAGTTTCCATAATTACATACTTTTTTATAAACATCTTCTTAGTTTTATTATACTAACAATATTATTAACAAAGTTTGGATTATATTATACAAACACTACAATTTGTTATGTCAATCACAATTTACATTAGTGAAGTATCTAAAAAATACCCTAATGAATGAAATAGTTTTTTCTCTCTTTTTTCAATAAAAGAATATATATGGTGGGCCAACACGCAGGATAGCATGCACTCTGAGGGGTTGGAAAAATCACAACCCTAACCCTGCTCAACCCACCATATTATCGGCTCTATCTCAATGTCACGTTCAATTTATTATTATTCAATAAACGACCATAATTAAAAAAGCAAGTCCTCAAATTTTGTGATAGGTAAACTAGAAGATATCTTCTACACCTTTATAATGAAAGACGGAGCCCAGCGCAGGTTTTTAAGTTGGTCATCTCTAATTAGCATTTATTGACATTATAAATTTATCACTTAATCCTTGTCATCCTTATTCCTGAAATGGACTACGACCATTTGGAGCTTGTTATGTGGCTCCACCACGCTACTAATATTGGCTATATTTTTTATACTCTGGAAATAAAAGGAGTATAGACTATAAGAAGAAACATGTTAGTCTCTTTTTTCTTGAAAAAAAAAAATGAACTTAGCTTTTGTCCTTATTCTGATTCCTTCATTATCAATATACTTAGAATTTCAATTGGATTTATTTTAAATTGTAGATAACTAATAAAAAAAAATTCGTGAAATGATAGAAGTAAAAAAATTAATTCTGATCTTATTTGTGAAAGTCATTTCTTCGATTTTTCTTATAGGTAAACAATGCATAGTATATGATACGAATTCAATTTTCATATGACTCACAAGTTTACATATTTTAATACTGAATAATTTGAAAATATCAATTTAAACTCGCTGACTAAATTATTTCATGCTCTTAATCAAGATGATCTAGAGAAAAATTAGTTTTAAGGACTCAAGAGTGAAATATTTGGTGGGAAGGAGAGATTCGTCAATGCAAATTCCTGAAGCTCGCTTACAAATTTTAAAATCTGCAATGCAATCAAAGGTCTTTCCTGGTGGTATAACATTTATCCGATAAGTGATAAGTGGGAACGTGTGAGTTCGATTTCGGCCCTTCATGCCGCTTCTTTCTGCCCTTTTATTAAACAAAATCTGCAATGCAACTTCAAGGATTGATCATTTCTCCTCAAAATAAATTGGTTAGCATCAACTTTTGCTTTTCCTACCAACCAAACAGAGATTTCTCAAAAAAAGTCACAAAATTGATAATTAGTGAGAAGAAGAAATTCTGGGAAGCTAACAATTGTTTCGAATTAGAATGTGAACTTGAAGTCAAGAAGCGAGAAATGGTAAGAGCCGAAAAATCAGTCACATGATGCAATCTTTTTCTCCGTTCCTACTTCTTCATTCTGCACACACCTTTTTCCCAATATTGAATTCTTAAAAAAAGAAGGAAACTTCATAATTACAATTCGTTGATGACGTTTACCATCGTTTTTCTTTCTATGTATCTGCAACGTTATTCAGGAAAGGAAGGAGGAACCGTTGAGAGAGTAGATTAATTAATATCAAATTTTTCCTTAACTGCCTTAGCAGAACTAATAAGGATGACTAACTCATTAAATATGTTTTAAATTAATTTTTTAAACTTTATCCCTATTAAAGCTGGTCATACATTTTCCCTATCTTGATGTCCAATATGTACCGCCAATAAATAGATAAAATGAAAGAGGAAATTAATACTCTGTCCGGTCCAAAATATATATAAATCAATTTGTACAAGAATTCTTTGATTCACAATGAATTGTTTAGATAATAATTAATTCTTATTAGCCAAGTTTGCCTGATAATCTACGCTTTAAATATGGCTTCTCACAAATAGGGAAATTTAAAAACCTTTTTTTTCAATTTAAGGTAGGTTAAACGAGTTAACCATTGTTTCTTGGTTTCATTGGAAATAAGTTACAAATACATTGTTGGAAAAGATGATAAGTAAACTCGACCATGTAAAGAGGATTGTGCACTTTAAATCTTAAAAGAGTGTAATTTCAAATCCAAAATAGTTTAGAAATACCTTTAATTCTAAAAGAAAAGTAACTTATATTTTGGATGGGAAAGCATCTATCTGAATAATATTATGGCCAAAAGATTTTTTTCCTATATTTTCAATCAAAACGAGTAAATGGTAAAGCGAAGAATGCAAGTGCGCGCGTCAAACACGAAGTCTTTCAAAAGCTAAGAGCACTACTACCTACTATTTGTGGCCACCACACTCCTTCCCCACATCCATTAAATGAAATCTATACTTTGAATTTTGAACTTTGATCTTTTCAATTCCTGTGTTTTCTTCTTGTACTTGCTTCATCTATCTATTTTTTGTGGATGATATCTCTCTAACATGTGCTAGCTAGTCTAGTTTTGTCTTCGTCCTCAGTACTAAAATGGCGCCTATTGTGATTGTCATACAAGTTTAAACTTTCGACTCCATCATGACAAGTAGATCGTTGTGATCATCTTGGTCGTAGCACTCGTCACAATTATCATTTCCATTGTTTTGACTATGATCATAAAAAAATATGGTATTATTTTTTATCAACAAAAAAAAAAATATGCTATTGAATTTATAATTTCTATCAAAGTGTTGAAAATTGGATTAGTCATAAAATCAGTCGAGGCAAGTTCAAAGTTCAATAATTCAATCATGGCTGAGCTAGACCAACCCAATCACAATTAAAATGTACAAAAATATTCACACACACTGACACACACACGCATATATATAAATATCATATATGCTTGGAATGATCAGTATTTCCTATTTACATAAAAGGCACTAATGCACAATTAAGTAGAACATGTATGTACAAACCGCACATAATTTAATAAAACACGAGTTACTATACAAATTTAACGGGTTGTACATTTTCACCACACGGAAGTAACCGCAAAAGAGCATTGAGTATTTGGAAGTAACATGTGGAGTAAAAATGCTCCAGAAGTTTTTAAACCGTAGCAAATTTACCCCCATCGCTTAGAACGTTAACATTGAACGTTGAATCCTACTTATTGACCGGAGTCATCATTCTAAATCCATTTTTGCCCCAAAAGTAATCACAAATGAGTGTTTTTAGTCCGGAAGTAGCCAAATAGCAGCAAATTTTTCTGGACAGTCATTTAAAGTTAAGTTTGACTGTTAAATGACACATGATACTTCACATTGCACCAAATAATCCATCTTATCACACACCTCATCATCACAAGTCGTTTAAATTACGTCTAGAAAATTTGAAAGAATAATAAAATAAAAAACAAAAGCATCACCCACCTTGCCCCTCCCCACATAGACTAGCTTCATTATCATCACCTTCCTCTCTCACTACAAGAAAAAACAAAATCGGACATTAACCATTTATGTCATTTACATTATCTTTTAAAGGGTTAAAGATCAGATTTGCCCCGGAAGTATGTACGGTGGATCACATCTGCCCCGGAAGTTTTCTTTTTGTCCAACTTTGCCTCAGAAGTGTGCAAAGTGTATCATATTCGTCCTTTACCGTTAAAAAACTCACATTGACTGTTAAATAGTTGATGTTGACCGTTAATATTTTAATGGTAAAGGGCAAATATGATGCACTTTGCACACTTCCGAGGCAAAATTGGACAAAAAAACTTCCGGGGCAGATGTGATCCATCGTGCATACTTCCGGAGCAAATATGATCTTTAATACTTTTTTAAATAATAAAAATGTCAATTTTGCATAATCCCATAATTTGATTATCTTCAATCACAATTCATTTTTTAAACGACTTTGTGGTGATATAATGCATGATAAGATGGATTATTGGGTGCAATGTAGAGTGCTTGTGTCATTAAACAGTCAAACACAACTTTGAATAAAGATCTAGAAAAATTTGCTACTATTTGGTTACTTCAGAGGCAAAAACACTCCTCTGTGGTTATTTCCGTGACAAAATTGAACCTTAAAATAATGTTTTATACATTGTGACAGTGTCACATAGCATCTTCCGATCAAAAAGTAAGATCTAGTCAAAAAGTAGGATCTAACAATCAAAGTTAACGTTTTAAATAGTAGGGGTAAATTTGCTACGGTTTGGAAACTTTCAGGACATTTTTACTCCACATGTTACTTCTGGATACTCGTGCTCTTTTACGGTTACTTATAGGGTGAAAATAGACCTAACCATTTTTTTAACTCAAAATGACATCATTTCAGGTTTAGTAACAGGATTCAAAATATCGGTCTAAAATTTCTAACTGGATCAGTTAAGAGGCTGGTCTATCATTGTATTGGTTTAACCAGTAAACTGACGTTGAGTTTTGGGTTTTCATTGCATAAGCTATTTGTGCTTTATAATTTGGACAAACAAACTCAATCAATTTAATTATATGTGTATATATATGTGTGTGTTTATATATTTAAGACCATAGGGATATGAATATAATAACCAATGGTGATTATTATTATTATTAGGTCTAGTGAGAAAATTATATTCCCCTTAAGCATGCAATGTTAAACACTTGAATCGTTTGGATTTGAAAAATATGCGGGTAAGTTACTTTAATTAGATTTGGCAATATTCTAATATAACTTGATAATAATCGTTAGATAGTTGCATAACAAAATATATAAACGGAAAAATAAATTATTTAAGTATTTAGTTTATATGAAAATTTAGTGATTGTTGTATGTTCTTCCCTTGGAATAAATGTCTGATAAATTGACAATGTCAAAGTATATTTTTCTTTTATATGACTGACTAGGTCTTCGCTCTCGAATTCTTTTGCGTATTCAAGCACCATTCTAAGGCATGCTTTCTTCTTTTGCTTCATCATCGCAATTTTCGGTGTATATTGTTGCTTAAAATATATATAATTATGGTGAAAAGGTTTCCATAATTTTTTAAGGACTTTTGCTAACTTTGTTTAGGGCATAACAAACCTTTGTCTCCTGCAGAGTTGTTATATGACTTTGCAGTCTTCCGCCGTTTCTGATTTCTAAAGTCTCTTTTCTGATTTTCGCAAAATAGAAAGGTTCTTTTTCAGGTAACTTTGGTAGTATTTTCTTTTTTTTTTAAAAAATGGAAATTTTAATTTTAGTTTAATAATTTTCTTAGAATATTTAGAATTCATATAATCGACTGTCAAAACTTATAAAAAAACATATTGGGGTGTTCATGCTAATTTTTCTTAATATATTTCGGGTATACTATTAATATAGTTTGTGGAGGAATATGATATATGATCAAATGGCTTAACAATCATGATTGTGTTTCAATGTTTATAGACCCCTCTTGGCCAAAATGTTTCATATAACTTACAAAGCTTAAAACTCATTTTACTCTCTGTATTTTAAAACTCATTTTACTCTGCATTAAGATTTAATAACTCATCATCGGAGACATCATTTAAAAAAAAGATTTAATAACTTTATAATTTCAGTTTTATTTAATATATTCTACTATATCCCTATCTATAAATCATTTATAATATTTCACAAAGGAAATGCACTAATGAACCTGAGGTTGTAATTGTGATCAAACCTGTAACCTCCCACTTATCGATGAGATGTCAGACACATACACAAATTTTAAACCTTACTAACTATGCCTTAACATTTGACAATTTTTCAAATTTACCCATATTTAGCATAAAACATACACAATGAAAAAAACAACAACATAATAATAAATGAAAAGTATAATTTCATATGAAAAATTTCTGTTTCTATCTTATAAATAGGATCCGTATAAACATTTTTTCTCTGACCTTTGAATAAAACTGGATGAATATATTATACCCCATCTAGTTGTTATTATAAGGCATCAATTAGAAGCAAATTTTTTTGTCTCAAATATAAGATGCCAGCTGCCTTATTAATCAATTCTTTTCCACTTTACATATGTTATTAATTAAGGTTTAAAACTAAAAAAATTATGTCACATGACTATCAATTACCAATTCAAGACAAATTTAATAATTCAACTTTCATTCATTAATCCACAAGAATTAGAGAATTAATAGTTGGTGTCTAATTATAAAGAGAAGGAAGAGGAGTATATATTTATATAATAAATTTGATGATGTGCCTTATGTGTTTGAAAAAAAATACTCCCTCTACCTTATAAATAGGGTAAAGGGGTAATTACCAATCAATGACAAATGAAAGAATTTAAAAAAAAAGGTAAAAAATTAAATTGAATAGATTTGTGTAAACAATGGGACAAAAGTAAAATTTAAGCTAGAGATAAGAAACTGGGTGAAATCAAAATGAGATTAAAGAATATAACTTAAACATGGATTGAAAGTACAAATCACATGAACAGCAATTATGTGAAAGATAAAATCAAATATCAAATTAATAGATATTATATAATTCAATGAAAAAAATCAATTTTTTAATTAAATAATAAAGATCTGGTAGCTGATCGAAATAATATTCAAAAATTGCGTAAACTTGTCTCCTTTTATATTATTCGATTCTATAAAGAATTAAATTTTCTATTTATAAAATCTACCAATACTTAGTTTTGAAATTGATATCAATTATGAAATAATATAGCGAGGTACTGGTATATATGGATATCATAGCATATACTTCTATTAAAGTAATATAAATATCTTCTCAAACTATGAAAATAATTAAGGAAAAGAATAGAAGAAGGGGCTTGATGAAAAGGTTGAGGTTCACAAGTGAAACAAAGAGGAAAGGCCAGAAAAGAAAGAAAAGTGGGCGTAAAAGAAGAAAGCAAAAGGGAATGAGTTGAAAATATAATTATTAGTTCTTAAAACAGTTAGATGGGACAAATACTAATTTAGAGTTAAGGCACATTAGCAACCTTTTGTTGGCCAATCGTGCAACATATTGTCGACAACACCAGCAAACCAACGTTAATCACATCTCCACGAATTATCATTAAATTCAATAAAAAAATCTTAAAACAATAGCCCTTTTGGTGGTTGTTTTCTCCACATTCATGTTATTTGATTGTTTTTACCTCACTAGTCACTAGGTTAGATTTGAATATTATCATACCTAATTAGGAGTAATTCTTTGGTACGAATTTATTTGCATTCACTTGAATTCAAACTCAAGAACTCATTTAAAGTTGGTCAAAACAATATTACTAGAACCAACACTTATTAACCAACAAAAGATTGGTCCAGTTGATAAAATGATCGATCATAATTATGAAATTGTGTATTCGAATACTGCCGATACGAAGACTTTGTCAGAGGGCAATCTATAAGTACCTCTGTAAAAACTCTTTGAACCTGGAGACCCACCCTTGACCCTGGTGAGCCCCTGAATCCAACACGCCTAAACTTTTTGTTATAAAAAAGAAAAAAAAAAGAACCAACACCTATTAACATATTCCAATTGTTTTAGTCACACAAGTGTGTATTTGGAAATCATTTGATTTTTGTTCAAAACGTGATTTTTTTTTGTTATACCGTCGCAAAATGATTTTGATCAAAATAAAGAGTGTTATTTTAAAAATTGTTCAAGTGTATTTTTAAATTATATTCACTTGCCGCATAGTTTTATTTTCTCTACCCATAAGTTTTGATAAATGGGGTAATTAATTATAGATCTCTTGTAAAAAACTTAATTAAAATGCGGTCCAACAAAATCACGAAACTAATTTGAGGTCCCTGTTAGAAAGTTGTTATCGCATGCTTATTAATTGTTATTGGCAAGCCAAATAGTTGTTATCACCTGGTCAAAAGTTGTTACTGGCGGGTCATTAACAACTTTTAACTAGGTGATAACAATGGTCAAACGATAACAAATTAGGAACTGACGATCACAACTTTTAAACCATTGTTCAGTAACAACTTTTAAACTGCTAGATAATAACTTAATGAGCAAGCGATAATAACTTCGTAGGACCTGAGATTAATTTCTTGATTTCATGGGACCTCATGTTAAATAAGTTCCTTACACAGTACCTATAATTAATTACCCCTTGATAAATTTAAATACATTAAGAAATTCTGTTCAAATCAATTGAATTTTTTGAGTTTTTAAAGAATTATTACTATACCTTCTTAAAATTATTAGGGAAAAAGACAAATAAATACCCTCCAATTTGCAAAATCCCATTAACAACTTCATGATAGGTATTAACAACACAACAACCTATCATGAAGTTGTTAATACCTATCATGAAGTTGTTAATGGGATTTTACAAATTGGAGGGTATTTATTTGTCTTTTTCCCAAATTATTACCATTGAATTAAAAATCCATCTTAATTATATACTTCTTCCCATTCCAAATATAAGCTCTTTTTTTAAATATTTTTTAATAAGAAATATAAGACCCATTTGATAACATGTAGGCCATTAATTTTTTTTTTCTAATTTACTTTTTCTTTATTTCATCAAGGGTATAATCAATTGGGAAAGAACACTATGTTTTCTAATTTACCCTTTTAAATTCAAGATAGAGTTGATAAAAAAAAATCAAGATAGAGTTCATTAATTTTTTTTTCTAATTTACTTTTTCTTTATTTCATCAAGGGTATAATCAATTGGGAAAGAACGCTATGTTTTCTAATTTACCCTTTTAAATTCAAGATAGAGTTGATAAAAAAAAATCAAGATAGAGTTCAGTTAGTTACTATTATAATACTTAAGCAACCTATTTTTAAGTTTTAACAAGGATGATCTTTAAAAAGTATGCTGTTTTTTTTTTACAAATTTAATTACTCAGCCTATTTTTTTACCTCAATTTTCTGCGGTGCCCGTGAGAGTAGTTAAACAAAACTTATATTTTAGAGCGAGGGTGAAACCCATCGCCTCTGTGGGTTTAACTAGTGAAGGGTTTGAATATTCAACCATCTTGGTGAGTGTTAGATTCCTGAAAAGTACAGTTTAGTTGTGGTTCAAGTCACAGCGTTTGGGGAGGTATCTCCATAACTAAATAAAGTTGAGCGAAACTACCTGTGAAGACAGAAAAAAGGATTTGCTTGTCATGCTCCAGAATGTATAAGGACAAATCCCAGTGGATCATGCCAACCTTTGGATTGTGGGTAAACCAAATCCCTTTCCTAAAATTTTACTACTCCCTCTGGCCCTAAATATAGGACATATTTGGGGAGGTTAGTTTGGTCTAGATATAAGATTTTTTTTCTAATTGTTCTCAATTTTTTTTCAAATTATCCTTATTAATGCTCCTAAATAATAAACAAACAAAAGATGGATGGTGGGGATAAAGGTAGATGGTTAGGGTCTATTGGTAATATCATGGGATTTTAACTAACTTAACTAACACCCTTATTTAAGGTCCAAACAAAATATTTATATGGCTTATCCTGATTATTACAAACTAATCTCTCTACCCCTATTAATAATAATAATCCACATAGATAAAAAAAAATGTAGTTAGCATTAGTTAATATATTTAAATTTGTCAAAAAGAAATAATTTTTGTATATTATCTTAATGAAATCGATAAAATGTGCACATAGTTAAATAATGCTTTGTGGAATTTTGGAAAGTAACAAAATAAAAGATATTTTTTAGAAAAGAAAAACTGATACTAAAGTCATACAATGATGTCTATGGAAAAAAAATTCCATATTCCCACGGTCTTTTATATAAAAATCACCTCTAATCATCTTGAGGAAATTAATACTGAATCATTTTATTCCTAACAAGTTTGAAATCAGAGTAATTTTGAAAAAAAAGTTGATTAATCTTTGACCTTTTTTGTAATATATAGAACCACTAATCTAGTCCCTGAATATGACCAATAGAGACAATCAAAAGGAGCAGTAAGCACTAAGACTTTAATGGACTAAGAATCCATGATTCCATGAAGTTAAATTATTCAATATCTCATTAATTAATTAGGTTAAATTGTGTAACTATGAGGTTTGTTACATAACAATGCTTTAGAAGGAACAACCAAATTAAGAGTTAAATCCTCTTTTAAACAATGGTCCCTCAGTTCCAAGTTATAAGAGTTAGGTAATCAACTTGTAGAGATTAAAAAACTAGTACTACTAAATTAGTTATTTGTAAAATATGTGTATTGAATATTGATTGCCTCAGCTTTTTAATATAAGATATAATTGACTTTATTTTGAGAAACTAATTAGTTAAATAAGTTTCTTAATCATAACATATGTAATGTATTACTAAATTATACACCCTCCGATCCTAAATATAAGATCATTTTGATTTTTTTTTGTGGAAGTTAAAGAAGCAAATTAAACCACTAAATTATAAAATATGTCACATGTAATTAGATTATAGTTTAATTTATTAGTAGAATAAATTAGTTTTGAGAAAAAAATGATAACTATAAACAATTTAAAGTGATTAATTTTGCATCCTTAATTTCTCCAAAAAAGTTAAAGTGATCTTATGATTAGGAGCGAAGGGAGTATATTAGTTTATAAATCAAATAGATTCTTTTGGTGAAAAATTCAGGTAAATGAATTTGTAAGTAGTTTAATTAGCTTTCTTATGATTTTTTAATAAACACAACTAGATTTTATATTGATAAACGAAGCTGAGTAAAACTCATTTTAGTTATTTGCATTGGAAACTATCGATTGATATAATTTAAAAATTCCTTAATAGATACAATCAATAGGGATAATTTAAGAAAATTTATAAATTTAGGATATATATTTATATATATCAATATATTATTTAGGATTAAAATAAACAACCCAACTAACTCATACATTTAAAAGTGGAGGAGTTACGGGGAAGATCAAAAGAGAAACACTCGTTAAATGTTACTCCCTCCGATCTTAAATATAAGACCACTTTAACTTTTTTTTGTGGAAGTTAAGGAAGCAAATTAGACCACTAAATTATAATATATGTCACATGTAATTAGATTATATGTTAGTTCATAAGTAGAATAAAGTAGTTTTGAGGAAAAAAGATAACTATAGATAATTTAAAGTTGTTAATTTTGTATCCTTAAGTTTTTTCAAAAAAGTCAAAGTGGTCTTATAATTAGGACCGGAGGGAGTAATAGGAAGCTAATGACCAATAAATCAGCACTCAATAAAATAGTAATCCTTGATGTTCCCATTTATTTATTCAGTAATTCAGCTGAGACGCAAGCAGTATCAATGAACGTATAAAAAGCATCTGAAATTACAAAGAAATGAGGAAGGCCTCTAAAAGAATAATATAATGAAAGAAAAGGGACCAATAAAAGACCTAAATAGAGTAAATTCTACTTTCATATTTCATGAACCGTCTAAAAGGTTATGGGCTGTCCATGTTCAATGTAAAGACTTGGTCAATCTTATCATTTTCATTCTTCTCCAACTAATTCATCATAATTATAAATCAATCCCATAACAATTAACAATCTTGTATGCAATGTTAGTTTTGTTTGGACCTGAATTAGTTTTAAGAAATTTCTTTGACTTATCCTCTTTCTTAATTAATTTCAAAATATATTTTAATAAAAATTTGATTAACTAATCTAAAGCCAAATTTACAACTGAGTTAACTTCAAAATGATAACATTTACCATTGAATCACAAACCTCTATATTACTTTCACTTCATGACTTATAATGATATTTTCAATTCAAATCAATTCAATTTTCAACATTTATAATGATGAAAATTACTCAATTTTCAGGTCTCTATAACATGAACTTAAGGGTGAATAAATAATTCATAGCGTTAAATAAAAGTTTGTTCTTGTTTCTCTTGGTTCTGCAACTTTCAAGACCATTATGTTTCCTTCCCCGATTACATGAAGCTTTTTGAGTTTCAGAAGCTTCTTTAAATTCATTAAAGTCTTTCTTTCTTTCTTTCTTTTGCCATCAATTCATTCCTTTTAATGGATCATCATTAAATTCAGAAGATTCTTTAAATTCATTACTGTCTTTTTATTATTATTATTGTTGCTGCTGCTGCTGCTTTTTGCCACCAATTCATTCCTGTCAATGGATCATCATTCCTCAAAATATTGTATGGACTATGGAGAGCCAAAATGGCAAAATGGATCATGTTCAACTAAGGTGGGCCCCACTTGTATTACCTGGACATCATAAATTTGAGGACGAAAAGATATTCATCTATAATGGGTGTGTTTGGATGGACTTCTGAAAAAGTGACTTATAGATAAGTCAAACTGAAAATAAGTCAGATTGTGTAATAAGATTTATGTTTGGATGAACTGTTAAAAAAATGACTTATAAGTCATAAGTCATATTGTGTAATGAGATGTATGTTTGGATGGACTTTTGAAAAAGTGATTTATGTTTGGGTTAGTTGTGATTTGATGTGTAAAATAAGTTAGAATTGTGGGGTCCACAAAAAAAGTGACTTATAAGTCATAAGTCATAAGTCATAAGTTGAAAAAAAGAACTTATACTTATTTTGACTTATAAGTTATAAGTTACTTATTTTTATAAGTCGAGACAAACATACTCAAAACAACTTTTTTGAAAATAAGTACTTATTTTTTAAGTTTAAGTTTTGATATAAAAAAATAATTTAGTTTAAGTAAAAATATTACTGTATGAGATAAAATTGATTAAAATATTAAACTTTTGGATCAAATTTAATTTCTGGGTTCGTAACTTCCCCTTCATACACAAGTGTCTCATCTAAAACTCGAATTCGAGACCTCAGAGGATCTAGCAGGGCTTTACACTAGACCAACTATGTGTTGGTAGATTAAATCTAATCTAACCTCTAATTAGCTCTTACATTAGTTATAGGAATTATTATTTTTCATTGAAACTATATTCTCTCATGTCCTTAGTATATGAGTTACATAAATAATTTGTAGACATTAACATTATTTCTAATAAAAGTATGTTGGTCTCTCTAAACTCTTATTTTTATGAAATGGTTTATCTAAATTCTAAAGTATCATTTTGAACATATATATGACATATTTGATAAAAATATAAAAAGTATGTTATGAATATTTATTAGGGATAATTTATAAAAAAACTAGAATTTTTATTAAAAATGAATTATAATTTATGAGCTGTAACTATTAGAAGAGAAGGAAATAGTCACTAATATTTTATGTCGATCCTTTAAAAATAAAAACGGTTAATTAATTAATTTACCCCCACAATAAGAAGCAAGAAATCAACCTGAGCCGGCATAAAAAAAGACATGTGACCTCGTCCATTTTTATTATTATTATTATTGTTTTATATAATTTTTTTCTTCTTTGGTTCGATGACGCGGCTGCTTCCTTTTTTTTTTTTGTTCCTAACTATGTGACAGCGTGTAAGGAAAAAAGCAAGGGTTGATGATGTGACGTTATTAAATTTTGCCCCAAAGAAAAAAAGAGAATATAAAGTATAAACGAGCCATTTTTTTCAAGTCTTCTGGATCACTTATAAATAAGCTAACCCCTCAACATCATTTGGTGCAGATACTGATAAAAAGCTATCAGAATCACAAAGCCAGCAAAACCCAGAAAATAATTTAACACTAACAAAAACAATCACTATGCCTCCTTTTAGAAGAATTCTCTTGAAAAGCTTCGTTCTTGGCTGCTTCAAAGCCAAAATTCGTCAATCTTCATCCTTATGTTCTGCAACTAAGAATCATAGGAACAATAGTAAGGTGAGCTCAAGAAGATTGTGTCTTTCTGATTTGAGCAATTCTTCTTCCCTCTCTTTCATGAGTGACCTTTCAAATTCTGTTCTGGGTTCAAATCTTCATATCTTCACCCTCAAGGAGCTCAAGGAGATCACTCACAATTTCTGCAAATCCACTGTTGTTGGTGAAGGTGGGTTTGGTAAAGTTTATAAAGGCTTCATTGATGATAAGCTTAGGCCTGGTTTGAAGCCTCAAGTTGTTGCAGTTAAGGTTTTGGATTCTGATAGCAAACAGGGTCACAGAGAGTGGTTGGTGAGATTCATCATCTTTTTTGCTCAAAAACTTCTCATATGAATCTGAAAAAGTTAGGATGACATTAAATGATTTCTTAATTGTTTGATTTTTTTTATAGGCTGAAGTGATATTTCTGGGGCAATTGAAGCATCCCCATTTGGTGAACTTGATTGGATATTGCTGTGAAGATGAACACAGGCTTCTGGTTTACGAATACATGGAGAGAGGAAATCTAGAGAACAAGCTTTTCAAGGGTAACTAAGATTCTCAATTGAAGCAATTTACACACACTGGTTAAATTTCTTACAAGAGATGGTTACTGATTCTTGTTCTAAAAACAAAACAAAAAATGCAGGTTACTTAGCAGCCTTGCCTTGGCTCACAAGAATCAAAATAGCAATTGGAGCTGCAAAAGGACTTGCTTTCCTTCATGAAGAAGACCAACCTGTCATCTACAGAGACGTCAAAGCCTCAAACATCTTATTAGATGCAGTAAGTTTCAATTCTGATACCATACACTCTTAATTCATCTTTCAATTAGCCGATATGAGACTTAACATATTCTAATATTCAGGATTACAATGCTAAGCTCTCGGATTTTGGTCTCGCCATAGATGGACCCGAAGAAAACAAGATTCATATCACAACTAGTGTTATGGGTACTCATGGTTATGCAGCTCCCGAGTACATCACATCTGGTACACACAAAATCTTCACTGAAGTTTAAAACTTTCCTTATGCTGTTAGCGTATGCCCCCATTAAGTTAAAACAAAAGGTTTAAAACTTTCATGATTATTATATGCCCAAGTTTTGGTACCCATCAGATGAACATTTTTTTTTTTTATGTATCAGGTCATTTGACAACCATGAGTGATGTGTATAGTTTTGGGGTGGTTCTGCTAGAGCTGATCACAGGGAAGAAATCTGTGGATAAGAACAGACCAATCAGAGAACATGATTTGGTGGAATGGGCAAGACCATTATTAAGGGACTCAAATAAGCTCGAAAGAATAATGGACCCAAGACTAGAAGGTCAATATTCTTATGAAGGGGCTAGAAAAATGGCGTTTTTGGCTCACCAATGTCTCAGTCAGCAACCCAAGTCTAGACCTTCCATGAGAACCGTGGTTAAGACCTTAGAGCCACTTATGAAACTGGCTGATATACCAATGGGTTATTTTGTCTATGTGGTCCCCACTGCAGAAAATAAAACAGTTCAATGTGGGAATGAAAAAGGGTGTGAACAGAAGAAGGAGGAGGAGGAAATGGAGAAGACAAAGGAGGAGAAGAAGAAGAAGATGAGTACTATGGAGGGTGTTCAGAAGAATCAGAAAGGTCAAAGACGAAGACGTCATCAGATTAAGTTGCTGAGGTCATCTGGTTCTGTTCATTCTGATACTGCTCTGTACAAAGTTCTTGGTTCTAGCCTTTATTCTCCAAAGCAAGCATCACAATAATTCAATGGAACATAACCATAAAAAGGATATGGTTCTTCCTCAGTTTCTCTCATCATTTTTACACAAAAGTGTTAGAAATAGATCAAGGATAGGGAAGAAGGAAAAAAACAGAGGTAGAAACAGAGTCATATTGTACATCAAACAACAAATATACAGTTCTTTTATTTTTCTTTTCTTATTTAGTTCCCCTCTCTGTCTTGACCGAAATTATAATTTTCGTAGTGGAAAAAAATACTTTAGGTGATAAATAAATAGGTTTGTTCTTTTATTTTAAAGATTGTAATTTAAGGTAGTCTACTGTGTTAATGGTTAACATGATCTGTAGTATATTTGGAAAGATATGATTAGTATGTATAAACAAAATGAGCGAAAAGCTTAATTATTTACTGTTTTTATTTATGTGTGTCACTGTCCTTTTAAATGTATGAACACCGTGTTGCATTGGTCAATTTTAAGATGATTTCATGTGATCTTGCTGGATTTGTCTTTTTTTTTTTTATATATATAATCTTGTGAGAAATGTGGTGTTATGGTGGATGATGCTCTGCTTTCCCATTTAGGAATGAAATAAATGAGGATTGAAGATCATGATTGTGGCTATTACCAACCTTTGTTCTCATTTTCTGGATTTGCCTTCCTTTATAGCTTGGCATTCTTACCAAGTTACATAAGCTCATTTGAAAAATTAATGTTGAGATTTGGTAGAAGCCCAATTTTTTATTATCAATTTGACTTCTGCTTTCCCTTGACAAATAGTTCTTTCTTTCTTCCCTCCATTTTCAAAATCCATGGCTCTTTTCTTTGATTTCGACACATTTAGGTTTTGTTGCATTATCTTTTTTCTCTAAATAAATTTGGTATTCATATTTTATTTTGACCTATTTAAATAAATAATTGTTCTTCAAGTATTTTTTTTTAATATGAAGTTACTTCACTAGCATGTAACTCAATAGAAAGAATCTATAAATAACTTGATTAATGATCTTAGGTTGAAACTCTAATATAATTGCCTTAAATTCAAGGTGCAAAAAAAAAAGGATTGATTAATCAACAGATCGAGACAATGGTTTAAGAGTAATAAGTTCTTTAAATCAAGGTTAACTCAAAGTCAGATTTTCAGTCATAGGTAAAATAATATTTAAATAATAAAAAAGATATTATCCACAAGTGGATAGAACATTTATGTATAAACCACATATAATTCTACAAAGTAGAGTTACTAAAGCACAATCCAATGGATAAAAAACATAAAATGATGTTGTTTCTAACTTAGAATAGGGAGGAATAAATCTCAAATTCAACCATGTCAACTTAGGATTAATTCACCAATTCACTAATCTAATTGATCAACTTGAGTTAAGTATTTATAACATGTTCAAATTCATCAAAAGGTTTTGTCATTCATGTGGTATTGCTTACCTCATGTATGAATGAAGTTATACAACTAGTAAAGACTACTATAGCTTAGTTAGCGATGTCATTAGGTGTAAGAAATCTCAACTCAGAGTAACTGAAGTCTAATACATGACATGGTGGTTTTTTTTTTTTTCAAAAAAGATCTCCATGCTACCGAATAACATCCACTACATTTTGAATTACGCAAACAATATAATTAAAAAATGATTTGGATTTACCCATTGAATGGTTGAATATACAATAATATGAGATATGCCCAATTCAAACGTGTAAGAAAGCAAAGAAAAATGTGTGACTGTGTAGTTGCAATTTTGGAGGAAGTGTGTGATCGATCTTCTTCATTCACCAACCCCAACAAATGAAATAATTGGAATATCTGAGAATCACAAAGTAAAAGTCCACATCTGTCTTCTGGTGAAATATCAAAAATCAAAACCCAAGACCGAATTAATAATCTAATGAGATAACAAATCAACAAATCCAGAACCAATAGTGAATTACAAGCTTGCTTCTATATTCAACAATTTGTGGCATTTTGTTGTGAAACCCCTTAATAATTTCCTTAACTAAATAATGATCACACATGACTTATTTGTTTAAAACATGTAGAGAAACACATGGGGTAGGAAGTAGTCATTTAATGTTGGAAGGAAACGAAACCTGATCCAGTTAAAAAATTTATTAAATATTTTAATAAAAGTTGAAATGTGAGGCAATGAATCATATGAGGATAATGAATAAAATTACACTATCAATTCTCCAACGTTCATGTATGTCTCATGAGGCGAGTCCTTTTCACATTATTAATTTCTTAATTTAATCACTGACATAACACCCCCTTTCCTTAATTTCCTTAGTTTGGAAGCTAACTTTGGTGTATCGCAAGTACACGGAAAAAGGATGCAAAGAAAATTAAAAATAATGATTTAATTATTTTTTTACCTTTTTGTATTTGAATAATTACATAGAAAGACATGAAAATATTGAATAGTATTTGCAAGATTTATGTGGTTGTATATATGTGATAATTTTTTAAGTAGTCAATAGTGGATGTGTTAATGATTATCTGACTTGAATATTTGATGCCCACAAATTAGACTTAGAATTTCACCAATTCAATTCAGGCATCCACACCAAAACTAAGCATTTTTATCAATAAAAATCCCAAAATTTCAAATAAAAAATATTTTATTAAAATATTTAGGTTTGTAGTACTAAATACGCTAATATGAATCCCACCCCTAGTTTCCAATACCTGATGGTAGTCAAAAGATGGATTAAAAAAAGAATGACGCAATTATTAAAAGTATGAGATTCACAATTTTTCTTTATGCCTTACTCACTTTTAAACATGTTACATATTTCTCAAATTATAATTTTTTTGTTAACATTTAAGAATCAATTTTATTTTTTTATTTTTTGAACGGAAGAATCCTTTTTATTGAAGACAGTCTTATTGGAGACTTTGTTGTGAAATGTGGGCATTTCTCATAACTGGCATTCGAATTTTGGCTCATCAAGTTGTGGAGAGTTAAACACTTCCCCTCTAACCAATCCTTATTAATGCATTAGGAAATTGTTACCAAAATGAAATTTTTAAAATTCGATTTTTTTAATTAGGCCGTATTAGTTGGCCCATTTTTGGCCCAAGAGGAGCAGAACAATTCAAGCTGTTTCCCTCTCCATTTTCAACGCAATCTAATTTTTCCCCTGTGATGACTATTTTATGGCATAATCTTTAAAGTGAAAGTCTAAAAGACGTCATAATTAAATATAAAATAATGGCTTATAAGTTAATTAGGTCAGAAGGACCAACCATTGACATTAACTTTTAGAAATGTGTGTGTGTGTGTGTGAATAAAATAACGATTTGTACTTTCTCCACAAAAAAAAAAAAAAAAGTGCTTCTGCTAGTTCTAGCACGACATAGCTGCTATTTTGTATTCTCATGCTTGCAAGTGTGACGGTTTAATCTAAATGGAGTCTGACCAAAGCAATTTAATTACTAAATAGATTTTTAAGTTATCAATATGTCATAATATGGTGTCATTTTTATATTTAAATATTGTTATTGTTATGTGCCCACTTATAAATTTTTTTACAGATTAGTTACTTACGTAAAACTTCACAATAATTCTCGATTATACATGTACTCTATATAATACAATTTTTTTTTAAAAGAAGAATAATAATCTTTGGCAGATAAAAATAATGATAATCAACTCATTATTGAATTAAAATGAAGAATAATTTCAATGAAATGAAGCTAAGAAGTAATCATTTTTGCTAGAAAAATAACCTGATATACTCCTCATGATCTTTATTATAAGATATAGTTGACTTTTTTTAAAAATCCTATGAAAGTTAAATAAACCACTAATAAATTGATTTTACCTGATTTTTTCTTCAAAATAATTCATTCGATCGATCTATAACCAAACATATAATTTAATAATAGATATGTTATGATGATGTGACTTATTTACCTTTTTTAATATCTAAAAAAATGAATATATTAGAAGGAAGGGAGGGAATACTCTTTTTTATGTATAAAACATATAAATTTGTGTACTACTGGTTACACATGGGATTGAGTCTAGAACTCTAGATGGTACCACATTGTACTAATTAACATGAGAATGGGAAGTTCTTTTATTGGAGAGTGATGCTGAGGGCGCAACATTTGAAGTGACCTTAAATCATTCTCTTCCCTTAAGAGTGCTCAACAATCCATGTCATACGTTGACTTTGCTCTAACTCATGTCCTTGCTTATTTGTTCCCTGAAAACTACTCTTCATAGTATTGCTTTTTCGATTATAACCAGCATACTCCGGCCAAAAAAAGAAAAAAAAAATTATAACTAGCATACGTGGTTGATTCCCTGTATTGTATGGAGTAGGAATGACGGGTTGCGATATTTACAACTTTATCCCATTGATGTGTTTATTATTGCTACTTTAGGAATCCCTCATGAAACCAAAAAAAAAAAAAAACATATAAAAGTCAATAATAACTTCCAAAGCAACCATGATCATCATAGTATAGTTAAGTTAGCAATCAGTTCTAGACTTTAGAGTCGATAATATATATATTACACATTTGCACCTGCAGGTTTTGAGTTGGTATTTTACCAACCCACATGATACTAGCACCGTTTAGCCTGTAATATATAGACTTTAACTATCGTTATAAGTGAAATTAATTCATAAGGGGCAGGCTAAAGTGAAATCAACAAAGAAAAAACACAAATCAAAACATAAAGTTGATCAATAGCCATAAGGGACAACCAAAATACTATCAGAACTACGACCCTAAAAAAAAAGAAAGATAAAAAGAAATGTTGGCAACTCCAATAAGTATTCCTCATAAATAATGATCCCTAGGTGGTTAATGGTTGTAGGCATATCCATAAGGGGTATAGCATATGTGGATCAATTTCTTTTCATAAGCAGCCCAATCTCTTTGTCCATTCGGCCCACCAAGGTTTTTCAACTTCCATAAGCCCATTATTCTTTGGGACAGCGCTTGCAATTAATATTTCCCTGGTGTGTTCTAGCATAGAAACTCATGCTTTATTTATTTTTTGATACACAAGGAGTCCGCTGCATAATTGTCTTCTCTACTAATCCAATGGAGGGAAACCTCCCATTCCTGTGCCAACAGCTCCCGAATTACAATGATTAAATCTCTGTCTTCATGCATGTCTATATTATCATTTCCAATCAACGAGATAACCTGTAACCTGAATCATATGCTCTACACAATCCCCAAATACATCCCTAAAATTCTGCGCTCATGCTTGTGTTACTCTAAATTTTACAAGCAAAAGATTCCATAATTTCATCACCTCTATTTCGGAGCACTCCTCCACACCCAACAACTCCCTCGTAATAGGAATAGGTTCCATCCACGAAAAGCTTGACAGCATCCTCTAAAACTTGCCGTTTATTCTCTTCAGCGCTAGCTACTTTTTGCTTTGTGGTTTGAAAAACCTCCGTGTAAGACATATAGTGAACGAGTCCTTTGATCTCTGCTACATCCTCATGTAACTCTGAGAATACATTCTGATGCACAAACTCATTGCCCTTCTCTAGAGAATCCAACAAGTAATAGAGAAAATCACATTCCAACGCCTAAATCCTTTAACACTAGTATCTCTGATGTTTAATCTTAGCATTAGTAACCTAGAAACTATGATCACTGATGGGCACACCCAAGCTTAACTAGATTTCTTTAGCTCGTGAACAGTCCCTTCACACGTGGAGAGCCAATTCATCTGATAGTGGGCATATTTTGCACCTTCCATCAGGATGAAGATGTCTTCTAAAAAAGATCCATTGGTTAACAGCCTATCATGAAGAAGAAGCCACATATGGGTCTTACATCTTATAGGTACTTGAAGTTTCCAGGACTTGCTCCATACATTCCCACCTAGCTCTGGAAACCCCATAAGCGAATTAAAAGCGGACTTTTTTTGTAAATGCTCTGCTTCTGTCATATCTCCACTTTGCCACACAGTCTCGCCATACCTTTGGACTAACTCTACACCCCTCTCCACTTCCTTCCAGACACTCTTGATGCCACTCTAGCCTAAAGCGAGCCAAAGTTGGAGACTAATCCTCAACCTATCTTCATCATAAACGCGCGGTTTTGCATAGCTAAATGCCGAAGACCTCATTCTCCCTTTCAGTTTACATACATTATCCCAATATATAAGATGAGCATGCCTTTTTTCAGTTGTAGATCCCCAAAGGAAATTCCGGGCACTTCGATCAATGTCGTTACAACAACTCTTAGGAATAAGAGATGTTTGCATAACAAGATTTGGGATAGACATTGCAACTGATTTAATTAAAGTGTTCCTTCCAGCTAGAGACAGCGAGTGACTTTTCCAACTAGCCAGCCTTTGTCTTACCTTATAAATCACAAATTGGCAGGTAGGTTTCTTTACCCTTTCTTGATGAAAAGGAACTTCTAGGTATTTACCCAAGTTGGCCACCATTGAAAACCCCAGGCTTTCACTGAGCTACGCTTTAATGTTGTGATTAATATCATGAGAGAAGAATACACTTGTTTTGTTTCCAATTCACTTTTTGTCTTGAAGCATCAAAGAATCTTTGGAGGCAAATTTTTAATAACCTCCACCTGGTCTAATTTTGCCTCTCCAAAGATCACTAAATTATCAGCAAAGAATAAATGAGAAACAGGCGGTCCGTCTTTATTTAAATTAATGGGTCTCCAAAATCCCAAAATAACATGTTCTTGTATGAGATGGGCAAGTTTTTTTATGCAAATAATAAATAAATAAATAAATATGGAGAAATATGGCTTCCTTGTCTTATTCCTCGAGATGGAAAGAATAAATTAGACTTACTACCATTCCATAGAAGGTGCATGGATGGGGAAGACAAACATTTCTCGATTAGACGAATCAAGTTCTTAGGAATCTTTAACCATGCTTTAACCAACAAGCTGTTGGTTGAAGTGGCAAGCAACCTTGTCCCTATAAAAAGAACGACACAAGTTCAAAATTTGGGAAACACACTTATTGGGAGGGGCACAATAAAAAATGTGTTTTAAGTTTCAAAATGGATATAGTTGTTTCCAATAAGATATACTTGTATCTAGGTGTAAAAAAAAGAAATTAACGGTTTATACACAAAAAAAAAAAAAAAAAACTTAGAGATGCATTCTATACATATAGACAGGCGATACCAACTACCATAAATTTCATTAGTTTGTTTCTATATATAGGGTTAATACCACTTTTATTCCTTGAACTTTCACTAGATTTTGGTTTTGATCCTTTAACTTTTAAATCGGTGATTTTAATCCTTAAACGTTCACTTAATTTTTAGTTTTGGTTCTTAAACATCAAATTAGCTAGTGGTTTTAATACCTAAACATTGTTTCATTTATAATGATTAGTCCCTGATTTTCAAAGTTTTTTTAAAATTTCGGTGACCAATAGTTGTAGAAGATACTAAGTTTAGGGATTAGAATCACTTATATTAAAGTTCATGGATTAAAACTAAAATTAAGTAAAAGTTCAAGAAACCAAACCACCGATTTTAAAATTTAAGGACTAAAACCAAAAATTGAGTGAAAGTTTAAGAAAAAAAAGGACTAACCCTTCTATATATTGCAGCCACTAGTGCTGGTGCATAGTTTTTGGAATTAAATCATTGCAATTAAAATAGAACATCCAAAACTTATTGTTACACCAATTACTAGTGTTAATTGTTAAAGCATAAGATACATCGATTAATGTGACCATATTCTTCTACCTCTAACACAAGTTCCTTAACCGGAATACATACATATCTATATCTATATATACTTATATATAGCGGAAATCATTCACTTAAAGCAAAAACTATTTATATGGGTCCAACTTGATGTATTTTAATTTGTAGCCGTTAAGCCTTTTGCTTTAATTTATTTCTTTAATTTGTTCCAAATAGAAAAGTCAGAGACATGAATTGAAAATGTATATTGCAATTAACATATGATTGTCGGTATATATGTGTAGTATTAAAATGCCCCCCCCCCTCTCTCTCTCTCTCTCTCTCTGTCTGAAGAAATGGCCCTCATTCTCTAACACAGGCTTCTTATCAAGAATAGTTGTTTAATTTGTATTTTCAAGAGTTTAACGAAAGATCTTAACATCTTTCCTAACAACATGGATAATTGAAAAATAAAATTATATTTGCATATTCATCTTTCATCACTAATCTCTTTCCCTCTCGGTTCTTTTGGTTTTATTTGCCTGGTTTTAAATTTATTTTCAAATAATCACCTGCCCAATATAATCTAACTTTTAAACTTCAAATATCAAATATATATGTTGAATTTTCCCGGGACATTATTTATAAAAACTACTCTGTAGTCAAGATAATTAGATATCGTTGAACCTACACATCTTACAAGAATTTGTTTTTGGACTGATACCTTGTATGTTTTTTTTTTTATAAATACTCCCTCCGATCCTAAATATAAGACGACTTTGACTTTTTTTTGTAGAAGTTAAGGAAGCAAATTAGGCAACTAAATTATAACATATGTCACATAAAATTAGATTATAGGTTAGTTTATAAGTAAAATAAATTAGTTTTGAGGAAAAATGATTTTTTTAGGACTGAAACTACTTTTTTTTGGACTGAAAAAAGAGTCAAACCGGTCTTATAATTAGGACCGGAGGAGTACCTTATAAGTTTAGCTTACACTTAATAAGCAATAACAAACTCCAACGTTCTCATTTCATGTGTGAGAAAATTTAAGCGAAGCCATAAACATTATTAGCCATATATCATCAGCAAGTATTCCATCTGTAAAACCCTGACTCTTATTAGAGAAGAAACTAAACTTGATATCTTAGCAAGCTAATACTAGTGAGAGAATTAATAAAGACGAGAAGCAAGTCTAGTCTCACACACAACTTCAAGAGGAAATTTCTTTGGAGTAGAGAGCCCAAAAATCTCCTCCATGTATACATCTTCCTTCTTCATACCATCCCCCAATTTCCAATGAAATCCATGCCATAAATTTGCCAAACTTGCCTGAATCACCTTTATCCCTAGGTGGTTAGTGGTTGTTGGCGTATCCATAAGGGGTATATCATATGTGGATCAATTTCTTTTCATAAGCAGCCCAATCTCTTTGTCCATTCGGCCCACCAAGGTTTTTCAACTTCCATAAGCCCATTATTCTTCGGGACAGCGCTTGCAATTAATATTTCCCTGGTGTGTTCTAGCATAGAAACTCATGCTTTATTTATTTTTTGATACACAAGGAGTCCGCTGCATAATTGTCTTCTCTACTAATCCAATGGAGGGAAACCTCCCATTCCTGTGCCAATAGCTCCCGAATTACAATGATTAAATCTCTGTCTTCATGCATGTCTATATTATCATTTCCAATCAACGAGATAACCTGTAACCTGAATCATATGCTCTACACAATCCCCAAATACATCCCCAAAGTTCTGTGCTCATGCTTGTGTTACTCTAAATTTTACAAGCAAAAGATTCCATAATTTCATCACCTCTATTTCGGAGCACTCCTCCACACCCAACAACTCCCTCGCTATAGGAATAGGTTCCATCCAAGAAAAGCTTGACAGCATCCTCTGAAACTTGCCATTCACTCGCTGCAGCACAAGCTACTTTCTGCTTTGTGGTTTGAAAAATCTTCGTGTAAGACATACAGTGAACGATTCCTTTGATCTCTGCTACAGCCTCATATAACTCTGAGATACATTCTGATGCACAAACTCATTGCTCCTTCTGTAGAGAATTTAACAAGTAATAGAGAAAATCGCATTCCAGCGCCCAAATCCTTTAACACTAGCATCTCTGATGTTTAATCGTAGCCATTCCTGAAGATTAGTAACCCAGAAACTATGATCACTGATGGGCACACCCAAGCTTAACTAGATTTCTTTAGCTCGTGAACAATCCCTTGACACGTGGAAGCCAATTCATCTGATAGTGGGCATGTTTTACACCTTCCATCAGGATGAAGATGTCTTCTAAAAAAGATCCATTGGTTAACAGCCTATCATGAAGAAGAAGCCACATATGGGTCTTACATCTTGTAGGTACTCGAAATTTCCAGGACTTGCTCCATATATTCCCACCTAGCACTCGAAACCCCATAAGCGAATTATAAGCGGACTTTATTACAAATACTCCGATCCGTTTCTATCATTTTCCATTTTGCCACATGATTGCACCTAATTATTTTATATTTTAACCCACTAATTATAGTAAATTAGCACTTGTCCTAGGCTAATACATGACAATTCAGGCACTTTTACACTTAGAATTTCAATACATTGAGTTAATTGCATTTTAGTGCTTAAATGAGAATTTTAAGGTTTAAACTCATGTATTTCTTATTTTTGGACTTGGGATATTACAATTTGTGATTGAATTTGTCATTGTAGGAAGTCTTGATAAAGATGGGCCCGAATTCTATAAATTACAGTGTAGTGCTCGAATTTCAAAAATTACACCTAGGTCCCGCTGCACTGCATATCTCAATTGGGCAAGAACAAGTTGGGTAATTTGGGAGATTAAAGGAGGGCAAAGATGGAATAAAATTTTTTGGGTTCATTTATATATTTTTTTAAATAGAGATTAAATGAGTAAGGGTCCCGTTTGGAAGCTTATTTGGGTATCTAGCAAAAACCCTTAGATTTTGGGCTTAATTTCCTTAAACCAAACAGCCCCTAAGCTCATTTCATCCCTAAATCAGACCTGAAACCTGAGAATCACGAACACTCACCATTTTGTAGAATCGATCTCACCATCTTCACCATTGTTCATCGTCTCTCACCGTTCACCACCATCGACCACCACCGTCGGCCTCTACCGTCTCCACCTCCATCTTCTCCATAAGGCTGACGGTTTCCACTACCAATCCACACCCACATGACACACACACCATCTTCAATCATCATCATTGCACAAGCTCTCTTTCACCACCCATCATCCATAACCATTGGCCGTTGCTCCTACCACCGTCATTCACCTTCATCGTCATCCTCTCCATTCACCTCCCTTCAGCCACAACTTGAACCAGCAAGCACATTCATCCTTCCCATCTCCATTTCCAACTCACACCATTGATGCCAAAGCACCTTCAACCTCTCGGCTCCACATTCTTCTTCTTTTATATTCGTCCAACTTCACACCTCCAGTTCCATCTTCACGCATAGCACCCACACACTCTCACAGTGCCTTCACCATTCTTTTCTCTCCTCCAAACACCATCATTATCATCCTCTCTCCATTTCACCCATACAATCAATTTCTTTCCCTTTTCCATGGTCCACATATTCATGGAGTTTGTTGGAGTTGTTGGTGATAAGATGAGTGGTTGATTCAAGGGTTCCTTGGTGGCAACAATGCAATTGGAGCTTCAATGCTTTATTAGGGGAGCTCTCTTGCTTCTTTTGTTTCTAGATTATGTAATTGATGTAGATTCCTAATTGTTTGTGCTTGATATGTGATCTTGGAACATGAGATACTATGATTTCTATTCTTAGAGGTAGATTTCCTTTGGGTTATTTATGTAATTTAGCGATTGCTTTTATATGCATAAACCTTAGTGTTAATCACTTGGCATAATGCAATTTGATGTGGTAGCATTGATTATCTACTTTGGATCGATCGCTAGATTGAATTAATGCATTTGCTTCTTGCATTTAGCATTAGACACTAGGTCCATTCTTGAAGGGTCAAATTATACTTTCAAGAGGAGACTCATTGTGTGTTGTCAAGGGTTTTCACTACCAAGAGATTTTCTAACAATTTCCAAGTTGACTAATTGTGCATTAGTAACTAGGTCAATTGGACTTAGGCGATTGCCTTTGATTTTTAACATTCGGTCTTGGATTTTGAACTCCCAATTCATTTGAGAAGCTATGAAGATTGCAAAGTTTTCACCAAGAATCAATTCCATTAAAGAGTTTTTCAAACCACTTTTACTTGCTTTCCTATATCCAAAAAGCTAAAAACAAGTCCCTTTACATTTCTATAATTGAAAAAATACCAAAAAGACTTTTCAATGACTAAACCCCCCAGTTTAATTGCTTTTCATTGCATTTAGGTTAGTCTAGGCATCAAAATAAGTTGACTCCTTTGAGAGACGACCCAAGGTTGAGCCACTTTGCTCAAGCCTTGGTTTCACATATATATTTTCTTGCATTTGACCCCGAGACGCACCATTCCGACAAAGGTCAAATCACCACAGTCTCGCCATGCCTTTGGACTAGCTCTACACCCTTCTCCACTTCCTTCCAAAACTCTTGATGCAACTCCATACTCTCAACCCCTTCCGCTCCATATCAATGTGAGGCAATAGATCTTCACCACAGTTATATTTGCTTCTTATCACTCTAGCCCAAAGTGAGCCAAGGTTGGAGACTAATCCTTAACCTATCTTCATCATAAATGCGCGGTTTTGCACAGCTAAATGCCGAAGACCTCATTCTCCCTTTCGGTTTACAAACATTCTCCCAATATATAAGATGAGCATGCCTTTTTATGGTTGTGGATCCCCAAAGGAAATTCCAGGCACTTCGATCAATGTCGTCACAACAACTCTCAGGAATAAGAGATGTTTGCATAACATGATTTGGGATAGACATTGCAACTGATTTAATTAAAGTGTTCCTGCCCGTTAGAGATAACTCGTGCTCGTGCTGGTGCATAGTTTTTGGAATTAAATCATCGGAATTAAAATAGAACATCCAAAATTTATTGTTACACCAATTACTAGTGTTAATTGTTTAAGCATAAGATACATCAATTAATGTGACCATATTCTTCTATCTCTAACACAAGTTTCTTAACCGGAATACATACATATCTATATCTATAATTCTATATATGCACATATATATATATATATATATATATATATATATATATAGCGGAATCGTACACTTAATGCAAAAACTTTTTATATGGGTCCAACCTGATGTATTTTAATTTGTAGCCTTTAAGCCTTTTGCTCAAAATGCCCCCCCCCCTCTGTGTGATAAGAAATGGCTCTCATTCTCTAACACAAGCTTCTTATCAAGAATAGTTGTTTAATTTGTATTTTCAAGAGTTTAACGAAAGATGTTGACATCTTTCCTAACAACATGGATAATTGAAAAATAACTTTATATTTGCATATTCATCTTTCATCACTAATCTTTTTCCCTCTCTGTTATTTTGGTTTCATTTGCCTGGTTTTAAATTTATTTTCAAATAATTACCTGCCCAATATAATCTATCTAACTTTTTAAATCAATATATGTTGAATTTTCCCGGGAAATTATTTATAAAAACTACTCTGTAGTCAAGATAATTAGATATCGTTGAACCTTCACATCTTACAAGTATTTGTTTTTGGACTTATACCTTATAAGTTTTTTTTTTTTTAATTATAAATACCTTATAAGTTTAGCTTACACTTAATAAGCAACAACAAATTCTAACGTTCTCATTTCATGTGGAAGAAAATTTAAGCGAAGCCATAAACATTAATATCCATATATCATCAGCATATTAATTGAGTTACAATAGTATTCCATCTGTAAAACCCTGACTCTTATTAGAGAAGAAACTAAACTTGATATCTTAGCAAGCTAATACTGGTGAGAGAATTAATAAAGATGAGAAGCAAGTCTAGGCTCACACACAACTTCAAGAGGAAATTTCTTTGGAGTAGAGAGCCCAAAAATCTCCTCCATGTTCACATCTTCCTTCTTCATTCCATCCCCCAATCTCCAATGAAATCCATGCAACAAATTTGCCAAACTTGCCTGAATCACCTTTATCCCAAGAGGATAACCAGGACACATTCTTCTTCCAGCTCCAAATGGTAACAACTCATAGTCATGACCCTTCACATCAATGCTCTTCTCTAAGAATCTCTCTGGTTCAAACTCATTAGGGTTTTCCCATATTGTAGGGTCTTTTCCTATGGTCCATGTGTTCACAAGGATCTGAGTTCCCTTAGGGATATCGTAGCCGGCGATCTTGACGTCGTCTCTGGCAAGCCTAGGGACAAGCATTGGAGCCACAGGGTGAAGCCTCATGGTCTCTTTGGCTATGGCATAGATGTAAGGCAAGTTTGGGACATCTTTTTCTTCCACCCATCGATCTCTTCCGATCACTCTGTCTAGCTCCTCTGTTGCTTTCTTGAATATCTCGGGCTTCCTTAGAAGTTCGGATATAGCCCATTCTACTGTAACTGCTGAACTCTCTGTGCCTCCAGCTATCAAATCCTGAGTTATACACACACACACACATATAAATATACCACACAAATTTTACATATAATTAAAGATATGTTACATGCAACTAAAAACAAATTTGCAATCATTAAAATAGTTTGCTTCTAGGTTTTTAAACAAATTTTAAATATTTGTAGTCAATAAATTTTGTAACGAAAGATTTTCTTCAGCAAATTATTTTTCAAAAATATAATAAAAGCAATATGATGATGAAGATAAGAGGCCAGAATACATACAATTCTTTTTATGACTTTACTTTTATCATCTTAGAGAATGTAGCCTTACTAATTTAAAAGAAAACAAAACATAACTGCCAAGAAATGTTCCGTCACAGAGTCATGATAATTTTACAATCAAATAATTAAGTGAATGCTACTTAATCGTTATCCTTTTAATTAGTTATTGGTACCAATTAATTAACCAAAAACACGTTATTACATCGTTATCCTATCCTTCAAGGTTTGAATTTAAATAAAAAATATTACAAGTATTTTAAAAGGGTTAAGGTGAATTTTGACCAATAAAGTATTGACCTATATATAAACGTCTGACACAATTTTGTTTTGAAGGGTCTTTGTATGTCAATAAAGTTTTAAAATGAAGCATATTGGCCAATACCATTAAAAAGCACTTACCAGCCTCCTTTTTGTGATGACGTGGAATGACACGTGTCAGCTTGTGTGATGACGTGGCATGACACATATAAGCTTGTGTGCTGACATGGTGAGGCACATGTCATATGGTGTGCTAATGCATGTCATGCCACGTCAGCACAAATGGAGTCCGTTAAATACTTCTTAATTGTGTTGGTTAATATGCTCAATTTTAAAACTTTATTGGTATACAAGAACACTTCAAAATATAATTATATCATACGCTCATAAGATAGTACTTTATTGGCTAAAATGCACCTTAAACCATTTTAAAATATAATGACTTTTAAAATTATTTAATTAAAAGTGTTATTATAAAATATAAATAATGTATTTTGTTTTAACTAATCAATTAATTTGACTTTTGATATTGTTATTTAGAAAGGGTAAAATTAAGGGGGAAAATAGATATAGTACTTATTAAAATACTGCCTCTGTTACTTTTAAAACCACCTCAATTATCTATATAAAAATGTTAGTTAAGATTAGTTAAAAATACGTACATTATAAATACGTACTTGTCACTACTTATAAATTAAATACGATATAGATTGGAGGGTGTAGCCTAGATTCAAAATTGGAGTGCTGAGTAATTAATCAAACAAAGACTTGTTGACTAAAATCATCCAACCAACAAATGACTTGTCATCCATATTACTTTAGACATCTACTGAATTTCTTTTTAATTAACTTCATTGTTTTCTTCCTAAACGACACTCAATGTGATATCCATACCATATATTATTGTACTTTACTAAATAATTTTTTTTAAAAAAAATAGTATTTAAAATAAAAGTTTAATTACCTGAGTAAAGGCTTTGATTCCATGTCTCTCAAGCTTGACTTCAAGAGTAGGATCATCTGCAAGCTCAAGAAGAACATCAACCATATCTTTAGCTACATAATCTGGACTCCCTCTTCTTCTTTCATTATGTTCATCCAAAACATGTTCCATAAATCTATCAAACTTCTTACTCAACGCCTTCATCCTCTTCACATAACCCTGCAAATCCAGAAAATGTAACCATGGAATGAAATCTCCAATATTCAAAACCCCATTCAACAAAAACAACTCATCAAGCATCTTCTTGAATTCCTCCGGTGAAACGACGGCGTTTTGACTCCTCTCAAGGTACTTCTTCCCCAACACCATCCTACTAATCACATTCAAGCTCAGATTAGTGAGATGATCTTTAAGCACTATGGTTTTGTTTGATGAATCGTATAATTCTTTGAGGATGGATTTTAATTCTTCCCTTCTAATGTATTCATAGGATTCCAAGCGTTTTGCACTGAATAATTCGGTGAGGCACATTTTTCGAGCTTGTCGCCAATATGGGCCGTATTGGGACCATGTGATGTCGGAGTAGTTATAGGTGGTGTACTTTCCGGCGGAGAATTTGGGCCGGCCGGCTAAGACGGAGTCGTGAGTTTTGAGGAACTCTCGGGCTATTTCGACGGAGGACCCAACGACGACTGGGCTGGACCCGAACCACATGTGCATGATGGGCCCATATTTTTGGGAGAGGGCGTGGATGGATCTATGGGGGAGTGGGCCTATAAGGTTGAGGTTGCCGATTATGGGCCAGGCCCGTGGGCCTGGTGGCAGCTTGTATTGCCGGCGACGGAGGTGACGGCCGATGAGGAGGAGGACGGCTATGGTTGTGAGCCATATGGCTGTGCTTGGAAGGCCTGCCAATTCCATTGCCATATGGCTGTTTGTGTTGTGTGTAGTGTGTAGTGTGTAGTGTGTTCTGATGTGATTTTGTGTTGGGCAATTAACGTACTTATATAGCATGACAAGCTAATGATGTGGGGACAATTCCTTTAAAGAAAAATAAAAGCATGTGATTTATGGCTATAAGCCTATAACAACTACCAAGACCTTGACTCGTAAAAGTATTGTTAGTCATCGCTTTTAACAATTGTCTGTTATGTGATCATGTTTGTTCTTGGAAGTTTAACTAGGATCCACTTTGCCAAATAAAATTGATTGCTAGTACCTTGAAAGAGGGGGGGATTTATTTATTGAGTGAATATATTTACTATAAGTAGATAAAAAATAATTTTTTGATCATATAGCTTTCACTCTTTTATATTATAGTCCGTATGTTTGGACTCAATATAACTCAATTATATATAATTTTGACTTGATTATACCTCAATTCTTGTGTTTTAACTTATCGCAACTTGGACTCTGTGATACAAAAGAAACAATGATGAATGGTTAGATGGCATGTTTGCTTATAAAAAAAGATTGTTTTGTAAAATTTTATTGTATATATTAAATAAAAATAAAGTTAAGAATTTATTAAGAAACAATCAAAATCAATGCATATAAATAAAATAAAATAAAATGATTAAAATTTATTTAATCAACTTAAAATGAAGGGGGGAAAACATGAGATTATGAGTAGTAGGCTAGTAGTATGCTCTTTAAAAAAAATAAATAAATAAAATTGTATTGAAAGAACATAAACTCTCATACTATTACAGTATTACTCATAGTACTACTACATTTGATAATTCAGTAGGAGTAGTATTATTAGTTGGTACATACTACATAGTACTATATGTTACTCCCTCCGTCCCTACTTATAAGAACAAAAAATTTGAATGGTTTTATCCCTTTTTATAAGAGCCTGTCACAATTTATCAAAGTATTTAATGAACTTTTTCCTATTTTACCCATCATTATTTCTCTATTCACATTCTCTTTCATACCCATTTATAACATTATTATCACATTTCTCTCTCTTACATAAATAAGGCAAATTTGAGAAAATAAAATTATTTCAGACATATTTATCTCTCTCAACTACTTCTTTAATCTATATGATTTTACCTATTTAACTTTTATAATAAAGGACGAGGGAGTAGTAAATTGTCGTTGGCATGAATATGATAGTTTCAGTCAAAATGTATATATATGATATGAATTTTCGGGAAGTAACGAAGAGATTATTAAGAAAGAGACAGAAATGAGTCGTATACCTGTACCACAACCAACTACTTCGAATTTATTGACTTTGAAGTTTTCTCTTCTGCCACTTTCTCCGTTCCTTCATAAAACAGTACAATAACTCATATCGCCAATTTTTATTCTTCAACTTCTTTTTCTTATTGAAAATACTTCTTTCGGTCCTAATTATAAAATTATTTTGATGTTTTTGATTTTTTTTTAATTAAAAAAAAAGTAGTTTCAATCCTAAAAAAATATTTTTTCTTCAAAACTAATTTATTCTACTTATAAACTAAACTATAATCTAATTTCATGTGACATATGTTATAATTTAGTGGTCTAATTTGCTTCCTTAACTTTCACAAAAAAAGTCAAAGTGATTTTATATTTAGGACCGGAGGGAGTAATAAATAATCGAAGGTTATTAATTAGTTCCAGGTAAAAAAAATGATTATTAATAGATCTTTTAATTTGAATTGTGAGTGAGAGGTCTTTGAAAACTTTGTGCAAAATTCATAGAATAAATTGTAGCAAATTCTAAGTTTAATTATTCATAGAATAAATTGTAGCAAATTCTAAGTTTAATTAAGTGTTCAACACACAATATAAAATTCTAAGTTTAATGTTAAAGATTTACAAATCATCTTTCGTGTTGATTTTCACAAGTTTTCTAATTAAAGTCCTGTTATATTAGTAAAATTATTTTTTTAACAAATTATTTTGCATGTCATGGAGAGAAAATTAAATATCAATACTTTTTTTTTGGGGGGGGGGGACTTGGAAAATTGTCAAAGCAAGTATCTATCAGAAAAGAAAAGGGATATTAATTTTGCTAACATGCTTAAATGTCCGTGGAAAAATAAATGAGTTATTTTTAATTCCATATTTTATTGAAATTTCCATGCACACATTTCAAAGTTGAAATAAATCCTTTTTCTTAGCCAGCTGAAATCTCAAATCAATCAATACAGAGTTGCTGACTATAGACTCGTAACATGCCATTTATTAAAAGGTTACTAAGAAAAAAGGTGGATCCAGAAGTATTTTTCTAACGCTGCTCAAAATCTTAAATTAATTCGATGCGTTTGTTTCTAAATCATTTTTCTCAATATATAACAACGAACACTTTAAACTTCGATTAATTAGTTGATATATCAACGAAATAAATACTTATTAATAAAGAATACCTTATGTACAAAAAATTATTTTAGAATGATGAGTGTCACTGAAAAAATATTTTAAGATATTTTGATACTACTTGGCCATTAATTATTTAAATGATAAGGAATATAATGTTGGGAAAAACAAAAGCAAAAGAGAAAAGAATCTCTCTATCACATACATATGGCATTGAGGTTGGTTATGACATGTTATTTTCTCTCTTTTATGAGAAGACCTGTTGACTCCAAAGACAATCGAAGTCACTTTCTTGCTTGCTTTATTTTATTTTTCTTACTACACCTTCCTTCCCAGTTCCCAGTTCCTTCTTGGCCCTTCTCTCCTAATTGCTCACTTCCAGCCTCCTATTTTATTTATTTATTTTCAATTTATAAATTAATGTGCCTTTCCTTTTAATCTTAAAAAGTTTTTGACACATTGTGATTATACTTGGTGTAGGAAAATGGGCTCGGCCCAGGTCCAGTCCACCCTTGGTGAATTTTGCCCAAATAAGTGTTTGGGGTCTGAATAGAATTATTCAGAAATATTGGGATGTAACATGTAATATTTCCATTAAATTTAAATTTAAATGTGAAGAGTTGTGTCTGTTAGTTCTGTGTTTTATAAATACAGGAACTTGACAAAAAAGAACCACCGTGAAAAACAAAAACTCCCTCTTCTCTTCTTTCTTAAGTGTTTCTGCAGTATACAAAGGTAAAGGTTCAGATTGTGACTCTGACTCCGAAAAGGCATAAAGATCAGTGTTCTACAACTGGGTATGTTCCCTGATTCCCTACACTTGGTCTTAAATTTTTGTTCAAAAAGAAATATTGCAGATTTTCATAATTATTTATGGGAAAAAGACAAATAAATACCCTCAAATTTGCAAAATCCCATTAACAACTTCATGATAGGTATTAACAACTTCATGATAGGTTGTTGTGTTGTTAATACCTATCATGAAGTTGTTAATGGGATTTTACAAATTGGAAGGTATTTATTTATCTTTTTCCCATTATTTATTAATCCGATTTCTACATTTAATTAATAATGAAAGTCATTTCATGATATTTTTTTTTCATATTTTATTTAATGTTCATCACTGAGGTATGATACTAAACAAACTATTTTATTTCTACTACGCTGTTGTTTGAATAGTAAAGTTTGATGGGATTTGACTGTTTTTTTACTTCAAAACTGCAGTATTAGTAAAAGGACTAAAATCGGAACATGTATGAGCAAGGTTCTTCAGAAATAAAACCAGGAAAGAAAATAACAACAAACAACGACAGAACGACAGAAGAAAGATACAGAAATTTATAAACGAGAAGAGACAAGCTAAATCAGCCTATACCCACTCAACTCAATCATGTCCATCGTCCTCAGTAACATTATGGAATGGAATTAGCATACACTCATGGCAATGAAATTAGCAGCTGAATTTTTTTTTTGTTGCCCTCGAAATTAGCAGCTGAATTACTGTTATGAGTAGTAGTGGAAAGAAAAAAACTGATCGATGAAGCATAAAGAGCTACAACATTCTTCAAAAGAAACATTCAACCCCAATCACAATCTAACAAGTCTCTTCTACAATTTTTTTTACCCAAATATAAATTTTTAGAAGGGTATTTAATGATTGTTTTTTAATTTTACCTCAATTTAATTTTTGTTGGAAAGAGAAAATGGAAGAGAGACGTGAAAATGATTTGTGACTGTAGTTAAAAAGATAAAACTTTCACGAAAACCTTACTATCAATTTTTGGTTTAATGAGAATCAATTGAAAGTTAATGAGAGTGGCATGTTAATGGGACTATAAGTGATTTGTTTATTTAATGAACTCATTGAAATCTTCTATTTTTCTATTATATTTCATTTATTCACAGTCAAATACACCTTTTGGACCACAATATAATGGTAAGTCACTTTCATAACAAAGGTAATTAATCCATTAAATTTATCGTAAATTAAAAAAAATCGAATTTTACTTATATTGCATGAGTTATTGAATGAAATATATCAATATAACCAGTCATATTTAGACATTAATAACATGGATAAAACCAATAAATAAACATTAATTACTCTCTAAGTGACTTATATTACGCATCAAAACATTCTTTTATAGTAGTGACTTACATTATGGATCGGAAGGAGTAGAGAGTTAGTAATCTTTTAGTTGATGTCTAATTTATTAAAAATATTGTTACTTTGTTAGCAGTTAATTTGAATAGAAGATCACTCGTTATATATCTAATAGTACCACTTTCATAATATAAAAACCATTTTTTTTTTGAAAATATTAAGAAAGTTATGTAAATTATTTATAAATTAAATTGGTTGATTTTTTAAACCAATTTTTAGTTATAAAATAACATATAATCTAATAATATACAACATATATTATGATTAGGTGATTAATTTAATTTTTTTAATTTCTAAAAAAATTCAACTAGATTTAGATTTTATGTTAAATATCACATGGAATAGCATTCGACCTTTTCTGCGTTTTTCTAAAGTGTGCGTCACGAGGCCTCGTTTTGCTTAGTGGTCACAGTCTGTATGTAACAACTGTTGCGTCCATTAAGAAGATGTAATGATTATTTCCATGTATTTTCTCTTGTGTCGCTGATGGACTCATGACCCACTAGATGGAAGATGCGACCGGTATACTTTTTTAATTATAAAAAATACATTATTATTTTCGTTCCCTATTTTTAATTACATGTTCATATTGATATAGTGGAAACACCTTTGCCCCTAACAACCATACTAAACATGTCATTGTCCAATTTTTTTAATGGATTAACGAGATTGTTAACCTTTATAGTTTGATTAGATTTAAATTTTAGTTTATGCATGTAGATTTAAATTATGGTTTTTAACCCCTAAAATTTCATAAGAATCTAAAATAAGTTTAACAGCATTTACTTTGGTTCACATCGTTAATTTTAAGTTTTAAATTTAGTGCTTATATATTCTCCCTTCCTTTCTATAATTTGTCAACACTTTTGGCGAGTATTTTGTATTGCTTAGTTTTCAATAATAAACTTCTTGTTAACTTGAAGGAATTGAAATACTTAGGAATTATTATTTGATAAAAAATACTTAGGAATTATTTTTATTAATAAAAAACAATTACAATAAGGTAGTCTTTGATTGATCAATTGTTTGGAGCCCTAGTGTATCAAAATTATTAGAATTTTGAGGAGGGACGACTTGGGGAGTCTGATATAAATAAGCTCTTGTTAGTTGGACAATAACTTTATAGATATTCTTTTGGGTAAACAATTTTTTTTTTTGAATGTGTGTAACTGCGTATATAAAAAATGGTTGTCACCAAACCTCTTGCTGTCTCATATATATCTAACTAATTCAATGGCCCCTTTTCTCCGCCTTCGCCCCACCGGTTGAAATCTCCTATTGAACATCTTTTCAGTATTCATATGAAGAGATCTTGTATCTTAGAGACTACATAATTATAATTATTTCGAGGTAACAGGGTTTTACTAATTGTGGGTCCACATTTTCGTGAATCAGATTAGTCGGTTGCTAGTAGTGTTGGATATTATTGGATAAAAAAAAGAGAGACTACATTATTATTCCTTAAACTAAAATTAATACGTGTTGGTGACACCTAATCTTCATCCTCATCTCATTTAAATAAACATGAGAAAACTGCAATTAAATCGTGTTTAACATTAAAAAAATGCTCCTTTCATTCTATTTATAATAATTACATAATATTTTTTGTCATATTTATTTTTTTGGTGAAATTCTTGTCATATTTATAAGTCACATAATTGATTTTTTATGTGAATATGTAATTTTACATTCCATTTATTGTTGTATTAACTTTGTACAATTATGATAGAGTGAATATTAAGTACAGAGTAAAGTTGAAAATTTATTACATTTTAAGACAAAGTGAATAATATTTAGGATTTGTAAACAGGATGAGGAGCATATTTATGCAACTAATTTGATAAACTTATAAATGAATAATCTAATTTATTTTTATTACAAGGCATCAACTGAAAACAACTTTTTATCTCAAAATATAGGTAAACAATCGTCTCATTAATGACTTTTTCCCACTCTATTTGTATTATTAATTGATGATCGCATTAGGATTAATACAATTTTTGGTCCCTGAACTTTCAGTCAATTTTGGTTTTGGTCCCTGAAATTTGAAATTGGTAGTTTTGGTCCTAGAACTTTTGATCAATTTTGCTTTTGGTCCCTGAACTTTGAAACTTGTGATTTTATTCCCTGAACTTTCGGTCAATTTTGATCTTGGTCCCCGAACTTTCAGTAATTTTGGTATTGGTCCCTCAGTTTAAAAAAAAAACCTTTAAAAAAATTAAAGCTTAGGGACCAAAACCAAAATTACTGAAAGTTCAGGGACCAAGACCAAAATTGACCGAAAGTTCAGGGCCACAAATTTCAAAGTTCAAGGACCAAAACCAAAATTGATCAAAAGTTCGGGGACCAACACCATCAATTTCAAAGTTCAAGGACTAAAACCAAAATTGACTGAAAGTTCGATGACTAAAAGTTGTATTAACCCCATCGCATTATTTATAGATGGGAAAAGTTAAAAAATTTATCAAACAAATTTACTCATTTAACTATTAGTTGAGGTTTGATAATAAACGCCAGAGGGAGTGATTCATGGGCACTTTATCTGGTATTGTTGGAATCACAAAATAAGAATTATCGTTAAAAGCTAAACTCACGTAGATATTTGTAGTGTTTCCTTACATTTATGTAAATATGTGGTAATGTAATACCTAATTAGACAGTTGAAAGTATCCAAAAATATAAGACTTACTTTATAAGTGAATTTTAATTTTGGTGTTAAGTGTAAGATATTTGTCTATTAAATTTTTTATATTTATGATTTTTCTCTAAATAAATTTGCCTAACTTATAAATTGATATATAACCCAATGTTCCACACAAATATTTAAGAAAGATCATGTCATAAATGTTATGATCAATAATTTATTTAGCTTTTAAATCCTCTAATTAGATAAACTGGTCTTACACTGAATACCATAGAAGTAATAATTAATATAGTAGCCAAAAAATTAAATTAAACCAGTTTTTTTATTAAAACAATTAAGATAACTCATCGTTGATGTTTTTTAATTAGATATATTTAATTTTTTAGGCCTTCAATCAGAACAACTATTCTAGTCTTTATTTTAAGGCTACTTGGAAGAACGTTTTCATTCAAAATATAAGTCTACTTAAATATTATTAAAGACTATTTTTAAATTTTATCCTTACATGTAAAAGAATTGTTTAGAGAGGAAAAAGGGGGGGGGGGGGGGGGTTTAACAGGGGTGGCTTGAAAAAATTTATCGAATACTACTATTTAATCACTTAACTGCAAATTGACCTGGTTGATGAAGACATGAAGTATTGCCATCACCATCAATTTGTAGTACTTCATCAAGCCCCTTCATTAATTATGCCAACTAGATCTCAATAAATAAGGGAAACTTAATTTAAGATCCCATGAAAGGAACAAAATTAAGGTGAAGTCCCATAAAATCTTCAAACTAAATTGAGATTCTAAAGAACTTGAATATAACTATGTTTAAAATCAAATTACAATTTTACATATCCTTTCCCCACTCATTCTCCCCTCAACCCCCTCCCTTTCTCTCTCCTATTCATCTTCTTCCCCAGAATATGAAATAAGATGGAGGCAAGAAGGATGGGGGAGGTATAAAAGAATTTGAATCAGTCAAATTAAAAAAGGATAAAAAGAAAAGGAAAAGGAAATATAAAAATATGAAATAATTAATTGAATACTTATAAAATATGGATATGTCTTATAGAATTATTTTTTATAATTAAAATAAAATATTATCATCTATCTTAATTAAATTATATTATTTTAATTACAAACGGTCTGATTCCGAGTCAATTCATGTCTCACCTGTTCACCCTTGACCAATTACCCCGACCAGTCTGGGCACCTGTCCGAGTTTCATTACATTAGGCATATCTGATTCTGGGAAAGAAGATACAGAGGAGAGAGAGGGAGGGGTAGAGGAGAGAATGAGTGCGGAAAAATGGGTAAAATTGTAATTTAGTTTTAAACATAATTATATTCAAATCCCTTGAGACCTCACTTTAATTTGGATGTTTTGTAGGATTTCACATTAATTTTGTCCCTTCTATAGGACTTCTAATTAATTTTTTCAATAAATAATGGCTTAATAATCTCCTTAATTTTGCCACGAATTAAGTCTCTTTTTTTTGAATTTATTCATTGGCATCTAATGCTAGTAGCAATCGACTAATCTGATTCACGGGAATGTAAATTTATAATGAGGGGAATCTCACTACTTCCAAATAATTATTGCGGCTGCATATATGTCTAAGGTTCAAATTTAAGATTACTAGTTAAGATGGAACAACTCACGGCCATTTGATCGGAAGTTGGTGGTGAAGTAGGTTCTTTCTTACCATAATTGTTTAGTTATTGAAGCAAGTAATCGCTAAGCCCAAATATAAGATGGATAAGCCACACAATTAGTCCAGTTCAACCGCAGCAACACAAAATCGAAATTTAATCTACACCCTCCTATACAAAATTGATGATTCATGTTTAGGATTTTATTAAATTATTATATAACCATTGCCTAACTTAACCTTCCTAAGCGGAAGATGGAGGTTTTATGGCAAAACATACCGATTTACTGCCTCCAATCCTTGTTATAACAGTCTGAATTTTGAATTGGTTTTGTCCAAAATATAAGAGCACACATTAGATTGTTCATTATTTAATGCATTGGTTTCCTATTTTGTCCCTAACTAATTTGAAATATTGCATTGAATACATGATGGGTGATGCTTATATTTAGGAGGGGGGAATATTATTTTAAATGAGAGTATAGCAAAACATAAATAGGGGCTGGTAATCTTGGAAAAAAGTTCTATCTCAAACATACTTATGGTTTTTAACTAAATTTTAACTGTTTCTTAAGAAGTGCTATTTGGTTGTCGGGCTCTTATAATAAGGACTTGGGGGAGTAGTCTTTTACAATAAATTTATGGTCAGAATCACCATTGAAGGACTTATTGGTAGATTAATATCACTCTGTTCCTTATTACAAGTCTACACTAACTATTTCTCACATATTGAGGAGTGGAAGTTGCATTAAATATGTCATATTTTTAAAAAATTTTTCAATTTTACCCTTATTTAAGAATGGGTGTTAAAATAATATTTTATGTATTATGAAACTTCTCTTTAGTCTTCCCTATTTCCAATAAAAAGGTAAAATAGTTACAGTAACATTAATTGATCATAAAATGGACTTATATTTAAGAACAAAAATTTTTTTGTAGTTAAACTGATAATAAGAAATAGAGTGATATATCACTTTGCAATGGCATATTCATCACACATCTTGAATTAAATAAAAACTCTAGAGTTTCGGGGAGCCACTGTTACATTCATTTTATTAACAATGGGTGATCTTTTAACAATGCCTTCTAATGGATGGCTTGTACAAAATGTTGAATGAAAAAAGATTTATTTTGGTAAAAAAACACCATCATTATGGTATAGTTTATTAAAACATTAAATGTTAATAGTTCTTTTTTTATCTAAGATTTTGAAAGAAAATGTAAAAGACGAAAAAGAAAAGATTTAGATCTTTTTTATTTTTGTTGATGAAGAACTGCAGCTGTTAATGTTTGAAATATAAGTCATGCAATAAAGCTCCGGTGACATTATATGCAGCATTAGCACTAGAATAACAATCGCCAGTGAAAATTTAAAAGTATTAAAAAAAAAAACCAAACAGTAAAAGAAGTGAAAATAGACCCTCGTTGATGACACTCTGAAAATTACAAAACAATCTGTAAGATTAAAGAAATTGACAATCTTTTCAATCAAATACAAAAATATTCCTTATCATCCTAAATTGAACTCTATATATTTCATATACAACCTATACATATAGCAACCCACTTTTGTCATCTACATCCACTTAACCAACTATATTATCTATATGTATTCACTAAGGTAGCTCAATGTTGAATCACCTAGCAGGACCATGCCCTCAAGTTTTTATTTTCACAATATTACCACAAAATTTATACTAATTATATTGAAACACTATTGGGAATACCTCTACATGTAATACCAGAATCTGAAGTAGGAGCCAGCAATTCATAAGGTAACACTCCAGCCCCACATCGGTTTCTCAAGTTAGAATCACAGTTTTTGTTCTCAATCTCCTTCTCTATCTCTTTGATCTTCTCTGAGAATCCATGGAAGGCTCTGATCATCTCTGTATCACCTGTCCAAGATGATTCTGGTCGCCTCTCTCCCAAGTATTCCTCATCAGGAGAGTGAAGCGACAAAATGTCCACCACAGCCATATACCAAGTAGATTGCAACAAACTAGGTAATGCTTTCAAGAAGTACTTTTGTGGGTCTGCTACAAAATTTGCATACTCTGCATCACCTTTTTCTGGGATCAATCTTCTCATTAATGGTGGGCGATTTGGGACATACCCTCCATAAGGGTACTGGCCAAAGTTTAAAGCAGCATGTTGTGCAGAGGCAATCCAAATCAAGGTAGTAAGAATGGAGACAAGATCATCTGTTTTGTTCAATGTAGGCCACCAGGTTTTGTTGCTGAGATCAGCATGTCCTACGTTAATTGCTTCATAGTACCATGATTGGAGCTCCTTGTCATTGCAGATTAGGCTCGAACTTGGGTAGTAATGGTTCACATAGGTTCGTACCCAATTCTCAATTGCTGACCAGATCATAAGACCATCAGAAGCATAAGGGTAGTCTTCTATTAGGAGCTTTAGACCATGGGGTTGTGTTGGGTCAGGTTTCGCCATTCCTCTGCAATATTATATCAGAATCGTCAGATATAGTCTGCAACTTTACACATTTTCAAAGGACTAAAGGACATGTATTATATGTATATACTCCCCTGTCCTAAATATAAGGCCTAATAAGAGGGGTTTGATTTGGTTCTAAATGAAATACCTCAATTCACTTTATTCACAAATTTATAATTTTGTTTTTCTAAACACTATCTATTGATTATACATGTTAAAAGAGTTTTTTTATCTATGGAGTAGTTTCTAATGCAAATGATTAAAAGGGATATTATAGAAAATCGGACACAGTTTTTTACAACCAATTTGAGTAATTTTCTGGTGCCTCTAAAAATTAGTTATCTAGCTCATACATTTAAGATGAGAGGTGTACCTGCGAATGAGATCCGCGGGTAGGGCCTCCATGTCAAAGCGCCATGAGTTTTTGTAAGCAGAAGAACTGAGCTCCATGCAGTATGGACCAGGAGTGAAGGAAGCCTCAATGGTTCCACCCCCATTGATTAGTCTCTGACGAGCCTGTGCATTCATCTCCAATGTGTACCTCATGTGTGGATCTAATAGCTTGAAGATTGGATGCATTGTACTTAATTGTCTATGAGTAGCCAATATAAAGGGTTCCAAACAAGCATGTGTGCGTAGCCTATACACATGGTTATACACACACAAAAAAAGGTCAGATTTAGGATATAGATTTATATATATAACATTAAAAAAGATATCGACTGATTAGTGAAAAAAACAGCAATTTTGCTTACCAATGGTTAACAAGTTGGTGTACACCAGCATCATTGTTACAGACATGAGCCTTGGCAAGCTGCCATACCCAACTGGTGGTAGCATCAAGTGGGGGTGTAATGACGCGTTTTGATCGGGAAGTTGGTGTCCCCGATGGGAGGCTGAGTTCTATAGCAATGGGCTTGAGTGTTCCTAGTGGAGTTAAGTAGAAAATGGTGCGTGTGGCATAGGATTTTCTATCATCAAGGGCATTGATTTTATCAATGAATGGGAGGTAGATATCATGGTAATCTAATATAAACAGTTTATTCTCCTCTATTGCCTGCAAAATTCCCAAGACACAAGGTCAGTACTATTAATTAACTACTTGTTATGCTCATTTTATACAATCAGATGTATACATACACATACAAACATGTCAATATCAAATTTGAGTCTGGGACCTTACCTAAACGTGATGGGTGGCGCTGTCATTAGGACAACTTGCCATTAACTATCACGCTGTTAATTTAATCTAAAATGTTGTGATGAAAGAGAGTAATTGTTAACTAAGGTTTTTTTTGTAGGTACCTGTTGTACTGTCATGCCATTAATTTGACCTAAAATGTGCTCTTCTTTAAGGGTAGACTCTAAGTTTCCGTACACTTGAGGGTCAAGCTTGCTCACAGGTGGGAAAACTTGAAGCCTCTCAATGTTAACAGGATTAACCCCTGCTATTACTTGGCGAGCAAACTCATCATCTCTCATCCAAGCGAATTTGTCCTCTACAAAATTGTGAAACATAACACAATAGTTAAATCATTGTTTAAAGATTTCACTTCACAGTATTTTCAATGAAAAATCATTATAAGGTCACAAGAAAAAGAATGTAACCATTAAAAGATCCCACAAAAAGTTAGCAGCATAAAATGTCATATTCTAGTATAGGAAATGACAACAAACCTATGTTGCTTAATTGTTATTAGGACTTATTAGTGATTACAGTACTTCACAATGATTTCTCCTACTTCCAAAGTGATAATTGGCAAGTGCACATAAAAACTCACTGGAAATGATCTTGGGAGTGTCAAACTTGAAAAGTTTAAGGCTGGTTTCTGGTATTTTTCTGGCAAAGTCTGAATCTTTTAACAATTTGAGGAGAAACCCTTGAGTAACATAAAGGTCATCAACATCAGAGAAGTCATTGAAGTCACCATTATCCGAAGAAAGATTAGCCTTCAAACCAGGGATTAAGTTATGAAACAGAGCTTTGAACCTCATGTTAGAGAAAGCTTGCTTCTTTGGCTCCTCAAACTGTTCATCTCTTGGAACATACATTGGCAATGGCTTCTCCACACGAGATTCTGCATTCATGTCTGTATGAGTTGGTGGACGACCAGTACGACACCGTCTTGGGTATGGATGATCTTGAGATCCCCCAAGTGTTGGTCTTGTAAGGTCAAGGCCAGAATCAGGAAGGCCAAGATCATTGTACACATCAAAATCATAAATCCTATCACTTAGCTTTCGTTCTCCATTTTTGTCTCCTCGTAGACTTTTCAGCTCCTTCTCCCTCAATGATCTTAGCCCACTTGGTGTTTCATGTGGTAGATATGGCTGCTCACAATTAAATTAATCAAATAATTATAAACACTAACGAAAGCAGCCTTTATTATGCTTGTTTAATTTGATTACTAAGTAAATAAATCAGCAGCCATACTCAATTATTTATTCCCAACTTTAGATTAGTAGTACTAGTATTAGTTTAGGACCAGTGTATGCAGCTCAAGCAAATTACAAACTAGACCTAAAAACAACCAAATTTGTATATATGATTATAAAAAATTTTATAGTTTATTTCAAGAATTGAAATTGTTTTCTTATAGTAATAAATAAGTTGATATTTTTTTACAAAATACTCCCTTTAGTCCAAAATATTAATTATAATTTACCTACCTGTATATAGAGCAACGAATGGAGTTAAAAAGAAGTTCACTTATTAAATATGTCAAAAAGCTAATACACTTTTTAAAATTATTGGTATTGAATTCAAAGATAGACTATTCATGATTTTAAATAGATAAGAGATTTTTTTGGGGGGGGGGGGGGGGGGGGGGTTTAGTGCCCTAGATATTATTGAATTACACCTAGATACACAGAATAAAATTTATATTTTGGATGCAAGGGAGTGATCGAGAGAGAAAACTTTCATAATAAATATACGGAGACCAAGAATTAGTCAATAAGGAACTTCAAAAGTACCAGGGCTTTTCATGATGTCATTAATGGCTGGTAGTTCACAAGTTCAATCACAACTTGACGTTTTTCTTCATTGATGAAGACTTGCAAGGATTAAGATATACAAAAAATCATATCTAGCAAAACAATACTAATATATTAAATATGCAACTTGTTTGACCTTTTCAAAGCCTTTCAAAAAGGGAACACAATACAAAAAGGAAAAAAAAAAAAAAAAAAAACAGCTTTGACCTTTCCATGCAAAATGCGACTAGTAATGAATGAATCAGAACAACCAACACGATTAGCTGCACTCTGTTTTAAGGCCCTCTACGTTTTCAATGCCCAGAGGCAGAAGCAGGACACTATAAAGAAATATATGAGCTAAAAATAACGCATGCAAATATTTTTTTACCTTATAAAAAATCTGAACTAAAATGAGCTTGTATCTGCCACTGTAAATATGAATTAACGTGAACATGTTCCAAAATTTTATTGACTAAAACTATGAATTTAAGCATATGCAACTCATATTCAATGGTTGTATATTTTTTTCACAGTAAATGACTTTCGTGTTAAATAATTTTGTACATAGTCAAAAATAATTTACACTTACACGCAGTGTGAGTTACACGAGAACTTGTTGGCAAGTAAAGTTTCTAAAGAGTTACTTTTGAAAAAAATTTACCAGAGTAGATTTACCTTGTTAGAGAAGAAAACCCTGGGATGAGGATGGTGTTTACTGGGTTGAACCCAGGATTTACAGGGGAAATGAAGAGTACCACTGGGAAATCCTTCAATTGTTATAGTTTCCAAGAAGAACTCTTTTTGATGTTTGTTGATCACAGAAATAGCTCCAGCCTCCATGAAATCTGAATCCACCATGAATTCTGCTGTGTAATCCACTCTCTCTGCGCTAACATTTGATTTCTCAGACCAATCCTTCAAAACTGCTTCTTTGCTCTTCCTTAGACCCTTTGTTCCTAATTAAACAAACCAAACCCAAATGATATAACCAAAAAAGTTCACTTTTTTTACATACCCATACAGTAAAAATGTGAAAAATAATTCTTACTTGGATCTATCTCTGTGCTGATAAGCTGAAGAACAATGTTCATCCCCATTTTATCAGTGAAAGCATCAAATTGTTTCATAATGGCGCCTTTCAAATCTTCTTTGATCTTGTTCTTCACTGTGACCACCGCTGTTATCTTAAATTTCACAAATTTTTCTTCTGCAGATGCAGAAGTTCTCATCCAGTCTTCACTAATAGCTGCCATGGGAACTTTCATAGCCTTCTTCTTCAACCTCAAGAACCTTGGATTCTTCAAAGGCATCTGTGGAAAACTATGATTCAGAATAACTTGTGAGGAAGAAACAAATGATGACCTCTCCATTAATGAAAATCCCATGATTTCTCTAGTAAAGGCCATTTGGGTTTTGCTTGCTTTGTGTTTCCCTGCGATTTGCTAGTTCTTTGGAAAAAGATCAGAAATTGAATGAAAGAATTAAACAAAAGGTGCCCACAATGGAACTAAATCATTCACATCTTTTTTGGGAGAGAAGGTTGGTTTGTGTGAAGTAATGAATCACTTGGTTTTTATAAGTTGAATATTCGTTGTGGTTCTGGATTTTTCCAAGGACACTAGAAAAATCAAATTAATGGGGCTGCTGACTCAAAACTACAAGGCTAAGGGGAAGACTATTTATGAAAATAATATAAGTGGCCTATGATTCGACAGTGTCATAACTCATATTCCTCATTTCTTTCTTTATGTGCTATTTCTTCGGATAACTAGGTTAATTTACTAAAGTTTTTTAATTTTTAATTTTGTGAATATAAAAAATAAATATCATGTGAGAAAAGAAACGCTTTCAGGTAGCACGCTGGGTGAGAATGGAAAAATTCGTTGGCTGCCATCATAATATTATAGTGGGAAAATGTCGAGATCATGTTTTTTTTTTTTTTTTTTGTGAGCGCTTTTCTTTATTATTAATTAATATAATCTCTTTTATTTGTTTTACTCCCTCCTATCTTTATTATAAGTGCCCGTTAATGGAATCATGCATTTTAAGAAAACTGTTAAAAATAGTTAAAATTATAAATATGTTTGAAATAGAAATTTTTTTCCAATATTACATTTATTTTTGTTGGAACTATTAAGAGAAAGAAATAAGAATATTAATGAGTATGAAAGAAAGTGAAATACCTACATATAGTTGACCTAGCGGTGTAAAGCCTTTTTAGATCTTTTGGATCTTGAGATCGAGTCATAGAGAAGACATTTGTGTTGAAAAGGAAACTATGAACCCCGAAACTTACGTAATCGGTTACTCATATACCTATTAATCAGATCCAGTAAAGGTGATGATTGCCGGTTGATATATTAAAAAGAAGAAAGAGAGAATAAATATAAGCACTAACCCACCATTTATTTAATACAATAGTTCAAATTAATTAGGGACAAAATAGGAAAAAAATTATTAAATGATGAGTCAACCCAAAGCATACTCTTATATTTTGGATCAAATAAATTTAAAATTCGGACACTTATAATAAAGACCGGGTATTTGCTAACTAATTGACCTTTAGGTTTGACCTTTTATTAATTCACTCTTTTATTTACTTTTTACTTGCTCTGTTCTTTAGAATAAAAGTTTTATAATTATGTAGAACATTGTAATTATCATTGTTGGAAACTGGAAAGCCCTTATCATGTATGATTACTAGAGATATTTTGAGAAAAATTATAAATTTGGGAGGCCAAGTGGATTAAAATCTTATATTTACATTTAAAATAAACTCTTCATATAAATCCCATAATTAGGATTAAATTAAGGTATTGTTATCCTTTTCTTTCTTTGAATTTGCTTCTTTATCCCATCATGAAATGCTGATATTAGTCAATTTTTTTTTTTTTGAACCGAGGTATTAATCGATTGTGAGTAGATAGAACTTTTTTAAATAAAATTGAAAAAGTTGTGAAAATCTTCCATTCAAGATTTATCGCACAAGGTAACTTAAATTTGTCCAGTAATCTAGGTGTAACTTATATTCATATCAGTTGGCAAAATTCTTTTTAAAAATTATACAACGTGTCTATGTGTAGATTGCAAGTCATTTGCACACAATTAAATACGCATGTTACTATCTGAAAAGTAATCCTACTGTGATATAATTAATTATCAAGGATTATTCACAAGACCACCGAAGTCTCAACACATGATGAAGCTACGAATAACCAAGGTTCAAAAACTCAAACATAGGATTTAATAATTAATAACATAACACACCAACATTAATGTTAAAATATAAGAAAATTTCAATACAACTCTCTCAATAACCCAAGTAGGATCTAATTTTAAATGAGCTTCCAAGGAAACATAAAATTAATAGAATAACAGACTTTGAAATTCTCAAATCACTTTGAAAGATTGACTCAGTATTAGTTTCATTAATCAAACGAAAACCCCTAATTTGTTAAAATAATTTAGCTATATGTGTGTGTGTCAACTGTCAACTGAAAAGCATTTTAGCTGTGTAAGAATCTGAAGAGAGAGTTAGAAAATATATATCTTGATTGTTCCACATGGATCTGATCTTGAAACTAATTAAAAAGAAGCAATAAAAGAAGGTGACGTGGCATTGCAGTGGATGAGTGCGGTTTGGATCTGAAGCTTCTGGACTGAACTAATTCTAATTGAGGAATTCTTTTTTAAAATTTTTAACCCGGCCCAACCTTTAGGTTGATTCCTCCCCGGGTGGTGCACAGATTGACCCTCTCAAGTATCCGGGTCAGCGGGTTTTCAGTCTGACCAGCCGGGTCGAACCGGGTTTTTGAACTATCAGAATAACACCTGCATATTAGCACCTTAAAGTAACCAAATTGAATTTGTATATGCTTAGGACTCACAACAATAACAAGAATATGCCATTGGCATTTGATTATTATGACCATTTATATTTTTGTCAACGAGGAAGGACCCTACTGTTTATTTGTTGTGTATTACATCTTTTATTTTTATGATTTTTCGTTGAAAACCTTATAATATATATGTGTCCAAGTCTATGGTTCAATTACCAGAATATTAATATAATTAGAACTATTCCGTTTTAATTAATTATTTAGATGAACCTTATATTTGGTTTTGATAGTATCAAATAATTAAGAAAAAACATATTCGTTGGTAACTATACTTTTATTTAATTTTACTTTTGTATCTCAAAATTAAATCATTATTTTTTTCTTAACTACCAATGTCATCTTCTCTAATTTTGTTATACTAGCGGTGTTAGCCTTTATGTAAGGAACTTGGGTTTAATATGAACGAAACTTTGGATGATCTACATTTCAAAGTTCAAACACCAACAAATTTCATAAGCTGATTAAGGAACTTGGGTTTCTTGAGAAGGGATAGTTTCTCACAACGTAATAAACTAACGTTTAAATCATTTTCTATAAAGATGCCTACATTTAATGTCCAACATTATTTGAATCATAATTACTTTCAATAACATGATACCACTTCCTAATTATTAGGTAAGAGAAAACTCTTCAAAATACCAATAATTTTGTAGCCTAATAATGGAAATAAACAATGTTTTAAAAGTCCATTAGTTAGACGAAAAAAATAGTGGTTCAAATTTTTTGTAGCCTAATAATGGAAATAAACAATGTTCTAACTTAATGGCAGTTCAACTTTGATCCAAACTGACTCGACCATAAGATTGTTTTTAAGTCTACACTAAGCCACTAATGAATTTAATCAACGGTCTAACCGGTTGAATTATCCCATTGGATTTGGTCCTCAAAACTATGCCTTTTTAAAAAGGGAATTGAGAAATAATAACCAATAATAAAGCTTGTCCACATGAAAAGTTGAATAATAAGCCCGGTTAGGTAGATACTTTTAAGTTTGAACTTTTAAGTTTTAAGTCTTAAATCAAAGTCACAGACACAAACAATACCCTTCTTCAAAGAAATAAATAAATTCCTTTTTGGCGAACAAAGAAATAATTGACTAACATGCTTAAACTTAATTAACCACAATTTGTTCCGGCAAAATGATAATAATAATAACCACAATTTGAAAAGTTTAAATAAATTAAGCATTTAGTTTAAGATGAAATAATTATTAATTTAATTAAATCTTACTATGTAAAAACTTAAACAAAAAAAAATTGAGATTTTTTAAATAATCTCAATAGTTAAGATTTTCCAACACACACACACACACACACATACCTTTATCTTAATATTCCAAACCACGGTTTAAACAAGTTTGAGTTCAATTTTGCTCTTACAAGTTGCAATGAAAAACAACATACTTTTTTTATTTGTTACAAAATGAATAACGTATTTTGAATTCATATATACAGTACATTACTACATCCATCCATAATCATCAGACAACATATTTAAAGGGTTTGGATTTCCTTCATGTAAGACAATTCATAAATTTTTATAAATAAATAAAATGTGTTTTTCAAAACGTCCTTGAGCTATAAATAAAATGAGTTGGCCTACTATATAAATTAGATTACTATATCTTGTAATTAACGAGGGAGGGAGTATAAATAAATTAGTGTTGGAAACAAAATTGATTCATGAAAAGGGGAAAAGGGCGCTTAGACTATTCCATTAATAAAGATGTGTGAAACTGAAAGTCAAAGTGAGTACTTTTTAGTTTTTACCAAACGACGCGTCCACCGCCAGACAAAAACGACACCTACCCAATAAAACGGCAACAAACTTTGCAACCCATTTCTTGACAATAATAAATTAATAATACTCCCTCCGCTCTTATTTATAAGAGTCCGGCCGCCAAAATATGCTTCTTAAGAAAATAAGTGAAAGTCATTAAATATGTTTGGAATATATATCTTTGTCCAATATTACCCTTATTTATGATGAATCTATCAAGAGAGAGAAATATATGAGCAATAATAAATATGAAAGAGAATTAGGGGTAAAATTGGAAAAATGCATTAAATGATGAGAGAATGCAAGGTAAATTTTATATTTTAAACCAAATCAATTCAAATTTTGAGCTCATATAATTAGGACCGGAGGGAGTAATATAGTAAGACTTAGACACAAAACTTCAACCTCATTGACAAAATAGAAGAGTCAATAACTTATCACACCTTTTAAACCTTTTATTTTTTAGGTAATTCAAACTTGTTACATTTGATTTTTGAACTGGATTCCTCATTTTAGTTTTATTAATTAATATTTTGATCATCAATCAAAATCTATCAATGTTTTAATTAAATAATCCAACAAATTAAATTATTTAAATTCAATTTTATTATCCAAATTTTCCTTTCACTCAACTCAAATAAATTGCTTTTCAGAATTCGGTCGCGTGCTCCTGGTGTCGACATGTCAAAATTTTTTTTTTTATATAACATGTCAAATTTATTTTCATTGCCTTGCTTTATAAAATTTTTGCTCACAGTTACTTCTCTTCTTCTTTATTATAGTTGTTTATGTTTACACTAAGTTTTATTTCAATTATTTATATTTGAAATATACACTTTTAATCCTTTTTATTAACACCGTTAGTTTCATTTTAAGAATAATGTTGATTCATCAAATCTAAAAAGTGATTCTATAATCAAACATGGATTAAAAAATGACTAGTTTTTAAAATATAAGAATGATTATACTAAAAATTTAAATTTAAGCAATTTTCGTCCACATTTAATTATAGAATGACCTTTTATATTTGATAAGTCAGCATTTTCCGTTAAATGAAATTAACATTGTTATTAAAAAAAGGATTAAAAGTGTACTTTAAAAAATAATTGACTAAAATAAGATTTGGCGCAAATATGAATGTATACTTTTGGCTTTTTTTTTTAACAACATTCTTTATTCTCCTTCTCCTTCTTATGGTCTTTCTTGCCATTAGGCCTATGACATAATCATTAAATAAAAATTTAAGAAAATATGACATAATATATATACACATATATAATATAAATTTACAAAAAGTTTACTTATCAATTTAATATGCATAATATATAAAGTTTTCTATGAAATTAAACAACATCATGTGGCTTCGAATGGTCTTAAAAATGTATTCAACTTTTGAGATGGTCAATTTCTGCTTGTTTTTGTATTAATTTTTTTTAGGATTTTAATTTTATTTTCATCTTTAAGGCCCAAAACCCATCCAATTTCTTGAAAATCATTCTGATTCACGGTCCAATTCTGGGTTTGGCTTAATGGCATCTCAACTCTTATTCTTTAATTATTGCTCTAAATCATAAAAGTAGATGGGTAAAGGGTAAATATACCCATGAACTTTTCTCACGTAAGTATCAATCACCAAAAGCTTTTCATGGATCAATTAATCCCATCAACTTTTTAAAAAATGCCCAAAACTGCCATGACTGTCAGGGTGCAAACAGCCGTTAGTTTTTTAAGTGTGGGCCCCACTCAACACAGCCACCTCAGACAAGTTTTCTCATACACCATTAATGGTGGGTGACTTGTCCGAGATTCGGCATATCCGTAAGCGCACGGGTCGTCAAAAATAGTATAGAAAAGGTTGTCGTTCCAATAGGGACTAAGGCAAAAGTGGATTAATTATCGCAATAATATTATCAATTATGTTGAGTGAGAATTTTTGTATTTTGAATTTTAAAAGAACCTAAAATGAAAATAGCTTGACAAAAACTAAATTAAAACTTTAATTCAAAACAAAGGAAAATCTAGGGTTATTTATCCACTTTGTATTTCATGATGCTTGATTAACCCTCCTCTAATGACAATTAATGATTACTAAGTTGATGTTTGAAGTCATATCCATTTGAATAACTCTCTCACAGCTTACCCAAACCTTAATTAACTCTAATATGCATAATCTCTTACTACATATTATGTTAATTAGTCTCTATAAACATCCCACTTCAATTTTACAAAACTTGGTTAATGAATATCTCTATCTCATTAACAAACTCTCAATCCCAATTTGGAATTTTAAGACAAGTTTGAATTTAACCTAGTTCTATACTTAATTAATGCTCTCTCAAGCCATTAATTAGGCTAACAAGCTAAATGTTGGCCACCACTTAGAATAAATAAAGCATAAATTAAATTCACAACCTAAAAATTATCAATCATGAGAGAAAGAGTTCAAGCATCAATCCATATAAAGCTTCAAAATAAACTTAGAACAAATTAATTAGCTACTACCCAGGCTACAGTCGGATAATAAAATTAGACTGAAAAAAAGATAAGACTTTGTTTAGAGAAACTCCCTAACAAATGCTCTTCTTCCTCTCCTTCCTTTCATGTACGAGCTGTCTGACCAAGCAAGTTGACGGTGCCGACTGTCCTCGATCTCACACTCAGGGGAGAAGCTGATGAGGATGAAGATTTACAGTGAAGTTGCGGCTTCTCCCCCTCTCAATCTTGCTGTATTTCTTGCTCCCCACCTCTGAATCTGTTGAGGACGATGTGTAGATGGTGAAATTGATGTACAGTAGCTCTGCCGCCTCTATTCCTCTTCACGCGTTTTCTATCATTGCTTTTAGGTCCCTCTCCTTTTTCTTTAATCCAAACGCTGCGTTTTTGCTTCTTCATTAGTTGTCCATTTCAAGTCAAGACCAATGACTAATATAATATAATAATAACGGATGTTTCCTTTCGTTTTTTTTTTTTACATTTTAAAGTATTGTTTATTTATTTAATGCTTTAACTAATCTAAAATATTTTTTTTGTAATTTTAAAACTAAGGTATTTATTATTAAATCCTCAAATCATATACCACATTGATATCTTATCAAATCCTAATAAAATCCCTTTAATTTTGCATAAATGACACCCTAAATATATTAAAATATATATCAATTTTAATTAAAAATAGGGAGTCATCAGTGGGTTCCCATTCAGTGCTCATCGCAGTGATGAGAAAGCACTTCTCATCGATAAGATGAAATCTAGACCATCCAAAATTTGATATGGATGATCCAGATTTAAAATTTTTAAATGACAATTTTTTCAAAGATAAAATTAGTTTTTTAACAACTGACAATTATAAGATTAACTTTATTTTTTATTTTGCATCCATTAAAATAAAAATATTAAATTAAATTTAAATGAATATGAACCATTGAAATAAATCTCAACGGTAGATATTAAGATGAGCTTACGCTCCTCATGAAACGTGAATCCATTGATGGTACGGTTCTGGAAAGTGGGGTGTGTCAGGAAACGGAGGATCTGAAGTGGGTTTGGGTAAAGATGGTGGCTTGTTCTCTCCCAGAGGTTGAATTAACTCACAAAAATATTTGGCTGCTTCCCTTGCTAAAGATAGCATCCCTAACTCACCAAAACCATTGTTGCATGAGAAGAAGCCTTCTTCCCAGATATTCGCTGTTCCTCCAAAGTAATATTTCAATGCTTTTTTTTTTTTATTTCTCTTTTTGTTCTTTTGCTTTACTCCTGTGTTTTCTTCACTGTTATGTCCATATTGCTTGTTGATGTTTATGCTCAAGCCTGTGTTGTTGCTGAATTCCTTGTTCTGGTAGCTCTTGATGTGAGAAAAGCTGTTGTTAATTTAAAGTGAATTTTGAGGATATTAGTTCTATGTTAAGCATTATTGGGGTTGCTTTTTCTATGTTTCATCCATTTTCTCCTGCACCTTGGTTTTATGTGTCTCCTTGTTGAAGAACTGCAAATTTTGAGGATAAGTGTATGTTTTGGCTAAATCACTTGGATATTGAATTATAATCTCTGCTAGAATTTAAGTTTGGTGTGTGCGCTCTTGTTAATTTGTGAAACAGGGAACAAGTTGTGGGATGGCCACCAATCAGATCTTTCAGGAAGAAGATATGTTGATGAAGATATGTTGGGGCGAAGAGGAGAAGGTGTCGGGGGATGGGTTTAATTAAAGGGGATATGTTGATGCAGAGGGGTGGGAGGGGGTTTAATGGAGGAAGAAAATGAACACCTGTCACTCCCACTGGTCAAACCTGGTTTTAATGGACACCTGAACAAAAAAGTGGGGCCCACGTATGAAAAACTAACGACTGTTTGTATCATCTAACGGTTATGGTAGTTTTGGGTCTTTTTTAAAAGTTAATGGATATTAATGGACTCATTAAAAGTTTTTAGTATTGGATAAGTATATTTGCCCCTTTACCCATAGTAGATATCTGTTTCAAATCAAATTGAATAGCGCTAGTGACTAATGAGTCCCGTCTGATATTGATCTAATGCAAATAATCCAATTAATTTTAAGGGCGATGGTGTAAATTAGGACATTTCACAATAAATCCACATGCTGCATCCATTTGTTGAGTATTATCACGCACAAAGAAATTAATGGTCGTGTTATTACTATTTCATAAATTTTTTTTCAAAAGTTTGTAATTAATAAAGAATTGGAAATTGGATATTAATACATAACACACACACACACAGATATTATCACGCAAAGAAATCTTAAGAGAATGTGTGGAAGAGCATATACAGAAACTTGGTGGTATTGCAATCAATTAGGTAAAGAATGAGGAAGATGCGAGCGATTCTGATACAATATTAATTCTAACACACACATATATACATGAATATTTCATTTCATACGAAATTAAGAACGCATTGGTCCCATCCCAACCATTGAAGTAGAGTTTCTATCTAATTAATCATTTTTCTTTGCCCTTAGTGACACGCACAAGTTAGTTCTCATAGAATAATATTTCCAAGAGATTATGGTACTCTCTCAAGGTCAAAAAAAATGGTACTCTCTCTCTCTCTTCCTAAATATAACACATATTTATCTAATTTGATTATATTAAAACTGTTAGTTAGGTACTTAAGTTAGTTAATCACATGATATTACCAAAACAACATAATTACTTACCTTTATTTTCACATTTTCTCTTTTGTTTATTTATTATTGGGGAGTGTCAATAGGAAGAATTTAGAAAAAAATTGAAAAAAATAGAAATAGATATTATATTTAGGAACAAGCTTACATCCCTAAATAAGTCTTATAGTAACAAAGGAGTACCATATTTTGAAGAGTAATTTAGTATTTTTAAGTTTTTATTTTGACATTTATTCCTTCTAAATAATCACAATTGTCACATCCTCTTCAAACAATATTGTAATATTTAGGTCCCTTATTCTAATTTTTCCTTTTCATTTAAATTATTCTCCCTCCCTCCTTTTCATATGCGTACCTGTTAAACTAATTTTTTCGGGGTGTATCTCAAGTTAATCTAAATCAAGTCAAGTAAGAATTCGAGATTTCTCTAGTAATTAAAGAAGATACAATAATCTCCTCATTAGAAAATGTTCACTACACGCCCGCCCGTGCTTACATTAGAACATGAGCTCAATTTTTTGTTTTGAACAAGGTTTGATGTTGAAGATCTAATTAAAAAAAGGAGGTTGAAGAAGAACAATATGTGATAGGTCAACTAACACTTAACCGTTCAAACTTTTGATTTGAGGGTGGCATTACTTAGATTTTAAACTTCCAGGTGATATTATACCCCAAATTTTTTTTGGATAAGAACACTCCTCAAAGAAACTTCTATGGCAAAATGATTTATCTTTTTTTTAACATGGACTATGACATAATATTGAATATTATGTGTCAAACATTTGGTAAGATTTTGTGAGTTCTAAGCGACAGTACTACATTTTTCATATTCTCGATATGACAATAGACCCAAGAATCTTTCCGAATAAAATCACTAACCAACAAATGTTTTGGGGGCGAAATTTGTAGGGATAAGTATCTAAAATGTCCCGAAAGTATCCACGAAGGGGCACTAGGTGTCTGAAAGGGTAAGTAGTATACCCTGAAAGTGTGAAAAACAGGCCAATTTCGCCCTTTTGTTAAATACTCAAACCATCAACATCTTTTGACCAAATATATGCTAAGATGGCAAGTCCACTAGGCTCCACCTCACCATTTATTTTCAACTCAGATTTCCATGTGAGACAATAAAAAAAAAGTCTGAAACAACCTCTCTTATTTACAATTTTGCCATTGTCTTCGTCTTTTCCATTTTTTCTCTCCCTCTTCCCTTTCAAATCCGGCAATAACGATGAACACACCCCACAAAATCTTGGTGTCATCCTCCTCTTCATTGTGCTCAAATGGCCTTCCCTAGCAATTTCAATGCTTCACCCACCACCACCAGATTTTCCAATCACTTTACCATGCCCACAATGAGGGAGGGGTGTCGGCTGCCCCTCCCTCGGCTGCTCTCGGCTACCCCTAAATTTAGGGATAGCTCCCATATTTTTTTTTATGTCATAATATTCTACATTAAAAGAGTGACATTTTGATATATTATGGGTAAAAAACATATATGTTTTCAATTTTTTATGATTTTTCAAAGATTAGGTATTTTTAGTATTTTTTTCAATAAAAATACTTAATATTTGAAAAATCATAAAAAAATTGAAAACATATGTCACTCTTTTAACGTAGAATATTATGACATAAAAAAACAAAAAAAAATATATATGGGAGCTGCCCCTAAATTTAGGGGCAGCCGACACCCCTCCCCCGCCCACAATCTCCTTGCCGCTATCGCCACCCCCTCCTCTTACTCGACAGGGCTTCAGATCTGAATAAGAAATGGGTTCCATCGGCGCATCACCCCCAAGTCTTGAATAATGAATCTCACCATGAACCGCAAGCAATAGAAAGAATGCTGGAAATTGACCCGACCCTTGCATACCTCTGGAGTTGTGTAAATGCAGATAAATGGAGGAGGTGCTGAGGAAGAAGGTGAGGACGGGGTGGTAAGGAGCAGTTGGTGGTGGTGGGAGGCCTACAGAAAATAGCTTCATAGCTTTTGAAGCTTACGTGCTATAATATGTAACTCAGCACCAACTCATTATTAATTGGATCAACCATCAAATATAACAGTAAAAATAAACGGATGAGTGAAATTGGCTTTTTTTTTTAATTTTTTAATTTTTGGGGCATAGTTGATCTTTCAAAAACTTTCAGACACCCAATACCCCTTCGTGTCGTGGATACTTCTGGAGAATTTTACATCCTTATCCCAAATTTGTATTTATCCCATTAATTTTTTCTGCATTCATTTTCAAATGGTATGCTAGAAGAGCATTAATTTCACCACCACAACCATCCTGTACCATGGTTACTTTAAAATTTCTCAATCGTAATTTTATTGAATGAGATATAATTTAAGAATATTATAATAACTTAATGAGGGTCTTATATTTTGAACCACATAACATCAAATATATTGTATTTAAGAACGGAGGCAGTGAACTGATCTATGTTGAAGTTGATTTGAGTCTTTTTGCCCCAACAAATTAATTAGTACATATCCAAGTAAGAACAAATGTAATAAAGCTTAGGATGCCAAATTTGATTTTGAACAGGATCCTCTGCAATCTCTGTGAGCTGAATAATGAATATATACATATCATATTTTTAATTATTTTCATTGCAGATCATGTTCCTGGATTGCTTACATCCGCTTTGTTTAATGTTCTCAAAAGCAGGCGATGGTTTTTATTTATTATTTTAAATATTATTCTTAGTTTCATAATTTAATTCATATATGCTGAAACTATATTTTTATACAAGCATAAATAAGAACAATTTTCTCAAATTGTCATTTTTAGTTTTAGAAAGATATAGTCTATAGTATGTGCTTAGAAGCCCTTTAATATGAGTGAATACATTATATTTTAACCAAAACATGAGAATTGCTTTATTTCAAAAGTTACAAAAGCCTGTTTTAAATGTGATTTCAATCATAGTCTAGATGTTTGTATTAGCTAGGTAAATATGCAAAATGAGTTTGGCTTGTATAAAATGAAAAAAAAAAAACAAGAATATATATTAATAAATGGATTGTAACGTAAAACACCAAACCCCCCAAATTACAGAACATTTCCAGTTGCAAATTAAATGAAAGAATTAACTTAAAAAAAGACTTTCTGATCTTACAGTTTAATCTGAAAATTTTCTGAAGTTGGAACTCATCAATTTCATTAATCATTAAGTGATGAGAAGGGAGACATAGGAGGTAAACACTAAATAGGGATATAAATAAGTCAATTAAATTTTATTCTTAGCTTGTTCTCATATAATGATTAACTATTCTTAATAAACTATATAGGTTCATTTGTAACAAACAATAACAACATAAGTTAATAGACCTTGAAGAAGAAGAAGAAAGAAAAGGGATTATCAAGCTTAATTTTATACTACTATAACACAAAAAACACAAATAAAGGGAATTTTTTCAAATTTATAGCGGAAAATAGAATTATTACATGAAGAGAGTTTTAGGTCCAAAACATGAAGAGTATAAACTGCCAGGGAAAGTGATTCCAATAGGAAGAGCCAAAGAGGTTTCCATGTAAAGCCTTTGATGAAAAATCTCAACACCACTTCCTGCTTCCGCCATATCTTTCACCATCTTCCTATAACACTCCTTCACCTTCTTCACCATGCAAACATACTTCACCTTCATCTTCATTTTCCTAAACATGTTCACCAAAGCCGCAGCCACCGTCCTCCGCCGTGGCTTCTTCCCTCCCAGCCTCTCCGTCTTCATCCTCCGTCGTCGCCTGAGTTGGAATCCACGGCGGCGGGGCTGCCACCGCCACACAGTGTGAGGAGTCTTCTTTTTCTTATGATCATCATCTCCCTCTTCAGGATCATAACGGGCCATATGTGAGAGAGAGAGAGAGAGAGAGAGAGAGAGAGAGTAATAATGATTTGAGAGTATAGTGTGAGGATGAGATAATAACAATAGGGTTGAGTGTATAAATAGGGAAGAATATTTGGGGAAAGACCAAAAGGTGTACCCTATGAAGCAAGGATAGATGAAGATACCAACAAACAGTTGATCTATCTGCATAACAAGACACTACTTGTTTTTTTGGATCTCATTTGAGTCATAAAAAAAGGTATATGTGTAGTTGCAAACTCTGAAATTGGAGTATAGTGGGTTGCTCAAACAGTTGGTGATGAGATTAAAAAAAAATACACTAATTACTAGTTGATAATATATGTGTGTGTATTTTTTTTATTTTTTTAAAAAGGGCAAGGCTGAAGATGAACATTGTTTGAGAAGGATTTTGGAAAGACACGAAGAAATGAAGGGTACAGGCCACGTGATGATGAAGTTGATGGGTCCAGGGCTACCCCTAAAAACACCAGACATTAATATATTCACTATACAGTACTTGTCACATGATATTTCCCAGGATTTCTGCTGCTTTTCATCAACAAACTCTCTCCTTTATCTGTTATATATGTGTCTTTCCAACTCTTTGAGGTTACAAAAATGTGAACTTTCTTTATATCTTCCGTAACCCCACTGAACTTTTATTTAATGGTATATAGACAACTAGCTAGTTTACTCATCAATTGATGTTGATCCAACTAACCTTTTTCTTTTCAGAATCTAGGTGGTATCCTCAGTTGATAGCTAGAGGCTAATCTTCCTAGGCGTAGAGATCACCAAAGTAGATTTTAGCTCTCTTAATAAAGCATTTTCCATACACCTGGTATGAATCTAGTCAAGGACATTAATTATATTTAAGGAATTCAGACATAACTGTGTCGAGCTTTGTTGGTTACCCACCCAGATAATTGTCCTTGCCATAATTCACGTAAGTTTGAATTTGGAAAGCTATGTAATGAGGATTATGTAATTTATTGTAATCCATTATAAATAGGATTATATTCAATTAGTTTACTTTACCGACTAAACACATGGATCAGCAGAATGCATCAATATTATAGGTAATCGTGATGAATGGAATTGAACCAGACGTGCTATTGTTTGTGTTTGCGTTATTGCTTTGATTAATTAATAACTGTAGAGTGTGGAGAACAAGATTCTGATTTTGAATGCATTTATATAGCAGCGTATCATTGTAATGACATGCCTCCCACAAACCTTAATTTGGTGGGGATCGGGCTAGCAAGCTTATGTATGGCTGTCATTAATTAATCCAAGTAATCCTTGTGTATAAGGATTGGGTTTTTATAATCTAATGCAATTAATTTATGATGATGACAACTCTAGGAGTAGCAAAATTGGACAATTTAATTTATTACTACCTTCTTGATAAGTAAACATGGCTCTTTCTTTATGATGAATATCTCGGTTTTTATTAGATTATAGATATTTCTTAAATGGAGAGTCTTGTACCTTTTCTAAAAACTTTTTCTCCATGAAATGATTTTGAGTGAAGATGCTTGATTTATGACTTTAGCTTATACCAAATCATCTGTGAATCAATGGCTTTTATATATATATATATATATATATAGAGAGAGAGAGAGAGAGAGAGAGAGAGAGAGAGAGAGCTTGTATTTGTGAGTGAAATGTGATTTTTAAATCTTCTAGGAAAAAAATGTAAATTTTAAATCTAAGTTCCAATTTTTGTCCATTTTTTTTTAAATTATCCTCATTCATGCCCCTAAACAATAACCAAATAAAAGTGGAGGGAGTTAAAGATTATGATTGAGATGTTATGGAAAAATATATCATATCAACTAACTTAACCAATATTCTTAGTCTGATCAAATTAAGTAAACATGTTATATATTTGGGACTGAAGTAATGTGATCTGCACCATACGTAGAGATCGTAGATTATGATTTGCAAAGAAACCATACCATTCATATGCTTGATGATTGTTACTTCACACTATTTAGGAAGGAAAAAAGTATAGCAATTATATTGTACTCTAATCATACGTGTTCTAAATATTGGTCTCAATCTCATGGAGCGATTTTATCAGTTTGAGTAATCTGATATGATATTTAACTGAAGCCAATTCTTCTGTTGTAAGAGTATATATGAATTATGGTTTTTTTTTTCCTTTACCAATGATTTAACATTAATTTTTCGAATAGAATCACTCTGTTTGCACTAGAGTCTCTCTGTTTCTTTTTTGATTTGCTTCGTTCTAAATCTTTGTTTATATAGTTGCACTGAATTGAATCTTCTAAAATTACTTCAGGTAAGTTATTAACATAAACAGAGGGGAAGTAAAATCACTTTTGTAGGACTTAGTGAAATAGATGAGAGTTTTATATATATGTTGTGTGGGAAAGATTTTGATGGCCCCTGTAATCAAGTCGCCTTCACAAACTTGAATTGCCGACATATGCTTTGGATTTTCAGATATCTCTGATAATTCAAAATCTTCAAAAAGTTTCAATGATGTTTATATCCAAGTTGTCTCTTGTCTCTACTTAGTCCCTATTTGTCCCTTCAATAATAAAGTTCAGCTCACACAAATTCAGAAAGAAACTAAATCATGTTATAAATTTTTTTTTGGTTCAAATAATTTAACCTTCTACTTTCATAATCTTCATTTGCCTCAATTCTTCCACTTCTTACGTGGCCTTTTCAAAAGGGTGTGGGACAATTTTTTTACAATATATTGGCATTGATTTGAGGACGAAGCAACACATGATTATGTCAAACCTGTTAATTATACAAATAGAAGAGCCTGGCACAATATAAACAGTACACATGCTTTCTCCGTCACGGCCACTAATGTGCGCGCCAGGTTTTCTTCATTCCTGTTCCCTACATAATTTCCTTCAAATTCACGTATTACTTCTTTCAATTTCCATGTTCCGAAGGCCAATAGCCTGGTAGCAGCTTTTTTTTTTCTTGTAAATAGTAGGTCATGTATTCTATTCCTTTGTAAGTTCAAGTCATTAGTGTATATCCTTTGATTATAAAAAGTTAAAAACTTTTTATGTTCCATGGACTTTTATTCCTGCATACAGTTTTGCTGGAAAAAGGAAAGCGAACAAAAATTTGAAGTAAATATTTAATGCAGGAAAAATATGTCACACAACTTGAATTTTTAACCAAGCTCTTATAGTGTAAGGTAGGTTTGTGTGTTGTGATCCTGCTGCAGAGTATGCTTGCGCCAAGAACTTCACTGTTTGTCTGATAAATGCTTTTATTTTCTACCAAATTCCGTTCTCCATTCGAGGTTTAGTAAATTATATATCTTGCAGCATTAAAGAAATACAATAACATTAGTGAATTATATTGGTGATACTTACAGGATTTGTTTAAGATCCACTGTGATTCATAACAACTTTTTCAGATCACAAAAGAGTGAAAGAATATATATGTATTAGAAGTTTGTGAGACAGAAGATAGCAAAAAAAGAATCATTTTTATGAGAGCCTTTCATGTTATCTATGAATGAACAGAGAAAAATTGTTACAAATATGTCATGATATAATTTGAAGCATTTGGTCTTTTATGGGGTTCTACATTTTCCTGTCCATAATTGAATGTAGATAGCCATTTGAACTGAATCAAAACATTGATGGGTTGGAGTCATAACTTCTACTCCCATAAAACGTCTTAAAATCAAGCAACGTAACACCTTCTGTTTATTTGGATCATTTGATATGTCAAAATATTCAATGAATATAAATCATTAATCACCATCCAAATCACTTGACTTCACATTTTTCTTTAGTACTATATCTATCAGCATGCCTTATATCATAATAGGTCATGTTAGTCAAACAATTACTAGTTGGAGAATGCATGAAACTTTTGCACAAGGTAAACTGCAAATCTAACAGCAATCTAAATCCAGAATTAGTACAAAGCTTATTTTAAAATCCCAATGACCATTTAAACCCCATTAAGTTATTAGCAAACCCTTCATCTACTACAATTTCACAGCTCTGGATGAGATTTGCACCAAACAGAACACCCAATAAAAGATATACATTATACAAGTAGAATAACAAAGAGGTTTCAAAGACACAAAAGCCCATTAAAACCTTGTGCTTGATTCCCCAACATCTCCTGAAAGCAATTCACATGGATGAAGACAACCCATTGGTCCATCTCACAGCAATAGGACTCCTCACATTGTGGCTTCCATCACTCCATTCAATTGAACCATAACTAGCAGATTTAGCATACCCAGGTGCTTTACCAAAAATGACCTCATAACTCTGTGTCTTGTTTTCAGCAGTGAACATAAGCTCACTTGGGGAGACACTGACTTCAACACCTGGTGGAGAATTCACTTTAACTTTGTAAACAGCATCTTCTGAGCTACCAACGTTGGTAACAACTCTTTTATACTTCACCAAGTCTTTGCCATAACTATATTCCACAGAGAAAGATGGGTAGTTCAAATCACCAGGACTAGTCAAGCTTCCTGTCCTAGAAAGTTTCCCTCCACAAATGTCTAAACTAGCAGGCTTCCTGATGAAAACTGAAATTCTCCTAGGATCATAACCAATTGAGCAAAGGAAAGCCAAATAGTCATTCGTATCCAAATCATAAACCAAACCAGGATTTAGAGCCCTATTGGGATCAACATGTCCAGCCCCATGAACGAACGGGGTCGATTCTTTCCCGCTTCCAAGATCCTGAATGTTCTTCCCAGAATTATCCACATTATAAGCAGTTGTCATTAGAGCAGATTTTACAGCAGCAGGTGACCATTTTGGATAAGCATTCCTAAGCAAAGCTGCAATACCACTAGCATGAGGGCAAGCCATGGAGGTACCTGATATTATGTTAAACTCAACTCTTCTAGGGTCAATGTCCAAATCTGTAGGACCTACTCTTCCTGTCCACCCAGCCAAAATGTTAACACCAGGAGCTATAACATCTGGTTTAAGAATCTCAGGCGTAAGATGGTTCGGGCCACGGCTAGAAAAGGCGGCAACTTTAGGAGCAGCTGGTGAATTCCCAATCACAGTCCCCTTGAACACTATTGTTGCTGTTGGATAATCACTTGTTCTTATGTACTCCTTGATTTGGTCTCCAGCAATTTGACCCACCATAGTTGCTGCTATAAGGTGTGCATCTGCAAGAAGCTCTTCTCCACTATCTTCAGTATTAGCCAAAATCATTCCTACCCCACCTGCAAGCTTCACTGCACTTCCTTTCTCAACCCTGGCATTACCACCTCTATCACAAACAACAATTTTCCCTTGCACTTTAGAGTGATCAAGAGACCCCATGTAGCAATATCTGCTTCCACAATCAGCACCATACACCAATGGAAGCTTAAAGTCTGGCAGTTCCTCCCCATAGTACAGAGACACCCCACCAAGAATCTTACCATTTCCTAGAACCACATCAGCTGGAAATTCTCTGTCAATAGTAGAAGCACCAACTGTTAAAATCCAAGGAGCTATGTTCACAGAAGTGTACGGACCAGGGCCAGAATTCCCAGCGGAACAAGACACAAGAACACCATGCTGAGCAGCACCAAATGCTCCAATCGCTATTGAATCATGATCATACTGTGGTGCATACCCATTGGCTCCAACAGAAAGGGAAATAACATGGACCCCATCAGAAATAGCTTGGTCCATTGCAGCAAGAATATCAGAATCAAAACAACCCAGTTTCCAACAGATCTTATAAGCAGCAATCCTTGCCTTTGTTGCCATTCCCCTAGCTTCACCTTGAGCATAATGAAACAAACTAGCATTTGTAACGACAGATCCAGCAGCTGTAGAAGCAGTATGAGTCCCATGGCCTTCTGTATCTCTAGGAGATTTAGATTCCACAGATTCATCAATAGGTCTCTCCAGATAAGATTCATACCCTTTATAGAAAGCTCTCGCACCAATAATCTTCCTACTACAAGCTGAAGCAGGGAAATCATGGCTTGTTTCACAAACCCCTTTCCAGTTACCAGGAACTTGGGAGAGTCCAGAATCTGAAAAACTACGCCTTTCAGGCCAAATCCCAGTGTCAAGAACTCCAATTACAACATCATCAGCATAATCAGAGTTAGGCCATAATCCAAAACTTTCGGTCAAACCAAGAAAATCAGGGGTATGTGTGGTGTGAACATGTCGGATCTGATCTGGGACAATAGATAGGATTCCTGGGATGTTACTAAGCTCAGATGCCTGAGAATCAGTAAGGCGGACGGCGAAGCCGTGGACTGCGGCATCGTAGGTGTAAAGGATTTTTGCGGGATGAGGGGAAGGAGGGAGGGATTTGACTATAGAAGAGTACCAATCATGATGGGTTGAAAAAAGTTTGGGTTTTGATGATTTAGAAGTGTGGATGATGAAGGTTTGTGATGACTCTGAAGATGGGAGTGAAGAAACGGAGATGAAAACAAAAGAAAGGAAGAGGAAGAAGAGAGAAAGAAGGCGAATTGGAATAGCCATAGGAATGGGATTTGTGAGCTTACTTGTTGAGTGTTGGGTGGTGAAACGTGCTCATAATATAACTATGTAAGTGTAGTTTGGATTTTTATGGAGGTATGGCGAATTGATGATTGATCGTTGCGTATTGGGACTGTAAATTGGGGAAGATGCAGGAGGAATCTTCAATCCTTGATCCAAAATGACTACATGGAAACACATTATCGCAGTCGCAGAGAGACAAGACAAGATTTTGTAATTAGAGAATTACCGAAAAAGACTCTACAATGAAATGCTCCCTCCTTACTCCTTTTACTCTTTACTGTAAAAGTCTGTAATTTGAATTTTTTTTTTTTTTTTATAAAAACTCTTACTTATTAACACTATCTTTCACACTACTCATTAATACTCCGATTTATATTTATGTCTCCAATCTCATTATAAATAAAGGTTATATTTCAGATATACTTATAGCTTTAACTAACTTTTAATTGTTTTATTAACAAGTGTAATTTAGCGACCAAACTCTTATAATAAGAACAAGAGTGAATAGTATAAATATGGCTAATGTCCATTTTGTGGCCTCGAAATAATAGACAAGCAATATTGTATATTGTATATTCAAAAAGTTTTCTTTAAGAACATTTTTATTTTCGAGTTCCCAAATCGTATCAAATTTGTCCCTTCTGTCTAAGAAATTAATTTTGACCGTTCAATTTTTTTTACTTGATTATGATGATGTGGCTTTATCACCTTCTACATGTCATATTTATTTAAGAGTTAATGTTCATTTTTACCCTAAAAGCAACTATCGGAAAAAATTGTGTATCCAAAAAAGAGGAGCGTTTTTTGACCTAGAAGTATACAGATAGTTGCAAATTTATATTTTTTGCATAGTAGAATTTTTATCATAAAATAGACATATTCATGTAAGAAAATATATTGTAAAAATTGGTATAAGAAAATATATTGTAAAAATTGGTATAGGTCATATTTTTGTGCATATAATTTAATTTTTAGCGTAAACTATTTGTAAATTTCATTTTTATCAATAAATTTTAAATTTTAGAGATAAAAAATAGTACTAACATCCATGATTTTTTTATCACTGTATTTTTTTAATATTTATAAAGAGGGTTAAACCCTTCCCTCCTCTCTACACTCTATACTCCATTTTTTTATAAACAAAAAGTTTAGATGAGTTAGGTTATAGGGTTTAGGGCCAGGGCAGGCCTCTAGACCCAATGAATGCTTACAAAAGTATTTATGTATCGCCTACCAACAAGGTCCTCATATCGACGGGATTCGAACCCACAACTTTATAGTTATGACCCAAACCCAGCAGCCAAATAATAGACTATAAAAATTCTTCCAAAATTTAATATAAAACATTTTAGGAAAAACTCAATCCTATAATCTTATACGATTATTAGATCAAATATACTTTGCTGCACTTTTAAATTCTTAATTCTCCCCTAAAATGTCATACCTTTATGTTCTTAAAAGGGGGGGGGTCATTCCTTCACATTTTGACATTTTGTACGATGTATCCCTTGCAAAATACATAGTCTACCATCTATTAAAAATCATGTATTTCTAAAATGAGAAATAGAGCAAAAATACTCCATTAGAAATTTTATGAATAATTTCATGAAAAAGGGAGATTTTGTTTATAAGAAAGATTTACATCAAAATACAGTTATTTATGTACAAAAAATTTATAGATTATTGACACTTCTTATCTATAAAAATTTATTAGACCATTTTCATTAATAAATTCTTGATGGACGATTTTTCTCCAATTTTATAAGGTCACAAAATTATCATGGAGTATTTTATTGACCATCTCCATCACATGGAGTATTTTATTAATCTTTGTGTGTAGTATAAGGCATGAAAATGATTTATTAAAGGAAAAACAATGTATTCTTTTTTTCAACCGATTCTGTTTGACTCGTTACATATTGCAAAGATAAATATCATTTTTCAAAATGATTAAAATTTTTCAAAAATATTAAATTATCTGTGTATCAAAAAAAAAAAAATAATACTTGAGTGTCGTTAAGAATATGTCCACATAACTACTATACGTTTGTATCAACTTAGTTTCAAATTTGAATCTTAGGTATATAACCACGATAATTACTCTAACGTAGCAAAATGTCCTTATTGTGGACCGACATTCCCGCAAAATGAACTAATTTGTTGCTTATAATGTCGGATACTTGTGGTTAAATAAAACAAATGTTAGGTTACAGAAAATTTCAGACAACTTTTTTTCCCCAGAAATAAGTTTATGCAAAAATAAAATACCCTTTCTTTTTAAAAAAAAAATTCCAACCCATAGCGGCTCATCCAAAACTTTGGTAATCAAAACTCTATTGCCAATAGTAAGGTTATCAGTGTTAGAGGCCTGACCTCAAGGAAATCATAATTCAGATTTCAATAAGTTGTTATTCTTATAAGTAATAAGGTTAATGAGAGAGTTTTAAAATAAGAAAATCATTGAACTAGTAACACTAATAACATCAACAATAGTAGTAATTTGTTAACGTTAAGGTTAATGCGAGAGATCAGACAAGGCAATGCAAGGTAGGTTTGTGGAGTAAGAAGAGAATCTTTGGTTGCATCACTGGAAAAATCCGGTGGGACCCAGTAGGAATGTTCGGATGAACAGAAGTGGCACCCACGCCAGCCCCACAACCACAATCAATCTTACTAGTGTTGATATTTTATTGCTTGGGAACAAAGGAACGAAGGATCATTGTGACAGAATCAGATAAAAAAAATATTATCTTACCTTTCATTGCATTTTTTTGTTTGTTTAAAAAAAAATACAACAGTGGCATTATTTATTTTTTCCCACGCCAGAGGCCAAAAATGAATATATTATAAATAAATAAATGGCATCATTTTCCATGCAAGAAACAATGACCCAGAGACCATAACTTAGCCCAAAGAAGCAGGGATAATGACGCAGAGCCTAACCCTATCTCCAATAATGGGGCACACATTTACATCATTCTTGTATTGTGTTTCGTCTTCTTGTTTTTATTTTGGTCGAACCGATAAATTGTGTTTCTATTGGGATTAGGATCAATGTAAAAAAAACCGGACCGGACCAGGCGGTTCTTTTAGTCCAACAGCGAACCGCCCTGCAATTTGGTCCGGGTGACTCTTTGGTAAAACCCGATCGAACCGGTGAAAACCAGGGTGGTCGAACCGGTTTTGCTTTTTAAAAAAATAAAAAAAATGTTTTTTTATTTTGTTATAATTCACTTAATTACCAACTTTCACTTCACTCAATTTTAGAAACCAGGAAACTATAATATTTTGTTGCATATGTTTAATATTTAACTGTTATTACTCTTAGTAATTGTATTTTAGTCTGTGGATTGTAGAATAATATTTATTTTCTCATGTAATCAACTTATATTTTCTATTTTTCCCTCTATAGAAACATTAAATATTCATGTTTGATGAATCATGCATACTTATTTACATTTATATTTTGATATATTAGTGATTATTAATGTTAATATCAATAAAATTTTATTATTTTAATATAACCGGTCAGACCCGGTCCGACCTCGGTCAGACCAATGACCCTTAAACCAGTGCCTCGTCCAATTCGATGTCCGGTCCGGTTTTTCGAACCTTGATTAGGATGTGCTACTCAAAAGGGCCAGTTATATCCTCTATGACTGTCAACCCAAGTAGGTCGACATTGTAAACTTCTTTTTTTTTTTGTTAGAAATATAATATTCATTAACTTAGTCAATAGGAAGTAGTGTAATTATCCAAAACAAAGTAAAATAAGAAAAAGGAAGGCCCAAATACAACAATCCAACCCAAATAACACCACCATCCAAACCCTAACTGTAAAGAAAGACAAGTAGCCACTGGAATTGATGCCGGAACAAGGGATGGGGGTTCAAAGAACCACCGTATAGGTCCCATCCCTCTTGACTTACTGTCTGCTAACAAAAGAGTAGAGACTCAAAATCCACACACCCATGTGGAAGTAAGAAGCAGTAACAACATAAGCAACAAAAAAGCTTTGAGTAATACTAGCTAACACCACCTATGCACTCCCATTTTCAAACCACCATATCTGAGACGTCTCACCAGAAGCCACACCTAACCAATCCAAATCGAAGAAGAGGAGCCAAGAAACCATACCAGATCAGCAACAAGAAGCAATACCTTTAGCAGAAACATTGTCGCCGTCGTGAACCACTTTTGCTTGGTTTTGTCCAGGAAAGGCACAGACGACCTTCAAAATCCTGTCCTCCAAATTGTCACCGAGGTCCTCCCTTCCATAAATTGGAACCCTTTTTCCATTACGCACACCTCACAAAAAGCCATAAACAGATTCAAAAAAACTAAAAGACTTAAACACAAAAGGAATACAAACTCCCCTCCGCCCTTCGCTGGAGAGGGAGCCATCGGATGTAATAATTGCTTTCTTAAATACACTTTAATCACCCTTAACAAACATAAAAAATAGTTTTAGCAGCTGTTTACGTTAAGAAAAGGAATTTTCTTAATAGAAATAGCTAACATAGTTAAAAAATGGATTTTCTACAATTTTCATGGTCTAATTATGATAGAAAAAAAAAAAAAAGCTTCCAAACATAAAAGCAACCTATTATAATTAGAAAAAGAGTCTTTCTCAATTAAATGAAGATCCATGTTAGAAAAGGATGAAAATATTTCAATGGCGCTAACATGGATCAGAAAAGTAGTAAATAATATTTTTTATTTATCTACGTTAGAAAAAAGAATTTTCTAAAATCATGGTTAAAGTGGATATTTAAAAATCAACAAAGTTAAAACTGATTTATCCATATTAAATAAAACTCACCTAACATGGATATTAAAATACAGTTGGACATAGTAACATGCAATTATTCAAGATATATTCTTCATATGTCATGGTAGAAACAAATCACTCCTATCCTAGAAATTAAAATCAGCGTAACCATACATCTTCAATGTAATCTAAATAATCACATCCAAATCTCCAAAAATCCGATCCAACCACAAATCATGTAAGCCTCCTTTATCACTATCAAAAACCATTTAAAACATCCCTACTCAAAATGCTCATTATCACCATCAAAAACCATTTAAAACCTCCCTACTCAAAATGCTCAATCATAACCATAACAACTTAACTTCCCAACATAAGGAAAACTATACAGGTTCCAATCATAATTCAAATAATACCATTTGCCGGAATTGGACCAGTCCAACAGAATAACCACAACAATCATATCAAATCGAAGTATCATAATACATATTAAATCCAAAGGCAGAGAAAATGAACCGAGAGGAAGCTAAAAAAGCATGAGCCTAAATGAAAAGAAATTGTGGCAATATACTACTCCGACCGTGGTCCAAGAAGACTTATTACTTCTAGTGAGTAGTCTTCGGATCATTTACCAACGCTAACCTGCAAGAGTGAGATAGAAGGGATAGACCCACATAACCACTTAACTACCTACTTACATGTGAGTATGTGCTAGCAAGGTGTACTGTGGAATAATATACACATATGTTCAAAAACATGCTCAAATACTCAATTGATATGCACATCATAAATCCAAGAATAGTTTCCAAATTTCTTTGCTCTACTAGATGTCACAATTCCAATCAGTTTCAAGAACATATGCTTCAACAATAAACATAATCTCAAGATAATATTTTCCAAATCAATTAGATTTTTTCCCCCGTGCGATGCACGGAAGTTAAAAGTAAAAATGAAATAAAATAAAAAACATAATTGTTTTGAATAATTATTTTATGATTAAAAATGTGATTTGAAAACAACAAATGTTGATTACATATGGATATAAATAATATAAATCATCGATTGCAATTTTTTAGATAAAAGAGAAAATATGAATTATTTTTAAAAGGCTTATTGCAAAATTTTGACTTATCAAAATACATATTTATATATTCATTATATTTTTGAAGACAACAAAAGTTGATTTCATATGAATATAAATGATATAAATCATTGATTGCACTCATTTGAATTTGAAATTGGAAGTAATATTTGAATAGGTGCAATTAATTTGGTAAATAAAAAATATATGTATTGATTCTTGCCTAAAATATAACAATATACTTAAACACAAAAATTAATTCCTGAACTTCAAAACCGAATATTAGAGATTAAAAACAAATATATATGATTTGAATTTTCATAAAAAATAATAAATTAATAAGTATGTAAATAATCAAATATTCGAATAAGTGTAGTTTTTTAAAGAGTTATGACATATTATAAATGTAATATATATGTTTGGATTGTTACATAAACTATTGACTTATTTAAACATAGTTATCAATTCATAAATTTCAAAAGCCAAATATTGTAGATTAAAAAACAAAATCTATATGGTGTTTTTTTTTAAACAATAGTAAATTAAGATATATGCACATGATAACTTATTTTCATCATTGTAGCTTTTTAGTAACCAATTTATTTTTAACAATGGAAATGAAAATTCAAAAGAAAAACTTTCCAAATAGAAAAATAATTAATACCATGTTGTCTAATTTACTGATATATTTAAACACATTAATTATTTTGTACATAAGAAAAATTAATAGTGTTGATTTTAAATCATATATGTGTTGTGTGTGTGTGTTTTTTTTTTAATTATTGCCTAAAATAGTAACTTATTTGAAGAAAATAACTAATTTGTACATATGAAAAGTCAAATATTACAGATTAAAAATAAATACATATAGATAGATTTTTCTATAAACAATATTACACTATTAAATAACTTTCATACATTTATGTATTTAATCATTATTGCTTTGCTCAATTTTAAATAACTTTCAAAATTAAAAAAGTAACTTCCCATAAGTAGAAATATATGATGAGTAGTAATTAATTATTGGCAATGAAATTTGAATTTAAGAATAAAACCTTCCATTATGACTTTGATTATGTGAACATGTGGATCAATAATTGAGTTAAATGAAGATGATATTATTGGACATGTGGACCAGTGGGATTGTTGCTAGGAACTTTCAAGAAATATATAGATATAGATTCCAAAATCATTCTTTTCATCATAACCAACCCCAAGCAATCGTGTACGAGTCGTTGGGAAAACAAGTGGAACCAATCGGGACTATCTACCTTCCTTAAAACTGTAATACTTATCAAAAGGGACTCTCTACCTATCTTGAAACAGTGAGGAGCGTTATTCCTCTCATATCAAATAAGTCCCTGTGGGCCAACATGGTACCTCATCCCAAGATGGTAATACATCTCAGAACACCGGTGTCACACACAATCAACTAGCACCACAACAGGCAATGCAACATATCAAAATAATAAGGCACTTGGCTATTTCCTAATTTCCAGCAAATGCATTATGCCGTAGTTTTAAATCCAATATATGTATACATTCAGTTCTAATTATGTTCAGACACAATTCTTTTTTTTTTTTTTATTAAAACCTGGATTCCATTATCACAAGATAATAAGTCTTACAAGCCTTCTAGTTCACAGTGTCAGCACCACCCATCTCTTGGTCAATGATTGGGGGTTGATCAAAAAATTGCCAGTTACTACCTAAATTATGAGCTAATTTAGCTAAGTAATCAGCCAGTACAAGATTTTCTCTATTGGAGTAGATGAATTTCACCCTCCAATTTCTATGTAAAAATAATCTTATATCCTCGACAACTTCTTTAAAGGGGTGAGTAGAGTCACACCCTCTAAGTACCAAATCTATGGCTCCTAGGCAATCCGAGACAAGCGCTATCTCCTTGAATCCTTTGTTCCAGCACAAATGTAAGCCATGAAGCATTGCCAGTAACTCCGCGATCATGGGTGGAACTGCGACTAGTTTACAGCTGAAACCACATATCCACCTATTTGAGGTATCTCGAATGACTCCCCCACATCCACTCCTTCCATCACTCAACACTGAACCATCAACTTCAATGGTGGTCTCCCCTGAATTGACGTCGCGGGGGGGTAAATGTGTTTGTGGTCGATCTGGATAGAAGGTGCAACGGCCGATAATATCTTGGTCCGAGCATGCTCTAAAGAAACTGGAGAGAGCATTGGTACTTGGTTCATCACCCGCTTCTCCGAAAACTTTGCTGCATCGCTCGACCCATATATCCCAACATATGTAACCGAATAGCTGAGACCATCGAACTTTCTTGGTGAACGGTTGACCTGCTTCATGTTGGAGATTCCATTTGATCCATTCTATCCCATGTAGTGATTTGAAGGTTTGCCACTGTGAAGGTGATACCACTGATTGCCATCTGTTGTTCGCATTGAGACAGTCTCGGATCATGTGCATCGCATCTTCCTCTTGAGAACAGCCAAACGGGCAATCTGCTGAGTCTGCCAATCCCCTCTGCATACGCACTTTAGCTGTGTGAGCTCTCCCATGGGTAAATAGCCACATGAATGTTTTCAACTTCTCAAGAACTCTCCATTTCCATATAAGTTGCCATACATTGTCCGCCTGCTCCCTAGTACCTGCAAGTAAGAAGCGATAAGCAGAGTTAATGGAAAAACACCCATCAGTAGATGGGCACCAATAGTGTTTATCCTCTCCTCTCTCCTCTCTAGGTGGATGCAGTCTAGTGATGCGATCAACCACATGTGGGGGAAACCAACCCAAGAGCTTGCCGGTATCCCAATCACCTGTTGAGTCCATATAGTCCACAACCCTCTCATTCCTGTTAACAAACCCCTCGGATCCCGGAACTAGGTTTATGAGCGGGGAGCCCACCTCAGACCAATTTTCAAACCAGAATGAGGTGGTAGCCCCATTGCCAATTATCTTCCTCACACCTTGCTTAAATATCTTCCATACATCACACATACTTCTCCATGTCAGAGAGGAGCTAGCTTTCTTCTTCAGATCAGGTAGAGAGCCTCCCGTAACACCATATTTGTGTCTCAACACCCTAACCCATAGTGCTTTATCATCATCGATAAGCTTCCAACAAAGCTTCATCATGTAGGCTTCATTTTGGAGTCTTAGGTTTCTGACCCCCAAACCCCCTAATCTCTTTTCCTGCGTAACTTGATCCCAAGAAATGGGGTGAATTTTTCGTTTATTCTCCGACTCCCCCCATAAAAAACCTCTGCTGGTTTTCTCCAGATCTTTGATTAGTTTTTTTGGAAGTAGCATGGTCTGCATATGGTAAGAGGGAAGTGCCGTCAGCACAGACTTGACAAGGGTTGACCGCCCAGCAAGATTCAAGAGTTGCCTCCTCCAGCCTGATAATTTTCTTTTGGCTTTGTCAAGAAGAGGGGCAAAGAGGGCATATGAGCCCCTGTCGTGTATCAGAGGAATGCCAAGGTACTTGCCTAAATCCCCTATCACAATTCCACAAGATATTTGTATTAGACACAATTCCATGCTAGTTCACAAATAATATTCCACAAGATATTTGTATAATTTAAATAGCCAGTTTGAAAACACAATTCCCATAATCATTTCATGTAACCCAAGGGTTAAAGGAAAGATTGAAATATCTTACCAAAAACACCCACACATAAAGCAAGTAGAAGCAGTTACCTAGTAGCTGGCATTAATCTCACAACAGCGCAACTCCCCTGCTTAACTCAACACAATCATACATACAAACTCAATCAACCATCATTCCAAAAGCCAATTTACAAATTAGTAATTAACTCCCTAACTAACCATTTTTGCTCCCATATAATTTAAATCCTAATCCCCATCCTTCTTCCTTTCCACCATCTCCATGATTCACCCTTTAATTACAATTGCACAAATTCCAGCCTATTACACAAATTCAAGCCTATGAAACAATTTCAAACCTATCACACCTGTTAATTTTCAAAATCATATCTTACTCCAAATCTAACCAAAACAAATTCATCGGAAATATCGTTGAACTTAAATAAATCTTTAGATTTCATAATCCCACCGTAAATGCCCAAAATCATGAATTTCCCAAATTAAATCACGAGTTAGGGGGAGGAATGGTAGCCATAGCCGGAAAACTCACCCCCTCTCACTCACACACACACGTTGGCAAGAAAGGGAACAAGAGGGAGAAAGGGAAGAAGGAGCTGGGAGGAAAAATGGCGGCGGGTCGGGCAGTGCTCACCAGAGGATCACACATACGTCCGCACACACTTGTCGCATGAGGGAGCTGGGAGATGAGAGGAATGACGGGAATAAGGGAGGAGGGGAGGAAAAATGAATATGACTGGGGGAGAGAGAGATAAAAGAGAAAAGAAATAGGAAATGAAAATATGAGTATGAATATAGACTACTATACCCCTAAGCTTTCAAATAGGGTATTCTTCTTTTGATCTAGAATTTCCTTTTTACTTTAAAAAATTCACCATAATAATATCTAATTATTTTCTTCCTCAATATTCTCCTTTGAGCCAAAAATATAAATTCCTCAAATTATTTTACTCAAATAAGTCCTCAAAATATCTCCAGGCTCTCAGATACCCCCATAATTCATCAATTTCCCATAATTAATTCCCAATTACGCTCTCTAATCCTCAATTAATTTTCTAGAATGTCACACCGGATCCCCAACCGCCACATCGGTTGAAAATCCTCACAAAGAGAAAGCAACCGGGGGGGGGATAGGGGAGAGAGGAGGAGCCTATGGTCTAGAGGGGGTCAACATTGTAAACTAAAAGCTATTAAATGGAGTCGATTATATGAATTACACAACGCTATTGTGATTCATCAAATACCAAATCTTTAGATAACTTATTGATTTAGAGATCCAGCTCAATCCCTTTTCTAAGTATTCTCTTTGATCTTCTTTTATCTCTTTCTAGAGGACTTTAAACTGTTTAATCAACTTTTCTTACCAACCCATCTGATGGTCTTATTTGAATGTGTCCAAACCACTTCAAACATTTACAATATAAGGAGCTAGTCCCTCATTACTAATTAAAGTATTGTTTCATCATCAAACGAGGACTGGATCTAACAGAAAAGGTTAGTCCATCAAAGGACAATACTTGTGCTTAAAAAAATTTGTATCATAAAAAAATTGTATTATCTAGTAGGTGTCCTCCTACTAAAAGTAATTTTATTTGGATACTGATAAAAAATAGAAAAAGTAATCTTATTCTAGTCACAGACTCACAGTTGGATATTAAATCTGGAAGAGTGGAACTCATAGGGAAGCCACGTTGCCTTGATGTCCAAATCACAAACCAAACACAGATGTACAGATTTAGAGCCCATTGGAATCAAGCCTTGAAAACAATGAACGAAGCTGGCCCAAAAATATTGTTTTGGACCACATGAGACGGCCCAATTAGTTAGGGTAGTATAATATATGGTGACTATAAGCCTATTGACTTTATGAATTGGACAAACAATAATGACTGGCTAATAGCAAAACCGAAACCGAAGAACCGAATTGTTTTCGGTTTGGTTTTACAGTTTTTCGGTTTCTGGATTGATTTTTGATATTATTTTGTTGCAATTTTGTCCAATACAAAAATTCAATAAAAAAAGAAAAAATGGGTTAAATATATAAGAATATTTATACAAATTCAATATCTTGTCTAAACCAACTAAACTATTAATTCAGTATGTCCAAAAAAAATAATGCTTAAAACATGACAATATTGAATTGATTCTTTCACTTTCAGAGCTCATTCTGTAATTAATAAACATTCAGTGCTTTTTTTTTTCTAATGTCACATGTTTAAAAAGTATTTCTTTTTAGAAATCATATTTTATTTGTTTGAATTTTGAGATACTTGTTTAGGCTTAATTATTATTCTATTTTTAAACAAAAATTCTAGACTTTTTTTTAATATCATTATGGTTTTTGGTTTTTCGATTTCAAACCGAAACAGTTTTCTAAAAACCAAACTGAAAACCGAAAATTATAAAAATGAAAACCGAAATACATTTGGTTCGGTTTGGTTTTCCGTTTCGGTTCGGTTTTGCTCATCGATATATCTGGTGCTGGTCAATGAGCATATAATTCATTTGGCAATGTGAAGGGTTCGTGTGGTAGTTTGATGTACTTGTTGATTAAATTTATAACTGATTGATTAGTCCCTAATCCCTATATTACCATTAAACAAAAAGAAGATCCTCCAATTCATTTTTTAAAAATGATTAGATGAAGAGATGGAAGAAAAACAAAATTGTTTATACAATTGACCAGATAATCATTGTATAATTTATAATAAGTTATGCTAACTGTATGAAGAGTATAGTTCATTATCATATTATATGTGGGGTCTACATCTAGTTATTTGAGAAATCAATTTTATTATTCTCTCGGATCCTTAATATAAGATCAAGTTGATTTTTTTTTGTGAAAGCTAAGGAAGCCAAATAGACCATTTAAATTTAACATTTGTTATATGTAATTAGATTATATGTTAGTTTATAAGTCATATAAATTAGTTTTGAGACAAAATCATAGATATAAATACTTTTAAGTGGTTTATTTTGCATCCTTAATATCTTAAAAAAAGGTAATTTGATTTTATAATTAGGATCGGATTGAGTACTTTTCAAGGAAAAACACAGCCCTTTTTCATTAATATTGTTATATATCAGCCTAATAACTTCATTGTTATATATCAGCCCTTTATGTATTGTTTGAACATAATCCTTTATATGACTATAAAGAACAAGTTGTTAAGAAATTATTTCACAAAATGATGAAACCAAAACCATTTCCTTTTTATTTTAAACACGTTTCTTTGGATTTCATTGGACAATCAATCAAAACACATGATTTATATAAAATTTGAAAATAATTTTATGTTATCATTTCATTCAATGATTTCTAAATCCATCAACTGATGTTTACATCTAATTTGGTAGCTCCATTAAGTCGGTCACTTTAAGTTCAATTTAATTTAAAAGTGGGGAAAGGAAAAGGGATAACTAGTCAGGTCATGTTTGCTAATATAGTTGAATTCAATCATATAAACTCTTTTGGGCCAAGAATATCTTATTAAATTTTTTAAATAACTTACAAGAATTCACATAAAAAACTTGTTTTACACAAATATAATTTTGCAGAAAAACATTTTTCATTTCTGCAGGAAAAAGACTAGTCCCACACTTTACCCTTTTTCTTTCACTCATTACTTTGTTCGCTTAATTTTAAGGATATACTCTCCTGATTTAGAAAGTGAGCACCAAAAAATCTCACCAATTAAAAAAAAAAACCAAAGGAAGGAAAGTGACTTGAAGAACCTTATTCTGCATTACAGGACACGGCATGAGAATAACACAAGACAGCGAGTAACATTCCTTAAAGTTAAAACACATGAAGCTTGACTTATGAGTCACTTGTTTCTCATTTTTCTCCTAAAAAAGTTCAACTGTTCTTGCAATAACAACTGTTGTTTTTAATAACGTGACCCAACTTGTTCAAAAGATCAGAAAAGAGTAAGGTGTACTGCATTCGGAGTCACAAAGTTCATGGAAAAAGCAATAAACTTTAGGGACAAACGACATTTATTATGTCAGTATGTAAAATAACCTATATGCGTTTCTCTCTCTCTTGTATATGTTTGCAGAAGCCAAGGTCCACCACAGCCACATATACATAGTTTTCTATATGCGTTTGATAACTTTTTTCCTGGCATAATCAGAAAACACCAATTCTGCCTGCCATAATAAGTCCATAACTCATTTCACAAGGCATTTAACTGATCATCCTAGTTGTTGTTGGACTTGGTAGGCCAAGTTATTTTAGTTAGGGTTTTTCACTCATATAAAAATTTAATTTATTGTCTAATATTACATTAATTACTATTATTTTTAATTAAAGAATAAAGAATATTCGTGTTATATAGTAGTGATTGTGGCTGATCGCGCACATTCCTAAAGTGTCATCGACCTGATAATATAGATCAGGGCACATAACCATTTTTAGTTCTCTGAAATGACGCATTTAATATGCTGCTCAGTTTTAGACTCTAATAATCTAAATCCTTCATCAGCATCGGGTGGTTTGGCTCACAAGGCTTGGAGGTTCTTGATTTCACACCCAATATGCTTCCCTCCCCACTGATCTAGTTTCTGACAGTTGTCATCAAGCTCGTGTGTGGTTATAAAACCTCATATCATCTGAAAAATTAATTCATGGAATCAAATCATGAACAACATCTTATCGGATGTCTAGTGCATGCGGTACGCTTTTTATAAAACCTTCTGAACTAATCATACACCCAACACATGGGTATCCTCCCACTTTACATTTCTCATGCACAATCATTCTTTCCTTCCTTTCTGGTATAGGATCTAATCATTCTTAGCTGGCCCTTCTATGTAACATTCATTTCCAATCATCTAATTTAGTACCAGTCCGTTTAAAAGCATCATAATGAACATTTTGAGATTAGGTAATTTATGCTTTACTGATGTGCTTAGAATTTCATTTTCCGGTATTCCAACAAGAAAGTTTGATATGGTAGAACACTTGTAAGCTTCATTGGTTGTCATACATGGCATGGGAAGAAGATACAGTCCATCAAACTATTCTATTTTGCAGATTTGCTATATATATATATATATATCTAAAGCTTCCAAACCATTAGAGAAATCTAATATTGTCTTGTCTTTTGTTCGAGTTGAACAGAAGAAGACACAATCACCTTGAAATGCGAGATTGAATGTTAATTTAAAGAAAATCCAGAAGCTACTGTAAAGTTCAATGCACTGAGGGGCTAAGAAAAACAGAGCAGCCAAATTAAGAATTCATCAATGATTAGTGGTTTATGCCGGCTTGGAGAACTCAATTATTGATATTTCTTTAATATATAAAAGAATTATAACTGATTTTGACCATACTCAATCACAGTTTGCTTAAAACACAAGGTTTATTTTATTGCATGATCAAATTAGTACAGAAAACTGTTGCTGGTACCAATGAAGCAAAATTTTATAATATAGTTCAAGCATATCAAAAGCTCTGTACCAGCACAAGCTATATATTTATATAAATGAAACATCTAGCTTCAGCTTGAACTTTTCATGTCTTAAACAATTGCCATTATTCTGCTTACAGTTCTTCTGATCAATCAAATGTATCTTCCCCCTTGCAGCCTCTTGTTTTATTCCCATCCCATACCTTCCTTTCTTGTACAGCAAAATACAGATACCCCCACCTTCAATTTTTGAACCATTCACAAACATTTCCTTCTAACTTCAAAACTAAACATAACTATTCCCCTCAACTTTCACATCTTTCGAGGGTGAACCTCGATGTAACATGAGGTTGTCACCATGTACCGACTCAAATTTTGGAAACAACCTCTCCATTTGTAAGGAAAGGTCGCATATATTTATACCTCCCCAGACCCATCTAGTAGGGGAAGATTTGAGTTTTATCTAGTAGGATGCATTAAGGAGATAAATTGTTATAGTTGAGGGATTATATCATTGTTTTCCAAAGTTTTGAGGGAGATATTTGCAAATGTCTCAAAGATGAGAAGGGGGCATCTGCAATTATTATCCCATTTTTCAAGAACCTGACAGAGTGGAGAAGCAGCTCTCAGAGCTGGCAAAACCAGGACCATGATGGTGATGATGGTGGATGTCAGAGTTTGGTGAAGAGGACCTAGACAAAGCCCTAGGAGAATCCAAACTCCTCCTAAGAATCTGTCTCATAGCAGAAATCAAATGAACAGTTGGATTTGCAGGAGGTCCAGAGGTTTTGAACTTTTTGCAGAAATTCTTGTGCTTTGTCATTGCCTCTTCTGTACTCACAAGCCTTTCAGACCTCACAATCTCATCCTTCACAGCTTCAGCACATAACCCACAAATCCATTTCCCATAATATCTCTCTCTGATCCTCTCTATGTAGGCTGGTGTGCATTCTTCTGTCAGCCCACAACACTCACATATTGCAAATTCAACTTCAACCTGTGAAGCTAGCATCGTAGCCGCGGCTCCGGCTTGAGTTTCCGGTGCCGATATCGCCATCGGATCGCCGCCGATCATAGTTGCAGCAGACATTGCCAAATGCCAACCACCCTATGAGAAAGAAAACAGCACAAAGTTTACATCTTTATTAGAACATAAGAGCCTCACATGGACTAAATTACAGAAATGATTGCAGGCATATGATATTAAGGAAGTACCTAATATACCTAATATATACATATATCCCAAGAACCTAATTATGATGAATAGGCCCAAAGTTTTTCCAACTATATTTTCTAGTAGGTTCTGTGAGATTACAAATGAACAATGGAAAAAGTTCAAATTTTTGATTGGGTCTTTAAGAAAATATGGACTACAGATTACAGAAAACACTGAGGTGAGCAATTATTGTATGAAGGGTATGGTTTTTATTTGGTTGATGGGAGAAGAGAATTTCAAGAAGGATATAATTTTTAAAGTGAGCAACGACCTCGATATTGAGTATATATTATATGATAAACACCAACTTCTATGAATATGATTCAAGGACTAAAGAAAGTTACAGGGTAGAAGGAAATATTGAAACTTTAATAAAAAAAAAGAACATGGGATATTGCAGAAAATGAACAAGCATGAAGATATGAAAACTAAAAAATAAATTTAATGAAAATTACCAGAAGCAGCAGATCAAAATAAATCAAAATCCCTTTGGTTTATATTTTCTTCTTTTCCCCTGCTTTCTGGGCAATCCTTCTTCTCTTCTTATCTCTCCTTCTCCCACTCTCCTTCCTCAACTTTCTCCAGCTCAGAAAAAGAAATCTCAGACATGGAAACCATTTCTGACAAAAATCTCAATCCTTTTGAATCCTTGAATCTCCTCACAGGAACTAAAAAGTATTGTTTTGTACCTTAAAGGTGATAACTTTGAAGAAACCCAAATCTTTATATAAGCAAATAAAGAGATTGCTTTTTGTTTCTCCTCCACAGAGTACTGAAATCAACTATATATGAACAGGGGAGAACAGAGAATAGAAGAGAACACAATTTCTAGAGAGAGAAAATTTTTGGTGAGGGAAAGAACGCCAATGATTGAGGCTTTAAGGAGGGTGAATTGTGTAATGGTGTCGTCCACGTCAGCAAATTTCTTTCTTTTTTTTTTGGTGAGAGGAGTTTTGGGCGTTGATGATTGGATTGCCAGCTAAGCATGGTATTATTTAATTATTTATTTTGTGATATGCAATTGTGGGTGGTTTTTCCATTTTCCTAGCCAATATGTGCTGTTTCGGAGGAAATTTTCCTTTTTGACCCATATTATTGTTTTGACTTCATAATAAATACTTATTAACTAAGCAATAAAGAGGTGCCACGTGTAAAAATAATCATGTGAGGTATTTCTTCCTCCTATTTTGAATTGCTCGTTGTTTAGGGATGCGAATATTTGTTAGAGATAATTAATTACAGGTTCCGTGTAAGGGATTTAATTAAGATGAGGTCTTATGAAATCACCTAATTAATCTGAAGTCCCTACCAGAAAGCTGTTATGACAGGCCAAAAAGTTGTTATTGCAGGCCGAAAAGTTGTTATTACAAGCCGAAAAGTTGTTAGTGACAAAGCCTTCACTAACAACTTTTTGGCCTGCAATAACAACTTTTCGGCCTGCAATAACAACTTTTTGGTCTGCCATAACAATTTCTGGCCTGAAAATCACTCTTGGTCTGTAACAACTTGTGACCATGCGATAACAACTTTTTGACCTGCAATAACAATTTCGTGGGACCTCATATTAATTAGGTGATTTCGTGGGACCTCATCTTAATTAAATCCCTTACATGGACCTGTAATTAATTACCCGTATTTGTTTTGTTAAAATTTAAAACTATAAAACACTCATATATAATACTTCCATCACCGGTCAATATTAACGTAACATCTAGTTAATAGTATAAATAAACTAAATCTTTTATCAAACATTGGACCTTGCACGATGTTCAATTAAGTTGTTGTACTTTAAATATTACCGCTCTAAATTTGTAGTTAATCTCCAAAAACATGTTTTTTTTTTCTTTTTCTGGTATACACATATCTATGTTTTTTTAAACGGTTAAAATGTTTTTCATTAGGAAATACTTATTGATGAGACAAGTCACTTCGTTAACATCTTGGTGATTTTGGTGACTGAATATTAGATTTAGGAATGAGGGAGAGTATAATCATATTTGATTAAGAGAAGACATGCATCTACTAATATATTCTCTCCGCTTTTAAATATAAGACATATATACCAAATTTGATTATATTAAAAATGTTACTTAAATTAATTAGTATGAACCTTTTTTTTTCCCTTAAAACACTCCAATCATCTTCATTAATTTCCTCTCTTTTTCTTTAAATATGCTAATCATTAACTTTTTTAATAAAATACTTGTGATGCTAGATGAATTGCCCGATTTTAGTGACTAATAATTCTCTAGCTAAGGTTTTCATATGCCTATGTGTGTATTCATATTATTCCACGTTACTACTTTAGACAACATATATTAAAGTGATCATCATGAAAAAACATATCACGCAAAATGGTTGGACTAATAATAGATGTATCATATAAGACCAAAGTAAATGTATGAATGCCAAATTAAAAAGGAGACGAGTTTGTTTATTTTATTATATTGGGGTGATAAGACAGGGTGACATGAACTAATAGAGAAATTAATTAAAGGTGAAATTTGGAGGAATTCAATAATAATTTGATTGAATAATTTTCCTTAAGCAGTGTGTTTCCTACGCAAGCCACTAACAGCCCCCACATATCTTCCATTGAATATCGATCATATATTTCTTATGTGATCTCTCTTTAACTTTTCTTCTTTGAGGTAGACTTGTTGGTTGGATCTAAAGTAACTGAACCAAGAGAATTGGTGCAAAAATTAATTATTTAAATTACTGTTTTGGTTGAGGATTTACATATATATATATGTGTGTGTGTGTGTGTGTGAATGAAGGAAAAATCGCTTTGAAAAAAGATATCTTCATGTAATTTAGATTTGACGATATTTGAATACGAAAGATACAAATATCTCAATATAATATATTTTCCCAAATAATTTAACATCACAATTCAATAACTAAATACTTGATCTTACTCTATGCCCTAAAACACAGGTATATACGAGTATATTGCTTACAACAATAGTGATAAATCATAGTTTATTATTAAATCTTATTACTGTTTATATGGTTAGGTTAACTATAGCTTAAGTAATTATGATTTAATAATGATTGACATTAGATATTTTGGGTATAATGAGTAAGCATAGCTATAATCTCCATATCTTGCAATTTCTTTCTTTCTCAAATCAGATATCTAACTAAGCCAAACATAGTACTCTCCCCTCAGTCAAAGTCAAATCATGTGTAAGAAGAAAAAAGTCTCATAAAAAAATATGCCCTTAATATGCCAATATATTTATTCAGTAATTTGAGCAAATAAAGGCTGACAATAATTAACTGTATGTGTACGTATACACATATCAAATATTGTGACAAACTAAAAATCTTGTTGACTATCTAATCACATATAAAAACAAACACCAGTCACTCAGTCTAATTATAGGTATGAAACTATATTTCATGCGTATGAACGTAACGTGTATATATAGATATACTTAAAAAGTGAATATGGAATAATGAAATGTAACAAACATTGACAGTAATATATGAAAGAGAGAAATTAAATTGAAGGGGTACACTTGTACTGCTATATTAATGCATTTTCACTCATCGTTCTATCGGTTGTTGAAGGGAGACTAAAAAAATCAAAAAGCCTTTGTCTCCAAAATAATGAATGAGACAAAACAAATAAATGATCAAGGGGACACAAAACTTAAGGACCCCAAAAAACGTGTATGTGTTGTTTCAATATTCACGTACGACGTATTTTGTTGCTTTGTTTGTTTTCATGTTGTAGGTTTGGACATAACATAGCTAAATGAACATGTTGTTTTTGCTTAAAACACAGAGTTATTATTAAATTTATGGTATGTACATGAACATGTGTGAATGTTCACATGGCCAAGTGTACCTAATTTCATATCAATATGCCAACTGATGGCCATCTTGTTTTTCTTTTAGGCTTCATAGCCTGCTTCTTTCCCTTTCCATGTTTTTTCTTTCTTTATATTTTTAAGGGTTGAATAACATGCGGTATTTTTCAGTAACTCTTTACATTCTAATCTAGTTTTTGGTGCATATATAGTATCCTAATTAAATTAGTTTTTAAGAAGTACCCAATACCTTAAATTAATATTTAGTACAATGTTGCTCTTATAAAATATTAACTTAATTACTAGTAATGACTAATGAATATCATAAACATAGAAGAATATTGAATGTAACTGAAAAAAAATATTATAGGGTGGTAGATCCACATAAAATTACTTTAGAATATCTAATGGTAGTGAAGAAATTTGAGTATTGAATGTACCAAAAATTAGTTTACGACAATGAGTGTTACCAGAAAAGTACTTAATTTTAGTATCCATGATATAACTAATATAATAGGATGAAGCTTAATTTTTAGGGAGAATTATAACTATGTTTCAAATTAGGGATTTAATCACAATGAGGTAAAAAAAAATTATCAAATTTACATAGGGACCTGAATGATATTAAATGGCTTCTTGAGTTATTAGTAATAAATATTTAAGTTATTAATATTGAATTACAATTGACAACTCATTGGACTACATTGATAACTCATTGTATTGTCAATAAAAAGTCATTTAATATCACTCAGATCTTTAGGGGATTTAAATGTAATTTGATGATTTTTTAGGACATAATCGTGATTAATTCCCTTATTTGGGACCTAGTTATAATTTTTCCTAATTTTTTTTATTACTATCAGGTTCAATTAAAATAATTTCATTAACAATGTTTTCTTTATTTAAAGGGTTCGGACAATTGATAATTTTAGTTTTTGTTATTCGTTAATCTTTTTTAAATGGATATCTACTATCACGGGAAGATTAATGTTAAATTTCTTAGAAAGTACATGCTTGATATGCATATTAAATATTCGTGCTTAATACATATCCTAATGACGATTTTTACAAGTATAAACTGTGTATATAAAAGTACAATAATATCTGGCAAAAATAATAATAATAATAATATGTAGTTAATTATGAAGTTTGTGACTTCTATGTATAAACATGAGAAACTAACTCCTCCTGACGCATATTAACGATCTAAATTATTGATTAGCTGCATCACATGCTGTGTTTATAGGTCCTATAGCATAAGATACAACGACCACTTTTCAAACCAAAAATTTTCAACAAAACTAATAACTAAAAAGGAGGATGGATGTTCCTGTATATGTTTGTTTTTTCTTCGTTTTTTCTTGCTAATTTGATTTGCTAAATTGGAGTTTTTGGTCAATAACCTAAAAAACCATGATTATTTTCCTATCATGTTCTATTGATTGTAACGATTGCCGGGGGATGACATAGCTGCTGATGAAATTTTCATTAAAAGAATATTAATTTGATTGCAATAATTATATATAATCAAGACTTACGTGTCCCTCACTTATCACGTTAATAAATAACGAATTAATAATTAAAAATAATCTCATTCAGCGACAGCAAAAGAGAAAAAGCGATGTAATCTTCTTTAATTTTTAATTATAATACACTTCCACACGTTTCATGCTCAATCTTCTAGTATAACAAGGATTACAGGAACAATTATCGTGTGCTAATTAATTGTTTGAAAAGTTTCATCTTAATCCACATTCATCCATGGTTAATTATAATATATTTTGTTGATAGATTGAAATTTTAAAATTATTTTCGAAGAATTAGATTCAGAAACATAAACCTGATCGAACTAGATCGATTAATGAGCCCACAGATTCCTTAATATGGTATGTGAATGAACTAGGTCAACACACACACACACAATAATAATTACTCATTTCATTCCGGTCCTAAATATAAGATCACTTTAACTTTTTTTTTGTGGAAATTAAGGAAACAAATTATACCAGTAAAATATATCATATGTCACATGTAATTAGATTATATGTTAGTTTATACGTAGAATATAGTAGTTTTGAGGAAAAAAGATAACTATATACAATTTAAAGTGATTAATTTTGTATCTTTAAACTTTTTCAAAAAAATCAAAGTGATCTTATAATTAGGACCGGATGGAGTATATATTTTAATCCTCCGATAAGGCTCATCTTAATCTATACCTACATTTTTCCAAGGATTTTAATCCAATTTTTTGACAGATTGAAAATGAATTATACTTCATAAATTCAATAAAAATTTTCATTTCTTTAAAAAACGTTTTCCAAATGAACTAATTATTGTATTAGTTGTTTGATAATACAATTTATTAAAGTTCTAGAGAGAACGCTTTCATTGACTGGATATTCTTAGATGGGTTAAGGTGCAATATTACCAATGAACAATTATCTGAAGAGTATTTGACACAAATAACTATTGGATGATGTAAATATAACAATAAACTTTTAAAAATGGAGCAATTTTACCAATATTGTTAAATTAACTCCAAACATCCGTCTATTTCACTCTTCATAAAGTGGGACCCACAAAAAATAGAAAAAAATAAATGGATGTTTTGGCTTAATAACAACATAAGTAAAATTGCTCAATTTTTTAAAATAATTTATTGTTATATTTATACTATCCAATAATTATTTGTGCAGAACACTCTTTAAACAATTGTTTTTTTGGTAATTTTGATCCTTAACACTTCTTAACTTTTCTTCTATTGTTAAATTTGTCACATCTAGTATACATAAATAAACTGACAAGTTCAGGCTCGTTTAAAAAAACACAGATTTAGGCTTTAATTTAATTACCTGTACGCATTCTCTAGCTCTGTAAATATATATCTTACACTAGTATAGTAAGTCTTCATTACACATATAGGTATGAGACATTGTCGACCTCCACGTATTTTTTTTGGACATTAAATTAAGTTCTCACTTATTTTTTTTCACTAAAAGGAAAACCTAAAATTGCACGATTGATTAGGTTATATCTTTATAATCACTGCTATAAAAAAATCCACACCTGTCTATTGTTGTGGCTTTATTTGATTATTAACATAACCGAGTATCAAGTATGCATGCCTTATCTAAATTCTGAGCCTATACTTATAATTTTTAACCGTAATATATCTGATGATTTAATTCTTAAAATATAAATAGTAACTGGATTTACTTGAATATTTATTATTTATGCATAATTTTTTTATAATAAATGGGCTATTTTTGAAAACCACATGATCACAGAATGCGAACTCCTAAACTGAAGAAGATATATAACTTATTGATGATTGGACGATATCAATTTCAGTTATACATTTGTTTTGGGAAACAATTCAATTATACACTCTTTCTTTATTTCTTTTTTGGTTGATATCATTTCAGTTGATCAATTATACAATCTTATTGAAGAAGAAGGTGGTGGTGGGGATATATAGTAGATAGCATTTAATACATGAATATGTGGTTTCATTTATTCGCATGTGAGAGTACAGAAAATTTGTATGTAGTGTGATGGAGATTTAAGAACCGATATGGAATAATAGTTTGTTGATATTTTATTTTCTCCCGTCAGAAACTAAATCATTAAATTATTTCGCATTCATTGTTTACATTGACCGCTACTAGCTGGTCCACTATACTACATTGTACCATTAATTATTTTCCTTCTATTTCCGTCAATCCACTGCTATTAATTATATATTCAAATCTTTATTTTAAGAAAATTTTTCGTATGTTTAAAATAAAAGAGTTTTGTATAATTTTGCCAATATTAAGAAATTTATATAATTCAATTTTGGGAAAATTAATCCTTTTGGCCTTATAATTTTGACTTAATCGCAACTCAGTCCCTATATTTTGGCTCAATACAACTTAGTTTCTATAGTTTTGATTCGGTTTTAACTTAGTCTATGTATTTTGCCTCAGTGTAACTTAGTTCATATAGTTTTGATCCTTTTATAATTTAGTCCCTAACTATCATTTTAAACTATAAAGGATGAGTTGCAAGTGAGTTAAAACTGTAGAGACTAAAAGATTAATTTTCCCTTCAACTTTTTTTTAATAAAATAAATAGTTGATGGTTGTCTGTGAGAAGTGAGTGCGATTGGTGCAGCCTAATAAATCTAAAATGGGATAAATTGAATGGTGGCCTTAAAAATAGCCAATTGCATAATTGGAGGTAGACTTGTTTGGTTATGCCAGGAAGTTGTTGAAATATTGTTTTCCAAATGTAAAATCAATCTTATAGCCTCTAAATCAAACCTAAGCCATGGCCACACAACATGCCATATGCATTATTAATTTATTATATCATCACTCGATTCAAAACCTTCCATTAATTACTTGGTTATTAGGCTATTCCATATGTTATATCATTATACCAATGCTGGTCCAGACTTAGACTTCCTCACCAATTAATCAAACCAAATTGAATTTGATGCCATCTTATCAAATGGCTACCACCAGAACCTAAGGTCTGATCTCCGAATAAACCACATGTCTAATTATAAAATCTCTCTTCTATCGGGTTTTATAATCCAATTATTAGAACCCAGCAATTAATGTGTTAGGGTGAGAATAGTACTATGATGAGTAATCTGATGAGAGTTATACAATGTGAAGAGTGTTATGTAGTAACATGCTTTCACCGGTTCAAAATGTAAAACAGTTTAAAAGTGAATTTCATTGTTAAATATAAGACATTTTTTCATTTTACTTTTTATATTTACCATTTTTTTTGAACTAATTAGTTTGATATATAAACTAATATATAATTTAATGTTACATATACATGTTTAAGAGAGACAATGTAGTATATGCTATAATTAGTTAATTTATTTATCTTTTTTAATCTCCCCAAATTAGATATATATATATATATATATTATATTTAGGATGAGAGGAGAACTATACATATATATATAGATGGTGCTCGCTTATGTTTGAATTTCCTGTTTCAGTGCATTGCAGCTTGAAGTTGATGTCATATACAACAGAGGATTGTTTCTGTGTTTATGAAACTAATCAGGTTATAGTTTTTCCCTTTATGATTCTTTGACAGTTTTACGAGGTCAATTACAAGCTCACATAGTAAAAATAATAATAAAAAAAAGTGAATTTATAATTTCAAACATAACTTATTAGCAGAAATAGAATATTATTATCCTTAGTAAAAAAAAAATCATATCTATGTATATATATTAAGAGCGAGCCCGGGGGTAGGGGAATCTTATCCTGAAGAGGACGAACCGTAAGCCACATAGATGAAACTCTAGATTAGAGTATCAAAGAAACATTGCTTGATTATAATTATCTTCTATAGTTTTTTTTTTCCTTTTTAAATATAATTCAGTCTTCCCTATTATAAGTACTCTTATCTGTTCATGATTAAGAATGAGAATAAAGATGATGATGGAAATTGTATGTCCGTATGATAATTAATTTTCACCAGCATTTTTCTTATTATTATTTAATGCTCTCTGCTTTCATTTTTTTTATGTGCTGAATCAGACCAGCATTATATCATATCACAACCACTCCAACCTTCTGGACAATTTCAAAATATATTTACATTTTGGCACCCAATTCTCAATGTTCCATAAGTTTTTAGTTACTCTGTTTAGACATATTTATAAAGTAAGGAAATCAAGTTTTTTGTCCTATTTATAAGTCATATCATTAAATTTTTCATAGTACACTTCTATCTAATTTACCATTGCATAGACTTTATTCTTATGTGACATAATGTATTTTGAAAAGAGGTAAATTATTTGAAAAGTTGTTAACTTTAAAGCAAAGTTAATACGGTTTAAAGTTTTTACTGGTTTTAGAGAAATATATTGAACCACTGATTTTTATCACAATCTTTTGCAGCCAATGGGCTTGAATATCTGTGTCCAATACTCTGTTTCCTTTCTCTGTTCACATCCAATTTTTCCATCCTAAGACAAAAACAATTCTTTCCACTACTCATAAAGTAATGGCTTCTGACTATTATCTTGGCTAATTTGTGATCCTTCAACAATCAACATGAATAATTATTTTCAGTGATGAAATATTTAATTTCTCATTAAACTTCTTGTTTCTTAGAATGTAGTTGCATCAAGAAATCAATTTTGATTGCTTAAACAGCCACAAATAGGGATGTGGTCACAAGAAGCTGAGAGAATCTTTCTTCTTCAGAAAGTATTGGTCTCCACTCTTCACAAAACTTTGAAGTTACTCCCTCCGGTCATAAATATAAGACCACTTTGACTTTTTCTTTTGTGGAAGTTAAGGAAGCAAATTGGACCACTAAATTATAACATATGTCACATGAAATTATATTATATGTTAGTTTATAAGTAGAATAAATTAGTTTTGAGGAAAAAAGATTGTTTTTGAAACTGAAACTACTTTTTTTTTATTGAAAAAAAAAAGTCAAAAAAATCAAAGTAGTATTATAATTAGGACCGGAGGGAGTACAACAGAACAGAAATTGTTTCATCTGGGTCCATTTCCAAAGTTAATAATTATTTGAATTTTGTTACAAAAACTCAATCATGCAAGAGCATGACCTAACTTGCACCAACCTCATAATGATGACAAAAACCAGAACAATTCACAGCCTTACAAACGCTTCCAGAATGAAAAATGAACAAAATGATTCATGGAGGACATGAAGGTAATTCAACATGCAATCATAATATCAAATGATACAGCAAATACTTTCTCTCAGGTAAGAATGAAACATCTTATTTTACTTTTCCAGTCAGTTTTCTTTACATAACCTGAACTTGAGAAACCATTTACAATTACTCTTCCTTAACCATACATCATGTTCAATACAATCCTTCAATGAGCAGCCTCCCAAAAATCCCAACTTCCAATGTAGTTACAAGATTAATGGTTCAAAGAAACTCAAAATCGGTCAATATTGGACTGTCATGTTGGTTATGAGGAAGATGATCCTCCCACATGTCATGTGTTAGAAGTTAGTTCCAAGATTATTGGGATGAAAAAAAACACCCAACCTCGGCAAACGAATTAAATCTAATATTGACGCTGTGAATTTTTACCTACAATACTACCTCTGGGGTGCTTTGATCATCCTCTTCCTGCTCAAGTACTTCAATTAGCCTTTCTATTTGCCTTATATAGACTGGCATGAAGTGATCACTTATCATGGTCTGTGAAAGTCTTGTTTTACTGTATAAAGATCTTGGAGTTAGGAAAATCCCCATCTTGTTCTCATCATCATCTGGCTGTCTATTATTGTCTGAACTAGAAGAGGTTGAGCTATTAGTTTCATTTTCTTCACACTTTGCTGGAATAGAAGAGTTTAACATAACAATGTGCATGATCCTTCCTGGTGGGAAGAATCTGTGAACTTCCTTTACTTGTGGAACCAAACTCAAGCTTTGGCTATTAGTTTCCTCCTCCATGGTTGCCAATTGTTCTTGTTCTTCTCTTTCCCTTATCTCATTTTCCACATCAGCCTCCTCTATTTCAGTTCGGTCACTCATATCATGCTTCAGTTGTTGCCATAATTCCACTTCATTCATTGAATTCTCAGGTCTGTGATGATCTTCATCACTGTCACTATTTGAATCACCCTCAGAATCTGGATTCATTTTACTTGCAGGTGAAGATACAGGCAAGTCTATGTTCTGAACTGAAGCCCCATGCACAATCTTCCTGGAAGATATAAGTGGCTCAGAGGTTTCTTCTATTGTAAAAGATAAACATTTTGAAGAGTTCAATTCTTCTGTACAGTTTGAGTCTGAATCCACCATGACACGGCGACGAAGACCCATACATGACAAAGATGCGAGGCCAAAGGCAGGACGTCTCCATGCTGCCGTAGCTATGCTATGAGCCCTCCTCATCACAACCTATAGTTGCTTAAAATTTCAAGTCAGCAAGTACACAACTCAATAAGGATGATGGGAAGCGAACGTTTGCAAAAGTGACTTTTATCCTAATTGACTTTTGACCGGGTAGAAGTCATGTAGTGTAATGTGATTTATGTTTGGATAGACTTTTATCTTATAAAGTTAGTTTGATAGAAACTTGTTAGGATGATATATTGAAAAGTTTGTTTCAAAAGGTTCAAATCCGATAAGAAAATTCAAAAGTCAGAAAAAGTTACTTCAACTTTAAGTCACTGGCCTAAAAGTCACTTTTTCCAAAAGCTATCTTTAAACATAATTATGGGCCTAAATTGCCCTTTACAGTCTAGGAAGTCAGGTTGAGTAAAAGTTGATGCCAAATATGCACGTTAATTTTTGATACAGCCAAGCTAAACAAGCCAAAATAATACTTATGAATGAAATTATAGTATAGAAGGTACTTTTATCTTGAGAGAAACAAAGACTTTAAAGCTTTTGATTTTTCAAAAGGGAATGTTTATTGATTAATAACTGGTTGTATGAAAGTGATCAATCCATAACACAAGATAAAAAGTACTTGGGTTCCATTTGAAACTGGTCGTAAAATTGCGCCAGCGCCAGCAACTGTGGCTTTGGCAGTGGCAATGGATGGGAGGCGAGAACCCAATGCCGAAGCAGAACGGTAAACTGTACTGAGGATTCTTGTCTGCTCAATTTTATTCCTCAAGTCATTTATCCATGCTGATGCTGTCACCTGCAAACTTAGACTAATGAATTTCATACAAACCTTGTGGCAAAATAACTACAAACAAAGCCTAATACTTAATTCAGGCTACTTAAATCTGCTGCAAAATGACTTTGTGCTAAAGAATTTGACTGCATGATATGGTTAAAACTTCTGACATAGGAACCCTTTCCAAAACAATCTAAAACTCCTTTTACACAGTTCCAAGGGTTTTTCTTTCTATGGCCCAGTATACAAGGCTTTCATCAGGTGGGACCTGAGGAGTGATAGATGTATGCAGCCTTATTCCCACAAATGAAGAGTTTATTTCTAGGATTTGAACCCGTGACCTTCAGGTCACATGGCAGCAACCTTACCGTTGCTCCAAAGTTCACCCTCAACACAGTTTCAAGGGTAATTAAAGGAATTCATGGCCATCAATGTGTCACTGACAACAAAACTACAAAACTAAATTGAACAGTTTTCCCATAGCCCAGCACGATCCCCCCACAAGGATGTTGATATTGCTGCCAGAAACACTAGCTTTAAGTTTTTGGTCCCCTACAATCATATAAAATAATTTAATGTTCTGGATTTCATTAGCCGCTATAACTTAAATTAGACCAAGAGAAGTGGCCCAAAGTCATGTCATTCCAATAAATAGAAATAGCAATCCAGCATTGCAAGGTATGACTGACATGCTCAATAACTTGAAGTCTACAACAACATTTTCAAGTCTCTTATAAAACTGCACAAAATAAAAACATATAATTTAAAAATTACCTCAGCACGCAAGTCATCCACGGAAGCAGTGGAGAATGTAGGCACCAAATCAGCTCCATTTATAACAGAAGTAATAAAATCATTGCCTGACTCTGCCAACTCCCACGTCATACAAGCACCTGCAAGAATAACATGCAGTAAACACCAAGAAACGAACAAATACTAACTTTCACAGTTATAAATATAAACCAATATAATCCTAAATGATTCAGGGAATTGGCTTATTATCCATATAATTTGAGTATAAGCAGAATAATTTATGAATCAAGCTTTATAGCATCAATATATTCAGTATCTTAGACAAACCTGGAGCAAATGTAACACATGAAGTTTCTGATAATTCCTTTTGCTCTCTTAATATATATGTTAGAAGTGCTGCTGTACCTCCACCCAAAGAATGACCTACAATCTAAAAAAGAAGACCTTCACAAAAATAGTCCTAGATATAGCATAACATATTATATACTCCAAAACATTTTCAACTTCAAATAAAAAACCCCATTTTTTCAGACTATATTGTCATCATGATTGACAAATTCAAACTAATCATATGATTATAATCTATAATATCTGCACAAGAACTAGTTATCCACAACTAATCATGAGAAAAGGCAAGAGAACATGAAGACCATAAGCAACATTAGTCCTCAGTAATCAAATAGAGTTAATATGATGATTACAGGGGAAATGATCTTTACCTTAACTTTGTAGTCTGGGTTTCTTCCAAGTTCTTCAATAAGACATGGAGAGGCGAGTTTTGCGATCCACCGAGCAGCTGCGAGCATTCCACAATGAGCATAACCTAAGACCAAATCCCTAACACCACCCTCATGCACTACGGTGTGATGAAATGGTACTACAGCTCCTGTGGCAGCTGTTAGAGTATCCTTAATACTATGTGTACCACGAATCAACAAGAGGAAACACCTTGTCTCATGATCAGCAATTATTGTAAATGCTGGCTTCAAAATCTGCATGACAAATAAATCCAAAAGAGAAAGGAATGTAAACATTGATTCTACATTAAACAAGATAAATATGTGAAGAGAATTTTGTTTCGTAGAGCACAAACTTGAACATATGGCTAGTCATTTATTATCCCTTTAGAACGACAACATCTAACACTTCACCCATCCATCCTTCCATAAGAGAAAGGAATGTAAACATTGATATCAGTAACATAATTGGTAAAGAGTACTCTGGGAAACAAAACAAAAAAAAAAGCACTTACTCCTGCTTTAGGCTCTTGAAGGAGAACATTCTCTTTAGTGTAGCCAGTTTCTTCCAAAAACAAAGGAAGTGGCTTCTTTGAAAAATGATAACATAGTGTCAGCAAATTCAAGAGATATTTAAGTTCAGCAGTAATCTCAGATCCTTTCAACCGTATACTGTCTCCACCACCAAACACACTGTCAACAAGAAAGTTTCCCTACAACATTTAACCATGGAATATTAATATTTAAAGAAGTTAAGGGGAAAAAAGAAGATACTAAAGGAGTAACCATTGCCCCCACAAATTCCATAAACAACAAAACTTATGTCAAACTGCTTATATATATCAGGTCTAGTTTATGAGTGAATTTAAAAGTCCACATACACATTATAATAACTAGATTAATTTACAAGTGTATATACGCATTTTAACAACTAATCGCAACAAAATAGCAAATGTCTATATGAAAGTTTATAAATTCTAAATTGCATTACAAGAGTTTGTAAAAATTTGCCAAGTGTCCATAGGTTTGAAATTACAGGTGTATATAAGCATTTTATCAACTAACTATAGAAAAATAACAAGTGCGATTGAAGAACTTGACCTTATAGAAGATATAAGCAATTCGACCCATATTTTTTCGTTCCATATAGCCCAAAACATTCATAGGCCATTAAAGAAAAAACTAAAATTCTGTGAAAAAGTTCATAACTTAGTCACAAACTTAAGTTAGCTTAGTCATAAACTTACACAAAGAGCAAAATACTCAAAGTTTTGCTAATTTCCCAAAGTCAATTAGATAAAATTGTCAACTTTAGGATGTTCTACCAAATCCAATAACTCAATTTTAGTTCTACTAGAAAACATTTATCTTTGATATTTCCACATCCTATTATCCGTTATTTAAATAAAATAAATCACATTTTTCTAATGTCTTTTAGCTGAGATCATGGAAGAGAACCAACAAAAAAAAAATCCACTCACATGTCTCCTCAATAGAAAGCTAATACCAAATGCCAAATCCCCAATAGGCCACTTCCCAAGAGTCTCTGAATATGTAAAACGTAGAGTCTCTGACAGTGTCGATATTGTCTCCAACCATGTGGCAGGGGCTCTGATTAATCTATGAGAAACACGGTCAATTCCAAGTGGAATCTTGTTTGATGCACCAACACCACTAAAACTTTCAATATTTTGGCTCTTTTGTGTGCGACACTGTAATCTCCAATTTAACATATAGTATAATAGAGCCACCGCACCTGCTGCCGTGGCCACGGTTGTAGTTGCCATGATTGTATTATCCCTGTAATAGCAATCACATTTCCATACAAAACAAACATATTACATGATATGATCAAAAGCAACGGGAATGGGGAAAGAAAAATCATGGTTTGAGGTTTTCCAAATCCTTCATCTTCTTTGCCATAAAAAATTAAATAAATTACCATTATGAGATTGCTTTATAATCTATCATAATTAAAGAAACGTAGTTTTTGAGAGAGATTGGTTTCTTACATTTGCAGTTCTTAGAGGTGTTGGAACATCAAAAAATGCATGGAGCGGGCGAGATAATTAATGTGAATCAGCACACTAATTAAAAACTATGTTCAAATGATCCGACTTTAAAAACACAAATAACCATGGGATTAAACAAATGTAAACTGGAATTAAAAAAAAAAATTAGTTGAATAACATGAACAGATGCAGAATCTCCTCCCCCTAAAGATAGAAAAGGGGAGAAAGAGAATTGAGAGAAACAGAAAAATCAAATTTTGGCCAATAATAGACTGGTGTCCGCTAAAGCATCCAATTTTAACGGATGAGTTATTAAATTTCACTTTAATACATATCTAATGGTAGTGAATAAGATTTTCAATTTTCCTTCTATAAATAAAATCACAACACAAGAAAGAACGGTTAGTTTAATGGTAATGTGGCTCATGGCCAATGGGATATGGTTGAAAATGACAGAATAATAAATTTTCCTGTATAATTTTTTTTTTCTTGTATAAAGTTTTAAAAGTATGCTTCATTTTTAATACATATTTTAAATGATTTATTTTTAATTAACAAATGGTTTTTCTTAAACAATGTCATTATTAGAGAATTCTGGTTTTCTTTAAAATGTCTTACATTATAAAACAATAAAGCAGGTAAAGAAATTCTTATCCCGGAGTAATAGATAACTAAAAACATCCGTTGGTATAATTGGAACTGTATCTATAATTTTATTTTTAAACTTTAATTTAAAAAGAAACTCAATCAGGAAACATCAGTTCAATTTCAAATTGAGAGAGATATTAAGAGAAATAAAGAATTCTCACTAATTCTTAATCCCAATCAAATCTGGCCAAATACTCTAATCTCAATCCATGCCTACACTTTTAATAAATTTTTAATTAGGTTAAGAGGCTTAACCAGGAATATTTGAATGTTGTTAAAAGACAAAATACTCATACGTAGTTAAAAAAAAAAGAAAATTAAAATTGAATCGTTAGTGTAATCTTAACTAAGGTTTTAGTTATTTCTCCTTGATTTAACTAGAATTTTTCTTTGTTTCTCTTTGTTTGATGTTTTTGTTTTTGTTTTTCTAAATAAAATATATTGATCTCCATATATATACATTAATGTAATAATGTAAAATTATTTTTTAAAACCGTACTGCTTATGTATATATCGTAATAACAACAAATATTTTAATTGTTTTGTCTCTTCCCTCTTGTTTTTTTTTTTAATTTCTAATTTTGCGTTCAATATTAGTCACAATAGAAAGTTACCAACCAGCTGAAGCATTGAAGTCACATTTGACTAAAAAAAATTTCAATGATGGGGTAAAAATATACTGTGATTGGTCATCAAAGTGACAATGGAGGCAGAGAGATTTTGATAGATTGATGATAGCTATGCTACCGATTTTACAGTATAATTCCATTATTCAATTCAAATATGTAAAACCATGGTTGAGGCAGAATGAGAATTGGCAAATATTGATTCAGATACCAAAGTAAGAAATCAGGGATAAGAATTCACATGCTCCATAATTTAAGCTAATCTGATGAAAATTGAAAAATTATCCTCATCATATCGAATTCAAGAATTTTCTCCCCCAGTATCTAAGTAGTTTAGAGCTCAATCACGCTCACTTATGGCAGTCAAGTGTTCATCAATCTCCTCAGTGGATAGAACTCTGAATTTCGGATTGTCCTTCTGCACCACCCCAACCTACAAAAATGCATAACATATTTTAGTTACTCACATCACAGCAATGAAATGAGAGAAGTTCATATTAATGGCGTCATCGCAATGTGGAAATGTTCATGATGCTGGGAATGATTATGCAAAATAAATGAGTATGCTTAACCATGACCGAATGGACGAAACATTGCGGCGAGCCCACGTTTTTGGTTTCGGGAAATTAATTATGGGATAATATATGATGATACAATAAGTTTAATGAAGTTGTAAAAAATGATAAATGGTACCTCAATCTCAGTGGCCTTGAAATCCTCCTGAAGAACTGCTTGCAGGGCAGATATAGCAGTCTGTGGAAAAGTAAAACAGAAATTTAAGAACTGTAGTGGATATTACAAGTTGACTTTTTTCATATTTGATTGAGCTACATATTGCTAAATAGTCGAGGAGAGAACCAAACCTACTGCATTCCTCACCCTTGGCATAATTCATGCTACCAACAAATCAGGGTTCAAGTTAGAAATCAAAGTTACTTTTCCGTTTATTATTTTTCTTGTTAAATCATTGTTGATCATTACAATCTGATAGAATTTTTGTTTTGATCCCTCTAAAAAGAGCTGGTCCAAGTTAAATTATATGGACCAAAACCAAAATTTGTAGAAAGTGCAGAGACTAACCATTAAACTCACACTAAATCATTATAAAGCTATGAGGACAATAACCGATGATTTAAAATAGCAATGACCAAAACCAAAATTCAATCAAACTATAATGACCAACAATGGTATTAACCCTTTTTTCAAATAACTCTTTCGATTAGAAAGATATGATCTTACAATTACCAAACAGCAGATTTAAAGTCTTATGTACAACTCTAGTTAGCAATATGAGATGGCTACAGTAAGAAATGGTTACATCAGAATATAAGGAAAAGTCATTCCACGACTTAACCTAAATCATCAGAGAAGGTAATACTACAAACCTGCACAGTCTCTTCATAGGTAAATGAAGGATCATTCTTCATCTTCTTCTCTAGGAAATTAATTGCCTCTTGATCTTTCGATCCAGCACTTGTAGCCTGAACACATCATGCATTCCAAGTAAAAAAACTAACTCATTGCATGCATAGCACAAGCAAAAAAAACCATGAACAATCTAAACCACTTTATCAGTTAATGAAAGATAACATCACAAAGAAACAATGGAACCATCATTCATCAACCAGGCACTAAAGCTCAAAACCAATAGAATTGAGTAGTTCAACTTGTGCTTAAAAATAACTGCGGTTTCCATGCATTGGCATTTTTTTAAAAACAATTTGGTAATTCAATAAATTTAAGATTTAAATAAATCAATAGATGATTTTATGGATGTACCTTGTGACCAAAGTAATGGCCAGCTGGGTCACACTTATAAAGTCGTGGTCCATATTCTTCATCAATTCCCAAGACCATAGCAACTTCCAGAGGCAACAGATTGGAAAACAGGGAAGCAGTAATAATATCAATAATGGAAAATGAAAGTAAAAAAAAATGACATTGAACAATTGGATGATTTAATAATTAACCAAAAAGAAAAGAAAACATTTGACAGAAAGAAGTAATACAAACCTACACCGAGTGGTCTCATGTAAGCATGCTGTGTATAGACTTGTGATTTGTCAGCAATCCTGTGCAATAAAAGGTTTCAACAAAGATTAGATACAGGTTATAAAAGAGATGTGCATGACAGCTCAAAAGGAGTAATCTTAGGATAAGGATATGTAAAAATTCAGTAGACAGATTAAGAAATCTGTGATCTATCATAGGAAGTGAGTTTGAACAATTTAGCTACTGTCCATCCTTTAAAACTTTAGTCCAAGTCAGTTGGGATGACTTATATCCTCAATACCTTACCCAAAGGTCCCAAACATACGTGTGATTCCAATATAACTATCCTTAAATGTAAGTTCCAAAGCAAAGTATAAATAGAAGTGTAAGAACCGTCTTGTAACTAACAATGTTCTCTTATGCATCAGAGAAATCAACCAGAGTACCGAAAAGGTATATTGAATTAACTGATCACTCTTTTCCGAAAGGTTCCTGAATGATTTTTAAACAAAAGAATAAATCAACAAAATGAATTATCTAGACATAGACTGGGTTCAACCATCAGCCTCATACTCTGCTGATCTGCTCCAAGGTTAATGAAATGTATTAACTTGCCATTTCCAGATTAGAGATGAAAGTATCGTTAGCGGGAGAGAGAAAGTATAGCCATGCTGGCAGATAGGATAGTTTCCAAAAACAAATAAATTCTAATCAAAATATTACCCACACAAACCTAACAAGACAAGTTCAGTTCCAGAGTTCAAAGCAAGAGATAAAAAACTTAAACTATTCTATAACTTACTCCTGAAACCAACAATTCTCTCCTTATTAAACAATACACTACTAAACACTCTTCTAAAATTCTTTTCCAAAAAAGTTCTAAGCAAACTGAAACAATCCAGAGAGCTGAAATTCATGAATTATACTACTGTTGAACAAAGGATAATATGATGCCCTTTGATTTCACATACAATGAACAACACTTATATTACATACCATTGACTGAATCAAAATTTGAACGACCTATTAATTTCATCATATGACAGAGGTACAGAGAATCACATCCTATAGGAACAAGTTTGAAGTTTGTAATTTTAATTGTCCTACAGCCTCTAATCAGGATTTGTCTCATTATCAGTCTGGGGAGGGAAAAATAAAATCTTTCTCTGCGGTGTTATAGCATATAAGATGTCCATATGACATTTTGTATGCTGAGGAAGCTGCATAAGAGATAGAGTCTTCAAGGAGTTTATAGATTACTAAAGCATGCGGAACAATTTGTGGATTTTCAGACACTTCACATTTGAACTATGGAGGAAATATGTCTACATACTATTTCATAGAATAAATTGGACAACATATTAATGTGTGAATACTGCATCTTAAGGGTGCAACAAACACTTATTAAAAAATATTTAGCTAACATTTTTCAAGACATACATATACTAGCATGAGTTGCAGATGCAGAAATGAAATAAAGCAATAAGTCCCAAACTATATCTGCTGAATTCTTGTTCAAAAATAAATAACATACCACTTAGCTAATACATCCACAGGCATCTCATATCCATAGTTAAAGCGAAACTCAGCAGCTTCATTCCTTGCTTGCTGAACCAATGTCCTAGCATCAGCTGGAAAGACATATTATAAAACAAAAGTGACCTTGCAGTGTTAGCAACAGCATATATTCTACTTATCCCTTTACTGAAATGTTAAAGTAATCTCTCCCTCTTATTAATATCTCCACCGTAACCACACATCAAGTATGCTCCAAAGCAATTATACCCGGAGAAAGTGAGTCTAGAGGAACATCTTCCCATAAAATATGAGGTCAAGTAGTCATATTTCTATAGCCTCCTTGGTTTCAAATTACTAATAAAAGAGAAAAGGTTCATCTGTATCAATAGAAGCTGAACTTTCAAAATAATCATATTTGACACTCCCAACAAACAGGAATCTAAATGTAAACCATTATTTTCCATTTCAACATAGCCCCTCTGTTTTCTGCTACCCAGGGAGTCATCAGCTACTCTGCTAATAGAAATTTACAAACATAAATTTACCAAGATAAAATAGAATAAAATCAAAAAATGACCGGCAAATAAACAATCAAATTAAAGAAGCACCAACCTAGTTCAATCAATCAACTGAGATGTGCATAAATTCATTAGAGTACATGCAACAAACACACGTTATTGAGATTATAGACTTTTAAAAATTGCCAACCTGTTAGCCCAGTTGCTAATAAACCAAGGTACTCGGTGATGGGAAAGAGATGCGAAACACTAGTCTGATCCAAGAGCTTGTCCTGCAGTAAGATTTCAGATTTAAGAATCTTGTACACCCACCCAAAATAATTAAAACACCACAAACTAAATGCACTCACCGGAACCTTTTTCTGGGTAACAACACAGACGGAATCCTTCCCCCGGACGCCAATTGACGTAATGCCAGCAGACTTAACAGCCTTGAAGGCATATTCTATATTTGCATTTAAAAACCCATAAATTAGAAATTGAACACACCCCTTGAACTAAAACCAGAAACCCCAATACAAAAGATGATATCTTTGAGCCAAAGGAAAGAGATTTCAAATCGTAATGCCCTTACTTTTATAATTACAAACAATATTTCCAACAAGATCATGAATACAAGCTTATCAAATGACACCCACTTTTATTATTCAAAAACTAATAATCACTTCACGTTCAACAGAAATCAAAGCAAGGTCGGGATATAAATTGGATATACTTTTTTTACTTACCCACTTGAAAGAGACGACCTTCAGGAGAGAAAATAGTTATGTGACGGTCGTATCCACCCCCACTTCCTCTACTCATATTTTGGGATTTTAATTCTTCGAAGGGTTTTGCTGAGATTTTGAGACGAGAATGGATGAAGAAGAGGTTGAATATGGAAGAGTACAAAGTTCACAGATACAATCGCAGCCTTGCCCCTTACTCCCTGGATCGCATTCTTACTTATAAGGAAAAAAGACACACCCATGACTTAACTTTCTCCCAAAGATATCCCAAGCAACGATGTCGTTTTGATTGTTTGGCTCATGAGGGCCTTTACCATTTTGTTTCCCAAATAAAAAGTTATAATTTTTGATTTGACTTTCCTCCTCTTCTCTTATCGTCATCTTCTCCTCGTCTTTTCTATTTCAAACATTAGATTAAAACATTTTACATTTAATGTTTTGTAAAATTACTAAAAATGCTAAATTATTTAATAAATAAATAAATTCAAACAACAACATTTTAGTTACAATAGATTAAAACATCAACAAACAAATACGTAAAATATAATTTCTAGAAAACTTTAAATATGAACTATCAAAATTTCAATATAACGTTTGAAATAGAGAAGAGGAGGAAGAGGATTGACAAATTCTTGGATTTCTAGTGTTTCTATATGCTAAAATTGAAGCTTTTAACATAATTGAGATGTAATTTTGGTCAATAAGTGCTTATTGAACAACATAGACCCTTAAATGGAATTAACATGAAAAATAGGTTTAATTTCCAATAATTGGAGATTAATTAATGTTAATTGATTTTTAGGTATTTTTAATCCTTGTTCTATTTGTATTTTCTTTTCTAGAGTCGCCCAAGGACTAAAAGAGGAGGATTCTGGACGAGAAGAAGCTAATTTTGGAATCGTTGGAAAAGTATAGCCACGGTAAGACCCACGACGAACTCATGAGTCTGCAGAAAATCAGCTACGTTTTTGGGCTGACCCGGATCCAATACTTGATACCCACTATTCTAACCCAAGTCAGAGCACTATTAGCTCGGGATCGGAGTTCATTTAGCAATGATTTGGAAACCCTAACACCTCTCTACTCCATTTTATCTCATCTTTATCTCTTCTATCTTCCATATATCCTTCCATATATTTATGGCCTCCATTCCTTTCCTCTTGGATGTTGATTTTCCTAAGGAGAGCAACAACTAAACTCCCATATTCTTAGTGATGGGTCTGAATGGATGAGTTTGAAGTTTCAAAGGGAATTGTTGTTCCTCACTGATGTCCTTACTTTCGTCGCTAAAGTAATCAATTAAATCTAGGTCTAACTACAAATGTACTATAGTGGCAACCTAGGTCATTCTCTCAAGGAGCAATTTGTGGGTTTCTTTAGGATTAAATTTAGGTGAATAATGCAATATAATGAAGGACCTAAACTAAAATGCAAATCTAACTCCTAAAAATGAAACTAATCTATATGAATGCAAAGGTAATTTTTTGGGGGGTTTTTTTTTATGATGAAAAATTAAAATACTAATTAAAGAAACTAATTAACAACAAATGAAGAAAATGAAATCTGATTCAGTTACGGTAAATGGGAACAATTTAGGGATCACATGGAGTCAACTATCTTAGCCTAAATAAATTAATTAGACTAAAGGGAGATATAAGATATTGAAATTAATATATCTAATTAACTATGTATTGTATGGGAAACCCTCACACAACAACTCATATTCCACTAGAGAACTCATAATGAACTCATAATACAGTTTAATTAAAGTAATTGTGGAAATTATATTTTGAATTATCTAATTAAACAATCAAATAATCTATCACTCAATCAAACAATCAAGTGATAAAAACCCAAATTTTGCAATCGAATCCACACTGACAATTAAATTAATAATGAAAACTCAATTATAAACTTAACTGCAATGTAAGGGTTTTTAAATATAAAATCCAACAAATAATAAAGCACAAATAAGATCCAATTATCAATTTAATTCAGAAAATAAATGAGTCCTTAATCTAGAACTAGAATAATCTTAATTAATACAACCCAAAATTATTTAAAACTAAATAATCCTAAGTGTCTGATTAAAAAGATAAAGGAAAAATACTCCCCAATAGTCTTCAGATGCAAGCCCTAGGCTCTAGTTTTCTCTATGTCCTCCTAAATTGCTTCCCAAATGGTTTAAGCTTCCATCACGAACCCTACTCCTCCAGGTTTAATTGTTGAAGGAACCTTCATGATTGAGTTTTAAGAGGAATAATGGTTACGTGCGTGTGTGCTTACAGGGAGAAGGAATGAATGGCAATTGGTTCGTGGGTCCCGCATGAAGAGGTGGAATTGATTAAATGGTGTGAAGGATGATGATTGAAGTGCGTTTTTGGCCGAATGGATGAATGATGTTGGTGAGGCGTTCGGCGTGATCTGATTCTGTAAGCGAAAGCGTGAATGAAGGCGTTCGGCTTTGCGTCCTTTTATAAAATATGATAGAAGAATCTAGATATATGATTTTGATCCTAGAATATTCCAATCTTTTCTCCTAAATCTGTAAAGATTAGATAATATCTGTGATTTTTTCAGACTTTAAAAATATTAATTTAATCACAATATATCTAAATAAATCTATTCATAATTTTTAAATCAGATATCTTAAAATTAATGCAGATTCATGTTATTTCCTAAAATTGGCTAATAATTTAAATATATCATAATAAATTCAAATTAGCCCCAAATAATCCCCAAAATAAAGGAATAAGGTGGGATAAAATATATAAAATTATGGATTTATCACTCATTCTCTTTTCTTTATGTGTATCTCAATATATCTAGGTTTTATGAATTGTTTTATGCATTTGAATGTAGTCTTTATTTTTATCTTTGTATGAGAGTGGTAGAAATAACTTGTTTTATTTATTTTTTTGTATGGATGCTTGACATTGCACCTATTGGCTTGATCATCATTAATTGCACGTTTTTAGTTAAGATTTTGTGCTAAGTAGGGTGTCTTGCTTAGGGTGTCAAATATTTATGTTTCGAAATTAATTCATTTGATTGCTTGAGAAATATTGGGTTTCAATTTATTAGTTTCAATTCATCGATTGGGGTTCCATCAAGGAAGTGAAATTAGTAAATTAATCTTGTGCAATTCTGGGTTCCGGTTATAAGACCAACTCATATTATAAGGATTCGTGTGCGGGGTTCCGGCTTTAGCCATTCTAATCCAAACCTAGCCTAGGGGGTTCCTCTAGGATTCATAAGAAAATTGACCACATTCCTCCCAAATTAATCTTTTGAAGCAATGATTCTCAAAATTCTCATTTGCCAAGAATATCCATCGTATTGTATCCAAATCTTGCTTTGTCCAATTTAATTGTTTTTGTACTTAACACTTTTTCACACCAATATCCATACAAAAAAATACAATAAAAAGTTTCTACCCGTTTTAATTAGTTTGCATTAATTACTAGGAATCATTTACACTAGACTCCTTGAGATCGACTACCAGGGATAACTTCCACTATCCCTGAGGTCTTAATTTTCTTACCTAGCGTATCCGGGATGTCTCTACACTGAACCCATCAGTCGGTGCTGTTCAAGGCCGGTAAGAGAAGATGAGGAAAACCAACCTCGTGTTTTTCTTTACTTTTTTCCCCTGCAAAGATGGTTTTGAATTTTAATCTGACAAAAATGAAAGATTAACTACAACAAGTTTATTTGAGAATTTTAAATTAAATTTTGTATTTACACACCTTAATTTTTTTTACCTCTAATTCATGGGAATATTAGGGTGAAGGGGCTAGAAAAATGTTATTTAATTAAATTTTAGTATAGTCTATTAAATTTATTAAACTTAACATTGTCAATTTCAATTAAAGTGGTGGCTCATGCAATTGGATGCATAAAAAACATACTTATATTTACATTATTAAAAAGATTATATTAAAAAATTAAAATTTAAACATATTTTTTTTTGGATTTATCCAGATTTAAACATGTTTATCATCATATAATTGAAAAGATACTATTTAAATTTATTAAATCCACGTTTTCCGTTAGATTAAAGTCATTAAACAAACATTATTAGGATTAGGGACTAAAAGGTAACATTGATAAATTTAAGGGACTAAACTCAAACTTAATACTCCCCCGTTCTTTGATACTCTCTCGTCCCTATATATAAAGTTTATTTTTTTGGAATGGTTTGTCCCTTTTTATAAGATTCTATATGACTTTATTTGAGTTATAAATGCATTTTTCCCATTTTATAATTTCTCCCACATTCTTTTTTCATCTTTTTTTTCCTCTCTCACAATTATCTCTTATTCATTCATAAATGAAGGCACTTTTGAAAAATAATATATTTCCCGCATATTTATTATTCTTAACCAACTTTAACTTAACTTTTAGGAAACCACAATTCAGTTAAAAAGACTTTATTTATAGGGGTGGAGGGAGTATAAGATCTAATTATGTTTTAATTTCTTTTGAAAAAACATAGAATAAAATACTTACAAATCAATTTAATTAAATTTTTTCTCCAAATTAATTTATTTGACTTCGAGCATACATCCATTGGATTACAAAGCATAGAATGCATTTTCATAGGGATATTTGTGGATTATCAATTTGGTGTTCAGACAAATAGTATGGAGATGTAATGTAATAGTTTGCCCAAACTGCAACAAGGGTGTGAACTGCAAGGGCAATGAGGGGTTGATTGGAACATGGCTCCCAGTATGGAGATGTGATGTAATAGTTTGCCCAAAAATTACTTGTATATCTGCACTTTCCATCTTCTTCTTTGTTCTATGCATTTTTTGTAGTTTATCGGGTAACTTCATTTGCCGAATTTTGAGAAGAAACAATTGAAAGAAAGAAGGGCATGAAGGTAGAAATTACCCAGTCACCTGGCACTTCCTTTGTCCCCTGTCATCTTCAACCTTCATCTCATCTCTCTCCAGTTCTATCAGCATCTCATCAAGTGATTCAGAGTAAAATTTGTTTTTTCCGTATAAGATAGTGCATCTTCAGTTTCCATCATCCTTATTCATCTAGATGAACCACCATGCCAAAGCATGCTTTTGAAGATGAATCCATGGCTAACTTGATCTGGCTACCGATCTTCACCGCCATCTTCTCTCTTACCTCCTCTTTCATGGTCTGCTTCGCCGGGAGCTATGGCTTCCTCTGCCTTATTCTGAGCCAACAACATCTCAGTTATTTTCAAAAAAACCAAACCCAGTTAGACATACGTTTTTTAACTGAAATTTATGTGATTGTATTTTCAGAAAAGAGATAAAGGTAATAAAATAAAAGTGAAACCTTTTTTTGTGAGGGAGATGAAGCAGGAGAAAAAGAATAAGGAAGCGATGAATCAAGGTAGAGAGATGGGATTTCCGGCCAGTCTGAGCTTGACTGAAAACTTCTTTGTAAGGCGCTTTGTAATTCCATCCTCAAACATGAGCGCAATGGTCTCCCTGAATGGGTTTGCATGCAGGTGTATTAATAAAGGCTGTTAGAGAGTGGTATAAAGAGAGAGAAGTAGAAATAAGCGAGGGATTATTCTAAAGGAAGAGGGCTTCTCCAAAGGCCGCAGGGCTCTCGGCGTCGGACTTGTATGCATGGTATGAAAACTCGGACCGGATAGGGTGGGTTGGATCGGAAACCCGTCACCCGATGGATGCCCGGTCTGAGCTGAGGGTAGAAGTAGGAAGAAACGCAACCCGGGCAACCCGCTATGACCCGGGGAAACCCGGGGTGACTCGGAGAAACCCCACTGTGTTACGGGTTGCCTTGGTTCAGTTGTAAAAAAAACTTGACACAAAACGAGATTGCTTCACAAATTTCTCCAGATCTGAAAACTATAAACATGCAAAGCCAGAAAAATATAACCAGAAAATGGAGAACAATATAAAGATAGAAGAACCTTGAAGATAGACAAAGATGAAGCAGAAATGGGAAGAAAAATGGGGAAAACTAGTCAGATTTTCTTCAATCTTCTTAGTTGAATACCCGAATCTCTTGAACCAATATCTCTTTTTTTTAGCTTTCTACTCTTACAAACTGGATGCACGAAAAAGAATGGAATGATAGATCCTATGGAGTGTGGAGTGTGGACTGAGTTCTCACCGTGTCTAATTTGAAAGGATTGTAGGGGTATTCAGAAAGAAAAAGTAGCAAGTGAATCGTGGCCGTTCATGTAAAATAAATGGTTATGATTTTTTATTAAAAGAAGAGACTCAGTGATATGTCACTTCGTAATATATGCAGACTTCTTGAACACGTTTTGCTTCTTAGTTCTCACACCTCACTGTACCAACTCGGCAACTCCAATCAATTTAGATGTAAGTTTATTTATATTAGTAATAGTAATAATTTATTATATCACCTGTTGGGCTGCCAATATTATGGGGTTTAAATTATAATTATAAAGAAAGCTTATTATATGGGATTTACCTATTGTTAAGTTAAAAAAATTATTATATCTCTTTCAGTTTTATTTTTATATTTTATATTTAATATTTCATATTATAATAATTAATTTTTTTTATATGTTACTTCAAATTTTATTCCAATTATTTTGAAAGAACATTTTACTAGTCATGATATTCAAGGTTTGTTAATTAAATTAAATGATTTAAATTAGTACCGATCTGACTACAGGTTGACCCCCTATCTGACCCACTGACCCTTGAACAACTGCCTCAACCGGTTTACTATCAGGTCCGGTTTTTAATACCTTGTATAGAAGAAGAAAAAGGAAGAAGAAGGAAGGGGGAAGGGGAAGAACCAGCCAAAAAATAAATCCCCACTTGTACCTGCACTCAGCAGTTCTCTTTGCAATTGCACTTAAACCAGCCTAAGCAAGAAGAAGGACGAAGGAAGGCTCACAGAGTCAGGAGCCTTACGCTCAACAATTTGATTTTTCATCAATTTTGGCTACCATCTTTCTTTTTCAATGCAATTCATTTTGGCACCACATTAGCCACGCACGTTCACCGATGTGGAAGAAGACAACCCACAGTCACACAAATTTAAAGCACCACGGCACCACCCACATCTTTTGTTTCTTTTTGTCCTTTATTATGTTTATAGTTTTTTTATATTTTCATATCCTTCTTAGATTTAAGCATGATGCGTTGTAATTGTCAAGTGATTTTTTATTAAAAAAATTGCAAGAACATACTACTAAAGTCAATGCACCGTGGCCTGTTTTGGTACGGCGAAACCAAACAATTAGGTTTTATCGTTGGGGTAATTAATTAATTATAGATTCCATGTAAGGGATTTAATTAAGATGAGATCCCACAAAATCACCTAATTAATATGAGGTCCCACGAAGTTGTTATTGCAGGTCGAAAAGTTATAAATATTTTTAAAATATAACTTATTTTTTCAATATTGTTCATTATTCATGTTTCCTAAACGCTATATGAGGAAAATAATATATTTCTATATACATTTTTTACTAACTTTTTTTAAGCTCAAATTATATATTTTTCTGATCTCTTCTCCAATCATTCGCCCTCATCTATTTTCTTATTATTTTTTAGTGTCTGTTTTCCATATTCAAACTGGATAGGGTGGATTGTCCAAGTTGGTAGTGCAGCGAAATAGGAAGTATTTCTATACTCAGAGACATAGAAGAAAAGCGAAAAATATCTAGGGGAACAATTGGGAATTGAGAGGAAGGAGAGAGGAAAGATTAGTTACTTTTGAGAATGAAATGGTTTTTTTCCAATAAAAAAAAAGGGTTTCTTGATCACCAAGAAGTCAGATCTCTATTTATTGCATTTTTTTAAAGAAGCTACACCTACACATAGACTTAGCAGTGAAATGACTATTTATTGAAAGGACTTCTCATCATACCATCTTATTTCATTTTTTTTAAAAGAAGCTACACATAGACTTAGCAGTAAAAGGACTTCTCATCGTACCTTCTCATCAGGCTACTACAAAGTTGAAAGGCAAAATAAAATGGATAATAGAATAAAAAAATGGTTATTTGGAACCTTCTCATCAGACTTTCTCCTGGATTGCCAATTTTTGTCTTTTATTAGGGTAATGAATTATCCATCGGTCATGGATAAATGAGATATATGGTTTTTTTATATATGGTTTTAGTAGCAAGCTCCATTTGACATCCATAGGTACAAAACTCAAGTTTATTAACTTTCATATTCGAAATGTTATTCCGTACAAAAATATCAACCCCTATTTTAAATATGATACTTCTATTTTTTAATATAATACGTAAAAGACTAAATTATTTGGTTTATAAAATCATATATATTATAATTATATACATATATATTTTAGAGAGAAAATTTAATATATATTAAAATTAAGTAATTCATTTATTTAATTCTTTAATATTTTCAAATCAGTCAACCAACTCTTAAATTAACAATAAGAGATAACTTGTATACTTTCAACATTAAGATGAGAATTTTTTTAAAGAATAAAATTGAAAAGTTAAATTTTAAAAAGAGCTAATGAGTCTTAAAAACATACAATTTAGTCCAATCATTTAACACCGTTAGGAATATTGTAAAAAGATTTTAAAGATATAATTTTCAACTTTAAGTAATATTTCATTTACTGTTTAACCCGTCATTTTAATAAATTTCTAAATTATAGGAGCATTAAAGTATATTTGGTTTCAAAATTTCATTCGCCGTAAAATTAAGTAATTAAAACTTAATTACAAATTCAATTTTTTCTATTAATAAATGTTTCCTTGGTTAAATATGTTTACAATGTCTTACAAAAACTATGTTTTATATCAAACAGAAAATATCTACTTAAGAATTTTTTATTGTTTACCAAAAAAATTTGAATTATAAATTAAAATTAATTATATTGTCTCAAAATTTTTATAATTGTTAATCTACTGCAAATAAAAACATAACTGAAATATGATTCAGAAATTTAAAATAAATTAAATTAAATATTTTTAATGAATATACTTAAAATTTAAATTATGTAAGTTTATGATCTAACTAAAAATTAATAAATTTATTAAACATATTAAAAATGTTGAAAATATTTGTGTATGTCGTTGGAAAATAAAGTTTTTGCGAGAATTACTTTTAAGCTTATAGAAAATATTGTTAATAAATATAAACTTTTAAATAATTATTATGTTAAAAGGGCCATTTTGGACCAAACAAAGTTTAAAAGTCAAATTTAACGGTCAACTAATGGTTTGGATGGATGGAAATAAAATCTCAAATATAGAAGGGAGGTTTATGTAACACATATCTTATTCTTGAGGGAGTTTTATATACGTTTTCAAATTAAAGGGGACATTTCTATAATTAAGGTAAAATAGAGGGCATGTGAGTATATTTTGCTCAAAAAAAATTATATTTTGTGAACCTCAAGACTTTCCTTCTTTCTTAGACATGAGAAAATACTGTTTACATATCTTCATTTTAAAAAAAGAAAACGAAAAAAAAACTGGTCACAGGGGGCTGGGGGCGCGCTTAACGAGAAATTTGAAGCACATGCAGCTCTGTACAAGTTGAACATCAAGTTATTTTAAAATTCTGTGTAAGTGTTTGAGTTTCGTCCAACTTTGGCAAAACTTTAGGAAAAAATTGAGCTAAAGAACACCCAAAATATATGGTTTCTAGAACTTAGGCACAATATGTATATTTATATAGATATATATATATATATATATATAGGTTCTACAACAAACTTCATGTATTGCGAAAAAGCATTTCAATTTTTTTTTTGGTTTTTCTTTTTTGCGCTGGGGTGGTTTATTTACAACAAATGCGAACACACCTTCAATTAAAAAAGGGAGTACTTATAAGTTTCAATGTTTGTTTGTCTTTCGTTTCTCAAATATGGGAAACACTTAGTGTGTTGTTAGCTTTTTATTAATAGCACACAAAGTATATATTTTAGAAAAAAAATCATAGGTTATAGCTACTACTTCTGAAAAAGATTTTTTAGATTTAAATGAAATAACCAAATATTACCAAGCCCCCGTTACATTACTCTAGAAAGCATATATTTTATTTTTGTGGCTTCTTATTTAATTTTATATGCAAAATAATTTGATTTATGTTGCTAAAAACATATAGAAATATATCGCAATAATTTGTCAGAAAAGTGGAAATCTGCAATTTATTAAAGTAAACTTACTCTCCTTAACGGATATAAGTTAAAGGGTTAAAAGTCATATTTGCCCCGAAAGTATGCACGGTGGATCACATCTGCCCTGAAAGTATTTTTTAGTTCAATTTTGACCCGAAAGTGTGCAAAATGTATCATATTCGCCCTTTACCGTTAAAAAACTCACGTTGACAAAGAAGTTTAAATTTATTACAATTTTACTAACTCCTTAAAAATGTTCAAATTTGTTATAATTTCACTAATAGCATATTCATCCATAAGTAAATTACCTCTCTTATCTCTAAAAATATTTCTTGGTTAAGGAAGTAATTGCACGCAAAGTATATATATATATATTAGAAAGAAGATCATAGGTTGTAGCTACTATTGAAAAGGATATGCGACCAATATTTGATTGATGTGGAAGGTACTTTAGATCTACATGAAATTGATCGAAATATTTTGTCAAAACAGTGGAAATCTGCAATTTATTAGGGTAAACTTACTCTCCTTAACAGAATATAAGTTAAAAAGTTCAAATTTACTACAATTTCACTAACTCTTTAACGGAATATTTGTTAAACAAGTTCAAATTTATTACAGTTTCACTAATAGAAAGTAATGTTTTCTTTACCAAGTTGTCATTATTTAACATATCTTGCCTCTGATCCCTTCTCTTATCTTTAAAAATATTTGTTGATTAGGGAAGTAATTACATACATACTCAGTCATGTTCTTATATTTCTTTATTTTACATAAATAATATGGTTTGCAAAGTTAATGCACCCATAAAGTCAAGGAAAACACAAGCTCAGTTAATTTTATTAAAAAAGATAATGCTGCAAATGAGGAAAATCAAAATAAAGCTTCACCTTTCCTATGAAATACAAAAGTAACCCTATATTTCAATCCAGAAAGAAATAAATACATGTTCTAAGCATTGTAAATTAAAGTAAGTCTTCATATTAAAGATTTTTTAATGAATTACATTTTATTTTGTGAGCTTCTTTCCCTTACAAGGTTTTAGTTTTTCTTATTAAAATTTCATTGATAGAAAGTAAATATCTCTTTATCTATTTGTCTTTATTTAACACATGTTGCCTCTGGTTCCTTTTTTATCTCTAAAATTATTTGTTAATTAGTGAAGTAACTGCATTCATATTTAAGCATGGCTTATATTGATTTATTTTGAATAGATAACATGTTTTTTAAAGTCTATACGTCTTTAAAGTCAATGCTCCCCGTGCAACGCACGGGGTAGCACCAGCTCGTTGGATTACAAAGCATAGAATGCATTTTCATAGGGATATTTGTGGATTATCAATTTGGTGTTCAGACAAATCTTTTATCTCCGCAGCTACCATTCATTCAAAGATCATCAATGTGGAGATTCAAGACATTTAAGCTTTATTTAACAAATTTCCTAGTTATGATGTTATCACAGATGTTTGTAGCTTTTTAAATAGCCTTAATTTAGTGCATTTTAGTTCAATAATTTCTTTTAATGCATTGTAGAACATTTTAATATTATTCATATCATTTTGTCTTTTTATAAAAAAAAATAATCCACGGTTGGTATAAGTGGAACTGTATTATAATTTTATTTTTGAACTTTAATTTAAAATGAAACTCAAACTGGAAGCATCAATTCAATTTCAAATTGAGATAGTGAGAAAGATGAAAAATCTCACTAATTCTTGGTCCTAATCAAAACTGTCCAAATACTGAACCCAAATCCATGCCTACAATTTGAATAAATTTCTAATTAGGTCAAGAAGCTCAATTAGGAATTTTTGAACGTTGTGAAAAGACTAAAATGCTAATTGCATTGTTAGTGTAAGCTTAATTAAGGTTTTAATTATTTCAACTTGATTTAATTATATTTTTTCTTTGTTTTTCTTTGATATTTTTGTGTTTTTAAATAAACAAGCATTTATCTCTATATATATTTAATATAGCAATACAAAATTATTTTTTAAAACTGTACTGCTTATCTATATTTCCTAATCACAACAAGCTTTTAATTGTTTTGTTTCTTCCCTTCATTTTATTTTTAAATTTTTCCTTCAATATTAATCACAATAGAACGTTACCAACTAGCTGAAGCATTACAGTCACATTTGACTAAAAAAACTTCAATGATGGGGTAAAGATTCCTGATTGTTGATATCAAAAAATAAAATAAAAAATTCCTGTGATTGGTCATCAAAGTGATAATGGAGGCAGAGATTCAAATAGTAAACCCATGGTTGAGGCATAATGAGAACTGGCAAATATCGATTCAGATAGCAAAGTAAAAATCAGGGATAAGAATTCGCATGCTATATAATTTAAGCTAATCTGATGAAAATTGAACAATCATCCTCATCATATCGAGTTCAAGAATTTTTTCCCTCAGTATCTAAATAGCTTAGAGCTCAATCACGCTCACTTACGGCAGTCAATTGTTCATCAATCTCCTCAGTGGATAGAACTTTGAACTTCGGTTTGTCCTTCTGCACCACCCCAACCTACAGAAATGAGGGAAATTCATATTAATGGCGTCATCGCAATGTCGGAATGTTCATGATGCTGGGAATGTTTATGTAAGGGAAATGAGTATGTTTAACCATGAACGAACGGATAAAGAACGCGGGGCGCCCACATTTTTGGTTTCAGGAAATTAATTATGGAATCATATATATGATGATACAATAAAGTTAATGAAGTTAAATGGTACCTCGATCTCAGTGGCCTTGAAATCCTCCTGTATAACTGCTTGCAGGGCAGATATACCAGTCAGTGGAAAGCAACAAAGAAATTTAAGAACTGTAGTAGAAATTACAGGTTCACTTTTTTCATATCTGAATGAGCTATATATACATATTGCTAAATATTGGAGTGGAGAACCAAACTTGCTGCATTCCTCACCCTTGGCGTGATTCATGCTACCAACAAGTCAGGGTTCAAGTTGGAAATCAAAGTTTGTTACTTTTCTTTCTTTGATTTTTTTTTTTGTTAATATCATTGTTGGTTCATACAATTTGATTGAATTTTTGTTTGGATCTATTGAATTTTATAAAGATCTGGTCTGAGTTTAATTACAGGGAGCAAAACCAAAAATTGTAGAAAGTGTAGGGACAGGACAGCCATTAAAAACTCGTACTAAATCATTATAAAACTATACTGACAAAAACCGATATTTTAAAACAGCAACGACCAAAACCAAAATTCAATCAACTGTAATGGCAACAATGGTATTAACCCTTTTAACCCCTTTTCAAAATAACTCTTTAGATTAGAAAGATATGATCTTACGATTACCAAACGACAAATTTAAAGTCTGATGCACAACTCCAGTTTGCAATATCAGATGGCTATGGTGAGAAATGGTTACATCGGAATTTAAGGAAGGGAGGGTCATTCCACGACTCAACCTAAGTCATTAGAGAAAGTAATAATGCATACCTGCACTGTCTCTTCATAGGTACATGAAGGGTCATTCTTCATCTTCTTCTGTAAGAAATTAATTGCCTCTTGGTCTTTCAATCCAGCACTTGTAGCCTGAAAGCATCATGCATTCCAAACAAAAAAACCAACTGATTGCATGCATTGCGCATCTACCCAAAAGAATTAATACACCACAAACTAAATGCACTCACCCGAACCTTTTTCTGGGTAACAACACAGTCTGAATCCTTCCCCCGAACGCCAATTGAGGTAATGCCAGCAGACTTGACAGCATTGAGAGAATATTCTATATTTGCATTTGGAAACCCATAAATTAGAAATTGAACTCACCCCTTGAACTAAAGCCAGAAACCCCAATTCAAAAGATAATATCTTTGAGCTAAAGGAAAGAGATTTCAAATCGTAATGCCTTTAATTTTATAATTACAAACAATATTTCCAACAAGATCATGAATACAAGCTTATCAAATAACACCCACTTTTATTATTCAAAACTAACAATCACTTCACGTTGAACGGAAATCAAAACAAGGTTGGAACATAAATTGGATATACTTTTTTTTTTTACGTACCCACTTGAAAGAGACGACCTTCAGGTGAGATAATAGTTATCTGACGATCGTATTCACCCCCACTTCCTCGACTCATATTTTGGGATTTTGATTCTTCAAAGGTTTGGTAAGATTGTGAGATGCGAATTGAAGAAGAGGAGGTCTAATATGAAAGAGCACAAAGTTCACAGATACTACAATCGCAGCCTTGCCCTTTTCTCCCTGGATCGCATTCTCATTCTCAGTTATAAATAAAAAAAGATGCACTTATGACTCAACTTTCTCCCAAAGAAATCCCAAGCAACGATGTCGTTTTATATTGTTTGGCGCATGAAGAGCTTTGCCATTTTGTTTGCCAAATAAAAAGCTGTGTCTTTTTTTTTTTTTCTTTTCTTTTCTTTTCTTTCCCTGCAAGGATGGTTTTGAATTTTAATCTTTCATAAGAACAAAAGATTAACTATAACAAGTTTATTTGAGAATTTTAATGGTGAGAATTTTAAATAACACTTTTAAAATTACATTTTGTATTCACGCACCTTAATTTTTTTCCCTCTAATTCCTGGGAATATTAGGGTGAAGGGGCTAGAAAAAATATTAATATTTATTAAATTTCAGTATAGTCAATTAAATTTATTAACCTTTATATTGTTAGTTTCAATTAAAACGGTGACTCCTGCAATTGGAAGCGTGAAAAACATACTAAAAATTAAATCATTAAAAAGATTATGTTAAAAAAATTAAAATTTAAGCAGCTGTTACTGTTTCACTGTTTGGCCCAACATTAACCCTTAATAATAACAAAAACCTTAAAAAGTTGTGAACGATTCAAATTTAATATAAATGATTCAAATTTAATATAATGACATCTTCTTCACTTAACTCAATTATTAGTCCACATGTTCACATAATTAAAGTAATAATGGAAGGTTTTATTCTTAATTTCAAACTTCATTGCCAATAATTAATCATTACTCATAATATATTTCTACTTATGGGAATGTACTTTTTTAATTTTGAAATTTATTTAAAATTGAGCAAAGCAATGATTAAATACATAAATACATGAAAGTTATTTAATATTGAGAAATGATTAAATACATATATATAGTTTTAAGAAAGTATTTTATATTAATTCTCTTTTTTATCACGTATATATCTCTTATTGTAATATTGTTTATAGATAAATCTATCTATATGTATTTATTTTTAATCTACAATATTTGACTTTTCAGATATGCAAATTAATTATTATCTTCAAATAAATCACTATTTTAGGCAAAAAATAAAACACACACACACATGTGATTTAAAATCAAAACTATTAATTTTTCTTATGATATTTACAAAATAATTAATGTATTTAAATATGTCAGTAAATTAGACAACAGGGTATTAATTATTTTTCTATTTGGAAAGTTTTTCTTTTGAATTTTCATTTCCATTGTTAAAAATAAATTGGTTGCTAAAAAGCTACACCGATGAAAATCAGTTCTTATATACATATATCTTAATTTACTATTGTTTTTTTAAAAAATACACCATATAAATTTTATTTTTTTCAATCTACATTATTTGGCTTTTGAAATTTACGAATTGATAAATGTGTTCAAACAAGTCATTAGTTTAGGCAACAATCCAAACATATATATTTCATTTATAATATGCCATAAATCTAGAAAAAAACTACACTTATTTGAATATTTGATCATTTACATACTTAGTAATTTATTATTGTTTATGAAAAATTCAAATCGTATATATATTTGTTTTTAATCTCCAATATTCGGTTTTGAAGTTTAAGAATTAATTATCGTGTTCAAATATATCGCTATATTTTAGGCAAGAACCAATACATATATTTTTGATTTACAATATGTAATATTACCCAAGAAAGAATCCAATTTAAAGAAAAGTATATCATATTGAAAATTCCAAATTAATTGCATCTATTCAAATCCCGCTTTCATTACTTCCAATTTCAAATTCAAACTTTCAATTTATCATTGTCAAGTCTCAACATATTTAAAATTCGAATTTTATCATTCACATGAACTCTCTTATATTAGTGATTCTCTCTCCTTACTTTTGTATCATTTCTCTTAAGCCCCAGTTCCTAGACTCTCTAGGAAGCACTTAGACAAAAAAAAGGAGTCTCAAGTAAGCACTACAGTCTAACCTCATGAGAATACCTTATTCTTCTTTCGCACACTTATGGTTGTACATGGATGTCTATATACTTATTCTGGCATTTTTAATTCTTTTTTTTTTCAAGATAAATGATATTTTTAAGTTAATGATATATTCTTTATAATAATAAAGCTGCAACCATGATTATTCAATTAGAAAATTTTGAGAATGAATAAAAATGTTGTTCATAAATGGAATTGTTTCCACAATCTTGGAAATTTCATTTGATAGCGCAATTTCATTATGTAGGGCTAAGAAGAGCCTTCTACCATTCATGTTGTTTTGTTTATAAGTTTTGCTTTGCAGTGGTTTTTAGTTGACCTTATTCATCTTTTCTTCTAGAAAAATATGAAATAACGGAATTCTTCTATAAGCATTCAATTTATTTTGTTCATTTACCACTTGCTCTCATATTTTGATTTCTCCTAATAGTTATGTTTACATTTTTTTTTGTTACATTAGGTGCATCGCATCAGGATACTTTTCAGTTGTTACATTTTAAGTACTATCAAGCTGAGTTCAATCAAATGAACCATAAAGAGTGAAGGAAAAGGGATCAGCTAGGGAAGCCCTTGCGAACACTGTTAATAATCTCTTTTACCCAACATGTACGTGAGGCGATTGGTGGAGAGATTCATCATTGTCTTCAAAGGGTTGCCATTGTGACTTTAAACCAATGAAGAGACAATGAACACAATCTTGGTGAGATGAAAAGAGATAGACCAGATTTGAATTAACAACACCTTTAGATGATAGAGGCACAAGATTCAACCATCTTCTTCCTCTCCCTTATTGTGTCCTATGTAAAATGGCGTTTTATAGCTTCAATCTAGACTCTGTTTTTTTGTTTTATTGTACATTTGTTTTCAAGTAACATTTTTAATCATAAAATAGTTATTCAAAAAAATTATGTTTTTTAGTTTATTTCATCCTTATTTTTAACTTCCGTGCATCACACGGGGGGAGAAAAATCTAGTTTTTTCTTTTAATCCGAGCAATCTTTAAAGGTAAAACGGAAATAATTTTCAATGAATAATTTTTGCTCATTTAAATAGCAGCATAACACCACTCTGGGGCTCCGTTCTTCAATTTGCGGGCAAAAAACCTTGAAAATTTTATATTGATCGACATTCTGGAAAGATGGTTTGTATGCGTAATTTTTTGAAGTCGATTGTTATTCTTTAGCTTTTTTTACCTTTGGCCTTTTGGGCTTCTTGTACTTGTTGGTTCTTTATTATCTCCATCAATGGCACACTTTTTGTTTAGATTCATGTTGTTTGATTTTCATATATTTGGATGAAAACATGAGCTAACAAGACTCCTTATATAATTTCTATTTTTTGGCCAATTCTTCCAAAATAAACATTTGCAACATAAACTTAACAAGTTCTGGATGCTGGTATATACCTAGGTGCAGAGGAGAATGAATAATGTTTATCTCAAGAATATTGATCTTCAATATTTACTTGTTCTAATGTCGATGATTTCTTTGGAAGACCATCGTTATAATTGTCGTTTTGAATATGGCTGAGCAGTTGCTCCTCTCACAAAGTATTCATTATTCATGTTGATGAATAAAAGTGTTCATTAACCCCTTTGACTTAGCACAAACTGCTGTATTAGATTAGACTTCTCGAATTATAGTGGTTAGATACTCTCTTTGTTATCCTGACCTAGCCATTTTTCCTACTTTTCCTCTGTCAAGATATGAAACAACCTCCTAACAAATCTCCCTGAAGGTATGAAACAATGCGTGCACAAATGCATGCACTCGCAGATCATAATGAGTAACTTTCTCACTTTCCTTCTGTAGTGGTCAAAAAACGGGAAGCCATTTTCTCACTACTGATTTATAAAATTGACTGAAATAAAAACAAAGAAAGAGTCACTAGCAATCTACTTTAAAGACTCCGTGATAGTGCAATAGTAAAAACCTTTCCAGTATAAAGATTCAAATTAGAAAAGAAACTTAATCAAATTCGCAATTAAACTCAAAAATGACAACAAAATAGAAAGTATGAAATCCGCTCTTCTGTTTTCTACAGTTGGTAATGATTTTCTTCTGCCCAGTCTTCCTTCTCTCTTGCTCTGTGCTTTAATGCTTAATTATTAACTGGATTGTAGGAATTATGTTTTATGCGTTACTTTTTCTCCAGCTGCCATGTAGTCTTTAATTAAATTATGACCGTTGAATCCGTTACGTTCATCACGTGTGCATCTGTTAGTGGTACGAGTCTTCTTGTAGAGTTGCGTCTCATCTTTCAGGATGGTGCCTTCTCGGTTGGGCCCGGGACATGTATATTCCTTTGTTTCATGGACCCTCTAGTGGACTTGTCTTTTCGACCCAGGAAGTTCGGTGCTTCTCTTAGAAACAGAAGAAGAAATTTGGGGCTCACACCTAGGGGTGAGCAAACGGTTTTTCGGTTCAAAACCGAAAAATCTGAAAACCGAAATCTAACCAAAACCGAAAAACCGAATTGTTTTCGGTTTGGTTTTTCGGTTTTTTTGGTTTTTTGGGCTTTTTTTGTAAGAGGCTTTTTGGGCTTTTTTAAACTGCTAATCTTGTTTCTTTTTGGGCTTTAGAAACCATGAACACGAGTTTGCCATTCATGGACTCACCACACACATGTTCATCAGTTTTTTAATTTAAAAAAAAAACATCTACGGATCACAGATTACATTCGTCCATTCTTGTGCTTTTGTTTCTACCCCTACAATTTAAGCACCACCCCTGCATGAATTCCTCAAAGCAACACAACATAGATAAGAGTAAGATCTAGATCACAATAAAACATCCATTGTGCTACACAAAAATTCCCCCAAGCCAAAAGCTCAAACCCACGAATTTGACTCAAAACAGTAATCGATCCAAGGATACTTACTAGCATGATCAGATTTCAAAAATGAAGAATAAGAACAATAAACAGAAAAATGGAAAATTGTGGTGAGGTGGTAAAGAAAATGGCGAGGGACCGAGGGAGAAGGAAGACTGAAGAAGGTGATGAGTGATCAGCGCCGATGATGGTGGAGTGATTGATAAGCTCCTAAATTTCATTACAAAATCATCATGTTTTACTCCATAATTGTGAATAATTTGGTGTAATAAATTAATGAGTAGAGTATCGTTCCTACGAGGATTTGTCCAAAACCCGGTCAAACAATGATTATCACACTCTCGCCCAATTTGAGTGAAACAAATGCTGAGATTGAAAATAAACTAAGAAAATAAATGAAAATAAAATATACACAGGTGATTCTCCAACCTCAAGGATAAAATGGGTCATAGGATTATCTATCCCCCTTATACTTCTCAAAACTCAATCAACCTCCCCTCAAGAAGCTCTCAACGAATACGTGCTAATCTAGGGTTCAAAGAGTACCTGTAATGCTCTCTCGAGTCAAGAACAAGTGTTTAGTCCTATTCTTTGCACAATCTCTTGCCACAATTTGATAGAACCTAATTATCACACTCCAACCCTAATATGACTATGCAAGGCTAGCAAGTATATCTCTATCTTACCAACAAAACCATCCGTTCGTCATGCAAACTTCCGGTTCTTGCACTACTTTACCCAAGTTCTACACTCAAGCTAGCTCTCTCGAGTCATAAATCAAGCGAACACAACATCTAAATGGTGATCAAGCACTTAGAAGCATTAAGAACGGGGTAAAATAAGCACATATATATCATTAATCACAAATCAAGAGGAGGAATCAAGAATCAATACATACAAGGGTTCAAAATAATCCTAGAATCAAAGTATTTAGCTACTCATGTTCTACAACTCCAAGGGAGCATATATATACAACATTACAAATCAGAACAAGAGAAGAGAATGAAGAAGGAAGAGATAAACCAAGAGAGGAAGCCCAAATCTCTATGAAGCTCCGAGCCCAAGCCAAATCCCACCAATCTCCAAGCCCTAACAGAGCCAAACACGCCCAAAATATGCCCAGAAGTCGAAGAATGAGGACTCACAACGAAGCCCTAGCTTTTATATCAGTTAAAACGCGCCTGTTCTGTCCAAAACGCGCAGAAACGCGAAGTTCGCCGTCACTTCGCCGCGGCGAAGTCCAAAATTCCAGAATTGCATCGCGCTCGCCGTGACTTCGCCGCGGCGAAAGCCACGGCGAAAAATGGCAAACATAAAGAGGCAGAGGGAGCTCGCCGTGACTTCGCCATGGCGAAGTCACCTTTATTCTGGTGCTTTGCTCTGCTTTCTTTATTTCTTTGGCTGCTTTGGCTTCATCTTATTTTTGTTCAATTGGGAGCTTGGAGGAGGGCTAAAATCTCTTGCTTATTGCTTCAAATTATTCCTACAAAAATTATATACAACAACATAAGAAACTAACTACAAAAACAATCAAAATCTACATAATTAACAATAATGTGAAACCAAAAATCAAATGAGCATTTTCCCTCTTGAGTATCCAAAATGTATAAATAATAGACAAAAACTCAAGTAAAATATACTCAAATATCATGAATTTTTAGGAGTTATCAACAGGTTCACCTGTCAACCTTTACAGAGTTTTAGAATCTCTCTAAACACTCCCCCTTACTACCTGTAAGGCAATATCCCTGTTCTAAAGCACCAAGCTTTCAGAACAACCTCAAACAGTAGAGGATTTCAATAAATACGTTCACTTAATGAACTGATTTTGATAAACACTTAAGTACAGATAAAATCTCTAAAACAATAAATACAGAAAACAGAGAGCAATGAATGAGTATGTGAATATTCTCGTTTTTTGTCGCTTTTCAATAAATGCTCAAGTTTTGTATTTATATCTCTTCTCAGATTTTGCCCTAGCGTTCAATCGTAAGAAGCCGTTTGAATTTAGTCGTTGAAAGCTCATAGCCGTTGCCATTTAATGCAGCTTCTTCATCGGGCTTAACTTTCTGCTCTAGCTTCAACTACTTCTTGCATAGGGTGAGCTAGGAGAGAGATAGACTTAGCGTTCTGAGCGTCTGTACGATTTGTACTTTCTGGCAGCTTTTTCAGTAGCGCTAGGTTGATCTGCTATCGCTAACTTCATAGAGTGAGTTCTGCACTTAAGCTGTTAGCTGAACAAATAATCATTTAAAGTATAGAGAATGCTATCGCAAATTTAGTCTATTAGCTCAAGTGAGATAAAGACAATATAAGGTATTTCAAAACATTTTATATCGATAGGCAGGAGTATTATCGATAGCATATTCTTTTTAGTTCAATGTTCAGAGTACTAGCTATATCATATCAGCATACATTCTTCTATCGATTGCTAATCCTTTATCGCTAGATACTTGATTTCTTATTAGCTTTAAGGATACTGAAATGTTTATTAAAGGGTGTTTTAAGGTATTCTATTATCGATAGCGAAACGAGTTAGCGCTAGCAACTATGTTAGCTAATTTGACTCATTTGCACTAGCTATCTGAATGATCATTATCTGAAGCACTTTTGTTATCGATAGCTTACTCTGTTATCGTTTGCTGATTCCATAGCTCAAGGACATGGTTCATTGTTCAGCTGGTTATACTTCCTTTTATTTTTCATGTTCTTAATGAACTACTAACGATAGGATCTTTCTTAGCGATAGTGCTAGACTTAGCGATAGATATTAACTTTGTTATTTTTAAGTCTTCACGTGCTATTGCTCTTTGTCTACTAGCTGTAGGGATACACTTAGCGATAGAGATATTGATTCTTGTTGTTCTGCTAAGTTTCCATCTGCTATCTTTTACTCTTGCAATGGTGATCTGTTACCTATTAGATTTTACTCGTTTAGATCAAAGGTAACTTGCTCTCATTTGCTTATGTTATTTATGGGGTTAGTCTTCATCAAAACTTAAGATTCTAACATTCTCCCCCTTTTTGATGATGACAAAACATAAGCATATATACATTAAAGAACTTTCAGAGCATAACCATTTATATCAGCATAAGCATATATCAGACTGGAATAATAGTAATGCTTTTACAGAGCATCTGATATAACAAAATACATTTTGCAGAAATATCAAAACACAAACTAGCAAACTGTAATGCAATTAATGTATGATGCAGATGAGAGCGGCTTCAGAGAATGATTCAGTTAGATCTCCCTTGGCTTCTCCCCCTTTTTGTCATCATTATTGGGTGAATATGAATAATGAACTAATCCACCAAAGGTACAGCCCTATCTAGGGTTTTTCGATTTGCGAAGAGGGCGCTTTGAACTTTGAGAGATTTTTCTAAGTAGAGGAAGTTCGCCTTTGACATTTGGAACCTGATTCAATCACTTCTTTGGAGAATGACACAGCTTTCTGGGTTTTTGACCTCTTGTTAGCGGATTGAGACGAGGATTTAGCGCTAGAGGGTGCCTGAACATCACGCATTTTTGGAATTTTGGCTCTGGCCATTTTTGGGGTTTAGGGTTTTGAGAGAAGGGAGGCTCGCTTTCTCAGAGAGATTTAGGAGATGAAGAGACGCTCAAGGTGAATAATGAATGCAAAATGCAAATGACCTACTTTTATAGGTTTCAGAGATTACCATAAATGATAAGTACGTGGTGACGTTTCGTATTCTGAGTCTTTTAAGTGACTTGCTATCGCTAAGGGGAGCAGCTATCGCTAGCAGGCATGATCCCACGCTGAGCAAGTGACTTAGACATCACTTTCTCCTTCCAAGTTTCATCTATCGATAGCTGACTTTGCTATCGATAATACTTTAGGCTAGCGATGGCAATCTTAGCTCAAACTTAGCTCTGTTCTGCATATGCTAGCGATAGTGAAACTCACTATCGATTGGTCAGTCCTGCAAAAACTTAAGATTTGGCACTCCGATGCCTAAGTTAGCAAAATAATTCATATGAATAATTAATAGAATAAATCAAGAATTATAATAATATTCACAATTCATTTGGATTTACCATATCTAGCTCTCTTCTGATATAAAGAAATTGATCAGGCTCAAGAGGCTTGGTGAATATATCAGCAAGTTGCAGATGAGTGGATATAAATTCCACCTTGACATCCTTCTTCTGAATATGATCTCTCAAGAAGTGATGTCTTACATCAATATGCTTGGTTCTGGAATGCTGAACTGGATTTTTGGCCAAGCTTATTGTGCTGGTGTTGTCACAGAGAATGGGCACTTCTGGGAATTCCAAACCCATATCTCTTAGTTGATTTTTAAGCCATAAGACTTGAGTACAACAACTTGCTGCAGCAATGTATTCGGCCTCTGTGGATGAAAGAGAGGCACAATTTTGCTTCTTGCTTGCCCAAGTGACTAAACAGCCACCAAGAAATTGACATTGACCACTTGTGCTTTTTCTATCTGTCTTATATCCTGCATGGTCAGAGTCAGTATAGGCAAGAAGGTACTCTTGAGTTCCCTTGGGATACCACAGCCCAAGCTCTTGAATCCCTTGCAAATAACGCAAAATCCTTTTTATATTTGTTAAATGAGATTCCTTAGGATTTGCTTGATATCTGGCGCACAAACCTACACTAAATTGGATGTCAGGTCTACTAGCAGTTAAATAAAGTAAAGAACCAATAATTCCTCTATAATGAGATTGATTTACTGCTTTGCCTGGAGCATCTGCATCTAGCTTGGCAGAGGCACTCATAGGAGTGTCCTCTTCCTTGGATAGATCCATCCCAAATTTGTTGAGAATTTCTTTACAATATTTGGTTTGGGATATGAAGATGCCATCCTTCTTTTGCTTTATCTGCAGGCCTAGGAAGAATGTTAATTCTCCCATCATAGACATTTCGAATTCTCCCTGCATTGTCTTAGCAAAATCTTCACAAAGCTTTTCATTAGTTGCACCAAAAATAATGTCATCAACATATATTTGAACTATGAGCATGTGATTATTTTTATGCATGATAAATAATGTAGTATCTGATTTTCCTCTAGAAAATCCTTTATCAAGCAGAAAAGTACTAAGTCTCTCATACCAAGCTCTAGGTGCTTGTTTGAGACCATAAAGAGCCTTTTTAAGTTTGAAAACATGGTCAGGCTTAGACTTTTCTTCAAAACCAGGAGGTTGCTCTACATATACTTCTTCCTTAATATAGCCATTAAGAAAAGTCCTCTTAACATCCATTTGATAAAGTTTAATATTTTTGATGGATGCAAAAGCTAGAAGAATTCTTATTGCTTCAAGTCTTGCGACTAGAGCAAAAGTTTCTTCATAATCAATGCCTTCTTCTTGGTTATATCCTTTAGCAACTAATCTGGCTTTGTTCTTGACAATTTGTCCAACTTCATCAAGTTTGTTTTTGAAAACCCATTTAGTACCAATAATAAGATAATCTCTTGGTCTAGGCACTAAATCCCAAACTTGATTTCTTTTGAATTGATTAAGTTCTTCCTGTATTGCAACTATCCAGTCACACTCAGCAAGAGCTTCATCAATGCAAGTTGGTTCAATTTGAGAAAGAAAGCAAGAAAATTCCATTTCATTTTGTAGTTGCCTTCTTGTTTTGACTCCTTTTGAAATTTCTCCAATAATCTGTTCAGGAGGATTGTAACACCCCAAATTTTAGACAATAGGAAATAAGAAATTATTTAAGATTTAGGAAATTTTATTAAAATATTAAAAATTATTAAAAATAAATTTATGATGTTTTAGGTATTTTTAATAATTTTAAGGCTTATTTTATTTAAGAAACAAAGAAGAATTAATTAGAAGATAAAACGTAAGTTGGAGAAAAAGGATAACAAGGATATAGTTGAGGTTTTAGAAATGTATTTAGAAATTAAAAAGCCTTATAAATAAATTTATGAGGTCAAGTATATTTTTAATAATTTTTAAAGTTTATTTCTTTATTAGTTCAGGGAAAATAGTTAGGAGATAAATTTAAAGAAGGGAATATTTAGAATTTTGAGGTATTGGTTATTAATTAAAAGGTCTTATAAATAAATCTAGAAATTAAAACATATCTAGAGAAATTATTTTGGGGACAGACTTAGGTATATTTCCAAGTGATAATGGTAAATAAAATCATGACTTAAGAGAAAAATAGGAAATGGAAAATGGAAAAGACAATATCTGCCCCTAGTTGAAAATATCTTCAATTATAAAGGGAAGGGCAATATAGTAAAATACCCAATAAAAATATCAGTCTCCCCTCTATTAATCTATACCACACACGTGGCTTCCCTTTCATTTCATTTTATCTCCCCTATTCCTCCTTTCTTTTCATTTCCCCGAGTTCCTCTGCTTTTCTCCCTCTCGCCCTCAGCTTCCTTCGAGTTCTTCAGTGGCGATCGATGGCGGGTGAAGCGACAGCCGGCTGTGAGTAGCCCCAAAGCACGTCCCAAGCTCGTTTGATCATGGGTGAGTATCATTTCTCCGTTCTTTCCTCTTCTCTGGTCCGTTTTAGCGAGGCTTTGGGGGGGGGAATGTTTATTCGAAATTTTTGATTTATGAAGCTCTGAATCCATGAAAATGAAGCTTAGATTTCGATTAACCATCTTTGTGATCGAATTTGAGCAGTGGAGTAACATTAATCAAGTTTCTCCAAATTTTTGCCTTCGGCCACTGTTCATCTGGTGACATTTTTCTATAATTTTGGGTGTTTGATGAATAAAAGCTTAATTAAACATGATTAGGAGTAGTATAAGTTCAAAGAGACAGTGTTATATGGCTGATTTGAGGAAGTTTGGAATTATTAGATTTTTGTTCTTCATTTTTCCTGTTCAGTCGAAATTGTTCCTCTCTGTGTTGTGTGATTTTCTACTCTGAATGATTCTGATTTGGTGATTAATGAAGCTAGAGATAAGATAGAATTAACATGTGATTTTCCCTGATGAATTTCTGCTTGGCCAAGTCTGTTCTTGTTCTGTGATGCTATTTCATTTTCATTTTCTTTATATATGACGAAGGATAAATGGAGGGATGTTTAGGATGTCTAATTAATTGGTAGTTGAATGGGAAGTTATTTAATTTCCTACTGCTTTCTGGCTGTTTATTCTGCCGTGAGGTTTCAGGGACAGGGAGAACAATAGGAATTCTCTGTGAAGGATTGTAGTGACAGTTATACTTCTAAGTTAAGAGAGTGTTCTAATTAGTTTGATAGTGTTGGAAAATTGAGAAGCACCAGTTAATTAGGGAAAGGATGACCTACAAATAGAAGTTTGCAGGTCTTTATGGGTGATTGAATTTAATATTGTAGTGATTGAATTTGATATTGTATTAAGGGTTAAATCTGATTCTATGTACTGATTTCTGGTTATTAAATGTGGAATAGCCTTTGACTAAAAGAATCTTATTTTAGTAAGGGTGATTGAACCAAATGCATATGAATTAGGAAGCAGTTGTGTGGTAATAGTGGTTCTTAAACTTGGTTTGTAGGAATCTTTTTATTTGGATATGATTGGAATTTGATTTTAGTGTTATTACATATTAGTGTTGGGCATGGTAAAGAATTGTAGTTGCAATCACTAAATGGGACAGGAAAGTATTAATACTAGTTTAATAGGAATGAATAGAACGGTTGTTTGCATTATATTCAAGGCTGCTAGAATGATGGTAAAATAAATGATAGAGAATTTTCTTATATGGAAATTACAGTTAGATTTCCTTTAGAAACAAGAGTTAGCTATGTTAGTGGTTCTAATCTCTTAAATAGGGATATTGAATGATTATGTGTGTGTTTATCATTTAATTGAGTTGTTATACGATTATTTTTAATTGGTGGAAGTTCTGGTACCCTGAAATATGCTTTATGTAGTAGGGAGATTTAATTATATGCTGAAAATTGAAATGAATAATTGATAGACAGCTTTGGAACTGAATTATTGAAATTATAAGTTTCTGTTTAGATGCTGTCAAAGTTGAAGGAGTAATTAAATTATTGGAGCATATCTAAAAGGCTAAAATGATGATTGGAATGTTTGAAGTTTGTTATGTTGTATTTTAAAATGCTTAAGGTTTTTAGATTTCTCTGATAGGTCAATAGTGAATTGAATACCTGAACCACACCTTAAATATGTTTATAGGCTCCATTAAGTTAAATTAATAAAGTTTCTCTGGTTTTCCTTCCTTATTTAGACAACTTGTGTTCCAATTGTTTTAAAATGTTAAAAATAAAAGTGTGTTAAAAGTTATTTAAGTATGGAGTTGATTGTGGTTGTTTGGTGATTGGTTTGAATTGTTAATTAAATCTGGAACTAAACTTGTTAGGTTTAAGGCACCTAAAGAGTCAAACAATGCACATGTATTTTTAGTATGTTTTGGGATTTTTAAATATTAAGATATTGATGAGAGTTGTTACTTGATGGTAATTTTAAGTAGTAGAAGAAGTAGAATTTATTACTTGTGATTTATTCGAGTTGATGATTTTTTTTTTCTGGTGATAAGTTATATAATTGAATGTAATAGTGTCTAGTTTAAAATGAGTGAAAATTTTAAGTTAAAGGTTAGTATGGGTTCATTATATCATAACTTCATGGTTCCATGTGTAGGGGCTTATTGTTGTACGTCCTTTATTGTTGATGATAGTTGATTAGTTTTTGGTAAAACATTAGCAACTGTTAAGGTCAATCCATAGACTTCAAATTAAATTCATTAATTGGGTGATTCAAGAAATCCTAGTAATCACGGTCATAAATAAAAAGAATATAAATAACATGTAGACCAATGCTTTAAGGATTGAAGAATGGTAAAGCTCCTTAAAAAGAACTATTCTTGAGTTAATTATTAGTCCAACATTGAGAATAGGAAATATTAATCAGAATAGAATAATTAAAAGTGACCTTTTAATCTTAAACGGTCAGACTAACTATAATAAGATAAGTTGTAGGTAATTATTATTAATGTAGAAGAAAAATATTATCATTAGAAATTTATTTTTAAGTCCATTTAATTTAATTAAGTAAAGTTAGTTGTTATATATGTTAATTTACAATGTAAATTTGATTCAAGTAATTAGAGATACATTAATGCTTGTGCCTGAATATGCTTGTATTGTTTGATGCTTAAGTGTGGTCTAGATTGCTTTAGTTTCTATGTGTATGCTGGTAGTTCTTAACATCTGTAAGTGCTTGTATCAATTGAATCCTTGATTTTCTCTATTAGTAACAGGAGAATTAAATATAAGTTAAGTAAAGGAAAGCAATTTTAAATGCTAGTATTAAAGTGTATGCTTATTTGGAAATGAAAGTAGTTAGTACTTAAAGTAACAAGGGAAGGGTAGTACACTAGGATTGTGAGAGATGCTAAATAATTATGTATAAGCATAGGTGTTAATTTATTATTTATATATTATATGTAAATAAGTCTTGATAGTGGCATAAGTTAAGGAGATCAATGGGAAGGAAAAGAGCAAGCTTATGATTAAGTTCTGGTATTCCAGGTAGCAGTTTATTTCAGTAACAATTAAATTACATGTATTATTTTGTAATAACTGTTGCATTTAGTTGGTAAGTTGTTATTCCTCAGTTGGAGTACTCCAGGCTTAGGTGGTTCGTTACCCCTTTGCCAAATCAGTTTAGTTATAACGGGATTGTTATAACGAGAAGTCCTGCAGGTAGAGCCTCCACTAGTTAACGAAAGTATTGTTATCAGTGGTTGGTAGGTGCGGATCGCACACAGATTAATAGGAGTAAGACTATCATCATTTGAGCAGTTTTATGAAATATATACATGACAATGCTAGTATGATCATATATGTTAATGAAAGAAACTACTATTGGGATTTCCAATCTCACTCTTTCCCCAAACATTTTCAGTACGCAGGATGGGAAAAGCTAGCTGGGGAAGAAGATTAAATGAAGGAATTAGGTAATTTAAAAAGTAAGAGGTAGTTAAATATTTTAGTAATGTTATTTGTATATGTTGTAAAATTAAATTATTAAATTAATAGTAGAAAGTGTAGAAAATAGAATTGTATAAATTTATTAAGAGATTTAAATTTCCTAAGTATTATGAATTATGAATAGACTCCCTTAAGAGAGTTAGTGTACTTTTAATTGTTTTATTAACCACTTTATTTTATAAAGAGTTTTAAGTTATTTCAATTTGTCTGAAAAGCCCATTCCAACCAACAGAGGGTTGGTCTAATGTTTTAAAAGAAAAGTTTTAAATTTTCACGTATTTTTGGGCTTCTGACATTAAAAAGTGGTTATAATTCAATTAAAATGTTATAGTATAATAGGAAAATTTCAGGCGTTACAAGGATGATTTTTAAGATGTCTAATGGAAGATTGAGGTTCGTTAGCTTCATCTAGATCATCTTTATTTTTATCCTGATCTTTTTCAGCATTGTTTTCAGGATTTGCTATCGATGGCTGAGGCGCTATCGATAGAGGCTGCTTTAAAAACTTTGAAAAATCTTCATCCTCATCAACAGATTGTTGTTTTTCTTGAGGGGTTTCATCAAATACTACATGCACAGACTCTTCAACATCTTGACTTCTTTTGTTATAAACTCTATAAGCTCTACTTCTATTTGAGTAACCTATGAATATGCCAATATCAGATTTAGGATCGAATTTACCTAGATTTACCTTTCCATTGTTGTGAATGTAGCATTTTGATCCGAATATTCTCAGGTGACTGATATTGGGCTTCCTCCCCTTGTAGAGTTCATAAGGAGTCTTCTCCATCCCCTTTCTGATATAGGCTCTGTTTGAAATGTAGCAAGCTGTGCTCATTGCATCTGCCCGAAATATTTGAGGCACTTGTTTCTCGTTCAGCATGCTTCTTGCCATTTCTGTGAGCACTCTGTTCTTTCTCTCTACAACACCATTTTGTTGAGGAGTACGAGGGGCAGAGAAATTGTGTTCAATTCCATTTTCATCACATAGCTCCAGGAACTCTTTATTCTCAAATTCTCCTCCATGGTCAGTCCTGATTGCTATAATCTTTGTGCCTTTCTCATTCTGCAATTTCTTAGCAAGCACACAAAAGGCAACAAAAGCTTCATGCTTAGAGGAAAGAAACATAGTCCAGGTAAATCTTGAGTAGTCATCCACAACTACAAGAGTGTATAGGCTTCCTCCTAGACTTTTCACTCTTGCTGGCCCAACTAGATCCATATGAATTAGTTCCAATGGCCTACTAGTGGAGACTGTCTTCTTGATTTTAAAAGAGGACCTTTTTTGTTTACCTCTTTGACATGATTCACAAATTAAATCATGCTTTGACTTAAAACTAGGGATTCCTATGACTAATTCCTTCTTAACTAATTTATCTAGCTGAGAAAAGTTCACATGAGCTAATCTTTTATGCCATAACCAACAATTTTCATCATTTGAAATAAAGCATTTTTCTTCAAGCTGTTGGCATAAATCTACAGTGTATAGATTTCCATTTCTATTTCCTTTTATCTTACACTTCAGACTGGATTTGTTTATATCTAAATCATTTTTATCAACAATAAGACATTCATTTGAATCAAAAATTACCCAGTTACCATGGTCTGCGCTCTGGCTGACACTCAACAAATTGTGGCAGAGTCCATCCACTAGGTAAACATCCTTGACTGGACCTACTTCACCCACTCCAGTGATTTTTCCACTTTGATTTCCACCAAAACTAACTTTGGCTCCATCTTTTATCACCAGATTGTTGATTCTGTCCTTGTCACCAGTCATGTGTCTTGAGCATCCACTATCAATATACCATTTTCCTTTACTGGATGCTTTAAGACATACCTGCACAAACTACACAGATTTAGGTACCCAAACTTTCTTGGGTCCTTTAAAGTTAGTCTTGTGCTCTAAGTTTGTAAAAACCTTAGGCACACGAGTTCCTTTAGGAACCCACTTGTAAGAGCTACTAATGCCATATTTTCTATGATTACAGATGGACTGTGTATGGCCTTTCTTGTTACAATAATTGCAAAAGCTATATGGTAAAGAATTTTCAGAAGATTTTCTAAAATATTTCATGTATGACTTCACCTTTGGTTCAACCCATCTTTTTGAAAACTTTTGTTTAGGCTCATAGCCAATGCCAGTTCTATCTCTAAAAACTTTTTGATTGCTTAAAATCACATTTAAAGTTTCTGAGCCTTTTGTAAATTTTTCTAAAACATGTGAAAGTTTTTCCTTTTCCTTCAATAATTTTTCACAGTTGGAGCAATTTTCAGAAATTGAAGGAGTTACTATCGATAGAGGCTCAGCTATCGGGAGTTCTTTTATGGGAGCTTGCGATAGCTTCTCTTCTATCGATTGAGAAGAAGAATCCTTTTGTGAAGAAGAGTTTTTCTGAAGTTCTTTGTTTTCTCTTCTTAATCTGACTACTTCTTTAGCAAGTTTCATTAATTCTATATGCATTTCATCATATAAATTTTGAAGTTCAGAATAAGAAGGTTCAGAGTCAGATACCTCAGAATCACTTTGCTCTTCTCGAGCAACTAGGCAGAGGTTGGCGCATTCCTCGCTATCGCTAGCTTCTTCATCAGAGCTATCACCCCAGATGGATGACACATAAGCCTTCTTCTTTCCATAAGTCTTCTTTTTCTCCTTCTCTTTTAGTCTTTGAAGACTGGGACACTCAGCTCTGAAGTGACCAGGCTTCTTGCATTCAAAGCATACTGGAGTTTTGTCTTTCTGGGAGTCTTTGAAGCTAGGACCACTCCTCTGGAATCTTTCACTTCTTCTGAAGAACTTTTTAAATTTTCTGGCCATAAGCGCTATGTCCTCCTCATCAAGATCTTCCTCATCATCATCAATTTCATTTTTTTCTGAAGCAGCAAGAGCAAGTGACTTTTTCTTAGAATTTCCTTGAGCTTCCCTTTGAGCTATCAGGGTTGGCTCATATTCAGCAAGGCTGCCAAACAGGGCAGTGATGGACTTTGTTGCTTCTCCTTCTCCTTGCATTTCTTGTATAGCAGTGACCTTCATGAGCCAGTCTCCCTTCATAACTTTGATAACTCCTAGAAATTTATGTCATTTGAGTATATTTTCCTTGAGTTTTATTAACTCATTGATAAAATTTGGATACTCAAGAGAGGAAATGTTCAATTGATTTTCGGTCGCATATAATTGTATATTTATGTAGATTTTGATTATTTTTGTAGTTAATCTCTTATGTTGTTTTATGTAAATATTGTAGGAATATTTTGATACAATAACCAAGGGATCTCGGATTAAGAAGAACACTTGAAAAGGGGAGAAATTGGGGCTAGAAGCTGAAATTTCAAGAAAAAAGGGAAAATACAAGTTTCTGGATGAATTGTAAAAATTACAGAAAAGGACCTCGAATTTCCCAAATTACAGATAGGTCCCCGAATTTCCTAAATTACCGACAGGTCCCAGTTCGTCGTGAGCTCACCGCGGCGAACTCAAGGCGAGCCAAAACCCCCAAAAAGAGGCAGAAACGATCATAGTTCGCCGTGGACTTCGCCGCGGCGAACCCACGGCGAACTGCGTGCTCTGCTGCGCGTTTTTTGACAGATTTAAGTGATATAAAAGCTAGGGTTTCGATCTAGCTCGACATTCTTCGACTTCTGGGCATATTTTGGGCGTGTTTGGCTCTGTTAGGGCATGGTGTTTGGAGGGGATTAAGCTTGGGCTTGGAGCTTTGAAGAGATTTGAGCTTCCTCTCTTGGTTTATCTCTTCCATCTTCCTTCTCTTTTCTTGTTTTGTTTTGTAATGTTGTATATATATGCTCCCATGGAGTTGTAGAACATGAGTAGCTAAATGCTTTGATCCTAGGATTATTTTGAACCCTTGTATGTATTGATTCTTGATTCCTCCTCTTATGTTGTGATTAATGATATCCATGTGCTTATTTTACTCTTCTCCTAATGCTTCTAAGTGCTTGATCACCATTTAGATGTTGGGTTCACTTGATTTATGCTTGAGAGGGCTAGGTTGAGTGTAGAACTTGGGTAAAGTAGTGCAAGAACTTGAAGTTTGCATGACGAATGGATGGTTTTGTTGGTAAGATAGAGATATACTTGCTAGCCTTGCATAGTCACATTAGGGTTGGAGCTTGATAATTGGGTTTTATTAAATTGTAGCAAGAGATTGTGCAATTAATAAGACTAAACACTTGTTCTTGACTTGAGAGAGCTTTTACGAGTACTCTATGAACCCTAGATTAGCATGTGGTTTCGTTGAGAGCTTCTTTGAGGGGAGGTTAATTGAGCTTTAAGAAGTACAAGGGGGATATATAATCTTAGGACCCATTTTATCCTTGAAGTTGGAGAATCACTTGTTTATAGTTTTATTTTCATTTTATTTTCTTAGTTAATTTTCAATCTCAACATTTGTGTCACTCAAATTGGGCGAGAGTGTAATAATCATTGTTTGACCGGGTTTTGGACAAATCCTCGTGGGAACGATACTTCTCTCATCACTTTATTACTTGACGCGACCCGTGCACTTGCGGCGCAGGGCGAACAAGTTTTTAGCGCCGTTGCCTGGGATTTGTTTCCCAAAACCGTCCTTGGTCAACCTTGATTAGAGCACCAGTAGCTTAAGCTTGAGTTTGTATATATTTGTTCGTGTGTTTGTTATTCTCTTTTTACTTTTTTTTCTTGTGTTCATATGTGTATATTTGTTCTCTTTGTTTGTCTTTTTAGTTTGTTAGTTATTTTCTTTTGAATTTTGTTATGGATTATCCTTGGTGGACTAATGGGGCAAGTAGTGGATTTGAATAGGATAATGATTATCTACCTTCTTGCTATGATCCTAATGTTTTTGAAACTCAATACGAGTACTTCTGTTGCAATTTTTGTGGAGATAATCATTATATTGATCAATGCCCTCATGTCTCAACCTTGGATTATGTAAGGGATGATTTTGCTAGGGTGCACACTAATTTGCATGATAATTCTTTCAACCTTAGATGGAATCATGAACATGTATTGCCTTGGGATCTAAATGCTTCTTTCCCTTCAAATGCATCATATTATCAAACATCACCTAGTCATGTAGAAGAAATCACTCCCAGTCATGAGACAAAGCCCACAGTAGAGAAGATGCTTGAGCGTATTTTGGTTAATCAAAATGAAATGAGAGCTTGGACCGAAGAGAAATTAAATGAACACGCATTAGCTCTTGAAAGTTTAGCATCTAGGGCAAATGAATTGGCTTCTACCGTTGAGTCTTTAAAGCAAAAAGGCATTTGCATTAATACTTCCAATGACTCTCATATGGAAGAGGCCATTTCAAGTGAGCAATTGCCTATGGGAAGTGATAATGCGCTTTCAATGGTTTGTGATACTTTTGTGGGTGATTGTGAGCTAGAAATGGAAGAGGGAGAGAGAAATATTGAGTTTCCTGCAATTTGTGTTCAAAATCCTCCTACTGATAGCTTGGCTTTACTGATGAGAGTCAAGTAGATTTCATTGGGTTTTTAAAATATTTGGGGGTTAATGAGGATAAAGTTGAAATAATTGAATTCATACCTCCCATGTGCCATAATGCATCATGCTCCTTAAAATCATTCTTGATTGAGGGAGCATGTAATTCTTGTATAATTGAATTCCCAATATTTTTGGAGCCTTGTCTTTTGAAGAGAAATGAAGACAAGGTGATTTTTGTTTTTGATACGTATGATTCGTAGTTGGAAAGTCTGGCTGAAGACTATAAACTTAGCGCTTCTTGGGAGGCAACCCAAGTTTTAAAAATTTAATAGTTTTTATTGTTGTTTCCTTTAGTAGGTGTGACCTCTTTTGATGCATTTTCAAGGTTTATCATCAAAGTTTACATGAGGCAAAGGAAAGCAAGCTTGGAGCACAAAGAGCATCTACAGGGAAGTTTCTTGCATTTCCAATTTTGCTTTGAACTGACTGAATTGATGATAGACTGCTGTTAACATTGACATGAATTTCAGTTTTGGAAACTTGGACGATTACTTGTTACTTTACTTAAAGCAAGATTTAGTATCCACTGAACTAAATGTGGGATCCAATGATAGAATGGTTGCTTATTTTGTATGTTTAAGAGGAAGTTGTGGTTAATATTTTTGGATGTTGGATTTGCCTTATTGAGATTGGCTTTCTGACCATTTTGAAAAATAAAATGAAATAGAATTTTTGGTACACTTGAGTTGGAAATGATTTGACAGCCTTTGTTTGGAGATGTTGTAGCATTTCAGTTTACATTTTCTTTCTCAGCCGATAGACTCTAGAACCTATCTTGGAATCTCTTGAGGCTTTGTAATGATTTTACATGAGTTTGGAAAATGATATGGGCATTCTTTTCAACGAGTTTGAGCCTTTTAAGCCAACCCTTGACATAATTCCTTTTGCACCCGCTTTGAGCCTTATAATGAAAAACCATATGAATTTTCTTTTTGGAACCCACAATAGACCTTGACCTTAGCAACTTGAAAAACCATGAACTACCCGAATTTTGAGATAATTGATGAATCATTGGTAGAAGGTATTTGATGGCTGCTAAATGTGCAAGATGGTACAAAAATTGGTGTGGGGAATATAAGAGGTGCATGATGTTTAATAGCTTGTACTCCAAAGTCATTGCAAGTTTATAAAAAAAAGGGAAAGAAAAAGAAAAAGAAGAAAAGAGTTTAGTTTCAATAAGACTTGAAGTGCACATACATCATTTTGAGATAAGTTTGGGGGAGTGGTTTGAATTTTGGAAGGGAATTTTGTATAGAAAAGAAAGATGAGCTACATATTGTCATTTATCTCAAGATATTTGAATTCTCTTTATACCTTTCTTTCTATGACCTTAACCCTTGGCCAAATTACAAGCCTATTAAGTCCCATTGATTTTGAATTTATGTAAGAGAAATTCTTTTGGTGGAGAGAGAGGAAGAGAGTAGGCATATGAAGTTTTGAAGGTTGAGAGAGCTTAATATATATTGAAATGTTGCAATTTTCTTTTTGCCACTTGCTGAAGAATTGTTCTCTGGCTCTGCACACACACACTTAATAATTGTTGGGAAGTTTGTCCTTAATGTGTGAGTTTTGCATCCTTCTATATTCCATTGATTTCCTATTGAATATATTCTCTTGAGCAACTAATGAGGAAAAATCCCTGCATGCATAGTACGTGGATAATTCATCAATCTTTCAATCTCATCTTTTGTTTTACTCGAGGACGAGTAAACGTTTAAGTTTGGGGGTGTGATAACTCCTAGAAATTCATGTCATTTGAGTATATTTTCCTTGAGTTTTATTAACTCATTGATAAATTTTGGATACTCAAGAGAGGAAATTTTCATTTGATTTTCGGTCGCATATAATCGTATATTTATGTAGATTTTGATTATTTTTGTAGTTAATTTCTTATGTTGTTTTATGTAAATATTGTAGGAATATTTTGATACAATAACCAAGGGATCCCGGATTAAGAAGAACACTTGAAAAGGGGAGAAATTGGGGCTAGAAGCTGAAATTTCAAGAAAAAAGGGAAAATACAAGTTTCTGGATGAATTGTAAAAATTACAGAAAAGGACTTCGAATTTCCCAAATTACAGATAGGTCCCCGAATTTCCAAAATTACTGACAGGTCCCAGTTCGCCGTGAGCTCGCCGCGGCAAACTCACGGCAAGCCAAAACCCCCAAAAAGAGGCAGAAACGATCATAGTTCGCCGTGGACTTCGCCGCGGCGAACCCACGGCGAACTGCGTGCTCTGCTGCGCGTTTTTTGACAGATTTAAGTGATATAAAAGCTAGGGTTTCGATCTAGCTCGACATTCTTCGACTTCTGGGCATATTTTGGGCGTTTTTGGCTCTGTTAGGGCATGGTGTTTGGAGGGGATTAAGCTTGGGCTTGGAGCTTTGAAGAGATTTGAGCTTCTTCTCTTGGTTTATCTCTTCCATCTTCCTTCTCTTCTCTTGTTTTGTTTTGTAATGTTGTATATATATGCTCCCATGGAGTTGTAGAACATGAGTAGCTAAATGCTTTGATTCTAGGATTATTTTGAACCCTTGTATGTATTGATTCTTGATTCCTCCTCTTATGTTGTGATTAATGATATCCATGTACTTATTTTACTCTTCTCCTAATGCTTTTAAGTGCTTGATCACCATTTAGATGTTGGGTTCACTTGATTTATGCTTGAGAGGGCTAGGTTAAGTGTAGAACTTGGGTAAAGTAGTGCAAGAACTTGAAGTTTGCATGACGAATGGATGGTTTTGTTGGTAAGATAGAGATATACTTGCTAGCCTTGCATAGTCACATTAGGGTTGGAGCTTGATAATTGGGTTTTATTAAATTGTAGCAAGAGATTGTGCAATTAATAAGACTAAACACTTGTTCTTGACTTGAGAGAGCTTTTACGAGTACTCTATGAACCCTAGATTAGCACGTGGTTTCGTTGAGAGCTTCTTTGAGGGGAGGTTAATTGAGCTTTAAGAAGTACAAGGGGGATAGATAATCTTAGGACCCATTTTATCCTTGAAGTTGGAGAATCACTTGTTTATAGTTTTATTTTCATTTTATTTTCTTAGTTAATTTTCAATCTCAACATTTGTGTCACTCAAATTGGGCGAGAGTGTAATAATCATTGTTTGACCGGGTTTTGGACAAATCCTCGTGGGAACGATACTTTTCTCATCACTTTATTACTTGACGCGACCCGTGCACTTGCGGCGCAGGGCGAACAAACTTTCAGAATTTTGTTGACCCGCTCTTTCTCTGTAATTTTCCTCCCCAGAGCAGCAAGATTATTGATGAGATGAGTAAATCTGATCTCCAGATCTCTTATCTTTTCTCTCTCAGCCATTTCAAACTTGTGGAATTCTTCCACTAGCATTTCTACACGCCTATCCTTTACTCCAGAAGTTCCTTTATGAGCAATTTGCAGTGCTTCCCACATTTCTTTAGCAGAGTCAAGGTGACTCACTCTAAAGAACTCTGTTTGACTAAGAGCACTTTGGGTCATGAGGACTGCTTTGCTATTTAACTCCATATTAGCAATATCCTCATCTGTGAATTCATCCTCAGCCTTTGGGATGCCCAAGGGATCTTTAGGTACAATATCTCCTTCTTCAATGATCTTCCAGAGCTTGTATCCGTTGGCTTTGATGTAGATCTTCATCTTTAGTTTCCAGAAGGTATAATGCTTCCCATCAAAACCAGGAGGCTTATTAATGGAGCTTCCTTCAGGGAAGATGTTTTCAAGCGATGCCATTTAGATCTTTGCTTCTCGGATTTGTTGGAATCTAAAACAAAGAAGACCTTGCTCTGATACCAAATGAAAGTGGCAATCGCACAAGAGGGGGGTGAATTGTGCTTTCTAAAAATCTAGTTAAAATTAAGACAACACAAACTTTATACTGGTTCGGCCAACACTGCCTACGTCCAGTTCTCCAACACTTTGTTGGGTTCCACTAACCACAGGTTTTACGAGCACAGGTTCACCTGTCAACCTTTACAGAGTTTTAGAATCTCTCTAAACACTCCCCCTTACTACCTGTAAGGCAATATCCCTGTTCTAAAGCACCAAGCTTTCAGAACAACCTCAAACAGTAGAGGATTTCAATAAATACGTTCACTTAATGAACTGATTTTGATAAACACTTAAGTACAGATAAAATCTCTAAAACAATAAATACAGAAAACAGAGAGCAATGAATGAGTATGTGAATATTCTCGTTTTTCGTCGCTTTTCAATAAATGCTCAAGTTCTGTATTTATATCTCTTCTCAGATTTTGCCCTAGCGTTCAATCTTAAGAAGCCATTTGAATTTAGTCGTTGAAAGCTCATAGCCGTTGGCATTTAATGCAGCTTCTTCATCGGGCTTAACTTTCTGCTCTAGCTTCAACTACTTCTTGCGTAGGGTGAGCTAGGAGAGAGATAGACTTAGCGTTCTGAGCGTCTGTACGATTTGTACTTTTTGGCAGCTTTTTCAGTAGCACTAGGTTGATCTGCTATCGCTAACTTCATAGAGTGAGTTCTGCACTTAAGCTGTTAGCTGAACAAATAATCATTTAAAGTATAGAGAATGCTATCGCAAATTTAGTCTATTAGCTCAAGTGAGATGAAGACAATATAAGGTATTTCAAAACATTTTATATCGATAGGCAGGAGTATTATCGATAGCATATTCTTTTTAGTTCAATGTTCAGAGTACTAGCTATATCATATCAGCATACATTCTTCTATCGATTGCTAATCCCTTATCACTAGATACTTGATTTCTTATTAGCTTTAAGGATACTGAAATGTTTATTAAAGGGTATTTCAAGGTATCCTATTATCGATAGCGAAACGAGTTAGCGCTAGCAACTATGTTAGCTAATTTGACTCATTTGCACTAGCTATCTGAATGATCATTATCTGAAGCACTTTTGTTATCGATAGCTTACTCTGTTATCGCTAGCTGATTCCATTAGCTCAAGGACATGGTTCATTGTTCAGCTGGTTATACTTCCTTTTATTTTTCATGTTCTTAATGAACTACTAACGATAGGATCTTTCTTAGCGATAGTGCTAGACTTAGCGATAGATATTAACTTTGTTATTTTTAAGTCTTCACTTGCTATTGCTCTTTGTCTACTAGCTGTAGGGATACACTTAGCGATAGAGATATTGATTCTTGTTGTTCTGCTAAGTTTCCATCTGCTATCTTTTACTCTTGCAATGGTGATCTGTTACCTATTATATTTTACTCGTTTAGATCAAAGGTAACTTGCTCTCATTTGCTTATGTTATTTATGGGGTCAGTCTTCATCAAAACTTAAGATTCTAACAAATTACTCTTTTCATCCTTAATCTTTGTTTGGGTGGCCATCAATGAGTTAGGGTTAATTGAGAAATTAAGTGCAATTGTGGGGTGGCCGAAGTTGTGGATTTAAAGTCTTGCATGATTAGTTAGTTCTTGAATTTGTCAAATTGCATGAGTGGCATTGGACTTCTATCCTAGAGTCTTGATTTATTGTGTGGGGTTCCAATAATTGATTAAACTCTAGGATTAATTAAGTGGCAATTCGGGGTCTCAGTTGTTGGATTAGGAGCCCCTTACGATTAGCAAATTCACATTGATTTTGAACTTAATCAACTTAGGTTAAATTAAGTAATATGCGGGGTTCCGGCATTAATTAAATTAACCTAAGCCTAGCTTAGAGGTGTTCCTCTAGGGATCTTTAGAAAATCAACTAAACTCCCTGAAAACCTTTAGAAGCAATGATTCCCGAAGCATTCATTCATCAAGAATGATTTAATTTCCTTTCCCCTCCAAATCTCACTTTTATCTTATTTTTATTTTACTTTTGAACATATCATACCTTTTGCATCTTTTTTAGACCAAAAACCAAATACAATATTTTTACCCACTTTTGTTAGTTTGCATCTTAGCTACTAGGTCATCTTTTGCGTTAGGCTCCTCAAGTGAACGACACCCGGGGGTTAACTTCCACTATCCCCTTGGTTCTTATTTTCTTGAAGGGCAGACTCAAGGGCGCGCTACACGCACACACACTCGAGAGAGATGGAGCTATTCATCTGCATTTAGTAATAATATGTTTGAACCTTCTTCCCGTTAGAGACGTTTCATTAGAACCATAAATTATATCAATTCCTCCTTAGAAAGGTTTAGAATGATGAGAATAAATTTGTCTCTCCATATTTCTCACTTGCCTCCTTTTCCTCTCTAAATTCTTTTCCGTCTACTCAAAAGTCTTCATCAGCTTGTTCTCCTCCATAACATTCTTGTCTTACTCTTCTTTGTATAGGCACCACTAGAGTTTTTCCTCATAAATGCACTTATTATTGTTTAATTTTATTTTTTATTCTTATTTTAATCATCAATCACCCACCAATCATCATTAATTGCTCATAATTGATGCTGCCAAATTTTCAATAAAGCTCCGCAAGTGTACGGGCCGCAGAAATAGTAAAATAGCAAATCAAGGTTGATCCCACAGAGACTCAAAACAACGGATAATTAGACATTAAATCTCCTACTTTTGTTTAAGTTGAGTGAAACAGGAATGAGTTCAAGTAATGAAGAAAAATTGACTAAACTCTAATAAAACTCACAAACTTTAAAACGGATTAAATTCAAACGTTGAACAAACAACCTAGAGTCACTAATCCCTTATTTGCTTCTTAGATTTTATTCCCACTAAATTAATTATGCTTTAACTTAATCAGCTAATCTAGAGTACTAGTGTCTATAAATGCCTGTCGGTCCATTTATATCCTTATCTAAGTTAATTATGTGAAATTAACTAGGAACAATTTATATTGGTAACACTCTAATGTGATTATACGGAGCTTCTAGGTATATGTCTATTCTAGACGCAAATTAGATTAAACCCAAGTCCTTAGATTAAAATCTAATTCCACATTATTTAATCTCATGATCTATTTAAAATTCCCTCCGTTGAGTTCAATCCTAAATTCCCTAAATATGTTCAATGGTGATCAGTCACTAAACAATAATCAATAATACCAAGATTAAATAAACTGAATTAAAATTAAACATAATTAATAAGTGGAAAAAATTTCTAAATCACAAACAAGTTCATAGTGCCCTGGGTTGTAAGAGAAAATTAGCCACACATGGTTCCCATCAAAATCATCTCAACAAAATTAAGTTCACTGTCCAACATCAAGAAAGATGAAAGTAAGACCCCACAAAATGCTCAAAAAACCTCAGATCCAGCCACAAAGAAGCTCCTATAACAGATCTCCCTCTGCGTCTCTAGTGCCATCGGAAAACAAAGAAGACGATGAATAGTCGCTCTCCCTCTCTCAGACAAAAACCAGCCCAAGATGAATAATGAACAGTGGCGGCTTCTTGCCCTGTGCGTGATGTGTATTGAATTATAACCACTTTTTAATGTCAGAAGCCCAAAAATACGGAAAATTTAAAACTTTTTATTTTAAAACATTCAACCAACCTTCTGTCAGTTGGAATGGGCTTTTCAGACAAATTGGAACAATATAAAACTCTTTATTAAATAAAGTGGTTAATAAAACAATTAAAGGTACTCTAACCCTCTTAGGGTATCTTTTCTTAATTTATAGTATTTAGGAAATTTAAATTCCTTTTCTAAACTTATACCATTCTATTTTCTATGCTTTCTACTATTAATTCAATAATTTAAATTTACATCATATACAGATAACCTTACTTTCTCTAAACACAAACTAAATTTCTTCTAATCATCTTCCAGCACTCCTGCTTTATCTCAGCCATCTCACTATGTCTTAGCTTCTCTGAAAAACAGCAGTTCAACGCAGTTTATGTCATTAACTGTAAACTTTTATGCATGCATTGTCATGTATATATTTTATAAATCTTTGCAGATAATGATAGTATTTATCCTATTAATTTGGGTGCAATCTGCACCTACCAATCACTGATAACGATATCTTTGTTAACTAGTGGAGGTTTTACCTGCAAGATTTCTCGTTATAACATTTAAAGCTATAACTAAACTGATCTGGCAAAGGGGTAGCGAACCACCTAAGCCCTGGAGTACTCCAACATGAAAGGAATAAAAGACATACCACTTAAATGCAACAAGTATTACAAAATTATTCATACAATTTGAGTGTAATGAGATTAACTGCTACCTGAACTCCAAGCTTACTCTTCACTATACTCTTGCCTTTCACTGTATTCTAGGGATTCGACCCCACTATCTTGTCCTATAAATATTTGTAATATAAAAATAATATATTAATATCTAAATTAATTCATAATAATTAAACGTCTCTCACGATCCTATTTTACTACCCCTTTCTATTTCTAATGTATTATTTAATCTTAGTCTCTACCTTAATTGTTAATCATAAAATCATTAACAATACATAAATTCTCAATAAATCATAATTTCTTCCACGTTAATGATAACTAATTACAACTTAACTTATTAGAGTTAACCTGACCATTTAAGATCAGACGGTTACTTTTAATTATTCTATTCCAATTAATCTTTCTTATTCTCAATGTTTGACTAATAATTACCTCAAAAATAGTTCTTTTGAAGGAGCTTTACCTTTCTTTAATCCTTAAAGTACTTGTCTATCTGTTATTTATATTCTTTTATTTATAACCTCGATTATCAGGATTTCTTAAATCACATACTAACCTTCATTTAATAAAAAGTTAACACCCAGTAACAAATCAAACATCAGATGCATACACACAAGTACATCTGCACATAACCATGCCCTCAACAACATCATATTCTACTAACCTTATTTTCCGAACAGCCACCCTAAATAAGAGTTCCATATTCTCGTCAAACCCAACAATCATTATCACTCACAGATCAACTTTTCGAAAGTCCTTGACAATTACCCTAAATTAAATCATAACTCTATGAGTCAACTCTCTTGCCTTAATCCTAAAATTCGTACTCCAGAAGCTCTAATCCTCAAACCGACTACATCCATCCTTACTTCCATTAATTCTATTTCCCTCATAAATAAGCTTCTATTTTCTCAAAATCTTGACAACTTAATTAGGATTTATCCATTTGATTTAAAGCTAAGAGACATCAATCAATTCCCATATTTGAGACCTTGGTCATTACATTCAAAACATCAATTAACCCCTACCAATAATATGGAACCAATTCTTCCACAATTACCTTATACTAATTTAATCTCATATTCCAATCCTACTTACCATCATATCAATCATAATCAAAATCACCATTACCTCTTCCTCATAACTTAATCATTAATCTCTTCCCCATTTTCAAATAAGCCACCAGAACAAAGCCTACTCTATGTAGGAATTTCAAATCCAATATTTTCCTTTAACATTCAACTAAGGTTAAAATAGTACCGAATTACTTGTCCCCAAATGAATTAAATCACGAATCAAAACACAGTGGAAATAAACAAAAACTCGCTTCAACAATTTAAACATTGCATGTAATTAAATCGGCACCTACCTATCTAATTCCATCACCGATATAACATTTCTAACCAAATCAATTTAAGACATACCCAAACATCTCAAAGGTTTCCCAACTTAATTTTCTATACACCTTAAGATCACTTTCCATTTCAACTTACCAACTTCCATTAAATCAATCATCCTCCGCTAATACCATTAAAGAAACTCATACTAACTCTGATTTTATTTTGTAACCAGACTCCAACCACTCACACCCACTAGTGAAACCTTGGAACATAATGAACTAAGCTTCATCAAAATTACTTAACCTTTAACCATTTCCAATATTCCAAATTCTTAGGCCTTAGAGAACTAATTGTCAACTTTATTTAATAACCATCTTTCCCAACAATTCTCATTCAAACTATACTAATTATCATCCTTTAAAAGTCTCAAACACTTACTAACTATTAAGAAACCTCAAACATAATGAATCACAATTCACCTCTCTTATATATATATATATATATATATATTTTTCCCTCAACCACTCGGATTCACACACACCAATTATCCTAACAGCAGCAAAACACACACATATCCCTTGTCTATAACCACATTTAATATTCCTCTTCCATTGCAGTTAGACTACATTATATCCTCTACACCAAAACACTCCTCACGGCAGATAGCAACCAGAACAAAACACAAGGATGCATAACAGAATTCAATATACAAAGTAATGATTCCAATTAAATTCCAACTCTACTAATTCTTCTTTATAACCATAACAGAACACGGACCAACACAGAGCAAAAAGAAAAGGAAAAATCAATCTTCATAATCAACTCATAGATTGGCCTACAAATTTCTATGTCAACTTTATCATACCTTCATCTTGCTTAGAAATGAAATTACAGAGAGAAGGAGATTCAAATAACATGGGAATCAACGGACAGAGCACGGCAAAGAAGAAGGAAGAAAAAGGAAAACAATTATACTTCCAATTAAAACCAACCATACAAAATCAACCTTAATTTCCTCCTCCCTTTCCAAATTCGCAAAACACCATTACAACAGAGGGAAGAATAGAAATCGAACAGAAAAAGGAAGAACAGAAATCGGTTGGACAGGAAAAGAAGAAGAAAATTTTCAAACTTCAGAAATCACACGTGCAAGCTCTCTTTGAACTTAAAATTACTCCTAGACAAGATTAATTAAGCTTTAGTTCATTTAAACGCCCAGAATTCCTCAAAATCCCGTCGGATGAACAGTGCAAAATTTGGGTTTTTCATAGCAATCCGACCAAACACGATTCCTTACTCAAAATCGCAACCCGAATTATCCCAATCGAGGTCTAATCATCATTTCTATGATTTCAGAAGTCTCAAAGCCTTACAAGATTTCAAATCCTCCCTTCCCATTTCGCTCAAATTCACGCCAGAAAAGAGAGAAGAAGGAAGGGAAATAACTTACCTAAGGTTGTTCCGAGTTCCTGAGCGTCCTATGCCGCGCTTGGTCATCATTCGCCGTCGATGCCGCCGCAGAAGACTGAAGGAGCAGAGGACGAAGGAAGAAGAACGAGAAATCGAGAGAGAGAGAGAGCATAGGGAGACGAAAATGAGAGATGAGAGGAGAGGAACACGTGGGAGTTCCATAATAAAGGAAGAAAGGGGATATTTTAATTAGCTATTTTACCATTTTGCCCCTCCTTTTACAATTGGAGATATTTTTAATTAGGGGCAGATATTGTCTTTCTCATTTCCCTTTTTCTATTTTTCTCTTAAATGGTAATTTTATATATCATTATCATTTACAAATAAATCTGAATTTGTCCCCAACATACTTTTTCTAGATATACTTTAATTTCTAAATTTATTTATAAGACTTTTTAAATACTAAACAATATCTCAAGATTCTAAATATTCCCTTATTTAAATTTATCTCCTAACTATTTTTCCTTAACTAATAAAGAAATTAAACTTTAAAAATTATTAAAAATACATCTGGCCTCATAAATTTATTTATAAGGCTGTTTAATTTCTATATACCATCCCAAGACTTTTAATAAGCCTTTATTATCTCTTTTCTCCAAATTCAGTTTTATCTCTTAATTATTTCTCTTTATTTCTTTAAGAAAATAAGCCTTGAAATTATAAAAAAAATGCATAAATATTATAAATTTATTTTTAATTCCTTTTTAATATTTTAATGATATTCTCAAAATATTAAATAATTCCTTATTTTCTATTTTCTAAAATTTGGGGTGTTACACTCTGCACTCTCAGCTGATCGTCAATTACTACCAAGTTGAAACATCATTCAGGGCTACAAAAAATCCTACAAAACCAAAACCAAACAAAACAAAAGTCAAATCCAAAAACCTTGGGTTGCCTCCCAAGAAGCGCTAAGTTTAAAGTCTTCAGCCAGACTATGTCAGGAAATTATGGAGGCTTAAACAAACAATGCCAATGTCCCTTAGAAAGCAATGAAGAAGTGTTCAGAACTTGCCCAGTCTGCACATAACAGTCCCTCTTCTCACTATTCTTCTCAACTATAATGGCTTCAGAAGGTTCTTCAAGAACATAGTCAAATTTAGCTCGAGTGAGCTTTTGCTTCACATCAACCTTTGCACATTGTTTCACTTCATTTGGATTCTTCCTTACTTTGTCCATACTGAATGTAATCTACTCATCACCAAGTCGAAGAATTACCTCTCCTTTTTCAACATCTACCAAAGCTCTCGCAGTAGCCAGAAATGGCCTCCCAACAATTAGTGGGATCTCTTTATCTTCTTCAATGTCAAGGACAATAAAATCAGCAGGATAGATAAAAGACCCAACTTTCACTAATACATCTTTAATTATTCCATAAGGATAAGATAAACTTCTATCAGCCAATTGAAGTGTAATAGTAGTAGGATCAACCTCTCCTAATTGAAGCTTCTTAAAAATCGACAGAGGCATAATGTTCACAGCAAAACCCAAATCACATAAAGCACGGCCTTCAAATTTATCACCAATCAAACATGGAATAGTGAAAGATCCAGGATCCTTACACTTGAAAGGGACATTAGGCTTAATGACACTGGTGATCCCCCTTGTTAATGCTGTAGTTGCAAACTCAGTAAAATGCTTCATCTTACTCATCATATCTTTCAAAAACTTGGCATATTTAGGCATCTGTTCCAAAGCTTCTATGAAAGGAATGTTAATGCGTAATTGCTTGAATATCTCCAGGAATTTCTTGTATTGCTCATCAATTGCTTTCTTTTGGAATCTTTGAGGAAAAGGTAGAGGTGGCATCCATTTACTACTTTCATCAGTTGCATTCTTCTTTGCACTCTCCTTTTTGGATTCATTATTTGCTTTCCCTGCATCTACTTCTGTAGCCTTTTGTGCAGAATTTTCTTCGCCATTAGAATCTGACGGCTTCTTTGAAGGATGTTGAATCTCTGGTAACTCTTTACCACTTCTAAGAGTAATAGCCTTACACTCAGCTTTTCCATCTCTACTAGGATTAGGGACAGTATTACTTGGAAAATCCCTTTGTTGTAATGCATTCACGATAGTGGCAAGTTGTCCCATTTGCAACTCAAGATTCTTGATAGAGGAATCATGACATACATCAGATTCACGTGGCCCTTGCACCACATGCGTAATTAAACTCTCAAGTTTACTCTCAAACTTACTCTTAAGTTTATCCATCCTCTTTTCAAAAGATTCTTGCTGAGATGTGTGAGGCTTAACTTGATTTTCAAAACCTGGAGGATTTGTCTGTCTAAATGCTGAACTTGAAGCTTGATTGATTGCTTGACCTTGGCTCCAAGAAAAATTAGGATGATTCCTCCACCCTGGGTTGTAGGTATTAGAGTAAGGGTTGTTCTGGTTGTTACCATGGAAGTTTCCTGCATAATTCACGGGTTCTATTTGTTGAGAGATGAGGCATTGCTCATTAGTGTGACAGTCCCCACAATACTCATAAGGAGTATATACAGCTTTAACTCCCATGTGACCACCATTGGCTCGATTAACCTTTACTTCTAAATTATCAAACCTCTTGTTGAGAGCATCAAGCATAGCCACTAACTGTGAAGATGTATCATTAGCAACTTTATCAATTGACTTCACTTGTCTCCTTTAATTGCTATTTTGGATAAAGTCAACGGAAAGATCATCCAAACAACTCCAAGCATAGTTCACCGGCTGCTTTATGATTCCCCCATTAGTAACAGCATTCAATTCAGATTTAGACTCAGGAGTCAATCGAGTACTAAAGATTTGCAGCAAAACCCACTTCTCAAGATTATGACCAGGACTTTGCTTAACAAGCAACTTGAACCTCTCCCAAGCTTCATACAAGTGTTCACCAAATTGTTGGCAAAAATTAGTGAGAGTAGCTCTAGCATCCACCATCTTGTTGTGTGGAAAGAATCTAGCTCTGAATTTCTCTTCCAACTGATCCCAAGTAGTCACACTGCCTTCTTCTAAATTGTGCAACCATTCTTTTGCTTTCCCTTGAAGAGAATAAGGGAAAAGTCGAAGGCGAATCACATCATTTGGAACACCATTCTGCTTGAAAGAATTACAAACATTGAGAAATTGGATCAAATGCCGATTAGGATCTTCAACATTGTTCCCAACATACTGACCATTCAACTCAAGCATCTTAAGCATCATCTGCTTAATCTCAAAGTTATTTGCTTGAAATTCAGGCACTCTGGTTCCTGACTGATATCCTCTAGCTTGTCTTCCCAAGAAATCATTGACACCCAATCGATCGTTTTCATCCTCAGCCATTACTTCGTGTTCAGGTTCAAAAACCTCTAGTTCCTGGACTTGAGGTGAAGTAGCTTCCAAAAGCTATTGGATACTCTGTCTTTTGTGGTGTCTTTGTAGATTTGAATTTGCGGGGCATATATCAATGGCACCTGAAAAGCAAACAAGCTCCAAAGAGTATCAAACTTACCCAAGAAACAAACAAGAAAATAATAATTTTTTTGTATTTTTTTTAAAAAAACTCAAGCTAAAACAACTAAAGGATTTCTAATACTAATTACCAATTGCCTTGAGTCCCTGGCAACGGCGCCAAAAACTTGATGCTTCCAAAATTTCAATAAAGCTCCGCAAGTGTACGGGCTGCAGAAATAGTAAAATATCAAATCTAGGTCGATCCCACAGAGACTCAAAACAACGGATAATTAGACATTAAATCTCCTACTTTTGTTTAAGTTGAGTGAAACAGGAATGAGTTCAAGTAATGAAGAAAAATTGACTAGACTCTAATAAAAATCACAAACTTTAAAACGGATTAAATTCAAACATTGAACGAACAACCTAGAGTCACTAATCCCTTATTTGCTTCTTAGATTTTATTCCCACTAAATTAATTATGCATTAACTTAATCAGCTAATCTAGAGTACTAGTATCTATAAATGCCTGTCGATCCATTTATATCCTTACCTAAGTTAATTATGTGAAATTAACTAGGAACAATTTATATTGGTAACACTCTAATGTGATTATGCGGAGCTTCTAGGTATATGTCTATCCTAGACGCAAATTAGATTAAACCCAAGTCCTTAGATTAAAATCTAATTCCACATTATTTAATTCATGGTCTATTTAAAATTCCCTCCGTTGAGTTCAATCCTAAATTTCCTAAACATGTTCAATGGTGAGCAGTCACTAAACAATAATCAATAATACCAAGATTAAATAAACTGAATTAAAATTAAAAATAATTAATAAGTGGGAAAAATTTCTAAATCACAAACAAGTTCATAGTGCCCTGGGTTGTAAACCTTAAAGTTTACTAAAGAATGCCTAAACATCATAAATCCATTTTCAATGATTTTTACTACTTTAGTTGCATTCCTAAAATCTTAAATAATTTCTTATTTTCTATTTTCTAAAATTTGGGGTGAAACGAAACAAAAATTAAAAGACGAGTCATGACAGAAATTAGAGAAAAGGGAAGAAGAAAAGAAACCAAGATCACAACTTGAATCTCTCCATGATTCTCCAAGCTTCCTAGCTCTTCCCCACTCTCTCCTCAAGCTCCAAAATGTTCCAAAGAGTGCCCTAAATGCTCTGTGTGTCTCTCTGCTCGCATTCAATGTCATTTATTTCCTTTAGACAGCGTGAATTAATTGAAACACGCAGCATCAGGTGTTTTCGCCGTGACGGCGAAGTCACGGCAGGCGAAGGTGGCATCCAGAGAACTCCTACACTCGCCGTTGGCGAAACCCACGGCGAAGTCACTTCGCTCCTGGTCCCTTGTCTTTCTTCCCACTCTTTCTTCATTCCAGAGCCACTTCAATCTCTTTGGCTTTCTCTTTTTATCACCTCTTCCTGTACAAGACTGAAAGAGGGTTGATGAGCTTTACAATTTAATAACACACACAAATCATTAAGCAAAGGATCATTAAGCTCTAAATTTCATGCATGTAAGCTTTCTTCTTCATTAAGGTTTTTCTTTGAATTTTTATGTTCATTTCAAAACGTCACTTTCAAGAATATATACACAAATGAGGACAAACGTCATGAAATATGTGAAATTTAGGAGCTTAACACATAGGTGAGATCATAACCTGACGGTCATAAAGCTCCACCCATGAGTCATTGAAATGATATAGAAGAGAAAATAGTCTGCATTTAGTAATAATATGTTTGAACCTTCTTCCCGTTAGAGACGTTTCATTAGCACCATAAATTATATCAATTCCTCCTTAGAAAGTTTTAGAATGATGAGAATAAATTTGTCTCTCCATATTTCTCACTTGCCTCCTTTTCCTCTCTAAATTCTTTTCCGTCTACTCAAAAGTCTTCATCAGCTTGTTCTCCTCAATAAAATTCTTGTCTTACTCTTCTTTGTATAGGCACCACTAGGGTTTTTCCTCATAAATGCACTTATTATTGTTTAATTTTATTTTTATTCTTATTTTAATCATCAATCACCCACTAATCATCGTTAATTGCTCATAATTGATGCTGCCAAAATTTCAATAAAGCTCCGCAAGTGTACGGGCCGCAGAAATAGTAAAATAGCAAATCAAGGTCGATCCCACAGAGACTCAAAACAACGGATAATTAGACATTAAATCTCCTACTTTTGTTTAAGTTGAGTGAAACAGGAATGAGTTCAAGTAATGAAGAAAAATTGACTAAACTCTAATAAAAATCACAAACTTTAAAACAGATTAAATTCAAACGTTAAATGAACAACTTAGAGTCACTAATCCCTTATTTGCTTCTTAGATTTTATTCCCACTAAATTAATTATGCTTTAAGTTAATAAGCTAATCTAGAGTACTAGTGTCTATAAATGCCTGTTGGTCCATTTATATCCTTACCTAAGTTAATTATGTGAAATTAACTAGGAACAATTTATTTTGGTAACACTCTAATGTGATTATACGGAGCTTCTAGGTAAATGTCTATCCTAGATGCAAATTAGAATAAACCCAAGTCCTTAGATTAAAATCTAATTCCACATTATTTAATCTCATGGTCTATTTAAAATTCCCTCCGTCGAGTTCAATCCTAAATTCCCTAAAATGTTCAATGGTGATCAGTCACTAAACAATAATCAATAATACCAAGATTAAATAAACTGAATTAAAATTAAACATAATTAATAAGTGGAAATCACAAACAAGTTCATAGTGCCCTGGGTTGTAAGAGAAAATTAGCCACATATGGTTCCCATCAAAATCATCTCAACAAAATTAAGTTCACTGTCCAACATCAAGAAAGATGAAAGTAAGACCCCACAAAATGCTCAAAAAACCTCAGATCTAGCCACAAAGAAGCTCCTGTAACACATCTCCCTCTGCGTCGCTAGCACCACCGGAAAACAGAGAAGACGATGAATAGTCGCTCTCCCTCTCTCGGACAAAAACCAGCCCAAGATGAATAATGAACAGTGGCGGCTTCTTGCCCTGTGCGTGATGGGGAGGGGGGTCTCGGCTGCCCCCCTCAGCTGCTCCCTCGGCTGCCCCAATGATTTGGGGCAGTTTTCTTATATTTTTTATTATTTTTTTATACCATTAAATTCTACATTAAAAGAGTAACATTTTGATATATTATGAGCAAAAAATGGATATGTTTTCAATTTGTTATGATTTTTCAAAGATTAGATACAAAAAAATAAGGCTGTATTTTTTCATTGAAAGTACCTAATCTTTGAAAAATCATAACAAATTGAAAACATATCCGTTTTCTGCCCATAATATATCAAAATATCACTCTTTTAATGTAGAATTTAATGGTATAAAAAAATAAAAAATATATATAAGAAAACTGGCCCAAATCATTGGGGCAGCCGAGGGGCAGCTGAGAGGGGGGCAGCTGAGACCCCCCTCTCGTGCGTGATGTGTCCCCCTAGGTCTCCAAGTTGCTCCTTTTTATTACATCCCAAAACTGTGCGTATGTAGCTACTAGGGGAAAAAAATCAAAACTAAATTAAAATGAAACCAACGAAACATTAATAATTAGTAATAAAATAAAACTGAAACTTTTCTTTTTTTTTGGATTTTTAAATATTCTTTTTTTCTTTTATTTTTTATCTAAATTTAACTTTCCTATTTTAATTGAAAATGTGATATTTAAAAATAAAATCCCCAAATATTGCTTAAATCAGTATCCTATCAAATCCCAACAAAATCTCTTAATTTTTAAATTGTTGACTCCCCAAATACAATAAAATATTTCTAAAGAAGTACTAAATATGGCGAGTCATCAATCACCATCAACTTTGATTTTCAAAATTTATTTTAACAATTATGACCTTAAAATGAGCATTAAAGACACCTAACCGTAGTCAATCAATGAATTTTTGAATTTTTTTGTGGGAATGACTAAAATGTCATTTTTCAAACATAATCAGTGGGGATTCTTTGAAATTCATACAATGAAGATTTTTATTATTTTTATTATTATAATTGTTTTATTATTTTGTGGTTCCGGACAAGATAGGGTGTTTACAACTACCAATATAGAGAAGAAGAATGCTTCAAGATCGATTGAAAGATGGCTGTGTAAAGGAACATGAGGGGCAATGAGTTTATTTGATTAACAAGATTATATATGAAGATCCTTAATAGTCATTTCTGCTTTTTTAAGAGTTTCTCAAAAGTGTAGGATTAACGTTGAATTTCGGTATTTCAACTGTATTTAATTAAATAGGGTTTTCCCTAAACAATTTTTCAGTGCACATAATAGTTCATAATTTGTCTAATCAAATTTACGCCTCCAACCTTCTTAGATTAGAACCCACCTGCACCTAGCATGATAGGTCCAATACTATTTGTTTTCATCGCGATTTACAAAAATGTGTAAATAGCTTGAAGTTTAAAGGGTTTATGGGCTTACAACTCAAAGATCCAGAGGCTCTATCTACATGAAAATAAAGTTTAAAGGTAATGAAGCCATTATATATAATGATGACCCGCATATATGGATGCAAAGGTGAAAGCAAATTATTTTATTCATAAAGACATTGGAATTGAAGATGCGTGCATACATATACGAGCATTATTATGGGAGGCCGCACCATGCATGGAATTAAGCACGTACGCCACCTTATTCGAAAATATGAAAAGGAAGGAAGCAAAGCAGAGAGGCGATTATTTTATTAGGGAGAGAGACATATATGCATGCATGGCAGAGGCTGGGGGTCAAGGCTCAGGGTTATAATCGTTAGGGGTGACAATCCACTTGGAGATGCCGAAGATTCCGCTGTCGAGGAGCTGAGGAACGGCGCCGAGGAAGATGGGCGGCGAGACATTGGTCCAGTCGGAGGGCCGGACATCGCTATGCCCAGCGAAGGTCTTTTCTTTGGGATAAATCAGAGTGGTGAAGACGCTCACAAGATCTTGGAAAGTGACAATAGGAGACTGCTGAGTGTGGGACTGGTAGACCACATAGTCAAAGTCCTTGTCGTGTTTCCTGTACAGGTCGTTATAGGTGTACATGAGAGGGGCCGAGACAGTGATGGAAGCTTCGGCGATGCGGTAATCGCCACTAGTCTTTAGATTCCATACCACCTGGTGTATCGACTTGGTAAAATAATCCAGCGAATCAGGGTTGATGTGCTCGTAGTACACGTCGATGCCATCAATGTGGTAATCCTTGACGATTTTTCTGAGACTTTCGGTGGCATCCTTGATCCAGTTGGATTCGTCAGCAGATGTGGCGGCAAATGGGAATCTCGGGTCTCGCCCTCCGATGCTCACGAAGAACTTCACCGAACTGCTGGCGCTGTCCTTGAACGTTTTGATCACATCGGGTGTTATCTTACTTGTATCAAAATAAGGGATGAATTTTCCCGTCTGGTAGCTCCCTTGCTTATCGTAATCTCTGGCGAAGGCCAGAACGATGTGCAGTTCGTCCTGGAGGATCGCATGGTTGAGATTTTGAATGGAGCTAAGAGTGCTCGCATAGACACGGTAGGCTGACAGGCTCGCCATTTTCCACAAAGCAATCTCTCTTTCTCTCTATTGGATTGAATTGAATGGTGGTCTTTCTCTTGGTGTGAGTTTGCATGTGCCCATTCATCTTCCTTATATACACCAATGTTTCAGTCCCCCTCCTCGTGGAGTCGTTATCCCATTTCCATGCATTCCTTTACTTTATTCATATGTACACACACGAGCCTTTTACTTGCATTTCTTCTTCTTTTTTTTGTATATATTCCCTAGACATCTATGCACGTGCTTCTTCCAATTTAAATATTGGTATTATCATGTGCCACCATCTTCATAGTCGCCGCGAATATTGCTGTGATCATCTGCATCAAGTCTCTTATCCAATTATCTGAGTCATCCTTGGTGCTCATCCCCCCGACAATAATGAAATGCATGAAAGATCCAAATGAAACCGAGTATTTTCATAAAACTATGACACTCATTTGTGTGTATATATATATATAAACAATTAATTAATTTACCCCACCCCCTTAATCTATACCAACTAGTTATATAAATATATATATATAAAACAAATAATTAATTTACCTCACCGGCCCCCTTAATCTATACCAACTAGTTAAGTGGCTCCTTCGTATTTAGGAGTGGGGACAGCGTTCTGTAATGAAGATTATAGCTGCTGTGAAAATAAGCTATTTTTACTTTATTTTTAATATCTTTTTATTTCACTAGTTAATGATTAATACTTGCGTGCGTGTGTGAACAAGTTTAAATGTTGCAGTTAGTCAAAGAAATACAACAAAAATACTTCAACGTATTCCTATGATATATATCCCGCCGTGCATGGCCTCAAGTTTCCTGCTGTACAAGTTAAAAGGAGTATTAGAAAACTATTAAGATGCATGGCACGTTTTCATTGCGTTATTAAAAGCATAGACACTTCAAAGTTATCTTGATTCCTTCTACATATGCTCACATTAAACGTATATTATGTATCTTTTTGTAAAAAGGTTTTTCAATTAACTATTATTGCAAAATACCAACTAAATCCGGTTGAAATGTCAAATTCTGAGTTTAGGCAGACTCTTTTAATAAATTGCTATTCGGGCCAAGAGACCTAATCAAAGATTTCTAAATGCTACTGAAATAATCCCTCGGTTCTCATTATAAGAGCCTGACAACCCAATTGTGCGCTGATAAATCCCAAGAATTCATGTAATTTCAGCACATTTTCCTTGAGTTTTATTCAATCATTGATATATTTTGGAAACTCAAGATAGGAAAATGTTCATTTGATTTAGGTTGCACATCATTTTTCATTTGTGTAGATTTTGCTCATATTTCTAGTTAGTTTCTTATGTTGTTTTATATAAATCTTGTAGGAATATTTTGATATATATTTATGATTGTTCGTAACATGCATATATAAGAGTGTTTTGGTATATATTTTTTTTAAAGACCATGGTTTTGACGTAGCAATTCTTCTTTTGTATGATACCCAAAATCAATCTTTTGGATAGTGGGCTCATCATACATCCTGTTTGAATTCTCATGACACATACTCTCACTAATCACATTAGTGAACCTATTGTCATAACGCCTTGGATCCTATGGGCATTCATTTTTGTTTTTGTTTTTTGTGCCTGGCGTAATTTTTAAGTTGAAATTAGTTTATTCTTGATGGATTTTTTTTTTGTACTTTCGAACTTCAATCAATAAGAGTACACTGCCATCATAACTGAGTATGTTGATCAATATGAGTATGTAGATTGTCACCAATACATGCTGCCCGTGGCCCAATTAAGAATATGCAGACAATTATTGTACAACCCTAAAATTAGGTCAATAGAATTGCCACCAAAGTTTTTAAAATAAGATAATATTGGAAAGCCTTTTTTAAATATGTAAATGGTCTTTGTAAACCAAATAGGATTCGGAGTTGATTTTGCTTGGGGAAGGTGTTAGGCACCCCACATCACCCATTCATGAGGACGGTTACACCGACTTAGTGTCTGTTTGGATGCCTTAAAAAAATTGCTTTTGAAGACCAAACCTAGATTTCAAATAAAACTAACCAAACACTCAACAAAATTGGAAAAGCTATTTTGAAATCAAAACCTTTGTTTTGGGGGGTCAAAATCTTGGTTTTAGAAAAGTTATTTTTCCCCCAAAAGGGGTTAGGTTAGGTCATTATTATTGAAGTCATAAATTGCTCCACCCAAATTTACCCTTTTGTTTCCTCTCTTTCCTCACTCTTGTCCTGTAGCCATACGTACGGTTACTTTATTGTATGTGTATATATAAAGAAAAAATCTGATTGGTCACCTCTTTTTTCTTTCCTTTTCCTTTTTATCAAAATAACATATTTACCCTTAAATAAAAAAATATATGCTCAGATGATAACTCCTAGAAATTCATGATTATTTGAGTATATTTTACTTGAGTTTTTGCATATTATTTATACATTTTGGATACTCAAGAGGGAAAATGCTCATTTGATTTTCGGTTGCACATCATTATTGTATATTTATATAGATTTTGATTGTTTTTGTAGTTAGTTTCTTATGTTGTTGTATATAATTTTTGTAGGAATAATTTGAAGCAATAAGCAAGAGATTTTAGCCCTCCTCCAAGCCCCCAATTGAACAAAAATAAGATGAAGCTAGATCAGCCCAAGGAATAAGGAAAGCAGAGCAAAAACACAGAATCAACGAGACTTCGCCGTGGCCTCGCTACGGCGAAGTCACGGCGAAGTGCATCTGCCTCTGCCCCTATTTTGGAGAGCTCGCCGTCTGCTCGCCGCGGCGAGAGCCACGGCGAGCATCTCTCATTTCTGGAATTTTCGGACTTCGCCGTGGCTCTCGCCGCTGCGAAGTGACGGCAAACTTCGTATTTCTGCGCGTTTTGGATAGAACAGGGGCGCGTTTTAACTGATATAAAAGCTAGGGCTTCGTTGTGAGCCTTCATTCTTCGACTTCTGGGCATATTTTGGGAGTGTTTTGCTCTGCTAGGGCTTGGAGCTTGGTGGGGATTTGGCTTGGGCTTGGAGCTTCAAAGAGATTTGGGCTTCCTCTCTTGGTTTATCTCTTCCTTCTTCATTCTCTTCTCTTGTTCTGATTCGTAATGTTGTATATATTTGCTCCCATGGAGTTGTAGAACATGAGTAGCTAAATACTTTGATTCTAGGATTATTTTGAACCCTTGTATGTATTGATTCTTGATTCCTCCTCTTAATTTGTGATTAATGATATCTATGTGCTTATTTTACCCCGTTCTTAATGCTTCTAAGTGCTTGATCACCATTTAGATGTTGTGTTCGCTTGATTTATGACTCGAGAGAGCTAGGTTGAGTGTAGAACTTGGGTAAAGTAGTGCAAGAACCGGAAGTTTGCGTGACGAACGGATGGTTTTGTTGGTAAGATAGAGATATACCTGCTAGCATTGCATAGTCACATTAGGGTTGGAGTGTGATAATTGGGTTCTATCAAATTGTGACAAGAGATTGTGCAAAGAATAGGACTAAACACTTGTTCTTGACTCGAGAGAGCATTACACGTACTCTTTGAACCCTCGATTAGCACGTGGTTTCGTTGAGAGCTTCTTGAGGGGAGGTTGATTGAGTTTTAAGAAGTATAAGGGGGATAGATAATCCTAGGACCTATTTTATCCTTGAGGTTGGAGAATCACCTGTTTATAATTTTATTTTCATTTTATTTTCTTATTTCATTTTCAAACTCAACATTTGTGTCACTCAAATTGGGCGAGAGTGTAATAATCATTGTTTGACCGGGTTTTGGACAAATCCTCGTGGGAACGATACTTTTCTCATCACTTTATTACTTGGCGCGACCTGTGCACGAGCCTTTTACTTGCATTTATTTTTTCTTTATTCCCTAGACATCTATGCACGTGCTTCTTCCAATTTAAATATTGGTATTATCATGTACCACCATCTTCATAGTCGCCGCGAATATTGCTGTGATCATCTGCATCAAGTCTCTTATCCAATTATCTGAGTCATCCTTGGTGCTCATCCCCCCGACAATAATGAAATGCATGAAAGATCCAAATGAAACCGAGTATTTTCATAAAACTATGACACTCAGTTGTGTATATATATAAACAATTAATTAATTTACCTCACCCCCTTAATCTATACCAACTAGTTATATATATATAAACAAATAATTAATTTGCCTCATCGGCCCCCTTAATCTATACCAACTAGTTAACTGGCTCCTTCGTATTTAGGAGTGGGGACAACGTTCTGTAATGAAGATTATAGCTGCTGTGAAATAAGCTATTTTTACTTTATTTTTAATATCTTTTTATTTAACTAGTTAATGATTAATACTTGCGTGCGTGTGTGAACAAGTTTAAATGTTGCAGTTAGTCAAAGAAATACGACAAAAATACTTCAACGTATTCCTATGATATATATCCCGCCGTGCATGGCCTCAAGTTTCCTGCTGTACAAGTTAAACGGAGTATTAGAAAACTATTAAGATGCATGGCACGTTTTCATTGCGTTATTAAAAGCATAGACCCTTCAAAGTTATCTTGATTCCTTCTGCATATGCTCATTTACATTTCTAACGATGCTGATCATCATTAAACGTATAATATGCATCTTTTTGTAAAAAAGGTTTTTCAATTAACTATTATTGCAGAATACCAACTAAATTCGGTTGAAATGTCAAATTCTGAGTTTAGGCCGACTCTTTTAATAAATTGTTATTCGGGCCAAGAGACCTAATCAAGGATTTCTAAATGCTATTGAAATAATCCCTTGGTTCTCATTATAAGAGCCTGACAACCCAATTGCGCGCTTCTTTAGAAAATTGTTAAAAGTTAGTTAAAAATTATAATACGTATGAAATGGATTCGAATATCACCCTTATTTATGATGGGACTATTAGGAGAAATAAATATGTATATTAATGGGCATCAACCGTCATTTATTTCAAATTAGTTATGGACAAAATAGAAAAAAGTGTATTAAATGGTTGGACAACCGAAAGGGAGCTCTTACATTTTGTACCAAACCAATTCAAAATCTGGGCTCTTATAATAATAACCGAAGGGAGTACCAAGATATCCTTAATTATGTAGTTTAAAAATTATTGCTTCTCCCCTTTTGAGTTCTCCATTTCAGATTCTTTCATTTCTATCAATAGTTACAGGATAAGATGCAACGAAAGTTTGTGTTATTCATATATATACTTTCATCAACAAAACAAATTTTAAACTATATTACCATAAAATAAAGTTTTTAAATGAGGTCTTAAATGAATTGATAACCATCTTATACATAAGAGGTACTGGAGATTTCCGCACGAAAAAAACTAGAGTAAGCTCTTTTCACTTTCTCCGAAGGATTCACTGAGGAGTAGTGAGGAATTAGAGTGGAGAACGGGGAGGGACAAGAGAAAGGAGTTTCCAGCTGCCAAAATCTTTCTATTTTGGAATAAAGTAGAGTGTGAAGAAGCAGAAATGCCTGCTGTATGATGTATCACCACAGAAAGACCTTTCTGTTAATATTATCTGTAGATAATATAAAGAGGATGTATATACAAATGTATGTATAGGTTAAACAAGTATGGAGCTTGTATAGTAGTTATATATAATGGTATGTATATGAGTGTATATATATAGAAAGCGGTTTTTAATTCCAAAGTACTGTCAATAAGAGATAAGTACGTTAGGGACTTTTGAATTATTTTGATTGTTTTATAAACCACTTTGATTTATAAAAGAATTTAAATTGTACCAATTTATCATAAAAGCCCATTTTAAACATAAATGAACTTGGATTGATTTTTTTTTTTTAAAAAAAACAGTTTTAAAATTTTTTGTAGTTTTGGGTTTCTGGCATTGACGAAGTGATTATAATTCAATTAAAACACTATAATATAGTAGTCAAAAATTAGGTGTTACATTTTTGGTATCAGAATGAAGGTTCTGGCATAGGTTAACTAGAATACTTTACTTTTAGTTAGTTAAAGGTATTTTATAACACCTATAGAAGATTAGTCATAGTTTATTTATGAACTTGATGCAGATGATGACATCAACAATTTTCGTGCCAACTATGAAGATGGTTGGTGGCACAGATGATCTCAACAATGTTTAAATTGAAAGACGAGTTCCCATTTAGTGCTCACAGCTGCGATGAGAAAGCACTTCTCATCACTGACATGAAATCTGGACCATCCAAAATTTGATATGGATGATTCAGATTTAAAATTTTTAAATGACTATTTTTTAAAAGATAAAATTAGTTTTTTTTAACAAATGACAGTTATAAGATTAACTTTATTTTTTATTTTGCATCCATTAAAATAAATATTTATTAAAAATATTAAAATAAATTTAAATGAAGCTGGACTTTTGAGATAAATATAAACGGTACCACTCTGTTCCTTATTATACACCAATGTTTCACTCCCCCTCCTCGTGGCGTCGTTATCCCATTTCCATGCATTCCTTTACTTTATTCATATGTACACACCAACCTTTTTCTTGCATTTATTTTTTATCTTCCTAAAACATCTATACGCGCTTTTCTTCCGGTTTAAATATGGGTATTATCTTGTGCCATCCACGATTTATATATGGGTACTATCATGGAATCAAGATAAAATGATTAATGAAGTGTCTATAGTCTTAGTAATGCAATGAAAACGTGCCATCTTAATAATTTTCTATTACTGCATATAATCCATTGAAACACATCCCATGACCCATATCTCGTGGTGTATATAATATTGCTTAGAAATAAACCTGATGCATGTGCCCGCATCGTATGCATCAAGTTTCTTATATATCCACTCCGTCAGCGGAGCGATCTTATCTACTTAATTTTTTTTATCTTGGCTTCTTTCTTGATCTCTTTCCGGCATTAATAGGGGCATAAAATGTCTTTTAAACCGGTTTAGATTGACTATTCAGACCTTCATTTTCTCGCGGTGTTGTAAGTATGTGTTTGCAATATATGGTAATGCGTAACTCCAATTCTTAATATAATAGCTAGTTAACATTAGCTTTTGGTCATAAATATTTAACATAGTGATTTCGTTTCATATCTTACATTCATATTTTTTTTTCTTAAATTTATATCTTACAGACACACGAGAGTGGATAGTGGGCTCATCATACATCCTGTCTGAATTCTCATGACACATACTCTCACTAATCACATTAGTGAACCTATTGTCATAACGCCTTCGATCCTATGGGCATTCATTTTTGTTTTTGTTTTTTGTGCCTGACGTAATTTTTATGTTGAAATTAGTTTATTCTTGACGGGGGGGGGGGGGGGGGGGTTTGTACTTTCGAACTTCAGTCAATAAGAGTACACCGCCATCATAGCTGGGTTTGTTGATCAATATGGGTATGTAGATTGTCACCAATACATGCTGCCCGTGGCCCTTATGAGTATGCAGACAATTATTGTAGAACCCTAAAATTAGGTCAATGGAGTCGCCACCAAAGTTTTTAAAATAAGATAATATTGAAAAACCTTTTTTAAATATGTAAATGGTCTTTACAAACCAAATAGGATTCAGAGTTGATTGTGCGTGGGGAAGGTGTAAGGTACCCCACATCACCCATTCATGTGGATGGTTACACCGACTTAATTATTTATATGGCTTTGAAATTTATTTTAATTACCTAAAAACGGTTTTCACACAAATATGATCACTTACATAGTTGGATTTGACATAGGATGAGAACTTAGGGCCTACTAAGGGAACAAATGCCCACATACTTTAGTGTAGAAATGCGTCTCACTAAGTTCATTTTTTAAGGAAAAATATTTATTGCTGGTTTGTAATTTTTATTTAGGAAACTCTTGTATATATGTTTATTTAGAAAACAATTTCAAAAGAATTTTAGATTAAATTTCCTAAGAACATTCTCATCATCTCACACACAAGAATAATCGACTTTTCCTAAAAAACTCATTGGCATGATTGTCATTTTGAAAACAATTTTATTTCTCTTTGGAAAAGAAGAAGGTTTCTTGTATTAAACTTCCTGAGGAGATTCCCATGATATCACACAGAAGAATAATCGATTTCTACTTGAGAGGGTTCTAAAAACCCACACAGTATAAAAACCACCTTAAGAAGGGGTTTATTTATTTTGTTCAAAATAAATTTCCTTATTTTTTTTAGTTTGATTTATAAAGAAAAAATTATTCACAATCATTTGTAATGATAAGCTAACTAAGACAAGCATCATCAGTAGTAAGATAAACATGTTATTCATCGTATCATATATAAAAACACGATGAGAACGCATACCTTTTGATCCTTTTCCATTTTATCGTAGCATGCGCCAGCCACATGCATGAAGAAGGTGAGAAATTTGAATTCAAATACAAGAAGCATGAGGTGTGAGTAGCAATGAGAATGAAAACTTGAAGCAATGAACACATATAAGAGCGTGGAGAAGGGTGAGATAAGAATTTTTGAACAAAAATGCGTATTTCATTCCATAAATACGGGTGAAAAGCATAGTGTTCGGTCCGCAAGTGCACGGGTCGCATCAAGTAATAGAGTAATAAGAAAAGTATCGTTCCCACAGGGATTTGGTTACAAATGCGATCAAGCAGAAGGCTTAGTGTATTAAATTAAGTTGAGCTAAACAAAGTTTTACTTTGAAGAGTTAGCATGTAAAATTAAATCACTAAAAGGTTACTTCTTTTTAAGATTTTTATTTTTAAGAGTTTGAACAAGAAAAATGCCGTAGAAACACTTGACAAATTGGATGAGAAAACCTAGGGTTACCTCTCCCCATTTAACTTCATGACCCAGTAAATTCCTTCCCTTTTTATTACCCAATGAATTTCATGCATGAGTTCAATGTTCAATTTCATTTGAAAAAGCTCTCTCAAGTCAAAATCAAATTTTTACTTGCATTAATTGCACAATCTCTTGCAACAATTAATGCTAGTCATAAATGCTCCACCAACCTCATATGAACAATGTTAGGTTAATAATTATATCTCTATATTACCAACTAACCATCCATTTAAAATCATAAATTTCAAGTCTAACATGATTTCACCCAAGTTCCAAAACAAAATATGCTTTCTCAAGTCATACCCCATTTACCACATTAAGTAGTGATCAAGCACTTGTATATTTTAAAGCAAGATGAAAATCCATACATAAACATTCATTAAATACATCAAAGGAAGGAAATACAAGAGTCAATCCATCAAATGGTTCAAAGTAACCCTAGAAAAGGGGTTTAGTTACACATGAGTAAATAAGAAACGAAAACATAAATTAGAGAAAAGGGAAGAAGAAAAGAAACCAAGATCACAACTTGAATCTCTCCAAGATTCTCTAAGCTTCCTAGCTCTTCCCCACTCTCTCCTCAAGCTCCAAAATGTTCCAAAGAGTGCCCTAAATGCTCTGTGTGTCTCTCTGCTCGCATTCAATGTAACATCCCAAAATTTACAAAATGGATATAAGGAATTAATTATGTTTTACGGATATTCTTAAAATACTAAAAAGAATCAAAATAAATAAATTTATGACATTAGGTATTTTTAATAATTTTACTGCTTATTTTATTTAAGAAGTAAAGAAGAATTAATTAGAAGATAAAACATAATTTTGAGGAAAAAAGGGATAATAAGGATGTAGTTGATGTCTTAGAAAGGTATTTAGAAATTAAAAAGCCTTATAAATAAATTTATGAGGCCAAGTATATTTTTAATAATTTTTAAAAGTTTATTTTCTTTATTAGTTTAGGGAAAATAGTTAGGAGATAAATTTAAAGAAGGGAATATTTAGAATCTTAGGGTATTGGTTATTAATTAAAAAGTCTTATAAATAAATTTAGAAATTAAAGCATATCTAGAGAAATTATTTTGGGGACAGATTTAGGTCTATTTCTAAATGATAATAATAAATAAAATTATGATTTAAGAGAAAAATATAAAATAGAAAATGAAAAAGACAATATTTGCCCCTAGTTGAAAATATCTTCAATTATAAAAGGAAGGGCAAGATAGTAAAATGCTTATAAAACAAAAATATCAGTCTTCCTTTTAGTATCAACCACACACCTGTATAGGCTTTAATTTATTCACTTCCTTCCTCTCCCAAACTGCTACACACACACGAACATATACCCCCTCTCTCGTTCTCACTCTCTGCTTCCCCTCGGGTCCCTTGTCCAGCGGCGGAATCCGGCCAAGAGCGGCGGCAACCGGCGGCAAGAAGTGGCGGAAAACGCGTCAGGGACTTGGATAAACTTTAGGTAAGTTCTTTTTCTTCATTTCTCCCTCTCTCTTGTTCGATTCGGGTTGAAATGGTGAGGAATAGATTCGAAATTTGGGGGGGTTTTGAAGCTTCAAAATACCTGAAATTGAAGCTTAGGACTTGAATAAGGGTAATCTCGAAGTGGATTTGAGGTGGGAAGATTGATTTGGCTGATTTCCCAAATTTTCCCATTTGGGTTACTGTTCACCCGACGGGAAAATTGTATTTTTCGGGTGACTGATGATCCAAAAGTCCGATTAAACATCAATAGGAGTAAGATTGATGATATAAATGTGCTTTGTATGTTGATGGGTGAAGTTTGGAAATTTTTGTTGAATTTTTCTTCCTCCCCTGTTCTTGTTCGGTGTCGCCGACGGCAAAGGGAAAAGAAAATAGATGATGCTTGATGATTCATGTCTACTACTAATTGAAGGTGTATGAGTGATTTTAAGTATGTTTAGCTCCTTGTATAGTGAGTATTGAAGCTTAGAGTTTTTTCTTGAAATTTTTCTTCCTCTGTTCTTGCGAGTTCTGTTGGGCCGAAAAAGGGAAATTTTTGGAAGCAATATTTGTATGAATTAGGAGCTAGTTTGGGTGCTTTGAATCTGTGCTTAAATAAAGTTTAGATTGTTGTTCTTGTTCTTCCCATGTTCTTCCCTGTTTCTTCTTCGTTTTCTCTGCCAAAATTCTTGGGTGGATAAGGAGCAAGAATTTTAATAATTGCTCTGGTTGTTTGGATGATTTGATGAAGTTGAAATTTTGTTCTTCCTTCTTTACTTCTGCTCTGTTCAATCGAAAATAAAGGAAGAGGGGAGAATTTTGGACGTTAATACACTTGCAATTGGAATCTGGGATGAGTGTATTGGAAGTGAAATGGATGAAATTGGAATTTTGTTCTTCCTCCCTTGTCTCTGTTCTGTCTGGCCGAGAGTGAAGAAAGGAGAAGAATGGGATTTTGAGATTTTAATTCCTGATGTTGCAGCCTTGTGAAGTTTAATTGATTGAGATTTGGGAATTTCTTATTTCCCTGCTTATCTGAATTCTGCTGCCTTTGTTGTTAATTTCTGGTGCATTTAGAAAGGTGTTCTGTTATGTCAATGGTTGAATTCTCCTTGCTATATGTGTGGCTTACATAAGTTGTTAATTGTCCAATTGTATTCCCTGTTGGTTGCTCTGACCGTGGATTATTGGCAGGGCAGAAAGAGAATGTTGTGTCGTTTAATTGAACAAGAAATAGGAATTTATTTTGTGGATTGATGTTGTGGTCTTAGGTTCTAGAAATTATGATTGTGTCGGTTTAATCAAATGGCTAATTGGTGTTGGAACAATTTCAATGTTCCCTAAATATATTGGGTTACTGTTGTCGTTGCTTGGTCCTAAAATAATGGTGATGATAATAAACGTGGTAGTGATTCTCTGCTTTTGCTAATGTTACTGATTTCCGGCTTTAGAGGATAGCAAAGAGGAAATGATGATGTTAGTTCAATAGAAATTAATTTAAGAAAAGTGGGATTTTGATTTAAATGTAATTTGAATTACATTTCTGAATTGTTGGATTGGTATTGACATGGGTTGGATTGAATTAATGTTAGATGGAGTTAGTGTTAAAATTGAAGAAGTTACTAGTTAATTTGGAAACTTAATTCATTATTTAAAGATTTCCAAAGATTGGGACAAGTTTCAGATTAGATTAAAAATATGTGTTATTGCATTTAGTAAGTGATTTGAAAGTCAATTGTGACTAAGTTGAAATTTAAATATTAATAAATTGTAATGGATGTAGGAAGTCAGAATTTATAAGGGTGTTTTGCTGTGGGAATTCTTGAAGTATATGACTGGTGGATAAATTGTTTTTGTGATAAATTTAGAGATTAGTAAATAATAATGGTCGAAAGTTTATAATTGCTTGATTGAATTATTAGTTGATGATATCATACTGAAAATGAAACTCCTGTCTTTCCTGTTTGGATTGTTATATTTGGATACCTAAATGGTGATTTGGACTTTTAAGTATAAAGTGGTTATATGGTTTACCAAGAAATTTAGGAAGTAAATTGGAATAAAAGGATAATTGAATGATAAGAAATGTAAGTTTAATTTAAAATAGTAATGACATTCTTTTGGTTGTGTTGTGTATACAAATTAATGGTTGTACAAGGTTGATTGATGATGGTGTGATTAACCATTTATTTAGAAACTAAGATTTAATTATATTAGAGATAGAAAGGGGGTAGAGTTATAGGAATGTGAGAGACGTTCGATTATTATACCCGAGTTTAGATATTAATATATCATTTTATACTATAAATATTTATAGGACAAAATAGTGAGATTGAATTCCCCAAAGTACGTAGAAGGGAGGAAATACAGTGAAGAGTAAGCTTAGGATACAGGTGCAGTTTATTTCAGTAACAATTAAATTGCATGTATTATTTTGTAATATCTGTTGCAAATTTACATTATGCATGAAGGTTAGAAACCTTGTTAATTCCTGCATAGATATTTATGGAATATTCCAGGCTTAGGTGGTTCGCTATCCCTTTGCCAGATAAGTTAGTTATAACTTTAAATGTTATAATGAGAAATCCTGCAGGTGAGGCCTCCACTAGTTAACGAATATATTGTTAATAGTGGCTGGTAGAGCATTGAGCGCAGGAAGTATGTGTAATTGTTTTATTTGTTCAGGTTTATGAAATTAATACATGTCAATGCTAGCATGATAATATAAGTTAATGAAAGAAACTGCTATTGGGATTTCCAATCTCACCCCCTTCCCCAAACATTTTTCAGTAACGCAGGTTTGGAAGAATCTAGCTGGGAGATAGTGAGATGATTAAGATGAGACAGAAGTGCTAGAAGAAGTTTAGATGAAGAAATTAAACTTTATAATTTGAAAAGTAAGATTATTTGTATATGATGTAAAATTAAATTATTAAATTATCAGTAGGAGGTATAGAAATTAGAATTGTATAAGTTTATTAAGGGATTTAAATTTTCTCAAGCATTATGCATTAAGAATAGTTACCCCGAGAGGGTTAGCGTACTTTTAATTGTTTTATTAACCACTTTATTCTATAAAGAGTTTTAAGTTATTTCAATTTGTCTGAAAAAGCCCATTCCAACCAACAGAGGGTTGGTCTAATGTTCTAAAAGAAAAGTTTAAATTTTTACGTATTTTTGGGCTTCTGACATTGAAAAGTGGTTATAATTCAATTAAAATGTTATAGAATAGTAGTAAAATTCCAGACGTTACATTCAATGTCATTTATTTCCTTCAGACAGCGTGAATTAATTGAAACGCGCAGCATCAGGTGTTTTCGCCGTGACTTCGCAGCGGCGAAGTCACGACGAGCGAAGGTGGCATCCAGAGAACTCCTACACTCGCCGTGGGTTTCGCCGCGGCGAAGTCACTTCGCTCCAGGTCCCTTGTCTTTCTTCCCACTCTTTCTTCATTCCAGAGCCACTTCAATCTCTTTGGCTTTCTCTTTTTATCACCTCTACCTGTACAAGACTGAAAGAGGGTTGATGAGCTTTACAATTTAATAACACACACACACAAATCATTAAGCAAAGGATCATTAAGCTCTAAATTTCATGCATGTAAGCTTTCTTCTTCATTAAGGTTTTTCTTTGAATTTTTATGTTCATTTCAAAACGTCACTTTCAAGAATATATACACAAATGGGGACAAACGTGATGAAATATGTGAAATTTAGGAGCTTAACACATAGGTGAGATCATAACCTGATGGTCATAAAGCTCCACCCATGAGTCATTGAAATGATATAGAAGAGAAAATAGTCTGCATTTAGTAATAATATGTTTGAACCTTCTTCCCATTAGAGACGTTTCATTAGCACCATAAATTATATCAATTCCTCCTTAGAAAGTTTTAGAATGATGAGAATAAATTTGTCTCTCCATATTTCTCACTTGCCTCCTTTTCCTCTCTAAATTCTTTTCCGTCTACTCAAAAGTCTTCATCAGCTTGTTCTCCTCCATAACATTCTTGTCTTACTTTTCTTTGTATAGGCACCACTAGGGTTTTTCCTCATAAATGCACTTATTATTGTTTAATTTTATTTTTATTCTTATTTTAATCATCAATCACCCACTAATCATCGTTAATTGCTCATAATTGATGCTGCCAAAATTTCAATAAAGCTCCGCAAGTGTACGGGCCGCAGAAATAGTAAAATAGCAAATCAAGGTCGATCCCACAGAGACTCAAAACAACGGATAATTAGACATTAAATCTCCTACTTTTGTTTAAGTTGAGTGAAACAGGAATGAGTTCAAGTAATGAAGAAAAATTGACTAAAACTCTAATAAAAATCACAAACTTTACAACGGATTAAATTCAAACGTTAAACGAACAACTTAGAGTCACTAATCCCTTATTTGCTTCTTAGATTTTATTCCCACTAAATTAATTATGCTTTAACTTAATCAGCTAATCTAGAGTACTAGTGTCTATAAATGCCTGTCGGTCCATTTATATCCTTACCTAAGTTAATTATGTGAAATTAACTAGGAACAATTTATTTTGGTAACACTTTAATGTGATTATACGGAGCTTCTAGGTATATGTCTATCTTAGATGCAAATTAGATTAAACCCAAGTCCTCAGATTAAAATCTAATTCCACATTATTTAATCTCATGGTCTATTTAAAATTCCCTCCGTCGAGTTCAATCCTAAATTCCCTAAAATGTTCAATGGTGATCAGTCACTAAACAATAATCAATAATACCAAGATTAAATAAACTGAATTAAAATTAAACATAATTAATAAGTGGAAAAAATTTCTAAATCACAAACAAGTTCATAGTGCCCTGGGTTGTAAGAGAAAATTAGCCACACATGGTTCCCATCAAAATCATCTCAACAAAATTAAGTTCACTGTCCAACATCAAGAAAGATGAAAGTAAGACCCCACAAAATGCTCAAAAAACCTCAGATCCAGCCACAAAGAAGCTCCTGTAACACATCTCCCTCTGCGTCACTAGTGCCACCGGAAAACAGAGAAGACGATGAATAGTCGCTCTCCCTCTCTCGGACAAAAACCAGCCCAAGATTAATAATGAACAGTGGCGGCTTCTTGCCCTGTGCGTAATGTGTCCGCCTAGGTCTCCAAGTTGCTCCTTTTTATTACATCCCAAAACTGTGCGCATGTAGCTACTAGGGAAAAAAAATCAAAACTAAATTAAAATGAAACCAAGGAAACATTAATAATTAGTAATAAAATAAAACTGAAACTTTTCTTTTTTCTGGGATTTTTAAATATTCTTTTTTTTTTTATCTAAATTTAACTTTCCTATTTTAATTGAAAATGTGATATTTAAAAATAAAATCCCCAAATAATGCTCAAATCAGTATCCTATCAAATCCCAACAAAATCTCTTAATTTTTAAATTGATGACTCCCCAAATACAATAAGATATTTCCAAAAAAGTACTAAATATGGGGAGTCATCATACCCCACACTTGCATCAAATCTTGTCCTCAAGATTTCAAATTGTAGAACAAGAACAACCAATAAGACCATAGAATCAAGATTTCAAAAGTGAACATCACAAAGTTGGAAGCAATTCAAACCTTCAAAAACTAAATTTTCCTAGAAATCTCTTTCACCTTCCACAAATGCAGGTAATAAGCAACCAATTTAACAAAGATAAATCACAAAAGGATGTCCCTCACTAGTAAAGTGTTTGCTCTCTACTCTCAGGATAGTTAGGGCTTATATTTCACTCAATTCCATCTATTGCACTCACCTACCATAAGCTTGTTTATCATCTCAATCTCCACTATATTATCTTATTGCACACACAAATCAAAAGGATTTTTAAGGGTTATATTGAATAAGGTAGGATGATGAAAAGAATGTGATGTATAGAAGAATACTTTAATGAGTGCTAAGCAATTTTAATTATGACGAAGAGAATGTAGAGAATGAAAGAATCAGTAATGTAAGCACATTTTATGGAATATGGATTTTATTCTTTTGAACTCCAAAAACTCTCCTTCTCTCTCTCTCTCTCTAACTTCTTTTCTTGTCCTTTTTTTTCAAACCTTTTTGCTCATATTTTTTTTCTTCTTTTTTTTTCTTTTTCTATCTCTTTTTTTCTTTTCTCTTTTTTTTTCTATCACATAGTGCTTTTTTTATTTTCTGACCCCTTCACTCTTCTTTATATGAGTATCACTTAGCACTTACTAAAGTAATAACTGATATGGAAGAAAAAATTGCATCAAATCAAACAAAGAGCTAATATGTATGCAATTTTTCTTTTTAAAAAAAATTAAGACTCAAAGGGGGTTAAAAATAAAATTATGTGAAAGGGATGGCAGTTTGGATAAATTGGCTATGAAAACGAATGCCTATATCACTTTTGTGCATGCAAAGGATTTTAAGTCTCAAATGAGAATCAAGACAAGTTCTAGAGAAAAAATTACAATAAATGCACTCCCTCTTGAAAGAATAAATATTAAGGCTCAAATCCTCATTGGTCTTTTGACATCCTAAAGTCATTTACCTAAACCAAATTTCTTGCCTATTAACTAACATTCTAAGAGGATGAATAAATCAAATTCCAATCAAATTCAATTATTTCAAGTCCAAATCAATCCAAAAATGCTAGCATTCACCAATAAAATCAAGAATTCCAGAATTTTTACAAAAATTTCACAAAAAGAAAGGTTGAGGACATATTATTCACAGCAATGGTACTCTCACACCCCCACACTTAAATGTCACATTATCCCCAATGTGAACATGTAACAAGAAAAGTAGTGGGGAATACGAGAGCATCCAAACACAAGTGTAGAGATGACAAAAATTTCTCATATTAAATATCAACCAAACAATATAAGCAAGTATGTCAAATCTAACTATCAATCATGCAAACATAAGCCAAAATCAGCATTCATGCCTAACAACAATAATCAAATAAAGAGGATCAGAGAAAAGTAGAAGAATGCTCCCTTTCCTTTCTTGCTCTGCACTCTCAGCTGATCATCCATTACTACCAAGTTGAAACATCATTCAGGGCTACAAAAAATCCTACAAAACCAAAACAAAACAAAACAAAAGTCAAATCCAAAAACCTTGGGTTGCCTCCCAAGAAGCGCTAAGTTTAAAGTCTTCAGCCAGACTATGTCAGGAAATTATGGAGGCTTAGACAATCAATGCCAATGTCCCTTAGAAAGCAATGAAGAAGTGTTCAAAACTTGCCCAGTCTGCACATAACAGTCCCTCTTCTCGCTATTCTTCTCAACTATAATGGCTTCAGAAGGTTCTTCAAGAACATAGTCAAATTTAGCTCGAGTGAGCTTTTGCTTCACATCAACCTTTACACGTTGTTTCACTTCATTTGGATGCTTCCTTACTTTGTCCATACTGAATGTAATCTGCTCATCACCAAGTTGAAGAATTACCTCTCCTTTTTCAACATCTACCAAAGCTCTCGCAGTAGCCAGAAATGGCCTCCCAACAATTAGTGGGATCTCTTTATCTTCTTCAATGTCAAGGACAATAAAATCAGCAGGATAGATAAAAGACCCAACTTTCACTAGAACATTGATAACTCTTGGAATTCATATATTTTTAGCACATTTTCCTTGAGGTTTTATTAAATCATTGATAATTTTTGGATACTTAAGATAGGAAAATGCTCATTTGATTTTTGGTTGCATATCATTGTTTATTTTTGTAGATATTGATCCTTTTTCTAGTTAATTTCTTATATTGCTTGATGTAAATTTTGTAGGAATAAAGCTCCCAAGTGATTATAGCCATCCACCAAGCTCCCAAGTGAATAAAGCAAAGAGGAAACCAGAGCAGCCCCAAGGAATAAAAGGAGCAGAGAAGAAGGTACTTTGCCGTGGTGAAGTCGTGGCGAATAAACATTTGTTCTGCCCTATTTTTGGTTACCTCGCCGTGAGCTCGCCGCGGCGAAGCCACAGCGAGCAGAATGCATCTCCTGAATTTTTGGGACTTCACCATGGGCTCGCTGCGGCGAGGTCACGGTGAACTTCGTGCGATACTGCACGTTTTGACATAAAGACGGGCTGAAGTGAAATAAAAGCTAAGGCTTCGAGCTTATTATTCATTCTTCGACTTTTGGGACATCTTGGGAGTGTTTTGCTTTGTTAGGGCTTGGAGCTTGGTGGGGATTTAGCTTGGGCTTGGAGCTTCGAAGAGATTTGGGCTTCCTCTCTTGGTTTATCTTCTCCATCTTCATTCTCTTCTCTTGTTCTGTTTTGTAATGTTGTATTTATATATATATGCTCCTATGGAGTTATAGAACATGAGTAGCTAAATACTTTGATTCTAGGATTATTTTGAACCCTTGTATGTATTGATTCTTGATTCCTCCTCTTATGTTGTGATTAATGATATCTATGTGCTTATTTTACTCTTCTCCTAATGCTTCTAAGTGCTTGATCACCATTTAGATGTTGGGTTCACTTGATTGATGCTTGAGAGGGCTATATTGAGTGTAGAACTTGGGTAAAATAGTGCAAGAACCTGAAGTTTGCATGGATGGATGGTTTTGTTGGTAAGATAGAGATATACTTGCTAGCCTTGCATAGTCACATTAGGGTTGAAGCGTGATAATTGGGTTTTATTAACTTGTAGCAAGAGATTGTGCAATTAATAAGACTAAACACTTGTTCTTGACTTGAGGGAGCGTTTACAAGTACTCTATGAACCCTAGATTAGCACGTGGTTTCGTTGAGAGCTTCTTTGAGGGGAGGTTAATCTTAGGACCCATTTTATCCTTGAAGTTGGAGAATCACTTGTTTATAGTTTTATTTTCATTTAGCATAGGTTTATTTTCATTGTTAATATCCAATCTCAACATTTGTGTCACTCAAATTGGGTGAGAGTGTGACAATCATTGTTTGACCGGGTTTTGGACCAAATCCTCGTGGGAACAATACTTCACTCATCACTTTATTACTTGGCGCGACTCGTGCACTTGCGGCGCAGGGCGAACAAATATCTTTAATTATTCCATAAGGATAAGATAGACTTCTATCAGCCAATTGAAGTGTAATAGTAGTAGGATCAACCTCTCCTAATTGATGCTTCTTAAAAATCGACAGAGGCATAATGTTCACAGCAGAACCCAAATCACATAAAGCACGGCCTGCAAATTTATCACCAATCAAACATGGAATATTGAAAGATCCAGGATCCTTACACTTGAAAGGGACATTAGGCTTAATGACACTGGTGATCTCCCTTATTAATGCTACAGTTGCGAACTCAGCAAAATGCTTCTTCTTACTCAGCATATCTTTCAAAAACTTGGCATATTTAGGCATCTGTTCCAAAGCTTCTATGAAAGGAATGTTAATGTGTAATTGCTTGAATATCTCCAGGAATTTCTTGTATTGCTCATCAATTGCTTTCTTTTGGAATCTTTGAGGAAAAGGTAGAGGTGGTGTAACGCCTGGAATTTTCCTATTATACTATAACATTTTAATTGAATTATAACCACTTTTTAATGTCAGAAGCCCAAAAATACGTAAAAATTTAAAACTTTTTCTTTCCAAGCAATATTCCACTCTATTGCAGTTGGAATGAGCTTTCCGGACAAATTGAATAATTTAAAACTCTTATAAAATAAATTGGTTAATAAAACAATTAAAAGTACACTAACCCTCTTAAGGGAGTCTATTCATAATTTATAATACTTAGGAAATTTAAATCTCTTAATAAATTCATACAATTCTATTTTCTATACTTTCTACTATTAATTTAATAATTTAATTTTACAACATATACAAATAACCTTCTTAAAATATTTACCACCTCTTGCTTTTCAAATTAAAATCCTAATTTCTTCGTCTACTCTTCTTCCCCAGCTAGCTTCCTTCAACCTGCTAAACTGAAAAATGTTTGGGGAAGGGCGTGAGATTGGAAATCCCAATAGCAGTTTCTTTCATTAACATATATTATCATGCTAGCATTGCCATGTATTAATTTCATAAACCTGAACAAATATCACAATTATACATACTTCCTGTGCTCAATGCTCTACCAACCACTACTAACAATATGTTCGTTAACTGGTGGAGGCCTCACCTGCAGGATTTCTCGTTATAACTATCCCGTTATAACATAACTGAACTGGCAAAGGGGTAGCGAACCACCTAAGCCTGGAGTACTCCATAATTTACTATGCAGGAATTAACAAGGCTTATCACCTTCATGCATAATGTAAACTTGAAACAGATATTACAAAATAATACATGCAATTCTTTTAATGTAATGAAATAAACTGCTACCTGAACTCCAAGCTTAATCCTTTATTGTCTCTTTTCCTTTCCACTGACCTCCTCAGCTTATGTCACTATCTATACCTATTTACATGTAATATGTAAATAATGAATTAATATCAATATTTCTGGATAACTATCCGGCGTCTCTCACAGATCCTAATTCAATTAATACTACCCTATTCTTGGTATTAGTGAAAGATTACAATTTACTATAATTATCTTAACCTCCTTAAAATTTAAAGGTTAATTATAAATAATCTATTCCTATTAATCTTTCTTAAATTAAGAAGGCACTTATAAATAATCTATTACAATTAATATTTCTTATTCTTAATGTTTGACTAATACTTTTTATAAAACCTTTTTTTTAAAAAGACATAGTCGTTCACACACACAAGCACATACCTATATGTATATATATTTACTTCCTATTCATTACAAAATTTCAATAATAATAATGAATCTATCAATAGTGTAAATCAAGCCCAAGTAATTCAATTTATTAAAGAATATTACAAATCAAATCATCAATCACAATTTTATCCAAATCATATTTCTTTATCTTCTAAATCCTTACTTACCTTAATACTTCCAATAATTACCCTAAACACATTTAAAACATATTAAATTGTACTCTAGCACTTGAATCACTCTCATATCATTTATGAACTTTAAAACAACTCCTCTAATTCATCAACCTAAATTATCATCAGACATTCTTCCATCATAAATAATCCCCTATTCTTTGTGACTAAGAAAATTGTGATATGTCATCACTACCTCAACCTTAAAGATCATAAAGTCATCTTTAATCAACCTCAACTTGCTTAGACAATATAAACACTTAAGAGTGGCAAATAACCAAAAGTTTCTTGTATATTAACTCCTCAGATTTCATAACTTCACCTTTTATAATCCCAAGACTATTAACAATAACAATATGTAGACACTACTTCATTAAAATACACATTCTATTAAATAAACCTAATTCTTTATACCAGAACTTAACCTCTTTAAACACCTCTAACTTAACTCACCATTTTAAGCAACTATCGACACTTAAATAATCAACATAAAATCTAACATCTAGTTAAAACCATTGTATCATTTTATCCACTAACACTCTCTTCTAAACTGAAATGAAGATGCAAACCTTCAAAATCTCATTACTTCATATATGTGATTACTCATTTCCCACTTACACAGGCCTCATTGTACAACCCTCCATTCTACTCCTAACAATTTAATATTATAAAATCATGAAATTATCTAATCCCTTCAAAAGAATCACATGTACCCTTCTTATAAATCAGAAGATTCACAAGGGTGTATAAGCAAATCTCAAAACTTTGGCCTATCAAGTAACAACATCCACTACACCATTTTTATTATATTACTATCACTTCTGACTCATCACTAAAGCACCAATTCGCAAGCCATGTAAAGAGGCAACAAAATCAAATTCCATTAACATAAATTCTTCTTTATCAGAAGACCATTCCAAACCAGGAATAATTAATTCCCTTATCCTAAAATCCTTGTCTTTCTTTTCCTACTCAACCATCAATAGTTCTTACCCCCAAATCAAAACATAAAACCAATCCTATTTCTTCCATCAAATTCTTTTCTGCTAAATTCCTCTTTCTCAATTACCATCCTTGATTCCATTAACCTATAACTGCATCTAGAAATATAACACAAAGGTCCCAATTCATGAATTGCAACTTAAATCAAATTATAGCCATTAATCATCTTTATTAGTTCCCTAATCTTTGGGCTTCATTCTTAACTTAATATGTCCAATCACTTCAATATATTATCTCCTTAATCCTGGAGGCATCACGGCTCAAATTCAGAGATTATAAACTATAAATCAAAACAGGGAACTTCTCAAATCCAAAACCACCAACATCAACAAGAAGTCAAATATACAACTTCAAATATATGTTCCATTATTTCTTCATCTTAAGCTCATCAGAACAGAGTTTCAAACAGCCACAACAGCAGAACATAAACAATAACTAACACAAAATCTTCATTCAACAACTCAACAACAAATAACAATCCCCCTTCATCCACACGGATCACACCAGGCAGAAAAGGAAACAAAATCAACCTCTAAAATCTCCAAAACATATCCCTCAATGAACAAAACACACTACCCAACCAAATATTAACTGCATTCCTCTTTTCCTTCCCCTACGGTCGTTGCCAGCAAAACAGGGAAATAATAAAATTCCACAAATTCACATATTCACCCAACCTCAATCCTTCACCATTAACATTAATTTCATCCTTCCTTATTCAGACTCAGAAATGGAAATTATTTTCGGACCAAAATATGGCAGGAATTCGCGCAGAATAGGGGAATAAGAACAAGAAATCTGACCGAATAGAGGAGAAAAGGAAACATGCCAAATTCATCCAGAACCAGAAATTTCAACATACCAAAGCACACCTCATTGTTTCCTACATACTAAATTCATTACTTCATCTTCATCAACCATGAACGCCGACGGCCCCCAAGTAGAAACAGGGAAGAAGAAGAAATTATATATATAAAAAAAATCCCAACTTCCGAAATCACACATATAAGACACCATATGCACTTAGTCTAGTTCCCTTTCATGCTTAATCAGACTTTAGAACAAAAAATATCCAGAAATCAGATGAAATTTCGTCGGGTAAACAGTAACCCGAGGGAAGAAATCCAGCCAAAGCAAGCTCTACTCACGAAATAACTTCAGAAAAGTTTTGAAATTCAAGCTCAAACCCCCATTTATTTGTTTACAATTTTCAAAAACCTTAACCCCAAATCGAACCTCACTTGAACCCACTCAAAATCAGACCAAACAAGGAAGAAACGGAGAGAAATGGTTTACCCACGACTTCCCCCCAAATTCCTGAGTCGCTCGCCGTCGCCAATCCTCCGTCATCGCTGTCGTTAGCCGTTGAAGATCGAAGAAACAGAGGGAACAGAGGAATATATGGCGCGAGAGGAAGAGGGTGAGAGAGTGAATGTATGTGTGTATTCGGGTGTGAGGGAGGAAGAAGAAATGAAACGAATAAGAAAGGAAAAGAGGGACACGTGTGTGGTATATATTAAAAGATGGGACTGATATTTTTTTCTAACAGGTATTTTACCATCTTGCCCCTTCTTTTTACTGAAGATATTTTCCAACTAGGGGCAGATATTGTCATTTTCATTTCCTCTTTTTCATTTTTCTCTTAAATGGTAATTTTAGGTACCATTATCATTTAGAAAGTAAACCCGAATTTGTCCCAAAATAATTTTTTTAAATATATTTTAATTCCTAAATTTATTTATAAGACTTTTTAAATAATAAACAATACCCTAGGATTCTAAATATACCCTTATTTAAATTTATCCTCTAACTATTTTTCCTTAATTAATCAAGAAATTAAACCTTAAAAATTATTAAAAATACACCTGACCTCATAAATTTATTTATAAGGCTTTTTAATTTTTAAATGACGCTTCAAGATCTCAAATAAACCCTTATTATCTCCTTTTTTTTTCCAAATTAAGTTTTATCTTCTAATTATTTTTCTTTATTCCTTAAAGAAAATAAACCTTAAAATTACTAAAAATGCCTAAATACCATAAATTTATTTTTCAATGCTTTTTAATGTTTTAGTCATATTCCAAAACTTTAAATAATTCTTTATTTTCTATTTTCTAAAAATTTGGGGTGTTACAGGTGGCATCCATTTACTACTTTCATCAGTTGCATTCTTCTTTGCACTCTCCTTTTTGGATTCATTATTTGCTTTCTTTGCATTTACTTCTGTAGCCTTTTGTGCAGAATTTTATTCGCCATTAGAATCTGACGGCTTCTTTGAAGGCTGTTAAATCTCTGGTAACTCTTTACCACTTCTAAGAGTAATAGCCTTACACTAAGCTTTTCCATCTCTACTAGGATTAGGGACAATATTAGTTGGCAAATCCCTTTGTTGTAATGCATTCACGATAGTGGCAAGTTGTCCCATTTGCACCTCAAGATTCTTGATAGAGGAATCATGACATGCATCAGATTCACGTTGCCCTTGCAGCACATGTGTTCGCCCTGCGCCGCAAGTGCACGGGTCGCGCCAAGTAATAAAGTGATGAGAAAAGTATCGTTCCCACGAGGATTTGTCCAAAACCCGGTCAAACAATGATTGTCACACTCTCGCCCAATTTGAGGGACACAAATGTTGAGATTGAAAATTAACTAAGAAAATAAACCTATGCTAAATGAAATTAAAATTATAAACAAGTGATTCTCCAACTTCAAGGATAAATGGGTCCTAAGATTATCTATCCCCCTTTGTACTTCTTAAAACTCAATTAACCTCCCCTCAAAGAAGCTCTCAACGAAACTACGTGCTAATCTAGGGTTCATAGAGTACTTGTAAACACTCTCTCAAGTCAAGAACAAGTGTTTAGTCTTATTAAGTGCACAATCTCTTGCTTCAAGTTAATAAGACCCAATTCTCATGCTCCAACCCTAATGTGACTATGCAAGGCTAGCAAGTATATCTCTATCTTACCAACAAAACCATGCATGCATGCAAACTTCAGGTTCTTGCACTATTTTACCCAAGTTCTACACTCAACCTAGCTCTCTCGAGTCATAAATCAAGTGAACCCAACATCTAAATGGTGATCAAGCACTTAGAAGCATTAAGAACAGAGTAAAATAAGCACATAGATATCATTAATCAAACATAAGAGGAGGAATCAAGAATCAATACATACAAGGGTTCAAAATAATCCTAGAATCAAAGTATTTAGCTACTCATGTTCTACAACTCCAAGGGAGCATATATATACAACATTACAAACAGAACAAGACAAGAGAATGAAGAAGGAAGAGATAAACCAAGAGAGGAAGCCCAAATCTCTCTGAAGCTCCAAGCCCAAGCTCAATCCCCACCAAGCTCCAAGCCCTAGCAGAGCAAAACACTCCCAAAATGCCCCAAAAGTCGAAGAATGAGGGCTCACAACGAAGCCCTAGCTTTTATATTAGTTAAAACGCGCCCCTGTTCTGTCCAAAACGCGCAGAAACACGCAGTTCACCGTGGGTTTTGCCGCGGCGAGCCCACGGTGAAGTCCCAAAAATTATAGAACTTATTCTTGCTAGCCGCGGCGAGATAACGACGAGGTCACCAAAAATGGGCAGAGGCAGCTGATGTTCGCTGTGACTTCGCCGCGGTGAAGCCACGGCAAAGTCTTGTCTATTCTGGTGTTTTGCTCTGTTTTCCTTATTCCTTTGGTTGATCTTTAGCTTCTTCTTATTTTTGTTCAATTGGAAGCTTGGTGGAGGGCTAAAATCTCTTGTTTATTGCATCAAATTATTCCTACAAAAATTACATAAAACAAAATAAGAAACTAACTTATAAAAACAATCAAAATCTACATAAATATACAGTGATGTGCAACCAAAAATCCAATGAACATTTTCTATCTTGAGTATCCAAAATTTATCAATGAGTTAATAAAACTCAAGGAAAATATACTCAAATGACATGAATTTCTAGGAGTTATCAACATGCGTAAATAAACTCTCAAGTTTACTCTCAAACTTACTCTTAAGTTTATCCATTCTCTTTTCAAAAGATTCTTGCTGAGATGTGTGAGGCTTAACTTGATTTTCAAAACCTGGAGGATTTGTCTGTCTAAATGCTGAACTTGAAGCTTGATTGATTGCTTGACCTTGGCTCCAAGAAAAATTAAGATGATTCCTCTACCCTGGGTTGTAGGTATTAGAGTAAGGGTTGTTCTGGTTGTTAGCATGGAAGTTTCCTGCATAATTCACGGGCTCTATTTGTTGAGAGATGAGGCATTGCCCATTAGTGTGACAGTCCCCACAATACTCTCAAGGAGTATATACAGCTTTAACTCCCATGTGACCACCATTGTCTCGATTAACCTTTACTTCTAAATTATCAAATATCTTGTTGAGAGCATCAAGCGTAGCCACTAACTGTGAAGATGTATCATTAGTAACTTTATCAATTGACTTCACTGATAACCTCTGAGAATTCATGTAATGTCAGCACATTTTCCTTGAGTTTTATGCAATCATTGATGTATTTTGGACACTCAAGATAGGAAAATGTTCATTTGATTTTTAGTTGCACATCATTGTTCATTTGTGTATATTTTAATCATATTTTTAGTTAGTTTCTTATGTTGTTTTATGTAAATCTTATAGGAATATTTTGATACAATAACCAAGGGATCCCGGATTAAGAAGAACACTTAAAAAGGGGAGAAATTGGGACTAGAAGCTGTAATTTCAAGAAAAAAAAGGGAAAATACGAGTTTCTAGATGAATTGTAAAAATTACAGAAATGGGCCTCGAAAAATTCCCAAATTACAGAAAAGGACCCCGGAATTCCAAAATTACAGATAGGTCCCAGTTCGCCGTGGCTTTCGCCGCGGTGAAACCCACAGCGAACTCCCTCTGTTTCGCCCTCTTTGGTATTTTTCGCCGTGGGCTCGCTGCGGCGAAACCCACAGCGAACTGCGTATTCTGCTGCGCGTTTTGATAGAAAAGGCAGACTGAAATGAAATAAAGCTAGGGTTTCGATCTCACTCGACATTCTTCACTTCTTGGGCATTCTTGGGGGTGTTTGGCTCTTCTAGGGCATGGATTTTGGTGGGGATTGAGTTTGGGCTTGGAGTTTTGAAGAGATTTGGGCTTCTACTCTTGGTTTATCTTCTCCATCTTTATTCTCTACTCTTGTTCTCTTTTGCAATGATGTATATATATATGCTCTCATGGAGTTGTTGGATATGAGTGGCTAAATACTTTGATTCTAAGATTATGTTGAACCCTTGTATGGATTAACTCTTGATTCCTCCTCTTATTTTGTGATTAATGAGATGTATGTATTTATTTTACTCTTCTCTTAATGCTTCTAAGTGATTGATCACTATTTAGATGTTGGGTTCACTTGATTGATGCTTGAGAGGGCTAGATTGAGTGTAGAACTTGGGTAAAATAGTGCAAGAACCTGAAGTTTGTGTAACATCCCAAATTTTAGAAAATAGAAAATAGGGAATTATTTAATGTTTTAAGGAAGGCAACCAAAATATTAAAAATCATTGAAAATGAATTTATGATGTTTTAGCCATTTTAAATAAATTTAAGGCTTACTTTCTTTAAAAATAAAATAAAATAAAATAAATAAAGGGAAATAATTAGAAGATAAAATTTAATTTAGAGAAAAGAAATAATAAGAATTTAGTTCAGGTCTTAGGAATGTATTTATTATTTAAAAAGCCTTATAAACAAATTTATGAGGCCAGGTATATTTTTAATAATTTTTAAAGTTTATTTTCTTTAGCAGTTCAGGGAAAATAGTTAGGAGATAAATTTAAATAAGGGAATATTTGGAATCTTGGGATATTGGTTATTAATTAAAAAGACTTATAAATAAATTTGAAAATTAACGTATATCTAGAGAAATTATTTTGGAACAGCTTCAAGAGTATTTCTAAATGATAATGGTAAATAAAATTACCATTTAATGGAAAAATATAAAAAGGGAAATGAAAAAGACAATATCTGCCCTTAGTTGGAAAATATCTTCAGTAAAAAGAATGGGCAAAATTGTAAAATACCTAATTAAAATATCTCCTTCCTTTAATTATATGTTCCCCCACGTGTCCCTTGCTGTTCATATATACTCCCTCTCTGCTTCCTCGCATATACACACACACACCTCTCTGACCCGCGTCCCTCTCTCTCGTCTCACCCTTCTTCCTCGAGCTCGACAGCGGCAGGAACGGAGGGAGTCGACGGCGACTAGCTGCGGAAATGCATGGGAAGTTTAGGGCAATCCTAGGTGAACCTTCTTCCTTCATTTTCTTCTTCTTTTGTTCTAATTTGGGCGAGGTAGAGGGGATGAATTGATTCAGATTTTGGGGATATTTCAGAAGTTTAATCGATTTAAATCAAAGGTTAAGTTTAGAACAAGGTTCTTCTTAAAGGAATTAAGCTTGTAGGTGAGTTGTTGGCTCGGATTTGGGAAGTTTTGTGAGTTGTTACTGTTCATCCGACGTTCCTCTTCGATTCTTCACTCAAACCGAAATTAATTGGTGTTTAAATGGTGTTATGTGTTGATTAATGATGTTGTTTGAGGTTGAATGTTTGATTTCGAAATTTTTCTTAATCCCCTGCTTATTCAATGCTCTGTTCTTCTGTGATTTTGATTTCGATTAAGGAGGAAGGGAAACTAGAATTGGGGTTGATTGTGTTTGACTGATGATATGTGAATTTGGAATTGTTCAATTCTTCTCTTTTCTAGTGGTGCTGGCCGACGGGTTTCATTAGCAAGGAAAAGTTGAAGTTTCTTTCTTGTTTTGCTGATTGTTCTGCTCGGGTTCATGTCAGGGGAGGGAATATTTTGTTTATTATCACATGAATATGTTCTGATTGGTCTGGCGTGGAGAAATAATGGAACTTATAATTGTTGATACATGCTAAGTTCTGGGGCTTGTGAAATTCAGGTGCTTGTTTTATTTCAGGTGATTTTCTACTTTGTTTTGGTAGCTTAGGTGTGCCCTCTATGTTTGCTTTTCTCTGCTCTATGTGGCTGATTAGATAGGGAAAGTAATAGAAATTTTCAGTGGAAGATTGTAGGGGTAGGTAAACTTCTAAGTTAAGAGAGTGTTTGTAATTATTTGGATAGTGTTGGAAAATTGAGAAGCACTAGTTAATTATGGAAAGGATGACATATAGGTAAAATTTTGCAAGTTCATATAGAGTGATTGAAGTTGATATTGTAGTAGTAATTTTCTGTTCTGGTTGGTATTGGATGACTGTTCAATGGCAGAGAGAAGGAGAAATATGTGAAATTAATTCAATAGAAATGAGATTTAATTGAATGAGAAGTTGAGTTGGTTAATCTTTGATTTTGTTAGGCTTGGTGTTGTAAAAAGAATAAAGAAGAGAACATTAGTAGTCCTGGAAGTTGATGTTAGTTATCTTTGGTTAAATGTGAAGTTTAATTTGATTTCTATTGCTCTGGTGGTAATTGTTGGTAATCTGAGGTTGGGAAGGAAATATTGTGTAATAGACAATGGAAATATTCTGATTGGGAAGTCATTGAGAATTGCTGTGATTTTGACTGGTTCTTCAGCAATTGAGACAGGGGGAACGATGTTTTTTAGTTGCTTAAGTTCTGATTAATCTTAGAAGGAAAAAGTTTAAGCATTTTCTTTGCTGAAGCAATTCAAGTAATCTATACTGTTGATTTGAGAAATGTTGATGCTAAAAGGTTGGAGAAATGTTGTTTTGATATTAAACAAGTATTTGGGTTAGTTTTACTATTTTGGGAGTTAAATCTGATTTGGATTACTACTTGAGGATTTCTAAAGGCTAAATCAATATTCTAAGGTGGTTAGTGTTTCTAAATGTCGGTTTACATATTAATGGAGAAGTTTGAAATGATTTTCAAAGAGTATGGTAGTTACATGCTTGAGATTGTGTAGTTGGAAACTGATTTTGATATGTTGTTTGAGGTTGTAGATTGATGTTATAAGGGCTAGAAGAGTGATTTTCTAAATTGGGAATTTTGAGACTCACAAAGACACTTTATAGCATAAAGGAAACCATGTTAAGCTTGAATATGACAACAAAATAGATCAAAATTAATGAAGGCTTAATGAACATGTTTAAATCTGGAATTTTTCAAAATTAAGTGATTGTTCAATGGTTAGAGAGCGTCTAAGGATTGTTTAAGGCTTCCAAATAATAAATAAATCTTTAAGATCAGTTTAGAACTAAATAAGGAATATTTTGAGTGTTTTAGGCTCTAAAGAATTTTAAGGGATTTTAGGAATTACTTGTTATTTTATTTTCTGTTTTGGATGAATTGTATTGGTAACGGGAATGAGTATCTTGGAATGGTTGAATTTAAGAGTTTTAAAGGAGTAGAAAGTGTTGACATTCGGTTGTAAGTTTTAGGTACTAAAACTCTCATTCTTGGTTGGTGGTTGATCATTGGTTCTAGAGATAGGAAAGGAATAAATGTTAATGATAGGTTGATAGAGATGAAGTAAATAGAGGTAGGAAGTTGGGTTAATTGTTCATATTTGATTAGGCAAGATAAAGAGGGTTATGTACTTTGATTTTCACCTGATTAATTTCAGTTTAGATTTTAATTTAAGTTCAGTATATCTAGAGGATTATAAATTTCTAAAAGTCGGGGTTTATTTCTGTGCTTATTTCCATGTTCCAATGCTCTGTGTTTTACATATGATAGGAAATAATGATAGGAATAGAAACTAAATTTATCGATGGTTTATTGGTTAGGTTAAAAATAATAAGTTAAAATCTCTGTTCTATTTCTGTTTTCTTAAACAACATTTTCAGTGACAACAGTGAATCAATAGCAAGCTATGATTTTGATGAGATTAGAGTTATATTGTACAAAAATAAGGAATTAATAAATGTTGAAAGATGGTAATGGTTAATAGACTAATTATGGTTAAGTCATTATGATTTTTATATTTAATTCTGAAAAAGATAATAATGAGAATTAGAATAATTAAATTGAAACGAATTATCTTAAGTAGTCTTTTAATTTTAAAAGGGTCAAAATATTTAAAGTAAAACCTACTTATATGAGATATAAGAATGGGGTAGTATTAAGTATATTAGGACCCTGAGAGAGACGCTGAATAATTATATAGAAGTTTAGGTATTTATTTACTATTTATATTAAATGTTAATAGGTCTTGATAGTGACATAAGTGGAGAGGCCAGTAGAAAGAAAAGGGAGCAAGTACAAGATTAAAGTCTAAAGAAGCCAGGTAGCAGTTTATTTCAATAACAATTAAATTGCATGTATTATTTTGTAATAACTGTTGCATATAGTTGGTAAGTTGTCATTCCTCAGTTGGAGTACTCCAGGCTTAGGTGGTTCGCTACCCCTTTGCCAAAATAGTTAGTTATGGCTTTAAATGCTATAACGAGAAGTCCTGCAGGTAGAGCCTCCACTAGCTAACGAAAATATCGTTATCAGTGGTTGGTAGGTGCGGATCGCACACAGATTAATAGGAGTAAGACTATCATCATTTGGACAGTATTTATGAAATATATACATGACAATGCTAGTATGATCATATATGTTAATGAAAGAAACTGCTATTGGGATTTCCAATCTCACTCTTTCCCCAAACATTTTCAGTACGCAGGATGAGAGGAGCTAGCTGGGAAGAAGATTAAATGAAGGGATTAGGATTATAATTTAAAAAGTAAGAGGTAGTTAAATATTTTAGTAATGTTATTTGTATAAGTTGTAAAATTAAATTATTAAATTAATAGTAGAAAGTATAGAAAAAGGAATTGTATAAATTTATTAAAAGATTTAAATTTCCTAAGTATTATGAACTATGAATAGACTCCCTTAAGAGAGTTAGTGTACTTTTAATTGTTTTATTAACCACTTTATTTTATAAAGAGTTTTAAGTTATTTCAATTTGTCTGAAAAGCCCATTCTAACCAACAGAGGATTGGTCTAATGTTTTAAAAGAAAAGGTTTAAATTTTTACGTATTTTTGGGCTTCTGACATTAAAAAGTGGTTATAATTCAATTAAAATGTTATAGTATAATAGAAAAATTCCAGGCGTTACAGTTTGCATGACGAATAGATGGTTTTGTTGGTAAGATAGAGATATACTTGCTAGCCTTACATAATCACATTAGGATTGGAGCTTTAAAATTGGATGTTATTAATTTGTAGCAAGAGATTGTGCCATTAATAAGATTAGACACTTGTTCTTGACTTGAGAGAGCTTTTACAAGTCCTTTGTGAATCCTAGATTAGCACATGGTTTCGTTGAGAACATCTTTGAGAGGAGGTTAATTGAGTTTTACGAAGTACAAGGGGGATACATAATTTTATGACCCATTTTATCCTTAAAGGTAGAGAATCACTTGTTCATAATTTTATTTTCATTTAACAAATGTTTATTTTCTTGTTTAATTTTCAATCTCAATATTTGAATCACTCAAATTAGGCGAGAGTGTGACAATCATTGTTTGACCGAGGTTTTGGACCAAATCCTCGTGGGAACGATACTTTACTTACTACTTTATAAATGTGAACAACAAGCGCATATAATGATGACCCGCATATATGGATGCAAAGGTAAATACTAAATAACTTGAAGTTTAAAGAGTTTATGGGCTTACAACTCAAAGATCCAGAGGCTCTATCTACATGAAAATAAAGTTTAAAGGTAATAAAGCCATTATATATAATGATGACCCGCATATATGGAATTATTTTATTGATAAACACACTGGAATTGAAGATGCATGCATACATATACGAGCATTATTATGGGAGGCCGCACCATGCATGGAATTAAGCACGTACGCCACCTTATTCGAAAATATGAAAAGGAAGGAAAGCAGAGAGGCGATTATTTTATTAGGGAGAGAGACATATATGCATGCATGGCAGAGGCTGGGGGTCAAGGCTCAGGGTTATAATCGTTAGGGGTGACAATCCACTTGGAGATGCCGAAGATTCCGCTGTCGAGGAGCTGAGGAACGGCGCCGAGGAAGATGGGCGGCGAGACATTGGTCCAGTCGGAGGGCCGGACATCGCTATGCCCAGCGAAGGTCTTTTCTTTGGGATAAATCAGAGTGGTGAAGACGCTCACAAGATCTTGGAAAGTGACAATAGGAGACTGCTGAGTGTGGGACTGGTAGACCACATAGTCAAAGTCCTTGTCGTGTTTCCTGTACAGGTCGTTATAGGTGTACATGAGAGGGGCCGAGACAGTGATGGAAGCTTCGGCGATGCGGTAATCGCCACTAGTCTTTAGATTCCATACCACCTGGTGTATCGACTTGGTAAAATAATCCAGCGAATTAGGGTTGATGTGCTCGTAGTACACGTCGATGCCATCAATGTGGTAATCCTTGACGATTTTTCTGAGACTTTCGGTGGCATCCTTGATCCAGTTGGATTCGTCAGCAGATGTGGCGGCAAATGGGAATCTCGGGTCTCGCCCTCCGATGCTCACGAAGAACTTCACCGAACTGCTGGCGCTGTCCTTGAACGTTTTGATCACATCGGGTGTTATCTTACTTGTATCAAAATAAGGGATGAATTTTCCCGTCTGGTAGCTCCCTTGCTTATCGTAATCTCTGGCGAAGGCCAGAACGATGTGCAGTTCGTCCTGGAGGATCGCATGGTTGAGATTTTGAATGGAGCTAAGAGTGCTCGCATAGACACGGTAGGCTGACAGGCTCGCCATTTTCCACAAAGCAATCTCTCTTTCTCTCTATTGGATTGAATTGAATGGTGGTCTTTCTCTTGGTGTGAGTTTGCATGTGTCCATTCATCTCCCTTATATACACCAATGTTTCACTCCCCCTCCTCGTGGCGTCGTTATCCCATTTCCATGCATTCCTTTACTTTATTCATATGTACACACACGAGCCTTTTACTTGCATTTATTTTTTCTTTATTCCCTAGACATCTATGCACGTGCTTCTTCCAATTTAAATATTGGTATTATCATGTGCCACCATCTTCATAGTCGCCGCGAATATTGCTGTGATCATCTGCATCAAGTCTCTTATCCAATTATCTGAGTCATCCTTGGTGCTCATCCCCCCGACAATAATGAAATGCATGAAAGATCCAAATGAAACCGAGTATTTTCATAAAACTATGACACTCATTTGTGTATATATATATAAACAATTAATTAATTTACCTCACCCCCTTAATCTATACCAACTAGTTATATATATATAAACAAAAAATTAATTTACCTCACCGGCCCCCTTAATCTATACCAACTAGTTAACTGGCTCCTTCGTATTTAGGAGTGGGGACACCGTTCTGTAATGAAGATTATAGCTGCTGTGAAAATAAGCTATTTTTACCTCACCGGCCCCCTTAATCTATACCAACTAGTTAACTGGCTCCTTCGTATTTAGGAGTGGGGACACCGTTCTGTAATGAAGATTATAGCTGCTGTGAAAATAAGCTATTTTTACTTTATTTTTAATATCTTTTTATTTAACTAGTTAATGATTAATACTTGCGTGCGTGTGTGAACAAGTTTAAATGTTGCAGTTAGTCAAAGAAATACAACAAAAATACTTCAACGTATTCCTATGATATATATCCCGCCGTGCATGGCCTCAAGTTTCCTGCTGTACAAGTTAAATGGAGTATTAGAAAACTATTAAGATGCATGGCACGTTTTCATTGCGTTATTAAAAGCATAGACACTTCAAAGTTATCTTGATTCCTTCTACATATGCTCACATTAAACGTATATTATGTATCTTTTTGTAAAAAGGTTTTTCCATTAAATATTATTGCAGAATACCAACTAAATCCGGTTGAAATGTCAAATTCTGAGTTTAGGCCGACTCTTTTAATAAATTGTTATTCGGGCCAAGAGACCTAATCAAGGATTTCTAAATGCTACTGAAATAATCCCTCGGTTCTCATTATAAGAGCCTGACAACCCAATTGCGTGCTGATAAATCTCAAGAATTCATATAATTTCAGCACATTTTCCTTGAGTTTTATTCAATCATTGATATATTTTGGAAACTCAAGATAGGAAATTAAAATGTTCATTTGATTTAGGTTGCACATCATTTTTCATTTGTGTAGATTTTGCTCATATTTCTAGTTAATTTCTTATGTTGTTTTATGTAAATCTTGTAGGAATATTTTGATATATATTTATGATTGTTCGTAACATGCATATATAAGAGTGTTTTGGTATATATATTTTTTTAAAGACCATGGTTTTGACGTAGCAATTCTTCTTTTGTATGATACCCAAAATCAATCTTTTGGATAGTGGGCTCATCATACATCCTGTTTGAATTCTCATGACACATACTCTCACTAATCACATTAGTAAACCTATTGTCATAACGCCTTGGATCCTATGGGCATTCATTTTTGTTTTTGTTTTTTGTGCCGGACGTAATTTTTTTTTGTTGAAATTAGTTTATTCTTGATGGGTTTTTTTTTGGTACTTTCGAACTTCAATCAACAAGAGTACACCGCCATCATAGCTGGGTTTGTTGATCAATATGGGTATGTAGATTGTCACCAATACATGCTGCCCGTGGCCCTTATGAGTATGCAGACAATTATTGTAGAACCCTAAAATTAGGTCAATGGAGTCGCCACCAAAGTTTTTAAAATAAGATAATATTGGAAAACCTTTTTTAAATATGTAAATGGTCTTTACAAACCAAATAGGATTCAGAGTTGATTGTGTGTGGGGAAGGTGTAAGGCACCCCACATCACCCGTTCATGTGGACGGTTACACCGACTTAATTATTTATATGGCTTTGAAATTTATTTTAATTACCCAAAAACGGTTTTCACACAAATATGATCACTTACATAGTTGTATTTGACATAGGATGAGAACTTAGGGCCTACTAAGGGAACAAATGCCCACATACTTTAGTGTAGAAATGCGTCTCACTAAGTTCATTTTTTAAGGAAAAATATTTATTGCTGGTTTGTAATTTTTATTTAGGAAACTCGTGTATATATGTTTATTTAGAAAACAATTTCAAAAGAATTTTAGATTAAATTTCCTAAGAACATTCTCATCATCTCACACACAAGAATAATCGACTTTTCCTGAAAAACTCATTGGCATGAAAGTCATTTTGAAAACAATTTTATTTCTCTTTGGAAAAGAAGAAGGTTTCTTGTATTAAACTTCCTGAGGAGATTCCCATGTTATCACACAGAAGAATAATCGATTTCTACCTGAGAGGGTTCTAAAACCCACACAGTATAAAAACCACCTTAAGAAAGGGTTTATTTATTTTGTTCAAAATAAATTTCCTTATTTTTTTTAGTTTGATTTATAAAGAAAAAATTATTCACAATCATTAGTAATGATAAGCTAACTAAGACAAGCATCATCAGTAGTAAGATAAACATGTTATTCATCGTATCATATATAAAAACACGATGAGAACGCATACCTTTTGATCCTTTTCCATTTTATCGTAGCATGCGCCAGCCACATGCATGAAGAAGGTGAGAAATTTGAATTCAAATACAAGAATCATGAGGTGTGAGCAGCAATGAGAATGAAAACTTGAAACAATGAACACATATAAGAGCGTGGAAAAGGGTGAGATAAGAATTTTTGAACAAAAATGCGTATTTCATTCCACAAATACGGGTGATGAGCATAGGTGAGATCATAACCTAACGGTCATAAAGCTCCACCCATGAGTCATTGAAATGATATAGAAGAGAAAATAGTCTGCTGACAAATCTTTGATTTGTATGGTTTTTATATGCCTAATTTGAGGAAATTAACATGATTGAGATGCAAGTTTGGTCCAATAATGCTTAATTGAATGTCTTAAACTCTCAAGTGAAATGAGTGTAAAATTAGGATTAATTAGCCATAATTGTAGATTAATTGCATTGATTAATTTATAGGGCTATTTGATCTTGGTTTTGTCTTATTTTTACTTACAGGGTCGAGCAAGGACCAAAGATCGGATTCCGGACGAAGAAAAAGGCCAAACAAAATAGGCAAAACTGAAGGCCGCGGCGAGGCAGACGGTGAACGGGACCCTAAATTCCAGAGAAGGAGTGAGCTCGCCGCGGCGAGCCTAGGGCTTGAAAGCTAAAAGAGCCAGAAGCATTGTCACCTCGCCGCGGCGAAATACGCGTTCTGTAGAATTTCAGTTCGCGTTTTTGGGCCTGATTCGGATCCAACTTGAACCCCACTCACTTGACCCGACTTGGGGGACATAAAACACGAAAGCTAGACCCCATTAGGGCAGATTTGGAGTCCCAAAACCCTAGCCTCCCATTTTCCTCTCATCTCCATCTTCATCTTTCTCACTTCCTTCCACCCAAATCCATGTCCTCTTTCCTTCCCACCTTGGTTGCTGTTCTTCCCATGGAGTAACAGTTAGGCCCCACCATTCTTGATGGTGGGAGCCAAGGGATGAGCTTGAAGCTTGAATAGGGGAGTTTTTCTAGTTCTAATCCTTCCTCCTCTTGTTGTATTTATGCTTTTCTAGGGTTCTAGGAGTATATTTATGACATTTAGTTGTGTTCTTCATTTCTATATGTTGTATAAGGGTTGGAAACTATTTTATGTTGTTTCTTTCTTGTTGAATACTTGACATTGTGCTACATTAACTTTGAGTTTGATGAAATTTATGGGTTCATGATTTTGTTATTCTCTTTCTGAAAATTATGTGCTAATGCAAGGTGGCTTGGTTAGTAGATGAAAAATGTTAAGTGGTTTTGCATAAATGGAATGGCATAAGAATTAATTAATTGTGTTTAGACATTGGGTAATTATGAAAGTGGCAATCGCACAAGAGGGGGGGTGAATTGTGCTTTCTAAAAATCTAGTTAAAATTAAGACAACACAAACTTTATACTGGTTCGGCCAACACTGCCTACGTCCGGTTCTCCAACACTTTGTTGGGTTCCACTAACCACAGGTTTTAAAAGCACAGGTGTTCGCCACGCGCCGCAAGTGCACGGGTTGCGCCAAGTAATAAATTGATGAGTAGAGTATCGTTCCTACGAGGATTTGTCCAAAACCCGGTCAAACAATGATTATCACACTCTCGCCCAATTTGAGTGAAACAAATGCTGAGATTGAAAATAAACTAAGAAAATAAATGAAAATAAAATATACACAGGTGATTCTCCAACCTCAAGGATAAAATGGGTCCTAGGATTATCTATCCCCCTTATACTTCTCAAAACTCAATCAACCTCCCCTCAAGAAGCTCTCAACGAAATTACGTGCTAATCTAGGGTTCAAAGAGTACCTGTAATGCTCTCTCGAGTCAAGAACAAGTGTTTAGTCCTATTCTTTGCACAATCTCTTGCCACAATTTGATAGAACCCAATTATCACACTCCAACCCTAATATGACTATGCAAGGCTAGCAAGTATATCTCTATCTTACCAACAAAACCATCCGTTCGTCATGCAAACTTCCGGTTCTTGCACTACTTTACCCAAGTTCTACACTCAACCTAGCTCTCTCGAGTCATAAATCAAGCGAACACAACATCTAAATAGTGATCAAGCACTTAGAAGCATTAAGAACGGGGTAAAATAAGCACATATATATCATTAATCACAAATCAAGAGGAGGAATCAAGAATCAATACATACAAGGGTTAAAAATAATCCTAGAATCAAAGTATTTAGCTACTCATGTTCTACAACTCCAAGGGAGCATATATATACAACATTACAAATCAGAACAAGAGAAGAGAATGAAGAAGGAAGAGATAAACCAAGAGAGGAAGCCAAAATCTCTTTGAAGCTCCGAGCCCAAGCCAGATCCCACCAATCTCCAAGCCCTAACAGAGCCAAACACGCCCAAAATATGCCCAGAAGTCTAAGAATGAGGACTCACAACGAAGCCCTAGCTTTTATATCAGTTAAAACGCGCCTGTTCTATCCAAAACGCGCAGAAACGCGAAGTTCGCCGTTACTTCGCCGCGGCGAAGTCTAAAATTCCAGAATTGCATCGCGCTCGCCGTGACTTCGCCGCGGCGAAAGCCACGGCGAAAAATGGCAAACATACAGAGGCAGAGGGAGCTCGCCGTGACTTCGCCATGGCGAAGTCACCTTTATTCTGGTGCTTTGCTCTGCTTTCTTTATTTCTTTGGCTGCTTTGGTTTCATCTTATTTTTGTTCAATTGGGAGCTTGGAGGAGGGCTAAAATCTCTTGCTTATTGCTTCAAATTATTCCTACAAAAATTATATACAACAACATAAGAAACTAACTACAAAAACAATCAAAATCTACATAATTAACAATAATGTGAAACCAAAAATCAAATGAGCATTTTCCCTCTTGAGTATCCAAAATGTATTATTAATAGACAAAAACTCAAGTAAAATATACTCAAATATCATGAATTTCTAGGAGTTATCAACAGGTTCACCTGTCAACCTTTACAGAGTTTTAGAATCTCTCTAAACACTCCCCTTTACTACCTGTAAGGCAATATCCCTGTTCTAAAGCACCAAGCTTTCAGAACAACCTCAAACAGTAGAGGATTTCAATAAATACGTTCACTTAATGAACTAATTTTGATAAACACTTAAGTACAGATAAAATCTCTAAAACAATAAATACAGAAAACAGAGAGCAATGAATGAGTATGTGAATATTCTCGTTTTTCGTCGCTTTTCAATAAATGCTCAAGTTCTGTATTTATATCTCTTCTCAGATTTTGCCCTAGCGTTCAATCTTAAGAAGCCGTTTGAATTTAGTCGTTGAAAGCTCATAGCCGTTGCCATTTAATGCAGCTTCTTCATCGGGCTTAACTTTCTGCTCTAGCTTCAACTACTTCTTGCGTAGGGTGAGCTAGGAGAGAGATAGACTTAGCGTTCTGAGCGTCTGTACGATTTGTACTTTCTGGCAGCTTTTTCAGTAGCGCTAGGTTGATCTGCTATCGCTAACTTCATAGAGTGAGTTCTGCACTTAAGCTGTTAGCTGAACAAATAATCATTTAAAGTATAGAGAATGCTATCGCAAATTTAGTCTATTAGCTCAAGTGAGATAAAGACAATATAAGGTATTTCAAAACATTTTATATCGATAGGCAGGAGTATTATCGATAGCATATTCTTTTTAGTTCAATGTTCAGAGTACTAGCTATATCATATCAGCATACATTCTTCTATCGATTGCTAATCCCTTATCGCTAGATACTTGATTTCTTATTAGCTTTAAGGATACTGAAATGTTTATTAAAGGGTGTTTTAAGGTATTCTATTATCGATAGCGAAACGAGTTAGCGCTAGCAACTATGTTAGCTAATTTGACTCATTTGCACTAGCTATCTGAATGATCATTATCTGAAGCACTTTTGTTATCGATAGCTTACTCTGTTATCGTTAGCTGATTCTATTAGCTCAAGGACATGGTTCATTGTTCAGCTAGTTATACTTCCTTTTATTTTTCATGTTCTTAATGAACTACTAACGATAGGATCTTTCTTAGCGATAGTGCTAGACTTAGCGATAGATATTAACTTTGTTATTTTTAAGTCTTCACGTGCTATTGCTCTTTGTCTACTAGCTGTAGGGATACACTTAGCGATAGAGATATTGATTCTTGTTGTTCTGCTAAGTTTCCATATGCTATCTTTTACTCTTGCAATGGTGATCTGTTACCTATTAGATTTTACTCGTTTAGATCAAAGGTAACTTGCTCTCATTTGCTTATGTTATTTATGGGGTTAGTCTTCATCAAAACTTAAGATTCTAACATTCTCCCCCTTTTTGATGATGACAAAACATAAGCATATATACATTAAAGAACTTTCAGAGCATAATCATTTATATCAGCATAAGCATATATCAGACTGGAATAATAGCAATGCTTTTACAGAGCATCTGATATAACAAAATACATTTTGCAGAAATATCAAAACACAAACTAGCAAACTGTAATGCAATTAATGTATGATGCAGATGAGAGCGGCTTCAGAGAATGATTCAGTTAGATCTCCCTTGGCTTCTCCCCCTTTTTGTCATCATTATTGGGTGAATATGAATAATGAACTAATCCACCAAAGGTACAGCCCTATCTAGGGTTTTTCGATTTGCGAAGAGGGCGCTTTGAACTTTGAGTGATTTTTCTAAGTAGAGGAAGTTCGCCTTTGACATTTGGAACCTGATTCAATCACTTCTTTGGAGAATGACACAACTTTCTGGGTTTTTGACCTCTTGTTAGCGGATTGAGACGAGGATTTAGCGCTAGAGAGTGCCTGAACATCACGCATTTTTGGAATTTTGGCTCTGGCCATTTTTGGGGTTTAGGGTTTTGAGAGAAGGGAGGCTAGCTTTCTCAGAGAGATTTAGGAGATGAAGAGACGCTCAAGGTGAATAATGAATGTAAAATGCAAATGACCTACTTTTATAGGTTTCAGAGATTACCATAAATGATAAGTACGTGGTGACGTTTCGTATTCTGAGTCTTTTAAGTGACTTGCTATCGCTAAGGGGAGCAGCTATCGCTAGCAGGCATGATCCCACGCTGAGCAAGTGACTTAGACATCACTTTCTCCTTCCAAGTTCCATCTATCGATAGCTGACTTTGCTATCGATAATACTTTAGGCTAGCGATGGCAATCTTAGCTCAAACTTAGCTCTGTTCTGCATATGCTAGCGATAGTGAAACTCACTATCGATTGGTCAGTCCTGCAAAAACTTAAGATTTGGCACTCCGATGCCTAAGTTAGCAAAATAATTCATATGAATAATTAATAGAATAAATCAAGAATTATAATAATATTCACAATTCATTTGGATTTACCATATCTAGCTCTCTTCTGATATAAAGAAATTGATCAGGCTCAAGAGGCTTGGTGAATATATCAGCAAGTTGCAGATGAGTGGATATAAATTCCACCTTGACATCCTTCTTCTGAATATGATCTCTCAAGAAGTGATGTCTTACATCAATATGCTTGGTTCTGGAATGCTGAACTGGATTTTTGGCCAAGCTTATTGTGCTGGTGTTGTCACAGAGAATGGGCACTTCTGGGAATTCCAAACCCATATCTCTTAGTTGATTTTTAAGCCATAAGACTTGAGTACAACAACTTGCTGCAGCAATGTATTCGGCCTCTGTGGATGAAAGAGAGGCACAATTTTGCTTCTTGCTTGCCCAAGTGACTAAACAGCCACCAAGAAATTGACATTGACCACTTGTGCTTTTTCTATCTGTCTTATATCCTGCATGGTCAGAGTCAGTATAAGCAAGAAGGTACTCTTGAGTTCCCTTGGGATACCACAGCCCAAGCTCTTGAGTCCCTTGCAAATAACGCAAAATCCTTTTTATATTTGTTAAATGAGATTCCTTAGGATTTGCTTGATATCTGGCGCACAAACCTACACTAAATTGGATGTCAGGTCTACTAGCAGTTAAATAAAGTAAAGAACCAATAATTCCTCTATAATGAGATTGATTTACTGCTTTGCCTGGAGCATCTGCATCTAGCTTGGCAGAGGCACTCATAGGAGTGTCCTCTTCCTTGGATAGATCCATCCCAAATTTGTTGAGAATTTCTTTACAATATTTGGTTTGGGATATGAAGATGCCATCCTTCTTTTGCTTTATCTGCAGGCCTAGGAAGAATGTTAATTCTCCCATCATAGATATTTCGAATTCTCCCTGGATTGTCTTAGCAAAATCTTCACAAAGCTTTTCATTAGTTGCACCAAAAATAATGTCATCAACATATATTTGAACTATGAGCATGTGATTATTTTTATGCATGATAAATAATGTAGTATCTGATTTTCCTCTAGAAAATCCTTTATCAAGCAGAAAAGTACTAAGTCTCTCATACCAAGCTCTAGGTGCTTGTTTGAGACCATAAAGAGCCTTTTTAAGTTTGAAAACATGGTCAGGCTTAGACTTTTCTTCAAAACCAGGAGGTTGCTCTACATATACTTCCTTAACATAGCCATCAAGAAAAGTCCTCTTAACATCCATTTGATAAAGTTTAATATTTTTTATGGATGCAAAAGCTAGAAGAATTCTTATTGCTTCAAGTCTTGCGACTAGCGCAAAAGTTTCTTCATAATCAATGCCTTCTTCTTGGTTATATCCTTTAGCAACTAATCTGGCTTTGTTCTTGACAATTTGTCCAACTTCATCAAGTTTGTTTTTGAAAACCCATTTAGTACCAATAATAAGATAATCTCTTAGTCTAGGCACTAAATCCCAAACTTGATTTCTTTTGAATTGATTAAGTTCTTCCTGCATTGCAACTATCCAGTCACACTCAGCAAGAGCTTCATCAATGCAGGTTGGTTCAATTTGAGAAAGAAAGCAAGAAAATTCCATTTCATTTTGTAGTTGCCTTCTTGTTTTGACTCCTTTTGAAATTTCTCCAATAATCTGTTCAGGAGGATTGTAACACCCCAAATTTTAGACAATAGGAAATAAGAAATTATTTAAGATTTAGGAAATATTATTAAAATATTAAAAATTATTAAAAATAAATTTATGATGTTTTAGGTATTTTTAATAATTTTAAGGCTTATTTTATTTAAGAAACAAAGAAGAATTAATTAGAAGATAAAACGTAAGTTGGAGAAAAAGGATAACAAGGATATAGTTGAGGTTTTAGAAATGTATTTAGAAATTAAAAAGCCTTATAAATAAATTTATGAGGTCAAGTATATTTTTAATAATTTTTAAAGTTTATTTCTTTATTAGTTCAGGGAAAATAGTTAGGAGATAAATTTAAAGAAGGGAATATTTAGAATTTTGAGGTATTGGTTATTAATTAAAAGGTCTTATAAATAAATCTAGAAATTAAAACATATCTAGAGAAATTATTTTGGGGACAAACTTGGGTATATTTTCAAGTGATAATGGTAAATAAAATCATGACTTAAGAGAAAAATAGGAAATCGAAAATGGAAAAGACAATATCTGCCCCTAGTTGAAAATATCTTCAATTATAAAGGGAAGGCCAAGATAGTAAAATACCCAATAAAAATATCAGTCTCCCCTCTATTAATCTATACCACACACGTGGCTTCCCTTTCATTTCATTTTATCTCCCATGTTCCTCCTTTCTTTTCATTTCCCCGAGTTCCTCTGCTTTTCTCCCTCTCGCCCTCAGCTTCCTTCGAGTTCTTCAGTGGCGATCGATGGCGGGTGAAGCGACAGCCGGCTGTGAGTAGCCCCAAAGCACGTCCCAAGCTCGTTTGATCATGGGCGAGTATCATTTCTCCGTTCTTTCCTCTTCTCTGGTCCGTTTTAGCGAGGCTTTGGGGGGGAATGTTTATTCGAAATTATTGATTTCTGAAGCTCTGAATCCATGAAAATGAAGCTTAGATTTCGATTAACCATCTTTGTGATCGAATTTGAGCAGTGGAGTAACATTAATCAAGTTTCTCCAAATTTTTGCCTTCGGCCACTGTTCATCTGGTGACGTTTTTCTATAATTTTGGGTGTTTGATGAACAAAAGCTTAATTAAACATGATTAGGAGTAGTATAAGTTCAAAGAGACAGTGTTATATGGCTGATTTGAGGAAGTTTGGAATTATTAGATTTTTGTTCTTCATTTTTCCTGTTCAGTCGAACTTGTTCCTCTCTGTGTTGTGTGATTTTCTACTCTGAATGATTCTAATTTGGTGATTAATGAAGCTAGAGATAAGATAGAATTAACATGTGATTTTCCCTGATGAATTTCTGCTTGGCCAAGTCTGTTCTTGTTCTGTGATGCTATTTCATTTTCATTTTCTTTATATATGACGAAGGATAAATGGAGGGATGTTTAGGATGTCTAATTAATTGGTAGTTGAATGGGAAGTTATTTAATTTCCTACTGCTTTCTGGCTGTTTATTCTGCCGTGAGGTTTCAGGGACAGGGAGAACAATAGGAATTCTCTGTGAAGGATTGTAGTGACAGTTATACTTCTAAGTTAAGAGAGTGTTCTAATTAGTTTGACAGTGTTGGAAAATTGAGAAGCACCAGTTAATTAGGGAAAGGATGACCTACAAATAGAAGTTTGCAGGTCTTTATGGGTGATTGAATTTAATATTGTAGTGATTGAATTTGATATTGTATTAAGGGTTAAATCTGATTCTATGTACTGATTTCTGGTTATTAAATGTGGAATAGCCTTTGACTAAAAGAATCTTATTTTAGTAAGGGTGATTGAACCAAATGCATATGAATTAGGAAGCAGTTGTGTGGTAATAGTGGTTCTTAAACTTGGTTTGTAGGAATCTTTTTATTTGGATATGATTGGAATTTGATTTTAGTGTTATTACATATTAGTGTTGGGCATGGTAAAGAATTGTAGTTGCAATCACTAAATGGGATAGGAAAGTATTAATACTAGTTTAATAGGAATGAATAAAACTGTTGTTTGCATTATATTCAAGGCTGCTAGAATGATGGTAAAATAAATGATAGAGAATTTTCTTATATGGAAATTAGAGTTAGATTTCCTTTAGAAACAAGAGTTAGCTATGTTAGTGGTTCTAATCTCTTAAATAGGGATATTGAATGATTATGTGTGTGTTTATCATTTAATTGAGTTGTTATACGATTATTTTTAATTGGTGGAAGTTCTGGTACCCTGAAATATGCTTTATGTAGTAGGGAGATTTAATTATATGCTGAAAATTGAAATGAATAATTGATTGACAGCTTTGGAACTGAATTATTGAAATTATAAGTTTCTGTTTAGATGCTGTCAAAGTTGAAGGAGTAATTAAATTATTGGAGCATATCTAAAAGGCTAAAATGATGATTGGAATGTTTGAAGTTTGTTATGTTGTATTTTAAAATGCTTAAGGTTTTTAGATTTCTCTGATAGGTCAATAGTGAATTGAATACCTGAACCACACCTTAAATATGTTTATAGGCTCCATTAAGTTAAATTAATAAAGTTTCTCTGGTTTTCCTTCCTTATTTAGACAACTTGTGTTCCAATTGTTTTAAAATGTTAAAAATAAAAGTGTGTTAAAAGTTATTTAAGTATGGAGTTGATTGTGGTTGTTTGGTGATTGGTTTGGATTGTTAATTAAATCTGGAACTAAACTTGTTAGGTTTAAGGCACCTAAAGAGTCAAACAATGCACATGTATTTTTAGTATGTTTTGGGATTTTTAAATATTAAGATATTGATGAGAGTTGTTACTTGATGGTAATTTTAAGTAGTAGAAGAAGTAGAATTTATTACTTGTGATTTATTCGAGTTGATGATTTTTTTTTTCTGGTGATAAGTTATATAATTGAATGTAATAGTGTCTAGTTTAAAATGAGTGAAAATTTTAAGTTAAAGGTTAGTATGGGTTCATTATATCATAACTTCATGGTTCCATGTGTAGGGGCTTATTGTTGTCCTTTATTGTTGATGATAGTTGATTAGTTTTTGGTAAAACATTAGCAACTGTTAAGGTCAATCCATAGACTTCAAATTAAATTCATTAATTGGGTGATTCAAGAAATCCTAGTAATCACGGTCATAAATAAAAAGAATATAAATAACATGTAGACCAATGCTTTAAGGATTGAAGAATGGTAAAGCTCCTTAAAAAGAACTATTCTTGAGTTAATTATTAGTCCAACATTGAGAATAGGAAATATTAATCAGAATAGAATAATTAAAAGTGACCTTTTAATCTTAAACGGTCAGACTAACTATAATAAGATAAGTTGTAGGTAATTATTATTAATGTAGAAGAAAAATATTATCATTAGAAATTTATTTTTAAGTCCATTTAATTTAATTAAGTAAAGTCAGTTGTTATATATGTTAATTTATAATGTAAATTTGATTCAAGTAATTAGAGATACATTAATGCTTGTGCCTGAATATGCTTGTATTGTTTGATGCTTAAGTGTGGTCTAGATTGCTTTAGTTTCTATGTGTATGCTGGTAGTTCTTAACATCTGTAAGTGCTTGTATCAATTGAATCCTTGATTTTCTCTATTAGTAACAGGAGAATTAAATATAAGTTAAGTAAAGGAAAGCAATTTTAAATGCTAGTATTAAAGTGTATGCTTATTTGGAAATGAAAGTAGTTAGTACTTAAAGTAATAAGGGAAGGGTAGTACACTAGGATTGTGAGAGATGCTAAATAATTATGTATAAGCATAGGTGTTAATTTATTATTTATATATTATATGTAAATAGGTCTTGATAGTGGCATAAGTTGAGGAGATCAATGGGAAGGAAAAGAGCAAGCTTATGATTAAGTTCTGGTATTCCAGGTAGCAGTTTATTTCAGTAACAATTAAATTGCATGTATTATTTTGTAATAACTGTTGCATTTAGTTGGTAAGTTATTATTCCTCAGTTGGAGTACTCCAGGCTTAGGTGGTTCGCTACCCCTTTGCCAAATCAGTTTAGTTATAACGAGAAGTCCTGCAGGTAGAGCCTCCACTAGTTAACGAAAGTATTGTTATCAGTGGTTGGTAGGTGCGGATCGCACACAGATTAATAGGAGTAAGACTATCATCATTTGAGCAGTTTTATGAAATATATACATGACAATGCTAGTATGATCATATATGTTAATGAAAGAAACTACTATTGGGATTTCCAATCTCACTCTTTCCCCAAACATTTTCAGTACGCAGGATGGGAAAAGCTAGCTGGGGAAGAAGATTAAATGAAGAAATTAGGATTATAATTTAAAAAGTAAGAGGTAGTTAAATATTTTAGTAATGTTATTTGTATATGTTGTAAAATTAAATTATTAAATTAATAGTAGAAAGTGTAGAAAATATAATTGTATAAATTTATTAAGAGATTTAAATTTCCTAAGTATTATGAATTATGAATAGACTCCCTTAAGAGAGTTAGTGTACTTTTAATTGTTTTATTAACCACTTTATTTTATAAAGAGTTTTATTTCAATTTGTCTGAAAAGCCCATTCCAACCAACAGAGGGTTGGTCTAATGTTTTAAAAGAAAAGTTTTAAATTTTTACGTATTTTTGGGCTTCTGACATTAAAAAGTGGTTATAATTCAATTAAAATGTTATAGTATAATAGGAAAATTTCAGGCGTTACAAGGATGATTTTTAAGATGTCTAATGGAAGATTGAGGTTCGTTAGCTTCATCTAGATCATCTTTATTTTTATCCTGATCTTTTTCAGCATTGTTTTCAGGATTTGCTATCGATGGCTGAGGCGCTATCGATAGAGGCTGTTTTAAAAACTTTGAAAAATCTTCATCCTCATCAACAGATTGTTGTTTTTCTTGAGGGGTTTCATCAAATACTACATGCACAGACTCTTCAACAGCTTGACTTCTTTTGTTATAAACTCTATAAGCTCTACTTCTATTTGAGTAACCTATGAATATGCCAATATCAGATTTATGATCGAATTTACCTAGATTTACCTTTCCATTGTTGTGAATGTAGCATTTTGATCCGAATATTCTCAGGTGACTGATATTGGGCTTCCTCCCCTTGTAGAGTTCATAAGGAGTCTTCTCCATCCCCTTTCTGATATAGGCTCTGTTTGAAATGTAGCAAGCTGTGCTCATTGCATCTGCCTGAAATATTTGAGGCACTTGTTTCTCGTTCAGCATGCTTCTTGCCATTTCTGTGAGCACTCTGTTCTTTCTCTCTACAACACCATTTTGTTGAGGAGTACGAGGGGCAGAGAAATTGTGTTCAATTCCATTTTCATCACATAGCTCCAGGAACTCTTTATTCTCAAATTCTCCTCCATGGTCAGTCCTGATTGCTATAATCTTTGTGCCTTTCTCATTCTGCAATTTCTTAGCAAGCACACAAAAGGCAACAAAAGCTTCATGCTTAGAGGAAAGAAACATAGTCCAGGTAAATCTTGAGTAGTCATCCACAACTACAAGAGTGTATAGGCTTCCTCCTAGACTTTTCACTCTTGCTGGCCCAACTAGATCCATATGAATTAGTTCCAATGGCCTACTAGTGGAGACTGTTTTCTTGATTTTAAAAGAGGACCTTTTTTGTTTACCTCTTTGACATGATTCACAAATTAAATCATGCTTTGACTTAAAACTAGGGATTCCTATGACTAATTCCTTCTTAACTAATTTATCTAGCTGAGAAAAGTTCACATGAGCTAATCTTTTATGCTATAACCAACAATTTTCATCATTTGAAATAAAGCATTTTTCTTCAAGCTGTTGGCATAAATCTACAGTGTATAGATTTCCATTTCTATTTCCTTTTATCTTACACTTCAGACTGGATTTGTTTATATCTAAATCATTTTTATCAACAATAAGACATTCATTTGAATCAAAAATTACCCAGTTACCATGGTCTGCGCTCTGGTTGACACTCAACAAATTGTGGCAGAGTCCATCCAATAGGTAAACATCCTTGACTGGACCTACTTCACCCACTCCAGTGATTTTTCCACTTTGATTTCCACCAAAACTAACTTTGGCTCCATCTTTTATCACCAGATTGTTGATTCTGTCCTTGTCACCAGTCATGTGTCTTGAGCATCCACTATCAATATACCATTTTCCTTTACTGGATGCTTTAAGACATACCTGCACAAACTACACAGATTTAGGTACCCAAACTTTCTTGGGTCCTTTAAAGTTAGTCTTGTGCTCTAAGTTTGTAAAAACCTTAGGCACACGAGTTCCTCTAGGAACCCACTTGTAAGAGCTACTAATGCCATATTTTCTATGATTACAGATGGACTGTGTATGGCCTTTCTTGTTACAATAATTGCAAAAGCTATATGGTAAAGAATTTTCAGAAGATTTTCTAAAATATTTCATGTATGACTTCACCTTTGGTTCAACCCATCTTTTTGAAAACTTTTGTTTAGGCTCATAGCCAATGCCAGTTCTATCTCTAAAAACTTTTTGATTGCTTAAAATCACATTTAAAGTTTCTGAGCCTTTTGTAAATTTTTCTAAAACATGTGAAAGTTTTTCCTTTTCCTTCAATAATTTTTCACAGTTGGAGCAATTTTCAGAAATTGAAGGAGTTACTATCGATAGAGGCTCAGCTATCGGGAGTTCTTTTATGGGAGCTTGCGATAGCTCCTCTTCTATCGATTGAGAAGAAGAATCCTTTTGTGAAGAAGAGTTTTTCTGAAGTTCTTTGTTTTCTCTTCTTAATCTGACTACTTCTTTAGCAAGTTTCATTAATTCTATATGCATTTCATCATATAAATTTTGAAGTTCAGAATAAGAAGGTTCAGAGTCAGATACCTCAGAATCACTTTGCTCTTCTCGAGCAACTAGGCAGAGGTTGGCGCATTCCTCGCTATCGCTAGCTTCTTCATCAGAGCTATCACCCCAGATGGATGACACATAAGCCTTCTTCTTTCCATAAGTCTTCTTTTTCTCCTTCTCTTTTAGTCTTTGAAGACTGGGACACTCAGCTCTGAAGTGACCAGGCTTCTTGCATTCAAAGCATACTGGAGTTTTGTCTTTCTGGGAGTCTTTGAAGCTAGGACCACTCCTCTGGAATCTTTCACTTCTTCTGAAGAACTTTTTAAATTTTCTGGCCATAAGCGCTATGTCCTCCTCATCAAGATCTTCCTCATCATCATCAATTTCATTTTTTTCTGAAGCAGCAAGAGCAAGTGACTTTTTCTTAGAATTTCCTTGAGCTTCCCTTTGAGCTATCAGGGTTGGCTCATATTCAGTAAGGCTGCCAAACAGGGCAGTGATGGACTTTGTTGATTCTCCTTGCATTTCTAGTATAGCAGTGACCTTCATGAGCCAGTCTCCCTTCAGAACTTTGATAACTCCTAGAAATTCATGTCATTTGAGTATATTTTCCTTGAGTTTTATTAACTCATTGATAAAATTTGGATACTCAAGAGAGGAAATGTTCATTTGATTTTCGGTCGCATATAATCGTATATTTATGTAGATTTTGATTATTTTTGTAGTTAATTTCTTATGTTGTTTTATGTAAATATTGTAGGAATATTTTGATACAATAACCAAGGGATCCCGGATTAAGAAGAACACTTGAAAAGGGGAGAAATTGGGGCTAGAAGCTGAAATTTCAAGAAAAAAGGGAAAATACAAGTTTCTGGACGAATTGTAAAAATTACAGAAAAGGACCTCGAATTTCCCAAATTACAGATTAGGTCCCCGAATTTCCAAAATTACCGACAGGTCCCAGTTCGCCGTGAGATCGCCGCGGCGAACCCACAGCGAGCCAAAACCCCCAAAAAGAGCCAGAAACGATCATAGTTCGCCGTGGACTTCGCCGCGGCGAACCCACGGCGAACTGCGTGCTCTGCTGCGCGTTTTTTGACAGATTTAAGTGATATAAAAGCTAGGGTTTCGATCTAGCTCGACATTCTTCGACTTCTGGGCATATTTTGGGCGTGTTTGGCTCTGTTAGGGCATGGAGTTTGGAGGGGATTAAGCTTGGGCTTGGAGCTTTGAAGAGATTTGAGCTTCCTCTCTTGGTTTATCTCTTCCATCTTCCTTCTCTTCTCTTGTTTTGTTTTGTAATGTTGTATATATATGCTCCCATGGAGTTGTAGAACATGAGTAGCTAAATGCTTTGATCCTAGGATTATTTTGAACCCTTGTATGTATTGATTCTTGATTCCTCCTCTTATGTTGTGATTAATGATATCCATGTGCTTATTTTACTCTTCTCCTAATGCTTCTAAGTGCTTGATCACCATTTAGATGTTGGGTTCACTTGATTTATGCTTGAGAGGGCTAGGTTGAGTGTAGAACTTGGGTAAAGTAGTGCAAGAACTTGAAGTTTGCATGACGAATGGATGGTTTTGTTGGTAAGATAGAGATATACTTGCTAGCCTTGCATAGTCACATTAGGGTTGGAGCTTGATAATTGGGTTTTATTAAATTGTAGCAAGAGATTGTGCAATTAATAAGACTAAACACTTGTTCTTTACTTGAGAGAGCTTTTACGAGTACTCTATGAACCCTAGATTAGCACGTGGTTTCGTTGAGAGCTTCTTTGAGGGGAGGTTAATTGAGCTTTAAGAAGTACAAGGGGGACAGATAATCTTAGGACCCATTTTATCCTTGAAGTTGGAGAATCACTTGTTTATAGTTTTATTTTCATTTTATTTTCTTAGTTAATTTTCAATCTCAACATTTGTGTCACTCAAATTGGGCGAGAGTGTAATAATCATTGTTTGACCGGGTTTTGGACAAATCCTCGTGGGAACGATACTTCTCTCATCACTTTATTACTTGACGCGACCCGTGCACTTGCGGCGCAGGGCGAACAAGTTTTTAGCGCCGTTGCCGGGGATTTGTTTCCCAAAACCGTCCTTGGTCAACCTTGATTAGAGCACCAGTAGCTTAAGCTTGAGTTTGTATATATTTTTTCGTGTGTTTGTTATTCTCTTTTTACTTTTTTTTCTTGTGTTCATATGTGTATATTTGTTCTCTTTGTTTGTCTTTTTAGTTTGTTAGTTATTTTCTTTTGAATTTTGTTATGGATTATCCTTGGTGGACTAATGGGACAAGTAGTGGATTTGAACAGGATAATGATTATCTACCTTCTTGCTATGATCCTAATGTTTTTGAAACTCAATACGAGTACTTCTGTTGCAATTTTTGTGGAGATAATCATTATATTGATCAATGCCCTCATGTCTCAACCTTGGATTATGTAGGGGATGATTTTGCTAGGGTGCACACTAATTTGCATGATAATTCTTTCAACCCTAGCTGGAATCATGAACATGTATTGCCTTGGGATCTAAATGCTTCTTTCCCTTCAAATGCATCATATTATCAAACATCACCTAGTCATGTAGAAGAAATCACTCCCAGTCATGAGACAAAGCCCACAGTAGAGAAGATGCTTGAGCGTATTTTGGTTAATCAAAATGAAATGAGAGCTTGGACCGAAGAGAAATTAAATGAACACGCATTAGCTCTTGAAAGTTTAGCATCTAGGGGAAATGAATTGGCTTCTACCGTTGAGTCTTTAAAGCAAAAAGGCATTTGCATTAATACTTCCAATGACTCTCATGTGGAAGAGGCCATTTCAAGTGAGCAATTGCCTATGGGAAGTGATAATGCGCTTTCAATGGTTTGTGATACTTTTGTGGGTGATTGTGAGCTAGAAATGGAAGAGGGAGAGAGAAATATTGAGTTTCCTGCAATTTGTGTTCAAAATCCTCCTACTGATAGCTTGGCTCTTACTGATGAGAGTCAAGTAGATTTCATTGGGTTTTCAAAATATTTGGGGGTTAATGAGGATAAAGTTGAAATAATTGAATTCATACCTCCCATGTGCCATAATGCATCATGCTCCTTAAAATCATTCTTGATTGAGGGAGCATGTAATTCTTGTATAATTGAATTCCCAATATTTTTGGAGCCTTGTCTTTTGAAGAGAAATGAAGACAAGGTGATTTTTGTTTTTGATACGTATGATTAGTAGTTGGAAAGTCTGGCTGAAGACTATAAACTTAGCACTTCTTGGGAGGCAACCCAAGTTTTAAAAATTTAATAGTTTTTATTGTTGTTTCCTTTAGTAGGTGTGACCTCTTTTGATGCATTTTCAAGGTTTATCATCAAAGTTTACATGAGGCAAAGGAAAGCAAGCTTGGAGCACAAAGAGCATCTACAGGGAAGTTTCTTGCATTTCCAATTTTGCTTTGAACTGACTGAATTGATGATAGACTGCTGTTAACATTGACATGAATTTCAGTTTTGGAAACTTGGACGATTACTTGTTACTTTACTTAAAGCAAGATTTAGTATCCACTGAACTAAATGTGGGATCCAATGATAGAATGGTTGCTTAGATTGTATGTTTAAGAGGAAGTTGTGGTTAATATTTTTGGATGTTGGATTTGCATTATTGAGATTGGCTTTCTGACCATTTTGAAAAATAAAATGAAATAGAATTTTTGGTACACTTGAGTTGGAAATGATTTGACAGCCTTTGTTTGGAGATGTTGTAGCATTTCAGTTTACATTTTCTTTCTCAGCCGATAGACTCTAGAACCTATCTTGGAATCTCTTGAGGCTTTGTAATGATTTTACATGAGTTTGGAAAATGATATGGGCATTCTTTTCAATGAGTTTGAGCCTTTTAAGCCAACCCTTGACATAATTCCTTTTGCACCCGCTTTGAGCCTTATAATGAAAAACCATATGAATTTTCTTTTTGGAACCCACAATAGACCTTGACCTTAGCAACTTGAAAAACCATGAACTACCCGAATTTTGAGATAATTGATGAATCATTGGTAGAAGGTATTTGATGGCTGCTAAATGTGCAAGATGGTACAAAAATTGGTGTGGGGAATATAAGAGGTGCATGATGTTTAATAGCTTGTACTCCAAAGTCATTGCAAGTTTATGAAAAAAAGGGAAAGAAAAAGAAAAAGAAGAAAAGAGTTTAGTTTCAATAAGACTTGAAGTGCACATACATCATTTTGAGATAAGTTTGGGGGAGTGGTTTGAATTTTGGAAGGGAATTTTGTATAGAAAAGAAAGATGAGCTACATATTGTCATTTATCTCAAGATATTTGAATTCTCTTTATACCTTTCTTTCTATGACCTTAACCCTTGGCCAAATTACAAGCCTATTAAGTCCCATTGATTTTGAATTTATGTAAGAGAAATTCTTTTGGTGGAGAGAGAGGAAGAGAGTAGGCATATGAAGTTTTGAAGGTTGAGAGAGCTTAATATATATTGAAATGTTGCAATTTTCTTTTTGCCACGTGCTGAAGAATTGTTCTCTGGCTCTGCACACACACACTTAATAATTGTTGGGAAGTTTGTCCTTAATGTGTGAGTTTTGCATCCTTCTATATTCCATTGATTTCCTATTGAATATATTCTCTTGAGCAACTAATGAGGAAAAATCCCTGCATGCATAGTAAGTGGATAATTCATCAATCTTTCAATCTCATCTTTTGTTTTACTCGAGGACGAGTAAACGTTTAAGTTTGGGGGTGTGATAACTCCTAGAAATTCATGTCATTTGAGTATATTTTCCTTGAGTTTTATTAACTTATTGATAAATTTTGGATACTCAAGAGAGGAAATGTTCATTTGATTTTCGGTCGCATATAATCGTATATTTATGTAGATTTTGATTATTTTTGTAGTTAATTTCTTATGTTGTTTTATGTAAATATTGTAGGAATATTTTGATACAATAACCAAGGGATCCCGGATTAAGAAGAACACTTGAAAAGGGGAGAAATTGGGGCTAGAAGCTGAAATTTCAAGAAAAAAGGGAAAATACAAGTTTCTGGATGAATTGTAAAAATTACAGAAAAGGACCTCGAATTTCCCAAATTACAGATAGGTCCCCGAATTTCCAAAATTACCGACAGGTCCCAGTTCGCCGTGAGATCGCCGCGGCGAACCCACAGCGAGCCAAAACCCCCAAAAAGAGCCAGAAACGATCATAGTTCGCCGTGGACTTCGCCGCGGCGAACCCACGGCGAACTGCGTGCTCTGCTGCGCGTTTTTTGACAGATTTAAGTGATATAAAAGCTAGGGTTTCGATCTAGCTCGACATTCTTCGACTTCTGGGCATATTTTGGGCGTGTTTGGCTCTGTTAGGGCATGGAGTTTGGAGGGGATTAAGCTTGGGCTTGGAGCTTTGAAGAGATTTGAGCTTCCTCTCTTGGTTTATCTCTTCCATCTTCCTTCTCTTCTCTTGTTTTGTTTTGTAATGTTGTATATATATGCTCCCATGGAGTTGTAGAACATGAGTAGCTAAATGCTTTGATCCTAGGATTATTTTGAACCCTTGTATGTATTGATTCTTGATTCCTCCTCTTATGTTGTGATTAATGATATCCATGTGCTTATTTTACTCTTCTCCTAATGCTTCTAAGTGCTTGATCACCATTTAGATGTTGGGTTCACTTGATTTATGCTTGAGAGGGCTAGGTTGAGTGTAGAACTTGGGTAAAGTAGTGCAAGAACTTGAAGTTTGCATGACGAATGGATGGTTTTGTTGGTAAGATAGAGATATACTTGCTAGCCTTGCATAGTCACATTAGGGTTGGAGCTTGATAATTGGGTTTTATTAAATTGTAGCAAGAGATTGTGCAATTAATAAGACTAAACACTTGTTCTTTACTTGAGAGAGCTTTTACGAGTACTCTATGAACCCTAGATTAGCACGAGGTTTCGTTGAGAGCTTCTTTGAGGGGACGTTAATTGAGCTTTAAGAAGTACAAGGGGGACATATAATCTTAGGACCCATTTTATCCTTGAAGTTGGAGAATCACTTGTTTATAGGTTTATTTTCATTTTATTTTCTTAGTTAATTTTCAATCTCAACATTTGTGTCACTCAAATTGGGCGAGAGTGTAATAATCATTGTTTGACCGGGTTTTGGACAAATCCTCGTGGGAACGATACTTCTCTCATCACTTTATTACTTGACGCGACCCGTGCACTTGCGGCGCAGGGCGAACAAACTTTCAGAATTTTGTTGACCTACTCTTTCTCTGTAATTTTCCTCCCCAGAGTAGCAAGATTATTGATGAGATGAGTAAATCTAATCTCCAGATCTCTTATCTTTTCTCTCTCAGCCATTTCAAACTTGTGGAATTCTTCCACTAGCATTTCTACACGCCTATCCTTTACTCCAGAAGTTCCTTTATGAGCAATTTGCAGTGCTTCCCACATTTCTTTAGCAGAGTCAAGGTGACTCACTCTAAAGAACTCTGTTTGACTAAGAGCACTTTGGATCATGAGGACTGCTTTGCTATTTAACTCCATATTAGCAATATCCTCATCTGTGAATTCATCCTCAGCCTTTGGGATGCCCAAGGGATCTTTAGGTACAATATCTCCTTCTTCAATGATCTTCCAGAGCTTGTATCCGTTGGCTTTGATGTAGATCTTCATCTTTAGTTTCCAGAAGGTATAATGCTTCCCATCAAAACCAGGAGGCTTATTAATGGAGCTTCCTTCAGGGAAGATGTTTTCAAGCGATGCCATTTAGATCTTTGCTTCTCGGATTCGTTGGAATCTAAAACAAAGAAGACCTTGCTCTGATACCAAATGAAAGTGGCAATCGCACAAGAGGGGGGTGAATTGTGCTTTCTAAAAATCTAGTTAAAATTAAGACAACACAAACTTTATACTGGTTCGGCCAACACTGCCTACGTCCAGTTCTCCAACACTTTGTTGGGTTCCACTAACCACAGGTTTTACGAGCACAGGTTCACCTGTCAACCTTTACAGAGTTTTAGAATCTCTCTAAACACTCCCCCTTACTACCTGTAAGGCAATATCCCTGTTCTAAAGCACCAAGCTTTCAGAACAACCTCAAACAGTAGAGGATTTCAATAAATACGTTCACTTAATGAACTGATTTTGATAAACACTTAAGTACAGATAAAATCTCTAAAACAATAAATACAGAAAACAGAGAGCAATGAATGAGTATGTGAATATTCTCGTTTTTCGTCGCTTTTCAATAAATGCTCAAGTTCTGTATTTATATCTCTTCTCAGATTTTGCCCTAGCGTTCAATCTTAAGAAGCCGTTTGAATTTAGTCGTTGAAAGCTCATAGCCGTTGCCATTTAATGCAGCTTCTTCATCGGGCTTAACTTTCTGCTCTAGCTTCAACTACTTCTTGAGTAGGGTGAGCTAGGAGAGAGATAGACTTAGCGTTCTGAGCGTCTGTACTATTTGTACTTTTTGGCAGCTTTTTCAGTAGCACTAGGTTGATCTGCTATCGCTAACTTCATAGAGTGAGTTCTGCACTTAAGCTGTTAGCTGAACAAATAATCATTTAAAGTATAGAGAATGCTATCGCAAATTTAGTCTATTAGCTCAAGTGAGATGAAGACAATATAAGGTATTTCAAAACATTTTATATCGATAGGCAGGAGTATTATCGATAGCATATTCTTTTTAGTTCAATGTTCAGAGTACTAGCTATATCATATCAGCATACATTCTTCTATCGATTGCTAATCCCTTATCGCTAGATACTTGATTTCTTATTAGCTTTAACGATACTGAAATGTTTATTAAAGGGTGTTTCAAGGTATCCTATTATCGATAGCGAAACGAGTTAGCGCTAGCAACTATGTTAGCTAATTTGACTCATTTGCACTAGCTATCTGAATGATCATTATCTGAAGCACTTTTGTTATCGATAGCTTACTCTGTTATCGCTAGCTGATTCCATTAGCTCAAGGACATGGTTCATTGTTCAGCTGGTTATACTTCCTTTTATTTTTCATGTTCTTAATGAACTACTAACGATTGGATCTTTCTTAGCGATAGTGCTAGACTTAGCGATAGATATTAACTTTGTTATTTTTAAGTCTTCACTTGCTATTGCTCTTTGTCTACTAGCTGTAGGGATACACTTAGCGATAGAGATATTGATTCTTGTTGTTCTGCTAAGTTTCCATCTGCTATCTTTTACTCTTGCAATGGTGATCTGTTACCTATTAGATTTTACTCGTTTAGATCAAAGGTAACTTGCTCTCATTTGCTTATGTTATTTATGGGGTCAGTCTTCATCAAAACTTAAGATTCTAACAAATTACTCTTTTCATCCTTAATCTTTGTTTGGGTGGCCATCAATGAGTTAGGGTTAATTGAGAAATTAAGTGCAATTGTGGGGTGGCCGAAGTTGTGGATTTAAAGTCTTGCATGATTAGTTAGTTCTTGAATTTGTCAAATTGCATGAGTGGCATTGGACTTCTATCCTAGAGTCTTGATTTATTGTGTGGGGTTCCAATAATTGATTAAACTCTAGGATTAATTAAGTGGCAATTCGGGGTCTTGGTTGTTGTATTAGGAGCCCCTTACGATTAGCAAATTCACATTGATTTTGAACTTAATCAACTTAGGTTAAATTAAGTAATATGCGGGGTTCCGGCATTAATTAAATTAACCTAAGCCTAGCTTAGAGGGGTTCCTCTAGGGATCTTTAGAAAATCAACTAAACTCCCTGAAAACCTTTAGAAGCAATGATTCCCGAAGCTTTCATTCATCAAGAATGATTTCATTTCCTTTCCCCTCCAAATCTCACTTTTATCTTATTTTTATTTTAGTTTTGAACATATCATACCTTTTGCATCTTTTTTAGACCAAAAACCAAATACAATATTTTTACCCACTTTTGTTAGTTTGCATCTTAGCTACTAGGTCATCTTTTGCGTTAGGCTCCTCAAGTGAACGACATCCGGGGGTTAGCTTCCACTATCCCCTTGGTTCTTATTTTCTTGAAGGGCAGACTCAAGGGCGCGCTACACGCACACACACTCGAGAGAGATGGAGCTATTCATCTGCATTTAGTAATAATATGTTTGAACCTTCTTCCCGTTAGAGACGTTTCATTAGCACCATAAATTATATCAATTCCTCCTTAGAAAGGTTTAGAATGATGAGAATAAATTTGTCTCTCCATATTTCTCACTTGCCTCCTTTTCCTCTCTAAATTCTTTTCCGTCTACTCAAAAGTCTTCATCAGCTTGTTCTCCTCCATAACATTCTTGTCTTACTCTTCTTTGTATAGGCACCACTAGAGTTTTTCCTCATAAATGCACTTATTATTGTTTAATTTTATTTTTTATTCTTATTTTAATCATCAATCACCCACCAATCATCATTAATTGCTCATAATTGATGCTGCCAAATTTTCAATAAAGCTCCGCAAGTGTACGGGCCGCAGAAATAGTAAAATAGCAAATCAAGGTTGATCCCACAGAGACTCAAAACAACGGATAATTAGACATTAAATCTCCTACTTTTGTTTAAGTTGAGTGAAACAGGAATGAGTTCAAGTAATGAAGAAAAATTGACTAAACTCTAATAAAAATCACAAACTTTAAAACGGATTAAATTCAAACGTTGAACAAACAACCTAGAGTCACTAATCCCTTATTTGCTTCTTAGATTTTATTCCCACTAAATTAATTATGCTTTAACTTAATCAGCTAATCTAGAGTACTAGTGTCTATAAATGCCTGTTGGTCCATTTATATCCTTATCTAAGTTAATTATGTGAAATTAACTAGGAACAATTTATATTGGTAACACTCTAATGTGATTATACGGAGCTTCTAGGTATATGTCTATTCTAGACGCAAATTAGATTAAACCCAAGTCCTTAGATTAAAATCTAATTCCACATTATTTAATCTCATGGTCTATTTAAAATTCCCTCCGTCGAGTTCAATCCTAAATTCCCTAAATATGTTCAATGGTGATCAATCACTAAACAATAATCAATAATACCAAGATTAAATAAACTGAATTAAAATTAAACATAATTAATAAGTGGAAAAAATTTCTAAATCACAAACAAGTTCATAGTGCCCTGGTGATGACTCCTAGAAAGTCATGATTATTTGAGTATATTTACTTGAGTTTTTGTCTATTATTGATACATTTTGGATACTCAAGAGAGAAAATGCTCATTTGATCTTCGGTTGCACCTTATTGTATATTTATGTAGATTTTGATTGTTTTTGTAGTTAATTTCTTATATTGTTGTATATAATTTTTGTAGGAATAAATTGAAGCAATAAACAAGAGATTTTAGCCCTCCTCCAAGCTCCCAATTGAACAAAAATAAGAAGAAGCCAGATCAGCCCAAGAAATAAAGAAAACAGAGCAAAGCACAGAATTAACGAGACTTCGCCGTGGCCTCGCCGCGGCGAAGCCACGGCGAAGTGCATCTACCTCTGCCCCTATTTTGGTGAGCTCGCCGTCAGCTCGCCGCGGCGAAAGCCACGGCGAGCAACCCTTAGCCAGAAATTTTTGGAGCTCGCCGTGGGCTCGCTGCGGCGAGACCCACGGCGAAGTTCGTGTTCTGCTGCGTTTCGACAAGTTCAGACGCGTTTTGAAGGAAATAAAAGCTAGGGCTTCGAGCTTATTCGTCATTCTTCGACTTCTGGGCATATTTTGGGCGTGTTTGGCTCTGCTAGGGCTTGGAGATTCGTGGGATTTGGCTTGGGCTCGGAGCTTCAAAGAGATTTGGGCTTCCTCTCTTGGTTTATCTCTTCCATCTTCCTTCTCTTCTCTTGTTCTGATTTGTAATGTTGTATATATATGCTCCCTTGGAGTTGTAGAACATGAGTAGCTAAATACTTTGATTCTAGGATTATTTTGAACCCTTGTATGTATTGATTCTTAATTCCTCCTTTTGATTTGTGATTAATGATATCTATGTGATTATTTTACCCCGTTCTTAATGCTTCTAAGTGCTTGATCACCATTTAGATGTTGTGTTCGCTTGATTTATGACTCGAGAGAGCTAGGTTGAGTGTAGAACTTGGGTAAAGTAGTGCAAGAACCGGAAGTTTGCGTGACGAACGGATGGTTTTGTTGGTAAGATAGAGATATACTTGCTAGCCTTGCATAGTCACATTAGGGTTGGAGTGTGATAATTGGGTCCTATCAAATTGTGGCAAGAGATTGTGCAAAGAATAGGACTAAACGCTTGTTCTTGACTCGAGAGAGCATTACAAGTATTCTTTGAACCCTAGATTAGCATGTGGTTTCGTTGAGAGCTTCTTGAGGGGAGGTTAATTGAGTTTTGAGAAGGATAAGGGGGATAGATAATCCTAGGACCTATTTTACCCTTGAGGTTGGAGAATCACCTGTTTATAATTTTACTTTCTTTTATTTTCTTATTTCATTTAAATCTCAACATTTGTATCACTCAAATTGGGCGAGAGTGTGATAATCATTGTTTGACCGGGTTTTGGACAAATCCTCGTGGGAACGATACTCTACTCATCATTTTATTACTTGGCGCGACCCGTGCACTTGCGGCGCGTGGCGAACAAGTTTTTGGCGCCGTTGCCTGGGATTTATTTCCCAAAACCGTCCTTGGTCAACCTTGGTTAGAGCACTAGTAGCTTAAGCTTGAGTTTATATATATTTGTTCGTGTGTTTGTTTTTCTATTGTAGTTTCTTTTCTTGTGTTTGCATGTGTATATTTGTTTTCTTTGATTGTCTTTTTGTTTGTTAGTTATTTTGTTTTAATTTTTGTTATGGATTATCCTTGGTGGACTACTGGGGCAAGTGATGAATTTGAACAGGATAATGATTATCTACCTTCTTGCTATGAGCCTAATGCTTTTGAAACTCAATATGAGTACATTTGTTGCAATTTTTGTGGAGATAATCATTATATTGATCAATGCCCCCATGTCTCATCATTGGATTATGTAGGGGATGATTTTGCTAGGGTACAAACTGATTGGCATGATAATTCTTGTAACCCTAGTTGGAATCATGAACATGAATTGCCTTGGGATCCGAATGTTTCTTTTCCTTCATATGCATCATGTTATCAATCCTCACCCAATCATTTAGATGAAATCACTCCCATTCATGAGAAAAAGCCCACTGTAGAGGAGATGCTTCAACGTATTTTGGATAATCAAAATGAAATAAGAGCTTGGACAAAAGAGAAATTGAATGAACATGAATTAGCTCTTGAAAGTTTAGCATCTAGGGCAAATGAAATGGCATCAACCATTGAGTCTTTAAAGCAAAATGGTGTTTTCATTGATAGTTCAAATAACTATGATGTGGAAGAGGCCATTTCAAGTGAGGAATTGTCTGTGGGAAGTGATAATGTGCTGTCAATGTCTTGTACTACTTTTGTGGGTGATTGTGAGCTAGAAATTGAAGAGGGAGAGAGCATCATTGAGTTTCCAATTGAGGTTTCGAGTGAGGAGCCTAATTTTTGTCATTGGGAACAAGAGCATAGAGAGGATATCCCTGCAATGTGTGTTCAAAATCCTACTACTGAAAGCTTGGCTCCTACTGAGGGGAGTCAAGTAGATTTCATTGGGTTTTCAAAGTATTTGGGGGCTAATGGAGATAATTTTGAAACAATTAAATTGGAGCCACCCATGTACAACATTGAAGCATGTTTCATGAAGTCACTTTTGATTAAAGGAACATGTAGTGCTTATATGAATGAATTCCCAATTTCTCTGAAGCCTTGTCTTCCAAAGAGAAATGAAGACAAGGTGATTTTTGTTTTTGATACGTATGATTAGTAATTAGAAAGTCTGGCTGAAGACTATAAACTTAGCGCTTCTTGGGAGGCAACCCAAGTTTTAAAAATTTAATAGTTTCTATTGTTGTTTTTCTTTAGTAGATGTGACCTCTTTTGGGCATTTTCAAGGTTTGTCATCAAAATTAACATGAGGCAAAGGAACGCAAGTTTGGAGCACAAAGAGCATTTACAGGGAAGTTTCTTGCTTTTCCAATTTGCTTAGAATTGAATGATTTGATGATAAATTGCTGGTTACATTGACATGAATTTCAATTTTGGAAACTTGGATGTTTACTTGTCATTTTGCAATAAGCATGATTTGGATTGATTTAGTATCCACTGAACTAAATGTGGGATCCAATGATAGATGGTTGCTTAGATCATATGTTTGAGAGGAAATTTTGGTTAATATTTTTGAATGCTTGATTTGCATTATTGAGACTGGCTTTCTGACAATTCTGAACCAAATCTTGCACAGAGTTGGAAATGGTTTGGAGGCCTTTGTTTGGAGATGTTGTAGCATTTCAGTTTATATTTTCTTTCTCAGCTAATAGACTCTAGAACCTATCTTGGAATCTCTTGAGGCTTCGTAATGATTCTTGCATGATTTTGGAAAATGATATGGGCATTCTTTCAAATGCGTTTGAGCCTTTCAAGCCAACCCTTACCATAATTCCATTTGCACCCTCTTTGAGCCTTATAATGAAAAACCATATGAATTTTCTTTTTGGTACCCACAATAGACCTTAACCTTAGCAACTTGAAAAACCATGAACTACCTAAATTTTGAGATAATTGATGAATCATTGGGAGAAGGTATTGGATGGTTGTTACAAAAATTGGTGTGGGAGTGTAAGTGGTGCATGATGTTCAACGCTTGTACTCCAAAGTCATTGCAAGTTTATGGAAGAATAAAAGAAAAAAAAAAGAAAAAGAGTTTACTTTCAATAAGACTTGGAGTGCACACACATCATTTTGAGATAAGTTTGGGGGAGTAGTTTGAATTTTGGAAGGGAATTTTGTATAGAAAAGAAAGATGAGCTATGTATTGTCATTTATCTCAAGATATTTGAATTCTCTTTATACCTTTCTTTCTATAACCTTAACCCTTGGCCTCATTACAAGCTTATAAAGTCCCATTGATTTTGAATTTATGTAAGAAAAATTCTTTTGGTGGAGAGAGAGGAAGAGAGTAGGCATATGAAGTTTTGAATGTTGAGAGAGCTTAATATATATTGAAATGTTGCAATTTTCTTTTTGACATTTGCTGAAGAATTGTTCTCTGGCTCTGCACACACACACTTAATAATTGTTGGGAAGTTTGTTCTTAATGTGTGAGTTTTGCATTCTTCCATATTCCATTACTTTCCCATCGAATATATCTTCTTGAGCAACCCATGAGGAAAGCTCTCTGCATGCACAGTAAGAGGATACTTCATCAATCTAAAATCTCATATTTTGTTTTACTCGAGGACGAGTAAAAGTCTAAGTTTGGGGGTGGGTTGTAAGAGAAAATTAGCCACACATGGTTCCCATCAAAATCATCTCAACAAAATTAAGTTCACTGTCCAACATCAAGAAAGATGAAAGTAAGACCCCACAAAATGCTCAAAAAACCTCAGATCCAGCCACAAAGAAGCTCCTATAACAGATCTCCCTCTGCGTCGCTAGTGCCATCGGAAAACAGAGAAGACGATGAATAGTCGCTCTCTCTCTCAGACAAAAACCAGCCCAAGATGAATAATGAACAGTGGCGGCTTCTTGCCCTGTGCGTGATGTGTATTGAATTATAACCACTTTTTAATGTCAGAAGCCCAAAAATACGGAAAATTTAAAACTTTTTCTTTTAAAACATTCAACCAACCTTCTGTCAGTTGGAATGGGCTTTTCAGACAAATTGGAACAATATAAAACTCTTTATTAAATAAAGTGGTTAATAAAACAATTAAAGGTACTCTAACCCTCTTAGGGTATCTTTTCTTAATTTATAGTATTTAGGAAATTTAAATTCCTTTTCTAAACTTATACCATTCTATTTTCTATGGTTTCTACTATTAATTCAATAATTTAAATTTACATCATATACAGATAACCTTACTTTCTCTAAACACAAACTAAATTTCTTCTAATCATCTTCCAGCACTCCTGCTTTATCTCAGCCATCTCACTATGTCTTAGCTTCTCTGAAAAACAGCAGTTCAACGCAGTTTATGTCATTAACTGTAAACTTTTATGCATGCATTGTCATGTATATATTTTATAAATCTTTGCAGATAATGATAGTATTTATCCTATTAATTTGGGTGCAATCTGCACCTACCAATCACTGATAACGATATCTTCGTTAACTAGTGGAGGTTCTACCTGTAAGATTTCTCGTTATAACATTTAAAGCTATAACTAAACTGATCTGGCAAAGGGGTAGCGAACCACCTAAGCCCTGGAGTACTCCAACATGAAAGGAATAAAAGACATACCACTTAAATGCAACAAGCATTACAAAATTATTCATACAATTTGAGTGTAATGAGATAAACTGCTACTTGAACTCCAAGCTTACTCTTCACTATACTCTTGCCTTTCACTGTATTCTAGGGATTCGACCCCACTATCTTGTCCTATAAATATTTGTAATATAAAAATAATATATTAATATCTAAATTAATTCATAATAATTAAACGTCTCTCACGATCCTATTTTACTACCCCTTTCTATTTCTAATGTATTATTTAATCTTAGTCTCTACCTTAATTGTTAATCATAAAATCATTAACAATACATAAATTCTCAATAAATCATAATTTCTTCCACGTTAATGATAATTAATTACAACTTAACTTATTAGAGTTAACCTGACCATTTAAGATCAGACGGTTACTTTTAATTATTCTATTCCAATTAATCTTTCTTATTCTCAATGTTTGACTAATAATTACCTCAAGAATAGTTCTTTTGAATTAGCTTTACCTTTCTTTAATCCTTAAAGTACTTGTCTATCTGTTATTTATATTCTTTTATTTATAACCTCGATTATCAGGATTTCTTAAATCACATACTAACCTTCATTTAATAAAAAGTTAACACCCAGTAACAAATCAAACATCAGATGCATACACACAAGTACATCTGCACATAACCATGCCCTCAACAACATCATATTCTACTAACCTTATTTTCCGAACAGCCACCCTAAATAAGAGTTCCGTATTCTCGTCAAACCCAACAATCATTATCACTCACAGATCAACTTTTCGAAAGTCCTTGACAATTACCCTAAATTAAATCATAACTCTATGAGTCAACTCTCTTGCCGTAATCCTAAAATTCGTACTCCAGAAGCTCTAATCCTCAAACCGACTACGTCCATCCTTACTTCCATTAATTCTATTTTCCTCATAAATAAGCTTCTATTTTCTCAAAATCTTGACAACTTAATTAGGATTTATCCATTTGATTTAAAGCTAAGAGACATCAATCAATTCCCATATTTGAGACCTTGGTCATTACATTCAAAACATCAATTAACCCCTACCAATAATATGGAACCAATTCTTCCACAATTACCTTATACTAATTTAATTTCATATTCCAATCCTACTTACCATCATATCAATCATAATCAAAATCACCATTACCTCTTCCTCATAACTTAATCATTAATCTCTTCCCCATTTTCAAATCAGCCACCAGAACAAAGCCTACTCTATGTAGGAATTTCAAATCCAATATTTTCCTTTAACATTCAACTAAGGTTAAAATAGTACTGAATTACTTGTCCCCAAATGAATTAAATCACGAATCAAAACACAGCGGAAATAAACAAAAACTCGCTTCAACAATTTAAACATTGCATGTAATTAAATCGGCACCTACCTATCTAATTCCATCACCGATATAACATTTCTAACCAAATCAATTTAAGACATACCCAAACATCTCAAAGGTTTCCCAACTTAATTTTCTATACACCTTAAGATCACTTTCCATTTCAACTTACCAACTTCCATTAAATCAATCATCCTCCGCTAATACCATTAAAGAAACTCATACTAACTCTGATTTTATTTTGTAACTAGACTCCAACCACTCACACCCACTAGTGAAACCTTGGAACATAATGAACTAAGCTTCATCAAAATTACTTAACCTTTAACCATTTCCAATATTCCAAATTCTTAGGCCTTAGAGAACTAATTGTCAACTTTATTTAATAACCATCTTTCCCAACAATTCTCATTCAAACTATACTAATTATCATCCTTTAAAAGTCTCAAACACTTACTAACTATTAAGAAACCTCAAACATAATGAATCACAATTCACCTCTCTTATATATATATATATATATATTTCCCTCAACCACTCGGATTCACACACACCAATTATCCTAACAGCAGCAAAACACACACATATCCCTTGTCTATAACCACATTTAATATTCCTCTTCCATTGCATTTAGACTACATTATATCCTCTACACCAAAACACTCCTCACGGCAGATGTTGGGTACTGGCATTGGCAGCTACCAGCCTACCATGTTGGGCACCCCAGGGGCCCATCTCTGGGTCACCCCGGTATTGGCAAGCCCAACTCAGGTATTGTAGCTCAGTTGGGGGTAGCTCTCGCATACCCGACCCAATGCTGCAGCATTTGTGGGAGGAGGCCGTGTCATTGGCGCACCCACGGGTTCGATCTCCCAACCAAGCACTTTATAGGCATTCTAGATGCCTCGCTTATCACCACTTGAGAGCTCAAGTGGTGATAAGCGAGGCATCTAGAATGCCTATAAAGTGCTTGGTTGGGAGATCGAACCCGTGGGTGCGCCAATGACACGGCCTCCTCCCACAAATGCTGCAGCATTGGGTCGGGTATGCGAGAGCTACCCCCAACTGAGCTACAATACCTGAGTTGGGCTTGCCAATACCGGGGTGACCCAGAGATGGGCCCCTGGGGTGCCTAACATGGTGGGCTGGTAGCTGCCAATGCCAGTACCCAACAAAAAGGCGCTTTTTGGGGGGAGCACAGCAGTATACTATACTCCCCGAATGGGCCCCCGCTGCCACGGTACTAGGCCCCACATTACCCGAAGTCCAAGGCCCTCTCGGGTCCACGATCCTATGCTGCAGCATTTCTGGGAGGAGGCCATGTCATTGGCGCACCCAGGTATCGAAGTCGAGACCTCGGGCTATCATCCCCCTTAAGGGGATGGCCTTTACCACTTGAGCTGCAGCTCAAGTGGTGAAGGCCATCCCCTTAGGGGGGTGATAGCACGAGGTCTCGACTTCGAATCCCACTAGGGCTGCAGCCTGGGGAAGAAGCTCGAGAGGGCATTGGACCTCGTGTAATGTGGGGCCCAGTACCGTGGCAGCGGGGGCCCATTTGGGGAGTATAGTATACTGCTGTGCTCCCCTCAAAAAGCGCCTTTTTGTTGGGTACTGGCATTGGCAGCTACCAGCCCACCATGTTGGGCCACCCCAGGGATCCAATCTCTCTTCACCCCGGTATTGGCAGGCCCAACTCAGGTATTGTAGCTCGGTTAGGGGCCGCTCTCGCGGACCCGACCCAATGCTGCAGCATTTGTGGGAGGAGGCCGTGTCATTGGCGCACCCACGGGTTCGATCTCCCAACCAAGCACTTTATAGGCATTCTAGATGCCTCGCTTATCACCACTTGAGCTGCCCGAATCATCCCAATCGAGGTCTAATCATCATTTCTATGATTTCAGAAGTCTCAAAGCCTTACAAGATTTCAAATCCTCCCTTCCCATTTCGCTCAAATTCACGCCAGAAAAGAGAGAAGAAGGAAGGGAAATAACTTACCTAAGGTTGTTCCGAGTTCCTGAGCGTCCTATGCCGCGCTTGGTCATCATTCGCCGTCGATGCCGCCGCAGAAGACTGAAGGAGCAGAGGACGAAGGAAGAAGAACGAGAAATCGAGAGAGAGAGAGAGAGAGAGAGAGCATAGGGAGACGAAAATGAGAGATGAGAGGAGAGGAACACGTGGGAGTTCCATAATAAAGGAAGAAAAGGGATATTTTAATTAGCTATTTTACCATTTTGCCCCTCCTTTTACAATTGGAGATATTTTTAATTAGGGGCAGATATTGTCTTTCTCATTTCCCTTTTTCTATTTTTCTCTTAAATGGTAATTTTATATATCATTATCATTTACAAATAAATCTGAATTTGTCCCCAACATACTTTTTCTAGATATACTTTAATTTCTAAATTTATTTATAAGACTTTTTAAATACTAAACAATATCTCAAGATTCTAAATATTCCCTTATTTAAATTTATCTCCTAACTATTTTTCCTTAACTAATAAAGAAATTAAACTTTAAAAATTATTAAAAATACATCTGGCCTCATAAATTTATTTATAAGGCTGTTTAATTTCTATATACCATCCCAAGACTTTTAATAAGCCTTTATTATCTCTTTTCTCCAAATTCAGTTTTATCTCTTAATTATTTCTCTTTATTTCTTTAAGAAAATAAGCCTTGAAATTATAAAAAAAATGCATAAATATTATAAATTTATTTTTAATGCCTTTTTAATATTTTAATGATATTCTCAAAATATTAAATAATTCCTTATTTTCTATTTTCTAAAATTTGGGGTGTTACACTCTGCACTCTTAGCTGATCGTCCATTACTACCAAGTTGAAACATCATTCAGGGCTACAAAAAATCCTACAAAACCAAAACCAAACAAAACAAAAGTCAAATCCAAAAACCTTGGGTTGCCTCCCAAGAAGCGCTAAGTTTAAAGTCTTCAGCCAGACTATGTCAGGAAATTATGGAGGCTTAGACAAACAATGCCAATGTCCCTTAGAAAGCAATGAAGAAGTGTTCAGAACTTGCCCAGTCTGCACATAACAGTCCCTCTTCTCACTATTCTTCTCAACTATAATGGCTTCAGAAGGTTCTTCAAGAACATAGTCAAATTTAGCTCGAGTGAGCTTTTGCTTCACATCAACCTTTGCACATTGTTTCACTTCATTTGGATTCTTCCTTACTTTGTCCATACTGAATGTAATCTACTCATCACCAAGTCGAAGAATTACCTCTCCTTTTTCAACATCTACCAAAGCTCTCGCAGTAGCCAGAAATGGCCTCCCAACAATTAGTGGGATCTCTTTATCTTCTTCAATGTCAAGGACAATAAAATCAGCAGGATAGATAAAAGACCCAACTTTCACTAGAACATCTTTAATTATTCCATAAGGATAAGATAGACTTCTATCAGCCAATTGAAGTGTAATAGTAGTAGGATCAACCTCTCCTAATTGAAGCTTCTTAAAAATCGACAGAGGCATAATGTTCATAGCAGAACCCAAATCACATAAAGCACGGCCTTCAAATTTATCACCAATCAAACATGGAATATTGAAAGATCCAGGATCCTTACACTTGAAAGGGACATTAGGCTTAATGACACTGGTGATCTCCCTTATTAATGCTACAGTTGCAAACTCAGTAAAATGCTTCTTCTTACTCAGCATATCTTTCAAAAACTTGGCATATTTAGGCATCTGTTCCAAAGCTTCTATGAAAGGAATGTTAATGTGTAATTGCTTGAATATCTCCAGGAATTTCTTGTATTGCTCATCAATTGCTTTCTTTTGGAATCTTTGAGGAAAAGGTAGAGGTGGCATCCATTTACTACTTTCATCAGTTGCATTCTTCTTTGTACTCTCCTTTTTGGATTCATTATTTGCTTTCTCTGCATCTACTTCTGTAGCCTTTTGTGCAGAATTTTCTTCGCCATTAGAATATGACGGCTTCTTTGAAGGTTGTTGAATCTCTGGTAACTCTTTACCACTTCTAAGAGTAATAGCCTTACACTCAGCTTTTCCATCTCTACTAGGATTAGGGACAATATTACTTGGCAAATCCCTTTGTTGTAATGCATTCACGATAGTGGCAAGTTGTCCCATTTACACGTCAAGATTCTTGATAGAGGAATCATGACATGCATCAGATTCACGATGCCCTTTCACCACATGCGTAATTAAACTCTCAAGTTTACTCTCAAACTTACTCTCAAGTTTATCCATGCTCTTTTCAAAAGATTCTTGCTGAGATGTGTGAGGCTTAACTTGATTTTCAAAACCTGGAGGATTTGTCTGTCTAAATCCTGAACTTGAAGCTTGATTGATTGCTTGACCTTGGCTCCAAGAAAAATTAGGATGATTCCTCCACCCTGGGTTGTTATGGTTGTTACCATGGAAGTTTCCTGCATAATTCACGGGCTCTATTTGTTGAGAGATGAGGCATTGCCCATTAGTGTGACAGTCCCCACAATACTCACAAGGAGTATATACAGCTTTAACTCCCATGTGACCACCATTGGCTCGATTAACCTTTACTTCTAAATTATCAAACCTCTTGTTGAGAGCATCAAGCATAGCCACTAACTGTGAAGATGTATCATTTGCAACTTTATCAATTGACTTCACTGATAACTTCTGAGAATTCATGTAATGTCAGCACATTTTCCTTGAGTTTAATGCAATCATTGATGTATTTTGGACACTCAAGATAGGAAAATGTTCATTTGATTCTTAGTTGCACATCATTGTTCATTTGTGTATATTTTAATCATATTTCTAGTTAGTTTCTTATGTTGTTTTATGTAAATCTTATAGGAATATTTTGATACGATAACCAAGGGATCCCGGATTAAGAAGAACACTTAAAAAGGGGAGAAATTGGGGTTAGAAGATGAAGTTTCAAGAAAAAAGGAAAATACGAGTTTCTGGATGAATTATAAAAATTACAGAAAAGGACCTCGAAATTCCCAAATTACAGAAAAGGACCCCGAAATTCCAAAATTACAGATAGGTCCCAGTTCGCCGTGGGTTTCACCGCAGTGAAACTGTTCGCCACGCGCCGCAAGTGCACGGGTCGCGCCAAGTAATAAAATGATGAGTAGAGTATCGTTCCCACGAGGATTTGTCCAAAACCCGGTCAAACAATGATTATCACACTCTCGCCCAATTTGAGTGATACAAATGTAGAGTTTGAAAATGAAATAAGAAAATGAAATGAAGATAAAATTATAAACAGGTGATTCTCCAACCTCAAGGCTAAAATGGGTCCTAAGATTATCTCTCCCCCTTATACTTCTCAAAACTCAATTAACCTCCTCTCAAAGAACTCTCAACGACACCACGTAAAATATTACTAGGACCTATTTTACCCTTGAGGTTGGAGAATCACCTGTTTATAATTTTACTTTCTTTTATTTTCTTATTTCATTTAAATCTCAACATTTGTATCACTCAAATTGGGCGAGAGTGTGATAATCATTGTTTGACCGGGTTTTGGACAAATCCTCGTGGGAACGATACTCTACTCATCATTTTATTACTTGGCGCGACCCGTGCACTTGCGGCGCGTGGCGAACAGTAAAATAGTGCAAGAACCTGAAGTTTGCATGACGAATGGATGGTTTTGTTGGTAAGATAGAGATATACTTGCTAGCCTTGCATAATCACAGTAGGATTGGAGCTTTAAAATTGGATGTTATTAATTTGTAGCAAGATATTGTGCAATTAATAAGATTAAACACTTGTTCTTAACTTGAGAGAGCTTTTACAAGTCATTTGTGAATCCTAAATTAGCACATGGTTTCGTTGAGAACATCTTTGAGAGGAGGTTAATTGAGTTTTACGAAGTACAAGGGGGATACATAATTTTAGGACCCATTTTATCCTTGAAGTTGGAGAATCACTTGTTTATAATTTTATTTTCATTTAACATATGTTTATTTTCTTGTTTAATTTTCAATCTCAACATTTGAATAACTCAAATTAGGCGAGAGTGTGACAATCATTGTTTGACCGGGGTTTTGGACCAAATCCTCGTGGGAACGATACTTTACTTACTACTTTATAAATGTGAACAACAAGCGCATATAATGATGACCCGCATATATGGATGCAAAGGTAAATACTAAATAACTTGAAGTTTAAAGGGTTTATGGGCTTACAACTCAAAGATCCAGAGGCTCTATCTACATGAAAATAAAGTTTAAAGGTAATGAAGCCATTATATATAAGGATGACCCGCATATATGGATGCAAAGGTGAAAGCAAATTATTTTATTGATAAACACACTGGAATTGAAGATGCATGCATACATATACGAGCATTATTATGGGAGGCCGCACCATGCATGGAATTAAGCACGTACGCCGCCTTATTCGAAATTATGAAAAGGAAGGAAAGCAGAGAGGCGATTATTTTATTAGGGAGAGAGACATATATGCATGCATGGCAGAGGCTGGGGGTCAAGGCTCAGGGTTATAATCGTTAGGGGTGACAATCCACTTGGAGATGCCGAAGATTCCGCTGTCGAGGAGCTGAGGAACGGCGCCGAGGAAGATGGGCGGCGAGACATTGGTCCAGTCGGAGGGCCGGACGTCGCTATGCCCAGCGAAGGTCTTTTCTTTGGGATAAATCAGAGTGGTGAAGACGCTCACAAGATCTTGGAAAGTGACAATAGGAGACTGCTGAGTGTGGGACTGGTAGACCACATAGTCAAAGTCCTTGTCGTGTTTCCTGTACAGGTCGTTATAGGTGTACATGAGAGGGGCCGAGACAGTGATGGAAGCTTCGGCGATGCGGTAATCGCCACTAGTCTTTAGATTCCATACCACCTGGTGTATCGACTTGGTAAAATAATCCAGCGAATCAGGGTTGATGTGCTCGTAGTACACGTCGATGCCATCAATGTGGTAATCCTTGACGATTTTTCTGAGACTTTCGGTGGCATCCTTGATCCAGTTGGATTCGTCAGCAGAAGTGGCGGCAAATGGGAATCTCGGGTCTCGCCCTCCGATGCTCACGAAGAACTTCACCGAACTGCTGGCGCTGTCCTTGAACGTTTTGATCACATCGGGTGTTATCTTACTTGTATCAAAATAAGGGATGAATTTTCCCGTCTGGTAGCTCCCTTGCTTATCGTAATCTCTGGCGAAGGCCAGAACGATGTGCAGTTCGTCCTGGAGGATCGCATGGTTGAGATTTTGAATGGAGCTAAGAGTGCTCGCATAGACACGGTAGGCTGACAGGCTCGCCATTTTCCACAAAGCAATCTCTCTTTCTCTCTATTGGATTGAATTGAATGGTGGTCTTTCTCTTGGTGTGAGTTTGCATGTGTCCATTCATCTTCCTTATATACACCAATGTTTCACTCCCCCTCCTCGTGGCGCCGTTATCCCATTTCCATGCATTCCTTTACTTTATTCATATGTACACACCAACCTTTTTCTTGCATTTATTTTTTATCTTCCTAAAACATCTATACGAGCTTTTCTTCCGGTTTAAATATGGGTATTATCATGTGCCATCCACGATTTATATATGGGTACCATCATGGAATTAAGATAAAATGATTAATGAAGTGTCTATAGTCTTAGTAATGCAATGAAAACGTGCCATCTTTATAATTTTCTATTACTGCATATAATCCATTGAAACACATCCCATGACCCATATCTCGTGGTGTATATAATATTGCTTAGAAATAAACCTGATGCATGTGCCCGCATCGTATGCATCAAGTTTCTTATATATCCACACCGTCAGCGGAGCGATATTATCTACTTAATTTTTTTTATCTTGGCTTCTTTCTTGATCTCTTTCCGGCATTAATAGGTGCATAAAATGTCTTTTAAACCGGTTTAGATTGACTATTCAGACCTTCATTTTCTCGCGGTGTTGTAATTATGTGTTTGCAATATATGGTAATGATTAACTCCAATTCTTAATATAATAGCTAGTTAACATTAGCTTTTGCTCATAAATATTTAACATAGTGATTTCGTTTCATATCTTACATTCATATTTTTTTTCTCTTAAATTTATATCTTACAGACACACGAGAGTGGATAGTGGGCTCATCATACATCCTGTTTGAATTCTCATGACACATACTCTCACTAATCACATTAGTGAACCTATTGTCATAACGCCTTCGATCCTATGGGCATTCATTTTTGTTTTTGTTTTTTTGTGCCGGACGTAATTTTTTTTGTTGAAATTAGTCTATTCTTGATGGGTTTTTTTTTTTTTTTTTGTACTTTCGAACTTCAATCAACAAGAGTACACCGCCATCATAGCTGGGTTTGTTGATCAATATGGGTATGTAGATTGTCACCAATACATGCTGCCCGTGGCCCTTATGAGTATGCAGACAATTATTGTAGAACCCTAAAATTAGGTCAATGGAGTCGCCACTAAAGTTTTTAAAATAAGATAATATTGGAAAACCTTTTTTAAATATGTAAATGGTCTTTGCAAACCAAATAGTATTCGGAGTTAATTGTGTGTGGGAAGGTGTTAGGCACCCCACATCACCCGCTCATGAGGATGGTGACATCGACTTAATTTTTTGAAATTTATATGGCTTTGAAATTTATTTTAATTACCCAAAAATGGTTTTCACACAAAAATGATCACTTACATAGTTAGATTTGACATAGGATGAAAACTTAGGGCCTACTAAGGGAACAAATGCCTATGTACTTTAGTGTAGGAATGCGTCTCACTAAGTTCATTTTTTAAGGAAAAATATTTATTGTTGGTTTATATTTTTTATTTAGGAAACTCTTGTATATATTTTAATTTAGAAAACAATTTTAAAAGAATTTTAGATTAAACCTCCTGAGGAAATTCTCATAATCCACACATAAGAATAATCGATTTTTCCTGAAAAACTCATTGGCATAAAAGTCATTTTGAAAACAATTTTATTTCTCTTCGGAAAAGAAGAAGGTTTCTTGTATTAAACTTTTTGAGGAGATTCTTATGATATCACATAGAAGAATAACCAATTTCTACTTAGGGGGTTCTAAAAACCCACATGATATAAAAACCATCTTAAAAAGGGGTTTATTTATTTTGTTCAAAATAAATTTCCTTATTTTTTTTGAGTTTGATTTATAAGAAAAATTATTCACAATCAATAGTAATGATAAGCTAAGAAAGATAAACATCTTCTTCATCGTATAATATATAAAAACACAATGAGAATGCATACCTTTTGATCCTTTTCCATTTTATCATAGCATGCGCCAGCCACATGCATGAACAAGGTGAGAAATTTGAATCCAAATACAAGAAGCATGAGGTGTAAGCAATGAGAATAAAAACTTGAAACAAAGAACACATATAAGAGCATGGAGAAGGGTGAGATAAGAATTTTTGAACAAAAATGCGTATTTCATTCCACAGATACGGGTGATGAGCAGAGGTGAGATCATAAACCGACGGTCATAAAGCTCCACCCATGAGTCATAGAAATGATAAAGAAGAGAAAATATATTTAATAATAAGATGTTTGAACCTTCTTCCCGTTAGAGACGTTTCATTAGCACTATAAATTATATCAATTCCTCCTTAGAAATGTTTAGAATGATGAGAATAAATTTGTCTCTCCATATTTCTCACTTGCCTCTTTTTCCTCTCTAAATTCTTTTCCGCCTCCTCAAAAGTCTTCATCAAATTGTTCTCCTCCATAAAATTCTTATCTTACTCTTCTTTGTATATATAGGCACCACTAAGGTTTTTCCTCATAAATGCACTTATTATTGTTTAATTTTATTTTTTTATTCTTATTTTAATATCGTTTCCTATTCTAATAATGACAATAGTTTTTGATGGTTTTCGTTTTTTATTTTTTAAATATTTTTAATCATCAATCACCCACCAATCATCATTAATTTCTTATAGTAACCATCAACTTTGATTTCCAAAATTTATTTTAACAATTATGACCTGAAAGTGAGCATTAATGACACTTAACCATAGTCAATTAATGAATCATTGAATTTTTTTTTAGAATAACTAAAATGTCATTTTTCAAACATAATAAGTGGGGATTCTTTGAAATTCATACAATGAAGATTTTTATTATTTTGATTTTTATAATTTTTTTATTCTTTTGTAGATCCGGACAAAATATGGTGTTTACAATTACCAATATAGAGAAGAAGAATGCTTCAAGATTGATTGAAAGATGGCTATGAAAAAAGGAACACGAGGGGCAGTGTGGTTTATTTGATTAACAAGCTTATATATGAAGATCCTTAATAGTCATTTTGGCTTTTTTAGGAATTTCTTAAAAGTGTAGGATTAAAATGACTATATTTCTTAATAGTCATTTTCGACAAAGCAATCTCTCTTTCTCTCTTTATGATTGATCGATGATCTTTCTTTTGGTGTGATGTTGCATGTGTCCATTCAACTTCCTTATATACACGAATGTCTCACTCCCCTTACTTCATCCCACGTGGCGTCATTATCCCTTCTCCTGGCATTCCTTTACTTTATTCATATACACACACACACGAGCCTTTTACTTGCATTTCTTTTTTAATATTCCCTAAACATCTATGCACGTGCTTCTTCCAATTTAAATATTGGTATTATCATGTGCCACCATCTTCATAGTCCGCACGAATATTGCTCTGATCATCTGCATCAAGTCTCTTATCCAATTGTCTGAGTCATCCTTGGTGCTCATCCACCCGACAATAATGAAATGCATGAAAGATCAAAATGAAACCGAGTATTTTCATAAAACTATGACACTCATTTATATATATATATATATAATTAATTCACCTCGCCCCCTTAATCTATAACAACTAGTTCTATAAATATATATATATATTATAAACAAATAATTAATTTACCTCACCGGCCCCCTTAATCTATACCAACTAGTTAACTGGCTCCTTCGTATGTAGGAGTGGGGCAGCGCGTTGTGTAATGAAGATTATAGCTGGTGTCAAAATGAGCTATTTTTACTTATTTTTTAATATCTTTTTATTCAACTAGTTAATGATTACTACTTGCGTGTGTGAACAAGTTTAAATGCCGCAGTTAGTTAAAGAAACGCAGCAAAAGTACTTAAAGATACATACCCCGCCCATGCATGACCTCACGTTTCCATCTCTATAAGTTTATATGGAGCATTAGAAAATTATAAAGATGCATGGCACGTTTTTATTGCATTATTACGAGTATAGACACTTCATTGAACAGATTATCTTGATTGCTTCTATACATGCTTATTTACATTAATTTCAAACAATGCTGATCATCACTAAATATCATTGCCATCAAGTTTATTGTCCTCACGCTTATTGTATGCACCCTCATGTCTATTTCCATTATTTTTATGGTACGCATTTTTTGTCCAATGATTCTTTTTACGAATATCTTGGCAATAAACCAATTTAATGACACTATAACCTAGTGACATATATAACGTGTGCACGCCATTATAAGTGGGATATTTTTTTTGCGGCAGCACGTACAGAACCACAGTAATATGAGTCGCGTCCTCTGGGACACTATCCTATAGAGTTATTCCGCAACCACCGGCAAAAATGGATGCGGTACTTCCCAGGATTAAGCATATCCTTCCTACAAGAGCAAGGGAATAGAACAGCGAAAGAATATAATAACTCAGCAGGAGACAAAAGCAGAGGAGGAGGAAAGAAGTAGCTCGAAAGCTCAAGAGCTAGGTGCTTTGAACCTCTGCACAATGGCCCTTATATAGCCACAAGCCTCAGAGATGTTGGGCACAATTTAAATACCACATTCATGACCATAAATCTTTGGTTACAAAACATTACCATAATTACATCATCGGTTTCACACGTTTATGTCATCAAGCCGGCGGCTTGTGAACGTTGGAGGCTGAGATAAAGGATCTGAACATTAAGAAATCAATCCTCACATTAAGAACCCTTTTATAGCCATGTAACCGAAGCTTTAAGGCATTCAAAATTGAAACCCAAAAATTTAAGGTTTTCTGGTTAGGTATTTAATTAAAATATTTATTTATAATTTCTACAAAACAGTTTAATAAAAAGTGCCTAGTTCATATTTACCATGCGCGGCGGAGGGGAACCGCCGGATTTCCACTACGTTTGCCTCTCAGTGGCCCATCCTTGTGCACACGAGGCCCACTCCTCCTTAGGCCCATTTACTTGTATTAGGACACAAGGTACATTATATACCCTTATATCCTCTCTATTCCAAGCAATGTGGGACTTTGTTCGCCCTGCGCCGCAAGTGCACGGGTCGCGCCAAGTAATAAAGTGATAAGTAAAGTATCGTTCCCACGAGGATTTGGTCCAAAACCCGGTCAAACAATGATTATCACACTCTCGCCCAATTTGAGTGACACAAATGTTGAGATTGAAAATTAACTAAGAAAATAAACCTATGCTAAATGAATATAAAACTATAAACAAGTGATTCTCCAACTTCAAGGATAAAATGGGTCCTAAGATTATCTATCCCCCTTGTACTTCTTAAAACTCAATTTAACCCACTCTCAAAGAAGCTCTCAATGAAACCACATGCTAATCTAGGGTTCATATAGTACTTGTAAACGCTCTCTCAAGTCAAGAACAAATGTTTAGTCTTATTAAGTGTACAATCTCTTGCTACAAGTCAATAAGACCCAATTATGAAGCTCCAACCCTAATGTGACTATGCAAGGCTAGCAAGTATATCTCTATCTTACCAACAAAACCATCCATCCATGCAAACTTCAGGTTCTTGCACTATTTTACCCAAGTTCTACACTCAATCTAGCCCTCTCAAGCATCAATCAAGTGAACCCAACATCTAAATGGTGATCAAGCACTTAGAAGCATTAGGAGAAGAGTAAAATAAGAACATAGATATCATTAATCACAACACAAGAGGAGGAATCAAGAATCAATACATACAAGGGTTCAAAATAATCCTAGAATCAAAGTATTTAGCTATACATGTTCAACAACTCCATGGGAGCATACATATATACAATCAGAAATAGAGAACAAGAGAAGAGAATGAAGATGGAGAAGATAAACCAAGAGAGAAGCCCAAATCTCTTCAAAGCTCCAAGCCCAAGCTCAATCCCCTCCAAACTCCATGCCCTAGCAGAGCAAAACACCCCCAAGAATGCCCAGAAGTCGAAGAATGAGGGCTCACAACGAAGCCCTAGCTTTTATATCAGTTAAAACGCGCCCCTGTTCTGTCCAAAACACGCGTCTGATACGCAGTTTGCCGTGGGTTTCGCCGCGGCGAGCCCACGGCGAAGTCCAAAAATGACAGAACTGAGAGATGCTTGCCGTGGCTTTCGCTGCGGCGAGCTGACGGTGAGCTATCCAAAATGGGCAGAAGCTTATTCCGTTCGCCGTGACTTTCGCCGCGGCGAAGTCCCTGCTTCTCTGGTCTTTTACTCTGCTTTCTTTATTCCTTAGGATGCTTTGGCTTCTTCTTATTTTTGTTCAATTGGGAGCTTGGTGGAGGGCTAAAATCTCTTGCTTATTGCTTCAAATTATTCCTACAAAAATTACATAAAACAACATAAGAAATTAACTACAAAAATAATCCAAATTTACATAAATATACAATAATGTGCAACCGAAAATCAAATGAGCATTTTTTCCTCTTGAGTATCCAAAATGTATAAATAATAAACAAAAACTTAAGACAAATATACTCAAATAATCATGAATTTCTAGGAGTTATCAGACTTCTCCCAATTTGACACACCCATTAAAACTCTTAAAATCCCAACAATCCCCTACATGTGTCAAATAGGGTCCTCATTAACTGTTATACACATGGACATAATCATGGTAGCAAGTGGTCCTCTAGACTATGAACTAGACCTAGACTAATAATACTTGGTACACAGAGTGCCAGTGGTCCTATGGACTATGAACTCACACCTCTTGGCGTATACTAAAGGTATTACTAGCCAGATTATACCCCCACATTTCAGCTGTTAATAGCGATTTTTCCCATTAGTCGGCCGTGAGCGTGCCTGGTGCATAACGAATGCTCTAGAAACTTTGTCAAGGTTTCATAGGAGCAGCCCCACTCCACATTTATAGAGGTTATTTCATGAAATGTACCTACAATGAGTACACCATCCCGTAAGATTATGAAACCATTAAGAGTTTATACTCAGCCTCACCAAAAATGCAATCTAGAACTTTCCGGTACCATAGGGATGGACTAGCAAATTAATTTAGTTCTGGCATAACTAACAAATGACTTGTTCTTACCCATTGAATCACCTTCATGGGATCACCAATCATAGAGGTTGGGTTGCCATCTGTTAATGAAGAGCTCTGAAATTGGGTAAGATCAGCGTAGTGCCGCCTCGAGCCTGCCCTTCAAGAAATAATGGACCAAGGGGATAGTGGAAGCTACCCCCTGGTGTCATTCTCTTAAGGAGTCTAAATGCAAATGGTTCCTAGTAACTAGATGCAAACAATTGAACGAGTAAAAAGCATTTTTTGGTTGATTTTTAAATATAAAAATGGTGTAAAAGTGTGGTATGTTCAAAACAAATTAAGGATTGGATAAAAGTGGGATTTGGATTGAAATAGGATAAAAAGTCATTCTTGATAAGTGAGAGCTTTGGGATTCATCACTTCCAAAGATTTTTGGGGAGCCTCTATTTGATTTTCAAAAGACCCCCAGAGGAACCCCTTTAGACTAGGCTTAGGTTAACTTAATTAATGCCGGAACCCCGCACATTAGTTAATTTAACCTAAGTTGACTAAGCTCAAAATCAAGAAATAATTAATCATGCAAGACTTTAAATCCACAACTTGGGCTACCCCACAATTGCACTTAATTTCTCAATTAACCATAATTCATTGATGGCCACCCAAATAAGAACTAAGATTAAAAAGAGTGATTTCCCAATGTCTAAACACAATTAATTAATTTCTATGCTATTTCATTCATGAAAAACTACTTAACACTATTAATCCACTAACCAAGCTACCTTGAATTAGCACAAGATTTTCACAAAGAGAATAACAAAATCATGAACCCATAAGTTTCATTAAACTCAAAGTTAAAGTAGCATAATGTCAAGCATTCAACAAGAAAGAAACAACATAAAATAGTTTCTAACCTTCATACATCATATAGAAATGAACACAACCAAATGTCATAAATATACCCCTGGAACCCTAGAAAAGCATAAATACAACAAGAGGAAGAAGGATTAGAACTAAAACTCCCCTAAATATGCTCCAAGCTCATCCCATAGCTCCCACCATCAAGAATGAAGGAGCTTAGTTGATGCTCTTCATGGTAGAAACAGCAACCAAGAGGAAGGAAGTGAAGTCCATTGACAAATCTCTGATTTGTATGGTTTTTATACGCCTAAATTGAGGAAATTAACATGATTGAGATGCGACATTGGTCCAATAATGCTTAATGTAGAACTTAGACTCTTAGGTGAAATTAGTGTTAGATTAGGGTTAATTAGCCATAATTGTAGATTAATTTGTATGAATTGGTTTAGAGGGCTATTTGATCCTTGTTTTCACTTGTAGGGTCGTTCAGGACCAAAAGATCAGACCTGGGATGAAGAATGAGGCAAAACAAAAGAGCAGAAACAAAGTGACTTCGCTGCGTCTTCGCCGCGGCGAGTCAGACGGCGAAAGTAGCTCCAAGAAGCAGAGAGGAATGTGGTTCGCCGTGGGTTTCGTCGCGGCGAACCCACGGCGAACAGGCCACAACTTCCAGAAACAACCTGAGCTAGCCGCGGCGAAGCCACGGCGAACTACGTGAATTCTGCAGATCAACTCGCATTTTGAGCCTAATTTGGATCCAAATTGAAGACCCACTTACTTGACCCGACTGGGAGACTTAAAAACACGAAGGATACACCTCATTTTTGGCAGATTTGGCTCACATACACCATCCCAAGCCTTAGCTCTCTCTTTTCTTCATCTTCATCTTCATCTTCTTCATCTTTCCTCCTCCCATTCATGGCTTCCACTCCTTCCTCTTCACTTGTTGGTTCTTCCATGGAGAGTAGCAGCTAGGCTCCACCATTCTTGGTGGTGAGAGCCAAGGGATGAGCTTGAAGCTTCAATAGGGGAGTTTTCCTAGTTCTAATCCTTTCCCATTTGTTGTATTTATGCTTTTCTAGGTTTCTAGGGTTGCATTTATGACATTTTGGTGGGTTGTATTAATTGCTATTGCATTTGGTTGAGGTGCATTTATGGCACTTAGTTGAATGCATTTATGTCATTAGGGTTAGACACTATGTTTATGTTTATGTTGTTTCCTTCTTGTATAATGCTTGACATTGCTACTTATTAGCTTTGAGTTTAATGAAATTTATGGGTTCATAGTTTTGTTATTCTCTTGGTGAAAATTATGTGCTAATGCAAGGTGGCTTGGTTAGTGGATTAAGAGTGTTAAGCTATTTGCTTGAGGGAGATGGCATAAGAATTAATTGGTTGTGTTGAGACATTGGGCAAACACTCTCTAGGTCCTAATTTATTGTATGGGTGACCATCAATAGATTAGGGTTTAGAGAGAAATTTAGAGCAATTATTGGGTGGCCCATATTGTGGATTTAAAGTCTTGCATAATCAATTATTTCTTGATTTTGAACTTAATTAACTTGGGTTAAATTAAGTAATGTGCGGGGTTCCGGCATTAATTAAGTTAACCCAAGCCTAGCCTAGAGGGGTTCCTCTAGGGTTCTTTAGAAATCAAACAAACTCCTCGAAAACCTTTTGAAGCAATGATTCCCAAAGCTTTCATTCATCAAGAATGACCTTTATCCCATTTTCATCCAAATCTCACTTTTAACTCTAATCTTTTACTTTACCTTTGCACATACTAAACTTCCTATCAAAACCAAACAAAAATGCTTTTTATCCGTCTCTTCAAGTTTACATTTTAGCTATTAGGAACCATATTACACTAGGCTCCTTGAGATCGACACCCCGGGTTAGCTTCCACTGACCCCTCGGGTTTAATTTCTTGGAGAGCGGGCTCGAGGCGGCACTGCTCCGAACCTAAACCTTCAATCAATTTCCGAGCTCTTCATCCATGTGATTTGGTGGAAGAAAAATAAAGGAATGGGAGAATGGAAGAGAGAAAATGAGAGGAATATGAACAAGAGTTCTTTCGTGGCTCCAAATCTGCCTAATGCTCTTCAAATTCGACCTTATATGTTCCTGAGTCGAGTCCTAGAAATAGCTCTTGGTATGGACTTGAATTGGGCCCAAAAACCAGAAAAAAATTCTGCAGAACACGACTGAGCTGCGGCCCAGAAATTTAAGCCATAGCTAAGTTTTTCTCTGCAAGGCAGTGAGCTGTGGCCCAGAAATTTGAGCTGCTGCCTAATTCTCTTTTGGAAAATTGAGTTTTCTTTTCCCATTGCAAATGAAGTGTTCCACCCATGGTTCTCCAATGGTCATACAAGTAAAAACATACTAGAAAAAGGATCAAATACCCTAAAAATTAATTATTTCTAATTAATTACCAATTATGGCAAATTAATCCTATTTTTATCCTAATTTCACCTAAGGGCCTAAGATCTTAATTAAGCACAATTTGACCAAAATTGCATCTCCATTATGTTTAAAACCTTGTTTTTAGCATATCAAAACCATATAAATCCAAGGATTTGTCAGTTAACCTCTTGGATTTCATGACATTTTGGAATGTTCTATTTCAATTTTGGTGCACCAATGTGTATATTTGTGCATATTTTGGGTGTTGAGTGAAAGAAAATGTGCAGTTGATTCTTGATTGCATATTATTGCTAAAATGTCTATATTTGAATATATATCTAGTTTTTATAACCATTTTTGAAGGGTTAGGAAGACATGAGAGAGCACTTATGGGTAACTTAGTATCCTTGGCTAGTATAATATATCATTAGGAAGCAAATATAGTTGAGAATTAATTGAGTGCTTTTGAAATACAAGGGGGATAAATAATCCTAGGTCCTAATTGCATCCTTGAAGTCCATGAATCATTTGTTTTTATTTTATTTTATTTTAAAATTAGCTTCCTTCCACTCATGATATTTGTCTCACTCAAATTGGGCAAAAGTGTTATAATCGCTACTTGACCGGGTTTTGGAACCAAATCCTCGTGAGAATGATACTTTACTCATCACTTTATTACTTGGCGCGACCCGTGCACTTGTGGTGCGAACAGGGGCAGTATGGTTTATTTGATTAACAAGATTATATATGAAGATCCTTAATAGTCATTTTGGCTTTTTTAGGAATTTGTCTAATCAAATTTACGCCTCCAACCATATTAGAACCCACCTGCACCTAGCATGATAGCTCCAATACTATTTGTTTTCATCACTATTTATAAATATGTAAATAGCTTGAAGTTTAAAGGGTTTATGGGCTTACAACTCAAAGATCCAGTTACTCTATCTACCTGAAAATAAAGTTTAGGACATAAAATTGGTGGTTTACGATTATCTACATATACTTGAAGGTTTATAGGGGGGTTTATTTTTAAGTTTGAAATGTTAAAGAAGTAATTTATCATAGCTTGACATTATATCCTTAAAGAGTATAACTTCGCAGGCAAACTCATTCAAAGTGATAGGGCCAAAGGTTTGTGATGAGGCAAACACCCGAATTCTTGATTTCTAGCATGTTAAAATGTTAATTGTAAAAATACTTTTAATTATCAGAGCAAAAGAATGATTAAAAAATATTTACTAGAGACTTTCAAGTTGAATTTCGGTATTTCAACTGTATTTAATTAAATAGGATATTCCCTAAACAATTTTTCAGTGCACATAATAGTTCATAATTTGTCTAATCAAATTTACGCCTCCAACCTTCTTAGATTAGAACCCACCTGCACCTAGCATGATAGCTCCAATACTATTTGTTTTCATCGCTATTTACAAAAATGTGTAAATAACTTGAAGTTTAAAGAGTTTATGGGCTTACAACTCAAAGTTCCAGAGACTCTATCTACATGAAAATAAAGTTTTGAAGGTAATGAAGCCATTATATATAAACAGAAACAGAGAACAAGAGAAGAGAATGAAGATGGAGAAGATAAACTAAGATGAGTGTTCGTCACCGGCCGCAAGTGCACGGGTCGCGCCAAGTAATAAAGTGATAAGTAAAGTATCGTTCCCACGAGGATTTGGTCCAAAACCCGGTCAAGCAATGATTGTCACACTCTCGCCCAATTTGAGTAATTCAAATGTTGAGATTGAAAATTAAATAAGAAAATAAACATATGTTAAATGAAAATAAAATTATAAACAAGTGATTCTTCAACTTCAAGGATAAAATGGGTCCTAAAATTATCTCTCCCCCTTGTACTTCTTAAAACTCAATTAACCTCCCCTCAAAGAAGCTCTCAACGAAACCACGTGCTAATCTAGGGTTCATAGAGTACTCGTAAAAGCTCTCTTAAGTCAAGAACAAGTGTTTAGTCTTATTAATTGCACAATCTCTTGCTACAATTTAATAAAACCCAATTATCAAGCTCCAACCCTAATGTGACTATGCAAGGCTAGCAAGTATATCTCTATCTTACCAACAAAACCATCCATTCATCATGCAAACCTCTGGTTCTTGCACTACTTTACCCAAGTTCTACACTCGACCTAGCTCTCTCGAGTATCAATCAAGTGAACCCAACATCTAAATGGTGATCAAGCACTTAGAAGCATTAGGAACGGAGTAAAATAAGCACATAGATATCATTAATCACAAAGTAAGAGGAGGAATTAAGAATCAATACATACAAGGGTTCAAAATAATCCTAGAATCAAAGCATTTAGCTACTCATGTTCTACAACTCCAAGGGAACATATATATACAACATTACAAAACAGAACAAGAGAAGAGAATGAAGATGGAAGAGATAAACCAAGAGAGGAAGCCCAAATCTCTTCGAAGCTCCAAGCCCAAGCTCAATCCCCACCAAGCTCCAAGCCCTAGCAGAGCAAAACACTCCCAAAATGTCCCAAAAGTTGAAGAATGAAGAGTTCAGTCCGTCAAAACGAGCAGCTGACACGAAGTTCGCCGTGGAGTTCGCCGCGGCGAACTCACGGCGAGCTTCCAAAAATGTGTTGCGCTCGCCGCGACTTATGTACTTCGCCGCGGCGAGGTGATAACTCCTAGAAATTCATGTCATTTGAGTATATTTTCCTTGAGTTTTATTAATTCATTGGTAAATTTTGGATACTAAAGATGGAAAATTTTCATTTGATTTTTGGTTGCACATCATTGTTTATTTATGTAGATTTTGATTATTTTTGTAGTTAATTTCTTATGTTGTTTTATGTAAATATTGTAGGAATATTTTGATATAATAACCAAGGGATCCCGGATTAAGAAGAACACTTAAAAAGGGGAGAATTTGGGGCTAGAAGCTGAAATTTCAAGAAAAACGGGAAAATACAAGTTTTTGGACGAATTGTAAAAATTACAGAAAAGGACCTCGAATTTCCCAAATTACAAATAGGTCCCCGAAATTTCAAAATTACAGATAGGTCCAAGTTCGCCGTGACTTCGCCGCGGCGAACCCAAGGCGAACTCCATTTGCCTCTGCCCTATTTTTGCTAGTTCGCCGTGACTTCGCCGGCGGCGAAACCCACGGCGAACTGCGTGCTCTGCTACGCGTTTTTTGACAGATTTAAGTGATATAAAAGCTAGGGTTTCGAGGGAGCTCGACATTCTTCGACTCTTGGGCATTCTTGGGGGTGTTTTGCTCTGCTAGGGCATGGATTTTGGAGGGGATTAAGCTTGGGCTTGGAGCTTCAAAGAGATTTGAGCTTCCTCTCTTGGTTTATCTCTTCCTTCTTCATTCTCTTCTCTTGTTCTGTTTTTGTAATGTTGTATATATATGCTCCCTTGGAGTTGTAGAACATGAGTAGTTAAATACTTTGATTCTAGGATTATTTTGAACCCTTGTATGTATTGATTCTTGATTCCTCCTCTTAATTTGTGATTAATGATATCTATGTGCTTATTTTACTCCGTTCTTAATGCTTCTAAGTGCTTGATCACCATTTAGATGTTGGGTTCACTTGATTGATGCTTGAGAGGGCTAGGTTGAGTGTAGAACTTGGGTAAAGTAGTGCAAGAACCGGAAGTTTGCATGACGAACGGATTGTTTTGTTGGTAAGATAGAGATATACTTGCTAGCCTTGCATAGTCACATTAGGATTGGAGCTTAAAATTGGATTTTATTAAATTGTAGCAAGAGATTGTGCAATTAATAGGATTAAACACTTGTTCTTGACTTGAGAGAGCGTTTACAAGTACTCTGTGAATCCTAGATTAGCACGTGGTGTCGTTGAGAGCTTCTTTGAGGGGGTTAATTGAGTTTTGAGAAGTACAAGGGGGAGAGATAATCTTAGGACCCATTTTATCCATGAAGTTGGAGAATCACCTGTTTATAGTTTATTTTCAATTATTTTCTTAGTTAATTTTCAATCTCAACATTTGTGTCACTCAAATTGGGCGAGAGTGTGACAATCATTGTTTGACCGGGTTTTAGACAAATCCTGGTGGGAACGATACTCTACTCACTACTTTATTACTTGGCGCGACCCGTGCACTTGCGGCGCAGGGCGAACATGAGGCCACGGCGAAGTCCCACTTATTATGGTCCTTTGCTCTGTTTTCCTTATTCCTTGAGCTGCTTTGGCTTCTTCTTATTTTTGTTCAATTGGGAGCTTGGTGGAGGGCTAAAATCTCTTGTTTATTGCATCAAATTATTCTTACAAAAATTAAATAAAACAACATAAGAAATTAACTACAAAAATAATCAAAATCTACACAAATATACAATAATATGCGACCGAAAATCAAATGAACATTTTCTATCTTGAGTATCCAAAATTTATCAATGATTTAATAAAACTCAAGCAAAGTATACTCAAATGACATGAATTTGTTGGAGTTATCAATGAGAAGCTCAAATCTCTTCAAAGCTCCAAGCCCTAGCTCAATCCCCACCAAGCTCCAAGCCCTAGCAGAGAAAAACACTCCCAAAATGTCCCAAAAGTCAAAGAATGCCTGCTGAACTCGAAACCCTTCCTTTTATTTCAGTTCAGTCTGTCAAAACGCGCAGCATCAGCGTTCGCCACGGTGAACTCACCAAAAATCAAGAATGAATTGTGCTCGTTGCGGCGAGCTCACGGCGAGCTAACCAAAAACAGGGCAGGGGCATATGATGTTCGCCGTGGCGAGGTCACGGCGAAGTCTCCTTTATTCTAGTACTTTGCTCTGGTTTCCTCTTTGTTTTGTTCACTTGGGAGCTTGGTGGAGGGGTCATAATCTCTTGTTTATTACATCAAAATGTCCCTACAAGAATTATATAAAACAACATAAGAAACTAACTATAAAAATAATCAAAATCTACATAAATAAACAATGATGTGCAACCAAAAATCAAATGAGCATTTTCCATTCTTGAGTATCCAAAATTTATCAATGATTTAATAAAACTCAAGGAAAATGTGCTATCATTACATGAATACCCGGAAGTTATCAATAAGCTCTCTCAAGTCAAACCCACATGAACAAATCAAACTAAATGGTGGCCAAACACTTAGAAGCATGAAGAAAGGGATAAAATCAACACATATATATCATTTACTACCAAAAAGGAGGAAGAATCAAGTCTTAATCCATACAAAGGTTCAAAATAATCCTAGAATAGAAGTTTAGCCACTCATGGAGTGAAAACAACAAATCTGGAAAATATACAAAGCCATGGCAGAAATTTCAGTGAAGAAAGAGAGAAGAACAAGAAAAACCAAGGGAAACGAGGTTGAATCTCTTCAAATCTTGGATCTTCACTTGAATCTCCTTGCAAATCCTCAAGCCCTAGCTCCTAAGAGGTCCCCAAAGAAAGCCCAAGTCAAAAGAATGTGTTTGAGAGTGAGTTTTGGGTGTTTTTAAACCCTATTTTCGAGCAGGATTTTTTCACTATGCAGTTTGTCAGCATTTTGGCCACGGCCAAGAATTTTACCTGCACTAGTTGGCCACGGCCAATAACTCTCTGCCAGAAATTTTTCAGGATTTGGCTGTGGCCAGGAATTTTGCCTGTGCTTTTGGCCATGGCCAATAACTTTCTGCCTACTACTTTTCCAGCTTTCTTGGTTGCTTTGAATCTTCTTTTCTACTTCTTGCTCCTTGATTTTAGCTTTAAATACAACTCAAATGCGGCTTAATTAATTGGCTTCACCCACCTAACAAGCAATCAAATCTACAAAAGCCAAAGTTGATAAAAAGAGGGAATATATTCACATTTAAATCAAGAATTCAATGACTTTAACCCAAATATCAACTTGGCACATTTTTCTATCATATCTACATCAAAATGCATCTAAATCCAACCAAAAAGTTGTATGAACTATAGGGAAATGTGCTAAAAATGCATGAATTTCATGAGGTTAACAGCTGCAGCTCATTTCTCTTCTGAAAAATTAAGTTCTTCTATCGCATGCATGGGATTCGTTTACCATTTGTAAATATGGAAGTAGCTACAAATAATGAAATCCTATGAGACATTCATAATCTAGGATCCCATCATGAGGGTTAATAAACAATTTCAAGCATCCATGGGATTCGCTTACCATTTGTTAATCCCAGGATAGTCTTTTTAATCATGTTTTTTTTTATTTATGATTGTTCGTAACATGCATATATAAGAGTGTTTTGGTATATATATTTTTTTAAAGACCATGGTTTTGACGTAGCAATTCTTCTTTTGTATGATACAAAAATCAATCTTATAAATCAATTCTCAAAATCACAACTGTAATTTTACTCCAAATCACCATTAATCCAATAAAACGCCACTACAAAAAAATCGACTTTCAGCGGCGACAAAAGTCGCCGCCAAAACCCATAAAGGTCGCCGCCGAAAGCCTTTCGCGGTGACAAAAAGTCGCCGCCAAGTCGCCACCTATGTGGCCGTCGCTGAAGGTATTTGCGGCGACAATTAGGGTCGCCGCTAAAACTGAAGTTTCCGCGGCGACAAAAGTCGCCGCCAAAGCCCATAAAGGTCGCCACCAAAGATGTGACCTTCAGCGGCGACTTATGTCGCCACCGAAGCTAAACCCTTCAGCGGCGACATAAGTCGCCACCAAAGCTATGGAAAGTTGCCGCCAAAGCTTGACCCTTCAGTGGCGACTTTTGTCGCCGCTGAAACCCTTTTTTTTTGAAAAAATAAAATTAAAATGTATTCATTTCCCATTAAATGTATATCCTATAAATAAATAAATAAATGACTTAAAAATTAAATATTGATAACAACAATACATTATACTAATAAAATCAATTATATTGTACCCAAAAAACAATCTTATACATAGTATTCAAAGTCCTCAACATATATAGATACCAAGTCAGATGAAAAGACTGCTGGCAAAAAAAAAGTCAGATGAAAAGACTAAGGATGGGGATTTGCTTGCATGTTTTTCATCATAGCAGCAAATTGAGCTTGCATTTTTTGCTCCATTCTTTGTTCCCATTGCGTACGCTCTTCTTCCATCTTTGCACGTTCTGCAGCAAGGTTTGCCTCATATTTTTGTCGCTCCTCTTGAATTTTCTTATCAAAGTCTTCTTGTATCTGTATTCGCACTTGATCAATTGAAGTTTGACTCGATTGAGGGCGATCTCTCTTCCTTGAAGGCTCTGCTCCATAACCCTTTCCTCTAACATATCCAGATCTCTGCCCAAGAACACTAGTTAATATATCATCATCGGTCATCCTGGCATCACCCTCTAATTCCTGTGTTTGTCTTAGATCCCTCATTTGCACCTACATTAAAAGTATAAAGTTATGGAATAAGACAAATATTCATAAACAAAACAAGAACAAATAGTATCATACATACATAAGCTTCTTCGGCGGCAGGATCTGACCACTGTAACTGTCCATCTGCCGTCTTTCTGGTGTGTTTGATCTGCCACAACTCATCCAACGGTGGGCATTCTCCAGTTGTGGGGTCAGTCTACAAAGTACAATGAAAGAATACAACCAATAGTATACTAAAAGATAGAAAATTAAGTAAAACATAAATTAAAGTAAAAGAGAGAGATTGAACTTACAACAGAGTGATCTACTTCAGTAAATGATAAACAACCACAAGTATGTTTTGTAACCTGTTTCGCTCTGTTTCCCTTGTTTCTGGCACTCACAGTCTATAACAAAGTTAGTTAACTGATAAGTATTTGATTGAGAAAATAATGAGAATTCATTTCAAAAGTTTGTAAGGTACCTGGAATTTGGGGGATTTAAAATATGTCAATAAATACTCCCAATCTTCAGGACTTATCTGATCAGGTGGTTTAGCTAACCTATCTTCATCACCTTTATATTTTTGGTAGTATTTATGCAAATTGGTCTTCCAATTGTTAAATGCTTTTTGGAAAGCCATTTTTAAATACTTATCAAACTTTTCTTCTTGTCCAGCAATCGCAGGTTCATATTTGTCCTAAAAAAATATAAATGCAACCAAGTTAAATTCTTCACTAATTTGCAACCAATGACAATCATTCTCACATCTTCAAAAGCTTAAGATTAGTTTTTCAAAAGCTGAGCAGGGAACTAACATAGACAAGTGCTATCAATGCTTAAGCATTATTGCTGATTAATATAAAAAACAGACAAAATCATTGACAGAAACAATTTCACTTCACAGGCTAAGCAGCAAACTATAACAAGATTTAAAGCTAATTTCTTCATAAACCATTCAATGACTCAACTTCAGATTATGTCACTAGTAATAGATGTAAAAGATCAAATAGCTTATAAGCACTAAAGTAGGTATCATTTTTGAGAAACACCAACATTTAAATTTAAGGATTGTACCTTCACTTTGAATAGCATATCTTCACCATACTTTTTAAAAGCATCCTCCCACTTGACACATTGCCGCAAAGATATTGTTGTCCTGATTGTTAAACCACAATAGTTAGCTAAGTCTCTTGCTCCTGGTCCCACTGGTCTGGCCACCTTATCCGATAATTTAACTCGAATCTTTGAAAATCTTGTTCTCGAATCCACATTGATTGATTTATATACTCCTCTCCTCTTAATGATTGTACTAGAAGAGCCTATCATTCAAATGAAACAGTTAAAATATGTGTTAGACATTCAGAAATAAAGGTTAAGTGTAATTAAAATCAAGTTAGTGTCAATAAAATTTACCCGCACTACTATTTTCAGTTGGAGCGGAGTTGTCAGGCTGATTCTCATGCTGAGTACCACCAGGCATTGTTGGCTCTCTATATGGCATGGAGCAAGTACCGCCACTACTAAGTGAGCCATGTCCTCTCCTTATGTTAAGTAAACGGGACTTCCCACCTCTTCCTCGAAGTCCAGACATGTCCTGCAAGAATGTACAAATTTAGCATATTTTCTAAAAAGCACTGAACTATAAAAACACATTTACTTAATTATAATTAAAACTACCATTCATAAAGACACTAAATTCATTCAATTGATTCTTCTGAGAAGTTATCACTACTATGAATATCTTCTGAGTCACTCTCTTCCATTTCATCATTTGCGTCACTTTCTTCTTCACTATCACTATCATTATCATCAAGCACATCCTCCTCATCATTATCTTCATGAGATGATAAATGAGTCTGGCTATCATCAATGAATCCAAATTCCATGGTATTACACATACTTCTATGTGATGGTGCTCCTGCTTCCATAGAAGTTTGTGGAGGTACAACATCATCGCCTAAGTCAATGAAAATATCAGGAACATCAAGATTTGTAGCATTAATATTCAAGTCAACCACCAATTGTTGATAAGCATCTTCATCAAATGTAGTAACATTTCCCCTTCTACCATCATCATCATCATCATCATTCATACTTAGCATATTGAACAAGTCTCGTGGATTTGTTCTTATCACAACAAGCCAACCAGGATGAACAATATCATCAACATAGAAAACTTGCTCTGCTTGAGATGATAAAATGAATGGTTCATCAGTTTCTAATGAATATTGAGTGTTAATACTTGTGAACCCATACTTGTCGACCTTATATCCTTCGTCTAAGTTAGCCACGTCCCACCAATGACACTTAAACAAGTATATTTTCTTATTCCCTACATAAGACAACTCATAAATATGCTCTAACACACCATAATACTCTTTGTCTACATTACCAATATCAACCTTCACCATGACTCCACTATTTTGAGTTTTTTTCCCCTTAGCTCGATCTTTTGTGTGGAAGCGAAATCCATTGCCTATGAACATGGAATAACGCCTCACTACCTTCATAGGACCAATGGATAAACTGTCAAGTTCAAGACCTAAGTTGCCTTGAATGGATAATGTCAGCACCTATGCAAACAAAAACCATTTTTTAAAGATATCATACTAATAAAAATTAATACATACATCAAGGTCCAAAATACTAATACTTACTCGGGAACGAAACCAATCATGAAACTCCTCATATTGTCTTTGCTTACTCATTGATTCTTGTTGGGTTCCAAGCATATTCTGATATTCCCTATAAATTTTACAGAAGTAAGAAAAATATAGATTACAAATACACCGTTTTCAAGTAAGACAAACTTACTCTATGAATGGCCAAACTTCTTCACAATTTTGGAGAACATACATTCTCGCTTGACAATACTCTTCATAGGAAAGAGAGATTGTATCGTACTGTCCCCTAGGTTCACCACTTCTCTTGAATATTGATAGTTCATAATTGATGTCAACATCATTTTCCTCATTCCTACGTTGCACATTAAATTTTGTAGGAAAATCTTGTAAGTATCGCGAGCAAAATGTGAGACTTTCATCTACTAAATATCCTTCTGCAATTGATCCCTCAGGTCGAGCCATATTACGAACATTTGATTTCAGTGATCGCAAATACCTACAACAAAGAAGTTGCTTAAACTTGTATGGTAGGTATTTAACGATGTGAATGTAATAGTAATACGGCATATTAAAGTATCTTACCTTTCTATGGGATACATCCAACGATATTGAACAGGCCCACCAAGTTTTGCTTCTCGTGCTAAATGTATTGGCAAGTGTACCATGACATCGAAGAAGGCAGGCGGGAAGATAGTCTCTAACTTGCATAAGGTTACTACTATTTGGCTTTGAAGCTTATCAAGTTCTTCACATGTTAAACACTTAGAACAAATGTTCTTAAAAAACTTTCCCACTTCTATAATTGGTTCACATACTTTAGGAGGTAATAGTCCACGTATTGCAACAGGAAACAGCTCTTGCAATAGCACATGATGATCATGACACTTCAAACCAAATATTTTCCTCTCATTAATGTTGACGCACCTTGAAATGTTAGATGCAAAGGCATCAGGTACCTTTATGTTGGCTAAGAATTTACAAATATCTAATTTCTGTTCCGGTGACAGTGTGTAAGGAGCACGAGGCTTTGAAGCATTATTACCCTCACCAACCGGGTGTAAATTACGCCTAATGCCCAAGTCCATCAAATCATATCTGCTATTCATTGTGTCCTTGGTTTTTCCAACCAAATCCATTATCGTTGACACAATATTATGAGAAACATTTCTTTCTATATGCATCACATCAAGATTGTGTCTTATCAACAATGCTTTCCAATAAGGCAATTGGAAAAAAATGCTTTTTTTCCTCCAATTGTAAGCCTTAGTCTCTGTATGGCGCTTTCGTTTATGACTTTTTCCAAACGACACATCACCCAATTGTTGTAACTGCATAAGTACTTCATCTCCAGTTAACGGAATTGGTGGAGCACCGTGTTCTTCATTCCCATCAAATGACTTCACATCCATACGCCATGGGTGACTTTGAGGAAGAAAGCGTCGATGACCCATGTAAGCTAACTTATTCCTTAATGAAATGCAATGTGTGTCTTTGTGGCAACACGGACATGCAAGCTTACCTTTCGTTGACCACCCCGAAAGATTTCCATATGCAGGAAAGTCATTTATTGTCCATAATACTGCAGCGTGCATCTTGAAATTTGATTTTGTGTGTGCATCATATGTTTCCACCCCTTCTGCCCACAACTGTTTTAGCTCTTCAATCATTGGCTGTAAATAAACGTCTATTTCATTACCTGGACACTTTGGACCGGGAATAAGAAGTGTCATCATAAAATAAGGACTCTTCATGCAAATCCATGGTGGCAGGTTGTATGGCACTAAGACAACGGGCCAAATACTATGATTAGCACTCATGTTCCCAAAAGGTTGAAAACCATCACTTGCCAAACCCAACCGGACACTCCTTGGATCAATGGAGAATCTAGGGAATTGCTGGTCAAAGTATTTCCAAGCAAGAGAATCAGCAGGATGCCTCATTACATCATCATCAACGCGTTTCTCCTTGTGCCACCTCATTTGTTTAGCAGTTTCTCTTGCCATATAAAGCCTTTGAAGTCTAGGCGTTATTGGAAAATGCCTCAACACTTTATGAGGAACATTTTTTCCTTTCACCTTATTCAACTTCCATCTGGGAGCTTTACACTTAGGGCATGATTTTGCATTTGCATGCTCTTTCCAATATAATATGCAATCGTTTTCGCAAGCATCAATTTTTTTGTAATCTAAACCTAAATCACGAATTACCTTCTTAGCTTCATAGAATGATTGTGGGATTAAAGCTTGTGGGAAAGCTTCTTTCAATACAGTGAACAATAGATCCATGGATTTATTGCTCCAATGGCTAAGACACTTCACTTGAAACAATTTTACAATGGAAGACAATTTGGACTCTTTGCCACAACCTGGATAAAGTTCTGTCTCTGCATCTTTTAACAGGTCAAAAAATCTTTGAGCATTCACATTTGGCTCTTCACTTTCACTTCTTATGTTTGCATCATCTAAAGAAGGAATTCCACTTTCACTTCTTATGTTTGCATCATCACAAGAAGGAATTCCATATGCATCATATACCATCCGTGTAAGATCTTCCTCCTCATAAGTGTCATTTTCTACCACTCTACTTGAAGTCTCACAATCACTTCGAAATCTAGAAGCTTCCCCATGCAAGTCCCACACCTTGTAACTAGCCCAAAAGCCTTTAGTCAACAAGTCTACTTTAACATCTCTTCTCAATTTGAATGTAACGTTCATACATTTTTTACAAGGACACCGTATTTTGGTCTTTACTCCATTTTGACTAAAAGCCCATTCAATAAAACTTTCTACTCCTCTAATGTATGCCACATTACCTCTGTCTTTAATGTCCAACCAACTTTTGTCCATTACTGAAGCATGAAAAGTTTAAGATACATACTTAATGTCAAAAAAAGGAAACAATAAAGTAATAAGTATAAAAAAAGTGCAAAAGTTAAGCAAGAAACTAATAAATACAACATATAGACACACTTTCACAACGAAATATTCAAAGAATTGCAAAAGAGAAAGTTGAGTTACTGAATATACCTGATGAAGACTTAAAGAGAAAATGATGCCCAGAAGATAACGGTGCCGGTAAGAAGAAAAATGGCAAACTTCAAAAGCACCACAGCAATATCAATCTAGCAAGTAAAGCAAGCAAATAAGGCCATATAAGCTCAAATCACAGAAAGAACTAGGAGAAACAAACAAAAGAAGCATGGTTGAAAGCAATTACCAATCCCAATTATCAACCCATTACAAATAACATAGAACTGATTAATCAATTCATCTCATTAATAAAACCAAAATAACTAAGCATTAGCACTAACATAAGACTATGCATTAATCAACGGTGGGTCTTCCAAGTAAATAAGGGACTGTATATATATATATATTAAAAAAACTCAAATGGTGCAGTGTTGTTTGTGGCATGAGTAGAGTTTGCTTTTTTAGGGCATTGTGAAGAGACTTGCTAGCTGGCTAGGCTTGTCTAAGAGAATTTAACCACATTTGCTCATCACTAAGATGTTGTCAATTTTTGTCTCTAGGTTCACTTGGTTTACTCACGAGTCAACTTTGCCTTTATAAAGCAAATATATAATGTTCTTGATAGTACCACCTTGGGCATTACTTAACTCTTCCATCTGAAATAAGTACAAGCACTCAGCCCTGGTAGAGAAAACATTTTATTTTTATAAAATGAGATACTATAACACATCAAATTGAAAAGGGGGCCCGCGCTCACACAAAAAAAAACTACAAGAAAAGGTGTCACCAACTAAGAGCACTAAGTGAGGATAGAGGGTTATGTGAGACTACATTGGGAAAGAGAACTCAAAAAGAAGGTTAAGAGATACCAAGCGTATTCATAGTAGGGCCTTTTTAATCACCCTTGTTTGTTGTAACCACAAGAGAATCGACTTCACTATGTGTGATTAATAAATAAATTAAGAGAACATTCAAGGGTAAGGACCTCCAGACCAGAGTGCAAGGTTAATTATCTTACTACTTTAAACAAGGAAAATGATTAATTTTTCATACCTAAATCTGCAAATGAGCCATTTCCTCCCGTAATTTGTTAACTTCATCCTGAATTTCACAGAAAAATTATATAATGGCAATCAATTTAAGTTATTTTGATTCCAAAAGTATTCAATAAATTACTTCTAAGCCCCAAAATAAATCATAAAGAAAGTTACAATGAAAAGAAAACAATATGTTATAATTATTTGACGTCTTAACCACATTAGCATTACTTGCTACAAGAAACTCACAATAACAGGTCAAATAACCACAGACTTCACATTCTCCTGCACTTTGATACAGCACAAATTTAACCTATGAAGCACCAGCTTGAACAATAGACTATCAAGTGCCAGATTGAAATGGGAATTGTCACACCTTTCCCAGTACAAGTACTTTACATGTCATATACAGACAACTCCATTTTGAACTATTTGTACCCTATAGCTTATGAGACTATCAATAAAGTTAAAAGGACTAAAATTGTTTTACAAATTTTCTTATTGAAATTGAAAAAGGATGATAACTAATCTGAGTTCAATAGTGCCCACAATACAAATAATTAGTTGGACTATAGGTGCACAGGCATATTGTCTAGTTTGTGTCCTATCAATTCTGATTATTTACTGTCAAACCCCAGTCAAACATAACAAAAATAATATTATAACCAATATCAAGTCATATCCTAATAAACAAGTTTGGAACATTGCTATATTCAATGAACAAAACCCTTTTATTCATTTCCCATAATTTTTACTTGCTATTACTTAAACTAATGCATGAATAGTTTTTTCTGTAGTTCTCAAACCTCTTGGTGTACAACTAAAAATTTCCATTGCAACAATCTTCAAACATCTTTGGAAGATATAGATGACTAAATATTAACTTAAAATTTTCTGATGAAATTTTCTGCATTTACAAATGGAACCAGCAAAGCAGAAGGCCAGAAATCTTTGCAGTGCCTATTAATCTTAAAATGATCTGTTTGCAGATCCATTTGCAGAGCTATTCAAAGCAAGTTTTCCGATGAGATTTTCTGCATTTACAAAATGATCTGAACGCAAGTTTTAAAGGGGAAGCTATTCAAAGCATAAGCAGAGCACTAAACTTTCTATTCATCCTAAGGCCTAAATTTGGTCACACCCCTGCCCCATCAATTTCTTCAATTGTATTTTAATGAATCTTCAACATATAGCACCACGCCATATGATATGGTAACAGATCCAGAAGCAATGTCAGTTGCCATGCTTTTCTACTGCCTGACAGCAATTGAACATACAACTTGTAGGCGATTTATTAAACAAGTGAACATCATTTAAGAGAATAAGGAGTAAACCAAGTCATTCATGTAAGCACCAACTTTCATAAATTTTTGGTTTTTCTCCTAAACATATAGCAACAAACAAGCAATAAGAAGAATAAGATAAGAGAATAAGGAGAACTACCTCTGAAAGAGCTCTAATTGCTGCTTCCTGTATGCCCAAAATCACTTAAAAAATTTGGTTGTTAAAACTTGAAATTGAAGAGGAATATATGCGCAAGACATTAAGGGGGAAAAGAAAAATAAACCCATCACTAATTAAATAAACATAACCAAGCAAACTGTTCAGACTCTATCTTCTTGCAGCTCAATATCACAGCCCTAATTTAGAAAATCTTTCACAAATTGTTCAGCAATCCCACATGCTCCCATAGGTACTTCCCTAAATGTTTCCTTTTCTTCAAGTCTCAATATAGGTCCCAAAGCAAAGCCACAGTTCTCATATTCGAAAATAGAACACAGACCCAAGCAAACATAGAAATCAATATGTAACCAAATTTAGCTTGACCTCATGAATTCCTCTTCAACTGAAACTTCATCATACACATACTTCATATAAAAACAGAACCTCAAGGACTCAAAATTTTCCCTACTTCAGACTTCTAAAGAATCCAATAGAAGAATTGACATGCAATGACCATAAAGCCTTCAAAGCCACAGTATTAATCACCTTAAAGGTTAATTTAATGTCTTTGACTCATATAAGATCTAAACCGAGAAAACCAAAGCCTCAGAATAGTTACTCAACAAGAACAGAAACAGAGCATCATGGATCGGAGTTCAAAAATTTCAATACATAACATTCCTTCAATTTGCATCACAGAACAATCCTACTCCTAATCCTACAACCTCAGTCCTAAACCTCTCTATCTCCCGGTCATTCTCAATCTACAAACCCAGAATCAATAACAACAATTAAAAAAGCAAAAAGAAAAAAGAAAAAACACCCAAACAGTATCAAATAGGCAAAAAATAAACGATTCATACAGATTGTTTTCATCGAGCTTCAGCGAGTTCAGCACCGCGTTGATCAAGGAGTGCTTCAACTCGAGCTTTCAGAGTAAGAGAGAGATACTTCTACTCTATGAGAGAAAAGTCCTGAAATTTCAAGGAAAATAAAATCACAAGAACAAAGCAATATGAACAAAGCTTGAAAATGAACAGCCAAACGGATGTTAAAGGGAAATGAAAATGAAGAAAAAAACCCAAAACAATTCCAAGAAACAAGAACAAAGCTTCCTGGAGGAAATCACGCATGAACAAAGCTTAACAACAAGGGGGCATACCAAATTTCTTCAACCCCTTTTCTCCCTCACGCAATGGCGCTGACGGAAGAACAAAGCAGAGAGAGAGCAACGGAAGAACAATGGCACCGACAGAAGAAGCAAGAACGAGAGCAAGAACAATGGCACGAGGGAGTGACACAAATTTGGGCAAATTTCGGATGAACTTCGCGGCAGAAAAAGAGGGGAAATTTGGGATGTCTTTCTAATTCGCGGCAGAAAGAGGGAAAGTTCACCAATATATAAGTCTAAAATTCATTTTCAGATGTTACATATAAAATTTGAAGTAAAATTTGTCAACATTAGCTTACTGTTTTAGTTGGCTTGAAAGGGCTTTAAGTAAGCAAGGGACCCAAGTTCGATCCCTCATGAGAGGGAAATTTTTTTTTTATTTCGTGGCACCATCAACGGCGACACACAAAAGTCGCCGCTGAAGCCAAACTTTCAGCGGCGACATTTACCGTCGCCGCTGAAAGTGTTGTCTTCAGCGGCGACAGTAAATGTCGCCGCTGAAAGTGGCCACCAAAAGGCCCATTTTTTGTAGTGCGCATAGGACACGACGGTTTACTTGCATTATTGCTAAGGGTCGAGACGTTTTAACCACATTATTTTGATTAAGTTTAGGTAACCATATTTGACTGAATTGAATTAATTAAAAAAGACCATTGATCTTTACTGTTAATAATTATTATAAGCAATCGGGGGTATATATGTGTCAACAGTGCATATGAATGATTCATGATAGATGCGGAGCTACATAAAGTAGTAGGAAGGGAAACCGATGGATATGTAAAAATGGCAAGGTGCGTTAATATGTACATATGCGTGCGTATAATCAGACGACATGCATGCATGCAAAAGTGAAACCAAAGATTTTATTGACAATTATTTTGGACTTGATCGTGCATACATGCATATAATACAGGCCAAATAGTGACACTGTTATTGGAGGCCGCACGACAGAATTAGGCAGGCCTGCTTATTTGAAAAGATGAAAGGGAAACAAGGTGAAGCAAAGCATAGCACCATGCACGCAGGCACGTACAAGGGCACAATTATTAGAACAGAGAGACAGACATATATGCATGCAGTACGGACTCAAACAAGCGATCAAGGCTCAGGGTTATAGTCGTTAGGGGTGACAATCCACTTGGAGATGCCGAAGATTCCGCTGTCAAGGAGCTGAGGAACGGCGCCGAGGAAGATGGGCGGCGAGACATTGGTCCAGTCGGCGGGACGTACGTCGCTATGCCCAGCGAAGGTCTTTTCTTTGGGATAAATCAGAGTGGTGAAGACGCTCACAAGATCTTGGAAAGTGACAATAGGAGACTGCTGAGTGTGGGACTGGTAGACCACATAGTCAAAGTCCTTGTCGTGTTTCCTGTACAGGTCGTTATAGGTGTACATGAGAGGGGCCGAGACAGTGATGGAAGCTTCGGCGATGCGGTAATCGCCACTAGTCTTTAGATTCCATACCACCTGGTGTATCGACTTGGTAAAATAATCCAGCGAATCAGGGTTGATGTGCTCGTAGTACACGTCGATGCCATCAATGTGGTAATCCTTGACGATTTTTCTGAGACTTTCGGTGGCATCCTTGATCCAGTTGGATTCGTCAGCAGAAGTGGCGGCAAATGGGAATCTCGGGTCTCGCCCTCCGATGCTCAGGAAGAACTTCACCGAACTGCTGGCGCTGTCCTTGAACGTTTTGATCACATCGGGTGTTATCTTACTTGTATCAAAATAAGGGATGAATTTTCCCGTCTGGTAGCTCCCTTGCTTATCGTAATCTCTCGCGAAGGCCAGAACGATCTGCAGTTCGTCCTGGAGGATCGCATGGTTGAGATTTTGAATGGAGCTAAGAGTGCTGGCGTACACACGGTAGGTTGACAGGCTCGCCATTTTCAACAAAGCAATCTCTCTTTCTCTCTATTGGATTGAATTGAATGGTGGTCTTTCTCTTGGTGTGAGTTTGCATGTGCCCATTCATCTTCCTTATATACACCAATGTTTCACTCCCCCTCCTCGTGGCGTCGTTATCCCATTTCCATGCATTCCTTTACTTTATTCATATGTACACACCAACCTTTTTCTTGCATTTATTTTTTATCTTCCTAAAACATCTATACGAGCTTTTCTTCCGGTTTAAATATGGGTATTATCATGTGCCATCCACGATTTATATATGGGTACCATCATGGAATCAAGATAAAATGATTAATGAAGTGTCTATAGTCTTAGTAATGCAATGAAAACGTGCCATCTTTATAATTTTCTATTACTGCATATAATCCATTGAAACACATCCCATGACCCATATCTCGTGGTGTATATAATATTGCTTGGAAATAATCCTGATGCATGTGCCCGCATCGTATGCATCAAGTTTCTTATATATCCACACCGTCAGCGGAGCGATCTTATCTACTTAATTTTTTTTTATCTTGGCTTCTTTCTTGATCTCTTTCCGGCATTAATAGGGGCATAAAAAGTCTTTTAAACCGGTTTAGATTGACTTTTGAGACCTTCATTTTCTCGCCGTGTTGTAATTATGTGTTTGCAATATATGGTAATGCGTAACTCCAATTCTTGGGAGAGGACCCTCCTTTTCTTTTGTATCCTTCTAGATCTTTTTTGAATGGTTCAGATTTTATGTTTACAATATTATTATTGAAAATCAATTAAAATATATTTTGTATAAATCCAAATCTAAACCATGAAAGAAGATCTAGTGGTTATTAAGAAAGAAAATGAGGGAAAATGATACAAAAGAAAAGGAGGGGTTCCTCTCCCCCAATTATTAATATAATAGCTAGTTAACATTAGCTTTTGGTCATAAATATTTAACATATTGATTTCGTTTCATATCTTATATTCATATTTTTTTTCTTAAATTTATATCTTACAGACACATGAGAGTGGGTAGTGGGCTCATCATACATCCTGTTTGAATTCTCATGACACATACTCTCACTAATCACATTAGTGAACCTATTGTCATAACGCCTTCGATCCTATGGGCATTCATTTTTGTTTTTGTTTTTTGTGCCTGACGTAATTTTTAAGTTGAAATTAGTTTATTCTTGATGGGTTTTTTTTTTGTACTTTCGAACTTCAATCAATAAGAGTACACCGCCATCATAACTGGGTATGTTGATCAATATGAGTATGTAGATTGTCACCAATACATGCTTCCCGTGGCCCAATTAAGAATATGCAGACAATTATTGTAGAACCCTAAAATTAGGTGTGGAGTGCCACCAAAGTTTTTAAAATAAGATAATATTGGAAACCTTTTTTAAATATGTAAATGGTCTTTGCACAAATAGGATTCGGAGTTGATTTTGTTTGGGAAAGGTGTTAGGCACCCCACATCACCCATTAATGAGGACGGTTACACCGACTTAGTGCCTGTTTAGATGCCTTTAAAAAAATTGATTTTGGAGACCAAGCCTAGGTTTCAAATAAAACTAGCCAAACACTCAACAAAATTGGAAAAGCTATTTTGAAATCAAAACCTTTGGTTTGGGGGGTCAAACCCTTGGTTTTAGAAAAGCTATTTTTCCCCCCTTTTTGGGGTTAGGTTAGGTCATTATTGAAGTCATAAATTGCTCCACCCAAATTTACCCTTTTGTTTCCTCTCTTTCTTCACTCTTGTCCTGTAGCCATACGGCTACTTTATTGTATTTGTATATATAAAGAAAAAAATCTGATTGGTCACCTCTTTTTTCTTTCCTTTTCCTTTTTATCAAAATAACATATTTACCCTTAAATAAAAAAATATATGCTCAGATATAAATAAAATTAAACTGTTAAAATTTGATCTTTTACTATTAATAAGTACAACAAAATTGAAGACTCTATTTTTGAAATAATAAATTTATAAAATATTAAACACAAACCATTCATTTCTTAATCAAAAGATGTAGATAATATAGTGAAATAAAAAAGAGAAAGTGGAAAATGAGATTTTGTTGTTAATTGTGCTATCTGCAACTTGGACAGCAGTTTCTAGGTAAAATTGTTCTTTAACCCTAGGAAACAATTAAAACATATATATATATATATATAATATTTGACTTTTCAGATATACAAATTAATTATTATTTTCAAATAATTAACTATTTTAGGCAACAATTAAAACATATAATATATATATATTTATGATTTAAAATCAACACTATTAATTTTTCTTATGAAATTTACAAAATAATTAATGTGTTTAAATATGTCAGTAAATTAGACAACAGGGTATTAATTATTTTTCTATTTGGAAAGTTTTTCTTTTGAATTTTCATTTTCATTGTTAAAAATAAGTTGGTTGCTAAAAAGTTACACCGATGAAAATCAGTTCTCATGTACATTGATAACTTTTGGGAATTCATGTAATTTCATATCATTTTCCTTGATTTTTATTCACTCATCGATATATTTATGCATATTTTGTATAATCAAGATAGGGAAATGTTCATTTGAATTTTTTGAATGCACATCATTGTTTACTTGTGCAAATTTTCATCATATTTCTAGTTAGTTTCTTATGGTGTTTTGGTAACTCTTGAAGGAATATTTTGATGCAATGATCAAGCAGTTATACCCTCATTACCAAGCTTTAAAGACATTTTAGGGGAGAGACAATCATGGAAAAGTCATTTTGCAATGAAGAAATAAGGAAGAAAGAGACCCAAGCAGCGCCTAGGCGCTAGAATAAGTGCCTAGGCCATGACAAAATGATGAAACAGAGTATTGAGGCAGAGAACAGAAGCGTCTAGGCGCTAGAATTAGCGCCCAGGCGCACATCGCAGAAATCAAAGGCAGAGAAGAAGTGTGCAAATTTTCATCATATTTCTAGTTAGTTTCTTATGGTGTTTTGGTAACTCTTGAAGGAATATTTTGATGCAATGATCAAGCAGTTATACCCTCATTACCAAGCTTTAAAGACATTTTAGGGGAGAGACAATCATGGAAAATTCATTTTGCAATGAAGAAATAAGGAAGAAAGAGACCCAAGCAGCGCCTAGGCGCTAGAATCAGCGCCTAGGCCATGACAAAATGATGAAACAGAGTATTGAGGCAGAGAACAGAAGCGTCTAGGCGCTAGAATTAGCGCCCAGGCGCACATCGCAGAAATCAAAGGCAGAGAAGAAGTGTGCAAATTTTCATCATATTTCTAGTTAGTTTCTTATGGTGTTTTGGTAACTCTTGAAGGAATATTTTGATGCAATGATCAAGCAGTTATACCCTCATTACCAAGCTTTAAAGACATTTTAGGGGAGAGACAATCATGGAAAATTCATTTTGCAATGAAGAAATAAGGAAGAAAGAGACCCAAGCAGCGCCTAGGCGCTAGAATCAGCGCCTAGGCCATGACAAAATGATGAAACAGAGTATTGAGGCAGAGAACAGAAGCGTCTAGGCGCTAGAATTAGCGCCCAGGCGCTAATGACTTCCCATTTATCATTAATTTAGGGCATGTTTAGAATATATTTGGGGAGTCATCGTTGCTAATTAAGGGCATTTTAAGAGTTTTTAAGAGAAAATTGTGTAAATTTGTCATATGAACTTAATTTGATTAATTTTAAGAAAAATATGATAATTTATTAGGAAATTTAATTGGCATGATTCCCTCACATTTATGCATGTTTGGATAGGTAAATATGGACATTCTAAGCAAGGAAGGAGAGAAAGATCAAAGGCAAAACGTGGAGAAAGCTGGAGGTCATTTAAGGAAAATTGCTGAAAATTGGTTCTGATGTCGCGACATTGCACCAGCATGTCGCGACATGGCGCAAAAATCCTGAAAATCTGCAAAACGCACAGCTTCGATTTTTACCCTTTTAAATCACCTAGGGCACGAAAATTCAATGAGAATCAGCCCCCTTTGAACCCTAGAACCCATAGGAACCATTAGACTCATTGATACACACAACTTTGGAGCTAGGGTTTGCAAAATTGGAGGTTGAGAAGCAAAATTGGAGGAGTTCTTGCCCTAGGTGATAGATTCTTCTTGTTTTCTTCAATTCTTTGTTACTTTTGTGAATTAAACATGGGATCTCTTTGTATTTTTTGGTTTAATTCATTCATGAGTAGCTAAATCGTTTGTTCTAGGATTGATTCAAACCTTGTATGGATTGAAACCTAATTGTTTCCTTTTCTTTTAGAATTTAATGACTATTTATGTTGATTTATCTTGTTCTTAATGCCTCTAATTGACTGATCACCCTTTAGAGCGATTTGTTCATTTAAATTATACTCGAGAGAGATAGTTTAGATGTAGAACTGGGGTAAATCAGACTAGACTTGAAGTTTAAATCAACTAACGGATGGTTTGTCGGGTAGAATAGAGATATATCTATCGACCTAGTTTTGTCAGATTAAGGTTGGCTCTTAAGGCATACTTTCATTAATTTGTAACAAGAGATTGAGCAGGTTTAATGAAAAGTATAGAATTGATTTTGACTCGAGAGAGCGTTTCAAGTACTTTAGAACCTTAGGCAAACATAAGTTGTCATTTAAAGACTAAATGAAGGGAAATTAATTAGGGTTCATGAAATACAACGGTGAGAATTAATCCTAGGCTTAGTTCATTGATAAAGTAAATTTTTCTTGTTTGTTTCTTGATTTTTATTTTAAAATTAGTTTTCAAAACCAGTTTCTAAAAGAATTTGATTTGTTCAACTTAATTGAGTTCATTAGCCTGTTGTTTGATTCGGGTTTTAAAACAAATCTCTGTGGGACGATAATTTATTACTACGTTACGATCCGTACTCTTGCGGGCGAACATGCGCACATCGCAGAAATCAAAGGCAGAGAAGAAGAGCACCCAGGCGCTCCAACTAGCTCCTAGGCGCTCCGTCCTGACAGCAAAACGCTGTGCTTCGAAAAGTGATGAAATTTTAGGGTTTCTCCAATATAAACCCTCCCACTTCACATTGGCCGACATTCTGGACTTTGGGGGCCTTCTTGGGAGCATTGTGGTGTGCTAGGGCAAGGATTTTGGTGGAGATTGAGCTAGGATTTGAAGATTGGAAGAGATTTTGGCTTCACATCTTGGTTCTTCTTCTCCATTCTCCTTCCCTCTCTCTTGTTCTATGATTGTGCTGATTTATGTATATATTCTCTGGTATTTTCTTGAACATGTGTAGCTAAACACTTTGCTCTAGGGTTATTTTGAATATGGATTAAGTAATCATTTCCCTTTTTATTTGTGATTAATGGTATGATTATGTTGATTTTACTCTATGCTTAATGCTTCTTGTTGATTGGCCACCAATGAGATTGTTGGGTTCACTTTATTGATGCTTGAGAGGGTTAGATTGAGTGTAGAACTTGGGTTTAATCATGTGGAAACTTGAAATTTGATGTTGAATGGATGGTTTTGTTAATGGCATAGAGATATACTCATTAACCTCACATAGCCACATGGGATTTGTAATGAGATTTGGGGGTTCAATTATTCAATTGAGAGATCAAAGAATTAATTGAACTAAACACCTATTTGGAGACTTGAGAGAGCACTTATGGGTAACTTAGTATCCTTAGCTAGCATAATATATCATTAAGAAGCAAATATAGTTGGGAATTAATTGAGTGCTTTTGAAATATAAGGGGGATACGTAATCCTAGGTCCTAATTGCATCCTTGAAGTCCATGAATCATTTGTTTTTATTTTTACTTTATTTTAAAATTAGCTTCCTTCCACTCATGATAATTGTCTCACTCAAATTGGGCAAAAGTGTTATAATCGCTACTTGACCGGGTTTTGGAACTAAATCCTCATGGGAACGATACTTTACTTATCACTTTATTACTTGGCGCAACCCGTGCACTTGCGGTGCGAACATACATATCTTAATTTACTATTGCTTTAAAAAAATACACCATATAAGTTTTGTTTTTTAATCTACAATATTTGGCTTTTGAAATTTACGAATTGATAACTAAGTTCAAATAAGTCATTAGTTTAGGCAACAATCCAAACATATATGTTTTATTTATAATATGCCATAACTCTAGAAGAAACTACACTTATTTGAATATTTGATCATTTACATACTTTTTAATTTATTATTGTTTATGAAAAATTCAAATCATATATATTTGTTTTTAATCTCTAATATTCGATTTTGAAGTTTATGAATTAATTATTATGTTCAAATATATCGCTATATTTTAGGCAAGAACCAATACATATATTTTTTATTTACAATATGTAATATTACCTAAGGAAAGAATCCAATTTTAGGAAAAGTATACCATATTGAAAATTCCAAATTAATTGCACCTATTCAAATCCCGCTTTCATCACTTCCAATTTCAAATTCAAACTTTCAATTTACTATTGTGAAGTCTCAACATCTTTATAATTCGAATTTTATCATTCATGGCTCTCTTATATTAGTGATATTACTTCCAATTTCAAATTCAAACTTCCAATTTCAAATTTGAACTTTCAATTTACCTAAGGAAAGAATCCAATTTGAGTGCAATCAATGATTTAGATCATTTATATTCATATGAAATCAATTTTTGTGGTCTTCAAATATATAATGAACATATAAATATGTATTTTGATAAGTCACAATTTTGCAATAAGCCTTTTAAAAATAATTCATATTTTCACTTTTTAAAAAAAATTGCAATTAATGATTCAGATTATTTATATCCATATGTAATTAACTTTTGTTGTTTTCAAGTAACATTTTTAATCATAAAATAGTTACTCAAAAGAATTATATTCTTGAATTTATTTCATTTTTATTTTTAACTTCCGTGCATCGCACGGGGGAGAAAAATCTAGTTCAAAGTAATAGTGCCAAAAGTTTATGATGAGGCCCGAATTCTTGATTTCTAGCATGTTAAAATGTTAATTGTGAAAATACTTTAAATTATCAGAGCAAAGGAATAATTAAAAAATATTTACTAGAGACTTTCAAGTGTATGGATTACAACTAGAATAAAGATTTCTAGATGAAACTTTGAATGACAAGGTAATGAAGCCATTATATATAAGGATGACCCGCATATATGGAATTATTTTATTGATAAAGACATTGGAATTGAAGATGCATGCATACATATACGAGCATTATTATGGGAGGCCGCACCATGCATGGAATTAAGCACGTACGCCGCCTTATTCGAAATTATGAAAAGGAAGGAAAGCAGAGAGGCGATTATTTTATTAGGGAGAGAGACATATATGCATGCATGGCAGAGGCTGGGGGTCAAGGCTCAGGGTTATAATCGTTAGGGGTGACAATCCACTTGGAGATGCCGAAGATTCCGCTGTCGAGGAGCTGAGGAACGTCGCCGAGGAAGATGGGCGGCGAGACATTGGTCCAGTCGGAGGGCCGGACGTCGCTATGCCCAGCGAAGGTCTTTTCTTTGGGATAAATCAGAGTGGTGAAGACGCTCACAAGATCTTGGAAAGTGACAATAGGAGACTGCTGAGTGTGGGACTGGTAGACCACATAGTCAAAGTCCTTGTCGTGTTTCCTGTACAGGTCGTTATAGGTGTACATGAGAGGGGCCGAGACAGTGATGGAAGCTTCGGCGATGCGGTAATCGCCACTAGTCTTTAGATTCCATACCACCTGGTGTATCGACTTGGTAAAATAATCCAGCGAATCAGGGTTGATGTGCTCGTAGTACACGTCGATGCCATCAATGTGGTAATCCTTGACGATTTTTCTGAGACTTTCGGTGGCATCCTTGATCCAGTTGGATTCGTCAGCAGAAGTGGCGGCAAATGGGAATCTCGGGTCTCGCCCTCCGATGCTCACGAAGAACTTCACCGAACTGCTGGCGCTGTCCTTGAACGTTTTGATCACATCGGGTGTTATCTTACTTGTATCAAAATAAGGGATGAATTTTCCCGTCTGGTAGCTCCCTTGCTTATCGTAATCTCTGGCGAAGGCCAGAACGATGTGCAGTTCGTCCTGGAGGATCGCATGGTTGAGATTTTGAATGGAGCTAAGAGTGCTCGCATAGACACGGTAGGCTGACAGGCTCGCCATTTTCCACAAAGCAATCTCTCTTTCTCTCTATTGGATTGAATTGAATGGTGGTCTTTCTCTTGGTGTGAGTTTGCATGTGCCCATTCATCTCCCTTATATACACCAATGTTTCACTCCCCCTCCTCGTGGCGTCGTTATCCCATTTCCATGCATTCCTTTACTTTATTCATATGTACACACACGAGCCTTTTACTTGCATTTATTTTTTCTTTATTCCCTAGACATCTATGCACGTGCTTCTTCCAATTTAAATATTGGTATTATCATGTGCCACCATCTTCATAGTCGCCGCGAATATTGCTGTGATCATCTGCATCAAGTCTCTTATCCAATTATCTGAGTCATCCTTGGTGCTCATCCCCCCGACAATAATGAAATGCATGAAAGATCCAAATGAAACCGAGTATTTTCATAAAACTATGACACTCAGTTGTGTATATATATAAACAATTAATTAATTTACCTCACCCCCTTAATCTATACCAACTAGTTATATATATATATATAAACAAATAATTAATTTACCTCACCGGCCCCCTTAATCTATACCAACTAGTTAACTGGCTCCTTCGTATGTAGGAGTGGGGCAGCGCGTTGTGTAATGAAGATTATAGCTGGTGTCAAAATGAGCTATTTTTACTTATTTTTTAATATCTTTTTATTCAACTAGTTAATGATTACTACTTGCGTGTGTGAACAAGTTGGTATGATTATGTTGATTTTACTCCATGCTTAAAGCTTCTTGTTGATTGGCCACCAATGAGATTGTTGGGTTCACTTGATTGATGTTTGAGAGGGCTAGATTGAGTGTAGAACTTGGTTTAATTATGTAGGAACTTGAAATTTGATGTTGAATGGATGGTTTTGTTAATGGGATAGAGATATACTCATTAACCTCACATAGCCATATGGGATTTGTAATGAGAATTGAATATTCAATTATTCAATTGAGAGATCAAATAATTCATTGAACTAGAAACCTATTTGGAGACTTGAGAGAGCACTTATGGGTAACTTAGTATCCTAGGCTAGCATAATATATCATTAGGAAGCAAATATAGTTGGGAATTAATTGAGTGCTTTTGAAATACAAGGGGGATAAATAATCCTAGGTCCTAATTGTATCCTTGAAGTTCATGAATCATTTGTTTTTATTTTATTTTATTTTATTTTAAAATTAGCTTCCTTCCACTCATGATATTTGCCTCACTCAAATTGGGCAAAAGTGTTATAATCGCTACTTGACCGGGTTTTGGAACCAAATACTTGTGGGAACGATACTTTATTCATCATTTTATTACTTGGCGCGACTCGTGCACTTGCGGTGCGAACATAGGCAGTGTGATTTATTTGATTATCAAGATTATATATGAAGATCCTTAATAGTCATTTTGGCTTTTTTAGGAGTTTCTTAAAAGTGTAGGATTAAAGTTGAATTTCGGTATTTCAACTGTATTTAATTAAAAAATCGGGTTTTCCCTAAACAATTTTTCAGTGCATATAATATTTCATAATGTGTCTAATCAAATTTACGCCTCCAACCTTCTTAGATTAGAACCCACCTGCACCTAGCATGATAGCTCCAATACTATTTGTTTTCATCACTATTTATAAATATGTAAATAGCTTGAAGTTTAAAGGGTTTATGGGCTTACAACTCAAAGATCCAGTTACTCTATCTACATTAAATAAAGTTTAGGACATAAAATTGGTGGTTTACGATTATCTACATATACTTGAAGGTTTATAGGGGGGTTTATTTTTAAGTTTGAAATGTTAAAGAAGTAATTTATCATAGCTTGACATTATATCCTTAAAGAGTATAACTTCGCAGGCAAACTCATTCAAAGTGATAGGGCCAAAGGTTTGTGATGAGGCAAACACCCGAATTCTTGATTTCTAGCATGTTAAAATGTTAAGTGTAAAAATACTTTTAATTATCAGAGCAAAAGAATGATTAAAAAATATTTACTAGAGACTTTAAAGTTGAATTACGGTATTTCAACTGTATTTAATTAAATAGGATATTCACTAAACAATTTTTCAGTGCATATAATATTTCATAATTTGTCTAATCAAATTTACGCCTCCAACCTTCTTAGATTAGAACCCACCTGCACCTAGCATGATAGCTCCAATACTATTTGTTTTCAGCACTATTTATAAATATGTAAATAGCTTGAAGTTTAAAGGGTTTATGGGCTTACAACTCAAAGATCCAGTTACTCTATCAACATGAAAATAAAGTTTAGGACATAAAATTGGTGGTTTACGATTATCTACATATACTTGAAGGTTTATAGGGGGGTTTATTTTTAAGTTTGAAATGTTAAAGAAGTAATTTATCATAGCTTGACATTATATCCTTAAAGAGTATAACTTCGCAGGCAAACTCATTCAAAGTGATAGGGCCAAAGGTTTGTGATGAGGCAAACACCCGAATTCTTGATTTCTAGCATGTTAAAATGTTAAGTGTAAAAATACTTTTAATTATCAGAGCAAAAGAATGATTAAAAAATATTTACTAGAGACTTTAAAGTTGAATTACGGTATTTCAACTGTATTTAATTAAATAGGATATTCACGAAACAATTTTTCAGTGCACATAATAGTTCATAATTTGTCTAATCAAATTTACGCCTCCAACCTTCTTAGATTAGAACCCACCTGCACCTAGCATGATAGGTCCAATACTATTTGTTTTCATCGCTATTTACAAAAATGTGTAAATAACTTGAAGTTTAAAGAGTTTATGGGCTTACAACTCAAAGTTCCAGAGACTCTATCTACATGAAAATAAAGTTTAAAGGTAATGAAGCCATTATATATAAGGATGACCCGCATATATGGATGCAAAGGTGAAAGCAAATTATTTTATTGATAAACACACTGGAATTGAAGATGCATGCATACATATACGAGCATTATTATGGGAGGCCGCACCATGCATGGAATTAAGCACGTACGCCACCTTATTCGAAAATATGAAAAGGAAGGAAAGCAGAGAGGCGATTATTTTATTAGGGAGAGAGACATATATGCATGCATGGCAGAGGCTGGGGGTCAAGGCTCAGGGTTATAATCGTTAGGGGTGACAATCCACTTGGAGATGCCGAAGATTCCGCTGTCGAGGAGCTGAGGAACGGCGCCGAGGAAGATGGGCGGCGAGACATTGGTCCAGTCGGAGGGCCGGACATCGCTATGCCCAGCGAAGGTCTTTTCTTTGGGATAAATCAGAGTGGTGAAGACGCTCACAAGATCTTGGAAAGTGACAATAGGAGACTGCTGAGTGTGGGACTGGTAGACCACATAGTCAAAGTCCTTGTCGTGTTTCCTGTACAGGTCGTTATAGGTGTACATGAGAGGGGCCGAGACAGTGATGGAAGCTTCGGCGATGCGGTAATCGCCACTAGTCTTTAGATTCCATACCACCTGGTGTATCGACTTGGTAAAATAATCCAGCGAATTAGGGTTGATGTGCTCGTAGTACACGTCGATGCCATCAATGTGGTAATCCTTGACGATTTTTCTGAGACTTTCGGTGGCATCCTTGATCCAGTTGGATTCGTCAGCAGAAGTGGCGGCAAATGGGAATCTCGGGTCTCGCCCTCCGATGCTCACGAAGAACTTCACCGAACTGCTGGCGCTGTCCTTGAACGTTTTGATCACATCGGGTGTTATCTTACTTGTATCAAAATAAGGGATGAATTTTCCCGTCTGGTAGCTCCCTTGCTTATCGTAATCTCTGGCGAAGGCCAGAACGATGTGCAGTTCGTCCTGGAGGATCGCATGGTTGAGATTTTGAATGGAGCTAAGAGTGCTCGCATAGACACGGTAGGCTGACAGGCTCGCCATTTTCCACAAAGCAATCTCTCTTTCTCTCTATTGGATTGAATTGAATGGTGGTCTTTCTCTTGGTGTGAGTTTGCATGTGCCCATTCATCTCCCTTATATACACCAATGTTTCACTCCCCCTCCTCGTGGCGTCGTTATCCCATTTCCATGCATTCCTTTACTTTATTCATATGTACACACACGAGCCTTTTACTTGCATTTATTTTTTCTTTATTCCCTAGACATCTATGCACGTGCTTCTTCCAATTTAAATATTGGTATTATCATGTGCCACCATCTTCATAGTCGCCGCGAATATTGCTGTGATCATCTGCATCAAGTCTCTTATCCAATTATCTGAGTCATCCTTGGTGCTCATCCCCCCGACAATAATGAAATGCATGAAAGATCCAAATGAAACCGAGTATTTTCATAAAACTATGACACTCATTTGTGTGTGTGTATATATATATAAACAATTAATTAATTTACCTCACCCCCTTAATCTATACCAACTAGTTATATAAATATATATATATAAACAAATAATTAATTTACCTCACAGGCCCCCTTAATCTATACCAACTAGTTAACTGGCTCCTTCGTATTTAGGAGTGGGGACAGCGTTCTGTAATGAAGATTATAGCTGCTGTGAAAATAAGCTATTTTTACTTTATTTTTAATATCTTTTTATTTCACTAGTTAATGATTAATACTTGCGTGCGTGTGTGAACAAGTTTAAATGTTGCAGTTAGTCAAAGAAATACAACAAAAATACTTCAACGTATTCCTATGATATATATCCCGCCGTGCATGGCCTCAAGTTTCCTGTTGTACAAGTTAAATGGAGTATTAGAAAACTATTAAGATGCATGGCACGTTTTGTAATGACCTGAGAGCTCAGAAATTGGGGTTTGTATCGGAGCAGTGCCGTCTCGAGTCCGCTTTCCAAGAAATTAAACCCGAGGGGATAGTGGAAGCTAACCCTAGGTGTCGATCTCAAGGAGCCTAGTATAATATGATTCCTAATAGCTAATATGTAAACTTGAAAAGGCGGGTAAAAAGCATTTTTGTTTGGTTTTAGTGTGAAGTTTTGTATGTGTAAAAGGGTAAAGTAAAAGGTGGAAATTTAAAGTGAGATTTGGATAAAAATGGGATAAAGATCATTCTTGATGAATGAGAGATTCGGGAATCATTGCTCAGGTTGCTTCTGGAAATTGTGGCATGTTCGCCATGGCGAGCTCAGGTTGCTTCTGGAAATTGTGGCCTGTTCGCCGTGGGTTCGCCGAGGCGAAACCCACGGCGAACTACATTCCTCTCTGCTTCTTTGGAGCTGTTTTCGCTGTCAGTTCGCCGCGGCTTCGAGGTCACTTTGTTTCTGCTCCTTTGTTTGGCCTTCTTCTTCATCCCGAGTCCGATCGTTTGGTCCTGAGCGACCCTACAAATGAAAATAAGATAAAACCAAAATCAAATAGCCTTATAAATTAATTAGTACAATTAATCTACAATTATGGCTAATTACTCCTAATTTTACACTCATTTTACTTGAAAGTTTGGGATATTCAATTTGACATTATCAGACCAAAACTTGCATCTTAACCATGTTAATTGCCTCAATTTAAACATATAAAAACATTACAAATCAGATATTTGTCATGACCCAATAATTATTTTAGAATTCTTAAGGTAATCAATAATGGATTTTGGTGTAGGAAAATAAAAGGGAAAGAAAAGACGAGAAAAAAGAAACAATGGGTACAGTTGAAATCAGCCACATAGTAATGGTAGTAGTATTTGTAATATAATTAAATTTGTATAATTCATGTCTATATAAACAATTAATTAATTTACCTCACCCCCTTAATCTATACCAACTAGTTATATAAATATATATAAACAAAAAATTAATTTACCTCACCGGCCCCCTTAATCTATACCAACATGTTAACTGGCTCCTTCGTATTTAGGAGTGGGGACAGCGTTCTGTAATGGAGATTATAGCTGCTGTGAAAATAAGCTATTTTTACTTTATTTTTAATATCTTTTTATTTAACCAGTTAATGATTAATACTTGCGTGCGTGTGTGAACAAGTTTAAATGTTGCAGTTAGTCAAAGAAATACGGCAAAAATACTTCAACGTATTCCTATGATATATATCCCGCCGTGCATGGCCTCAAGTTTCCTGCTGTACAAGTTAAATGGAGTATTAGAAAACTATTAAGATGCATGGCACGTTTTCATTGCGTTATTAAAAGCATAGACACTTCAAAGTTATCTTGATTCCTTCTACATATGCTCATTTACATTTCTAACGATGCTGATCATCATTAAACGTATAATATGCATCTTTTTGTAAAAAGGTTTTTCAATTAACTATTATTGCAGAATACCAACTAAATCTGGTCGAAATGTCAAATTCTGAGTTTAGGCCGACTCTTTTAATAAATTGTTATTCGGGCCAAGAGACCTAATCAAGGATTTCTAAATGCTACTGAAATAATCCCTCGGTTCTCATTATAAGAGCCTGATAACCCAATTGCGCGTTTCTTTAGAAAATTGTTAAAAGTTAGTTAAAAATTATAAATACGTATGAAATAGAACTTTTTTCGAATATCACCCTTATTTATGATGGGACTATTAGGAGAAATAAATATGTATATTAATGGGCATCAACCGTCATTTATTTCAAATTAGTTATGGACAAAATAGAAAAAAGTGTATTAAATGGTGGGACAACCGAAGGCGAGCTCTTACATTTTGTACCAAATGAATTCAAAATCTGGGCTCTTATAATAATAACCGAAGGGAGTACCAATATATCCTTAATTATTGATGACTTCCCATTTAACATTGATTTAGGGCTTATTTAGAAGATATTTGGCGAGTTATTAATGCTAATTAAAGGAATTTTGAGAGCATTTTAGAGAAAATTATGCAAATTTGTTATATAAGTTTAATTTAATTATTTTTTAAATAAATATGACAATTTATTAGAAAATTTGATTGGCATTATTCCCTCACATTTATGCATGATTTTGATAGCTACAAATGGATATTCTAAGCTAGGAAGGAGAAGAAAAGCAAAGGAAAAGAGTGGAGAATGTTGGAGCTTAATTGCTGGAAATTGCCTCTGGTGCCCTGGCACTGCACCTGAGTGCCTCCTCGAGTCCGCTCTCCAAGAAATTAAACCCAAGGGGATAGTGGAAGCTAACCCCGGGTGTCGATCTCAAGGAGCCTATAGTGTAATTTGATTCCTAATAGCTAATATGCAAACTTGAGAAAGCAGATAAAAAGCATTTTTCGTTTGATTTTTAACGTGAAGTTTGGTATGAAAGTGTGGTATGTTCAAAAGTCAATGTAAAAGATTGGGTTAAAAAAGTGAGATTTGGATGAAAATGGGATAAAGATAATTCTTGATGGATGAAAGCTTTAGGAATCATTGCTTCTAAAGGTTTTTAGGGAGTTTAGTTGATTTTCAAAAGACCCCTAGGCTAGGCTTAGGTTAACTTAATTAATGCCGGAACCCCGCACATTACTTAATTTAACCCAAGTTGATTAAGTTCAAAATCAAGAAATAATTAATCATGCAAGACTTTTAATCCACAATTTGGGCCACCCCACAATTGCTCTAAATTTCTCTCTATACATCAATCCATTGATGGCCACCCATACAATAAATTAAGGCCTAAAGAGTGTTTGCCCAATGTCTCAACACAATCAATTAATTCTTATGCCATCTCCCTCAAGCAAATAACTTAACACTCTTAATCCACTAACTAAGCCACCTTGCATTAGCACATAATTTTCACAAAGAGAATAATAAAACTATGAACCCATAAATTTCATTAAACTCAGTTAATAAATAGCAATGTTAAGCATTTGAACAAGAAGGAAATAACATAAACATAGTTTCTAACTCCAAAGACATAAATGCACTCAAAGTGCTATAAATACACTTAACCAAATGACATAAATGCTTTCAACCAAGTGCCATAAATAAACTCCTAGAACTATAGAAAATCATAAATACAACAAATGGTAGAAGGATTAGAATTAGAAAAACTCCCCCTATTCAAGCTTCAAGCTCATCCCTTGGCTCTCACCACCAAGAATGGTGGAGCCTAGCCGTTACTCTCCATGGAGGAACCAACAACAAGAGAGGAAGGTGTGGAAGCCATGGATGGAAGGAAGGAGAAGGAAAGAAGATGAAGATGAAGATGAAGATGAAGATGAGAGAGCTAGGGCTCGGAGGGTGTGAATGTGAGCCAAATCTGCCCTAATAAGGTGTATTTTTCGAGTTTTATGTCCCCCAAGTTGGGTCAAGTGAGTGGGGTTCAAGTTGGATCCGAATCAGGCCCAAAAACGCGACTGAAATTCTACAGAATTCGCGCAGTTCACCGTGGGCTCGCCGCAGCGAAACCCACGGCGAGCTCATTTAGTCTCTGGAATTTTTAGGGTCTTCTCGCCGTCGGCTCACCGCGACGAGCTCCAGTCTTCTCTGCTAATTTGGGGGCTTTCTCGCCGTGATCTTGCCGTGGCAAGGCCACGGCGAGATTCAGTTGATTCTGCCCCTTTGAAAAGCCCTTCTTCTTCGCCTGGAATCCTATCTTTGGTCCTTGCACCACCCTGTAAGTAAAAATAAGACAAAACCAAGATCAAATAGCCCTATAAATTAATCAATGCAATTAATCTACAATTATGGCTAATTAATCCTAATTTTACACTCACTTCACTTGAGAGTTTGAGACATTCAATTAGATATTATTGGACCAAACTTGCATTTTAATCATGTTAATTTCCTCAAATTAGGCATATAAAAACCATACAAATCAGACATTTGTTACTCTTTCACCTTCCACAAATGCAGGTAATAAGCAACCAATTTAACAAAGATAAATCACAAAAGGATGTCCCTCACTGGTCAAGTGTTTGCTCTCTACTCTCAGGATAGTTAGGGCTTATATTTCACTCAATTCCATCTATTACACTCACCTACCATAAGCTTGTTTATCATCTCAATCTCTACTATATTATCTTATTGCACACACAAATCAAAAGGATTTTTAAGGGTTATACTGAATAAGGCAGGATGATGAAATGATTGTGATGTATAGAAGAATACTTTAATGAGTGCTAAGCAATTTTAATTATGACGAAGAGAATGTAGAGAATGAAGGAATCAGTAATGTAAGCACATTTTATTGAATATGGATTTTATTCTTTTGAACTCCAAAAACTCTCCTTTTTTCTCTCTCTCTTTTTAACTTCTTCTCTTGTCCTTTTTTTCGAACCTTTTTTCTCATATTTTTTCTTCTTTTTTTCTTTTTCTATCTCTTTTTTTCTTTTCTCTTTTTTTTTCTATCACATAGTGCTTTTTTTTATTTTCTGACCCCTTCACTCTTCTTTATATGAGTATCACTTAGCACTTACTAAAGTAATAACTGATATGGAAGAAAAAATTGCATCAAATCAAACAAAGGGTTAATATGTATGCAAATTTTCTTTTTTTTAGAAAAATTAAGGCTCAAAGGGGGTTAACAACGAAATTATGTGAAAGGGATGGCAGTTTGGATAAATTGTTTATGAAAACGAATGCCTATATCACTTTTGTGCATGCAAAGGATTTTAAGTCTCAAAAGAGAATCAAGACAAGTTCTAGAGATAAAATTACAATAAATGCACTCCCTCTTGAAAGAATAAATATTAAAGCTCAAATCCTCACTGGTCTTTTGACATCCTAAAGTCATTTACCTAAACCAAATTTCTTGCCTATTAACTAACATTCTAAGAGGATGAAATCAAATTCCAATCAAATTCAATTATTTCAAGTCCAAATCAATCCAAAAATGCTAGCATTCACCAATAAAATCAAGAATTCCAGAATTTTTACAAAAATTTCACAAAAAGAAAGCTTGAGGACATATCATTCACAGCAATGGTACTCTCACACCCCCACACTTAAATGTCACAGTGTCCCCAATGTGAACATGTAACAAGAAAAGTAGTAGGGAATAAGAGAGCATCCAAACACAAGTGTAGAGATGACAAAAATTTCTCATATTAAATTTCAACCAAACAATATAAGCAAGTATGTCAAATCTAACTATCAATCATGCAAACATCAGCCAAAATCAGCACTCATGCCTAACAACAATAATCAAATAAAGAGGATCAGAGAAAAGTAGAAGTGTTCAGAACTTGCCTAGTCTGAACACTTTGCCAAGAAGCACTAAGTTTAAAGTCTTCAGCCAGACTATGTCAGGAAATTATGGAGGCTTAGATCTAGACAAACAATGCCAATGTCCCTTAGAAAGCAATGAAGCAGTGTTCAGAACTTGCCCAGTCTGCACATAACAGTCCCTCTTCTTGCTATTCTTCTCAACTATAATGGCTTCAGGAGGTTCTTCAAGAACATAGTCAAATTTAGCTCGAGTGAGCTTTTGCTTCACAGCAACCTTTGCACATTATTTCACTTCATTTGGATGCTTCCTTACTTTGTCCATACTGAATGTAATCTGCTCATCACCAAGTCGAAGAATTACCTCTCCTTTTTCAACATCTACGAAAGCTCTCGCAGTAGCCAGAAATGGCCTCCCAACAATTAGTGGGATCTCTTTATCTTCTGCAATGTCAAGGATAATAAAATCAGCAGGATAGATAAAAGACCCAACTTTCACTAATACATCTTTAATTATTCCATAAGGATAAGATAAACTTCTATCAGCCAATTGAAGTGTAATAGTAGTAGGATCAACCTCTCCTAATTGAAGCTTCTTAAAAATCGACAGAGGCATAATGTTCACAGCAGAACCCAAATCACATAAAGCACGGCCTTCAAATTTATCACCAATCAAACATGGAATAGTGAAAGATCCAGGATCCTTACACTTGAAAGGGACATTAGGCTTAATGACACTGGTGATCCCCCTTGTTAATGCTATAGTTGCAAACTCAGTAAAATGCTTCATCTTACTCATCATATCTTTCAAAAACTTGGCATATTTAGGCATCTGTTCCAAAGCTTCTATGAAAGGAATGTTAATGCGTAATTGCTTGAATATCTCCAGGAATTTCTTGTATTGCTCATCAATTGCTTTCTTTTGGAATCTTTGAGGAAAAGGTAGAGGTGGCATCCATTTACTACTTTCATCAGTTGCATTCTTCTTTGCACTCTCCTTTTTGGATTCATTATTTGCTTTCCCTGCATCTACTTCTGTAGCCTTTTGTGCAGAATTTTCTTCGCCATTAGAATCTGACGGCTTCTTTGAAGGATGTTGAATCTCTGGTAACTCTTTACCACTTCTAAGAGTAATAGCCTTACACTCAGCTTTTCCATCTCTACTAGGATTAGGGACAGTATTACTTGGAAAATCCCTTTGTTGTAATGCATTCACGATAGTGGCAAGTTGTCCCATTTGCACCTCAAGATTCTTGATAGAGGAATCATGACATACATCAGATTCACGTGGCCCTTGCACCACATGCGTAATTAAACTCTCAAGTTTACTCTTAAGTTTATCCATCCTCTTTTCAAAAGATTCTTGCTGAGATGTGTGGGGCTTAACTTGATTTTCAAAACCTGGAGGATTTGTCTGTCTAAATGCTGAACTTGAAGCTTGATTGATTGCTTGACCTTGGCTCCAAGAAAAATTAGGATGATTCCTCCACCCTGGGTTGTAGGTATTAGAGTAAGGGTTGTTCTGGTTGTTACCATGGAAGTTTCCTGCATAATTCACGGGTTCTATTTGTTGAGAGATGAGGCATTGCTCATTAGTGTGACAGTCCCCACAATACTCATAAGGAGTATATACAGCTTTAACTCCCATGTGACCACCATTGGCTCGATTAACCTTTACTTCTAAATTATCAAACCTCTTGTTGAGAGCATCAAGCATAGCCACTAACTGTGAAGATGTATCATTAGCAACTTTATCAATTGACTTCACTTGTCTCCTTTAATTGCTATTTTGGATAAAGTCAACGGAAAGATCATCCAAACAACTCCAAGCATAGTTCACCGGCTGCTTTATGATTCCCCCATTAGTAACAGCATTCAATTCAGATTTAGACTCAGGAGTCAATCGAGTACTAAAGATTTGCAGCAAAACCCACTTCTCAAGATTATGACCAGGACTTTGCTTAACAAGCAACTTGAACCTCTCCCAAGCTTCATACAAGTGTTCACCAACTTGTTGGCAAAAATTAGTGAGAGTAGCTCTAGCATCCACCATCTTGTTGTGTGGAAAGAATCTAGCTCTGAATTTCTCTTCCAACTGATCCCAAGTAGTCACACTGCCTTCTTTTAAATTGTGCAACCATTCTTTTGCTTTCCCTTGAAGAGAATAAGGGAAAAGTCGAAGGCGAATCACATCATTTGGAACACCATTCTGCTTGAAAGAATTACAAACATTGAGAAATTGGATCAAATGCCGATTAGGATCTTCAACATTGTTCCCAACATACTGACCATTCAACTCAAGCATCTTAAGCATCATCTGCTTAATCTCAAAGTTATTTGCTTGAAATTCAGGCACTCTGGTTCCTGACTGATATCCTCTAGCTTGTCTTCCCAAGAAATCATTGACACCCAATCGATCGTTTTCATCCCCAGCCATTACTTCGTGTTCAGGTTCAAAAACCTCTAGTTCCTGGACTTGAGGTGAAGTAGCTTCCAAAAGCTACTGGATACTCTGTCTTTTGTGGTGTCTTTGTAGATTTGAATTTGCGGGGCATATATCAATGGCACCTGAAAAGCAAACAAGCTCCAAAGAGTATCAAACTTACCCAAGAAACAAACAAGAAAATAATAATTTTTTTGTATTTTTTTTTAAAAAAACTCAAGCTAAAACAACTAAAGGATTTCTAATACTAATTACCAATTGCCTTGAGTCCCTCGCAACGGCGCCAAAAACTTGATGCTTCCAAAATTTCAATAAAGCTCCGCAAGTGTACGGGCTGCAGAAATAGTAAAATATCAAATCTAGGTCGATCCCACAGAGACTCAAAACAACGGATAATTAGACATTAAATCTCCTACTTTTTTTTAAGTTGAGTGAAACAGGAATGAGTTCAAGTAATGAAGAAAAATTGACTAGACTCTAATAAAAATCACAAACTTTAAAACGGATTAAATTCAAACATTGAACGAACAACCTAGAGTCACTAATCCCTTATTTGCTTCTTAGATTTTATTCCCACTAAATTAATTATGCATTAACTTAATCAGCTAATCTAGAGTACTAGTGTCTATAAATGCCTGTCGATCCATTTATATCCTTACCTAAGTTAATTATGTGAAATTAACTAGGAACAATTTATATTGGTAACACTCTAATGTGATTATGCGGAGCTTCTAGGTATATGTCTATCCTAGACGCAAATTAGATTAAACCCAAGTCCTTAGATTAAAATCTAATTCCACATTATTTAATCTCATGGTCTATTTAAAATTCCCTCCGTTGAGTTCAATCCTAAATTCCCTAAACATGTTCAATGGTGAGCAATCACTAAACAATAATCAATAATACCAAGATTAAATAAACTGAATTAAAATTAAAAATAATTAATAAGTGGGAAAAATTTCTAAATCACAAACAAGTTCATAGTGCCCTGGGTTGTAAACCTTAAAGTTTACTAAAGAATGCCTAAACATCATAAATCCATTTTCAATGATTTTTACTACTTTAGTTGCATTCCTAAAATAATTTCTTATTTTCTATTTTCTAAAATTTGGGGTGAAACGAAACATAAATTAAAAGACGAGTCATAACAGAAATTAGAGAAAAGGGAAGAAGAAAAGAAACCAAGATCACAACTTGAATCTCTCCAAGATTCTCCAAGCTTCCTAGCTCTTCCCCACTCTCTCCTCAAGCTCCAAAATGTTCCAAAGAGTGCCCTAAATGCTCTGTGTGTCTCTCTGCTCGCATTCAATGTCATTTATTTCCTTTAGACAGCGTGAATTAATTGAAACACGCAGCATCAGGTGTTTTCGCCGTGACGGCGAAGTCATGGCGGGCGAAGGTGGCATCCAGAGAACTCCTACACTCGCCGTCGGGGAAACCCACGGCGAAGTCACTTCGCTCCTGGTCCCTTGTCTTTCTTCCCACTCTTTCTTCATTCCAGAGCCACTTCAATCTCTTTGGCTTTCTCTTTTTATCACCTCTTCCTGTACAAGACTGAAAGAGGGTTGATGAGCTTTACAATTTAATAACACACACACAAATCATTAAGCAAAGGATCATTAAGCTCTAAATTTCATGCATGTAAGCTTTCTTCTTCATTAAGGTTTTTCTTTGAATTTTTATGTTCATTTCAAAACGTCACTTTCAAGAATATATACACAAATAGGGACAAACGTGATGAAATATGTGAAATTTAGGAGCTTAACACATAGGTGAGATCATAACCTGACGGTCATAAAGCTCCACCCATGAGTCATTGAAATGATATAGAAGAGAAAATAGTCTGCATTTAGTAATAATATGTTTGAACCTTCTTCCCGTTAGAGACGTTTCATTAGCACCATAAATTATATCAATTCCTCCTTAGAAAGTTTTAGAATGATGAGAATAAATTTGTCTCTCCATATTTCTCACTTGCCTCCTTTTCCTCTCTAAATTCTTTTCCGTCTACTCAAAAGTCTTCATCAGCTTGTTCTCCTCCATAAAATTCTTGTCTTACTCTTCTTTGTATAGGCACCACTAGGGTTTTTCCTCATAAATGCACTTATTATTGTTTAATTTTATTTGTATTCTTATTTTAATCATCAATCGCCCACTAATCATCGTTAATTGCTCATAATTGATGCTGCCAAAATTTCAATAAAGCTCCGCAAGTGTACGGGTCGCAGAAATAGTAAAATAGCAAATCAAGGTCGATCCCACAGAGACTCAAAACAACGGATAATTAGACATTAAATCTCCTACTTTTGTTTAAGTTGAGTGAAACAGGAATGAGTTCAAGTAATGAAGAAAAATTGACTAAACTCTAATAAAAATCACAAACTTTAAAACAGATTAAATTCAAACGTTAAACGAACAACTTAGAGTCACTAATCCCTTATTTGCTTCTTAGATTTTATTCCCACTAAATTAATTATGCTTTAAGTTAATCAGCTAATCTAGAGTACTAGTGTCTATAAATGCCTGTCGGTCCATTTATATCCTTACCTAAGTTAATTATGTGAAATTAACTAGGAACAATTTATTTTGGTAACACTCTAATGTGATTATACGGAGCTTCTAGGTAAATGTCTATCCTAGATGCAAATTAGAATAAACCCAAGTCCTTAGATTAAAATCTAATTCCACATTATTTAATCTCATGGTCTATTTAAAATTCCCTCCGTCGAGTTCAATCCTAAATTCCCTAAAATGTTCAATGGTGATCAGTCACTAAACAATAATCAATAATACCAAGATTAAATAAACTGAATTAAAATTAAACATAATTAATAAGTGGAAATCACAAACAAGTTCATAGTGCCCTGGGTTGTAAGAGAAAATTAGCCACATATGGTTCCCATCAAAATCATCTCAACAAAATTAAGTTCACTGTCCAACATCAAGAAAGATGAAAGTAAGACCCCACAAAATGCTCAAAAAACCTCAGATCCAGCCACAAAGAAGCTCCTGTAACACATCTCCCTCTGCGTCGCTAGCGCCACCGGAAAACAGAGAAGACGATGAATAGTCGCTCTCCCTCTCTCGGACAAAAACCAGCCCAAGATGAATAATGAACAGTGGCGGCTTCTTGCCCTGTGCGTGATGGGGAGGGGGGTCTCGGCTGCCCCAATGATTTGGGGCAGTTTTCTTATATTTTTTTTATTTTTTTATACCATTAAATTCTACATTAAAAGAGTAACATTTGGATATATTATAAGCAAAAAATGGATATGTTTTCAATTTGTTATGATTTTTCAAAGATTAGATACCAAAAAATAAGGCTGTATTTTTTCATTGAAAGTACCTAATCTTTGAAAAATCATAACAAATTGAAAACATATCCGTTTTCTGCCCATAATATATCAAAATATCACTCTTTCAATGTAGAATTTAATGGTATAAAAAAATAAAAAATATATATAAGAAAACTGCCCCAAATCATTGGGGCAGCCGAGGGGCAGCTGAGAGGGGGGCAGCCGAGACCCCCCTCTCGTGCGTGATGTGTCCCCCTAGGTCTTCAAGTTGCTCCTTTTTATTACATCCCAAAACTGTGCGTATGTAGCTACTAGGGGAAAAAAATCAAAACTAAATTAAAATGAAACCAACGAAACATTAATAATTAGTAATAAAATAAAACTGAAACTTTTCTTTTTTTTGGATTTTTAAATATTCTTTTTTTCTTTTATTTTTTATCTAAATTTAACTTTCCTATTTTAATTGAAAATGTGATATTTAAAAATAAAATCCCCAAATATTGCTTAAATCAGTATCCTATCAAATCCCAACAAAATCTCTTAATTTTTAAATTGTTGACTCCCCAAATACAATAAAATATTTCCAATGAAGTACTAAATATGGCGAGTCATCAATAATCACCATCAACTTTGATTTTCAAAATTTATTTTAACAATTATGACCTTAAAATGAGCATTAAAGACACCTAACCGTAGTCAATCAATGAATTTTTGAATTTTTTTGTGGGAATGACTAAAATGTCATTTTTCAAACATAATCAGTGGGGATTCTTTGAAATTCATACAAACTGCTGGCGATGCTCAGGAAGAACTTCACCGAACTGCTGGCGCTGTCCTTGAACGTTTTGATCACATCGGGTGTTATCTTACTTGTATCAAAATAAGGGATGAATTTTCCCGTCTGGTAGCTCCCTTGCTTATCGTAATCTCTCGCGAAGGCCAGAACGATCTGCAGTTCGTCCTGGAGGATCGCATGGTTGAGATTTTGAATGGAGCTAAGAGTGCTGGCGTACACACGGTAGGTTGACAGGCTCGCCATTTTCAACAAAGCAATCTCTCTTTCTCTCTATTGGATTGAATTGAATGGTGGTCTTTCTCTTGGTGTGAGTTTGCATGTGCCCATTCATCTTCCTTATATACACCAATGTTTCACTCCCCCTCCTCGTGGCGTCGTTATCCCATTTCCATGCATTCCTTTACTTTATTCATATGTACACACCAACCTTTTTCTTGCATTTATTTTTTATCTTCCTAAAACATCTATACGAGCTTTTCTTCCGGTTTAAATATGGGTATTATCATGTGCCATCCACGATTTATATATGGGTACCATCATGGAATCAAGATAAAATGATTAATGAAGTGTCTATAGTCTTAGTAATGCAATGAAAACGTGCCATCTTTATAATTTTCTATTACTGCATATAATCCATTGAAACACATCCCATGACCCATATCTCGTGGTGTATATAATATTGCTTGGAAATAATCCTGATGCATGTGCCCGCATCGTATGCATCAAGTTTCTTATATATCCACACCGTCAGCGGAGCGATCTTATCTACTTAATTTTTTTTTATCTTGGCTTCTTTCTTGATCTCTTTCCGGCATTAATAGGGGCATAAAAAGTCTTTTAAACCGGTTTAGATTGACTTTTGAGACCTTCATTTTCTCGCCGTGTTGTAATTATGTGTTTGCAATATATGGTAATGCGTAACTCCAATTCTTAATATAATAGCTAGTTAACATTAGCTTTTGCTCATAAATATTTAACATAGTGATTTCGTTTCATATCTTACATTCATATTTTTTTTTCTTAAATTTATATCTTACAGACACACGAGAGTGGATAGTGGGCTCATCATACATTCTGTTTGAATTCTCATGACACATACTCTCACTAATCACATTAGTGAACCTATTGTCATAACGCCTTCGATCCTATGGGCATTCATTTTTGTTTTTGTTTTTTGTGCCGGACGTAATTTTTTTTGTTGAAATTAGTCTATTCTTGATGGGTTTTTTTTTTTTTTTTGTACTTTCGAACTTCAATCAACAAGAGTACACCGCCATCATAGCTGGGTTTGTTGATCAATATGGGTATGTAGATTGTCACCAATACATGCTGCCCGTGGCCCTTATGAGTATGCAGACAATTATTGTAGAACCCTAAAATTAGGTCAATGGAGTCGCCACTAAAGTTTTTAAAATAAGATAATATTGGAAAACCTTTTTTAAATATGTAAATGGTCTTTGCAAACCAAATAGTATTCGGAGTTAATTGTGTGTGGGAAGGTGTTAGGCACCCCACATCACCCGTTCATGAGGATGGTGACATCGACTTAATTTTTTGAAATTTATATGGCTTTGAAATTTATTTTAATTACCCAAAAATGGTTTTCACACAAAAATGATCACTTACATAGTTAGATTTGACATAGGATGAAAACTTAGGGCCTACTAAGGGAACAAATGCCTATGTACTTTAGTGTAGGAATGCGTCTCACTAAGTTCATTTTTGAAGGAAAAATATTTATTGTTGGTTTATATTTTTTATTTAGGAAACTCTTGTATATATTTTAATTTAGAAAACAATTTTAAAAGAATTTTAGATTAAACCTCCTGAGGAAATTCTCATAATCCACACATAAGAATAATCGATTTTTCCTGAAAAACTCATTGGCATAAAAGTCATTTTGAAAACAATTTTATTTCTCTTCGGAAAAGAAGGTTTCTTGTATTAAACTTTTTGAGGAGATTCTTATGATATCACATAGAAGAATAACCAATTTCTACTTAGGGGGTTCTAAAAACCCACATGATATAAAAACCATCTTAAAAAGGGGTTTATTTATTTTGTTCAAAATAAATTTCCTTATTTTTTTTGAGTTTGATTTATAAGAAAAATTATTCACAATCAATAGTAATGATAAGCTAAGAAAGATAAACATCTTCTTCATCGTATAATATATAAAAACACAATGAGAATGCATACCTTTTGATCCTTTTCCATTTTATCATAGCATGCGCCAGCCACATGCATGAACAAGGTGAGAAATTTGAATCCAAATACAAGAAGCATGAGGTGTAAGCAATGAGAATAAAAACTTGAAACAAAGAACACATATAAGAGCATGGAGAAGGGTGAGATAAGAATTTTTGAACAAAAATGCGTATTTCATTCTACAGATACGTGTGATGAGCAGAGGTGAGATCATAAACCGACGGTCATAAAGCTCCACCCATGAGTCATAGAAATGATAAAGAAGAGAAAATATATTTAATAATAAGATGTTTGAACCTTCTTCCCGTTAGAGACGTTTCATTAGCACTATAAATTATATCAATTCCTCCTTAGAAATGTTTAGAATGATGAGAATAAATTTGTCTCTCCATATTTCTCACTTGCCTCTTTTTCCTCTCTAAATTCTTTTCCGCCTCCTCAAAAGTCTTCATCAAATTGTTCTCCTCCATAAAATTCTTATCTTACTCTTCTTTGTATATATAGGCACCACTAAGGTTTTTCCTCATAAATGCACTTATTATTGTTTAATTTTATTTTTTTATTCTTATTTTAATATCGTTTCCTATTCTAATAATGACAATAGTTTTTTATGGTTTTCGTTTTTTATTTTTTAAATATTTTTAATCATCAATCACCCACCAATCATCATTAATTTCTTATAGTAACCATCAACTTTGATTTCCAAAATTTATTTTAACAATTATGACCTGAAAGTGAGCATTAATGACACTTAACCATAGTCAATTAATGAATCATTGAATTTTTTTTAGAATAACTAAAATGTCATTTTTCAAACATAATGAGTGGGGATTCTTTGAAATTCATACAATGAAGATTTTTATTATTTTGATTTTTATAATTTTTTTATTCTTTTGTAGATCCGGACAAAATATGGTGTTTACAATTACCAATATAGAGAAGAAGAATGCTTCAAGATTGATTGAAAGATGGCTATGAAAAAAGGAACACGAGGGGCAGTGTGGTTTATTTGATTAACAAGCTTATATATGAAGATCCTTAATAGTCATTTTGGCTTTTTTAGGGATTTCTTAAAAGTGTAGGATTAAAATGACTATATTTCTTAATAGTCATTTTCGACAAAGCAATCTCTCTTTCTCTCTTTATGATTGATCGATGATCTTTCTTTTGGTGTGATGTTGCATGTGTCCATTCAACTTCCTTATATACACGAATGTCTCACTCCCCTTACTTCATCCCACGTGGCGTCATTATCCCTTCTCCTGGCATTCCTTTACTTTATTCATATACACACACACGAGCCTTTTACTTGCATTTCTTTTTTGATATTCCCTAAACATCTATGCACGTGCTTCTTCCAATTTAAATATTGGTATTATCATGTGCCACCATCTTCATAGTCCGCACGAATATTGCTCTGATCATCTGCATTAAGTCTCTTATCCAATTGTCTGAGTCATCCTTGGTGCTCATCCACCCGACAATAATGAAATGCATGAAAGATCAAAATGAAACCGAGTATTTTCATAAAACTATGACACTCATTTATATATATATATATAATTAATTCACCTCGCCCCCTTAATCTATAACAACTAGTTCTATAAATATATATATATATATATATATTATAAACAAATAATTAATTTACCTCACCGGCCCCCTTAATCTATACCAACTAGTTAACTGGCTCCTTCGTATGTAGGAGTGGGGCAGCGCGTTGTGTAATGAAGATTATAGCTGGTGTCAAAATGAGCTATTTTTACTTATTTTTTAATATCTTTTTATTCAACTAGTTAATGATTACTACTTGCGTGTGTGAACAAGTTTAAATGCCGCAGTTAGTCAAAGAAACGCAGCAAAAGTACTTAAAGATACATACCCCGCCCATGCATGACCTCACGTTTCCATCTCTATAAGTTTATATGGAGCATTAGAAAATTATAAAGATGCATGGCACGTTTTTATTGCATTATTACGAGTATAGACACTTCATTGAACAGATTATCTTGATTGCTTCTATACATGCTTATTTACATTAATTTCAAACAATGCTGATCATCACTAAATATCATTGCCATCAAGTTTATTGTCCTCACGCTTATTGTATGCACCCTCATGTCTATTTCCATTATTTTTATGGTACGCATTTTTTGTCCAATGATTCTTTTTACGAATATCTTGGCAATAAACCAATTTAATGACACTATAACCTAGTGACATATATAACGTGTGCACGCCATTATAAGTGGGATATTTTTTTTGCGGCAGCACGTACAGAACCACAGTAATATGAGTCGCGTCCTCTGGGACACTATCCTATAGAGTTATTCCGCAACCACCGGCAAAACTGGATGCGGTACTTCCCAGGATTAAGCAGATCCTTCCTACAAGAGCAAGGGAATAGAACAGCGAAAGAATATAATAACTCAGCAGGAGACAAAAGCAGAGGAGGAGGAAAGAAGTAGCTCGAAAGCTCAAGAGCTAGGTGCTTTGAACCTCTGCACAATGGCCCTTATATAGCCACAAGCCTCAGAGACGTTGGGCACAATTTAAATACCACATTCATGACCATAAATCTTTGGTTACAAAACATTACCATAATTACATCATCGGTTTCACACGTTTATGTCATCAAGCCGGCGGCTTGTGAACGTTGGAGGCTGAGATAAGGGATCTGAACATTAAGAAATCAATCCGCACATTAAGAACCCTTTTATAGCCATGTAACCGAAGCTTTAAGGCATTCAAAATTGAAACCCAAAAATTTAAGGTTTTCTGGTTAGGTATTTAATTAAAATATTTATTTATAATTTCTACAAAACAGTTTAATAAAAAGTGCCTAGTTCATATTTACCATGCGCGCCGGAGGGGAACCGCCGGATTTCCACTACGTTTGCCTCTCAGTGGCCCATCCTTGTGCACACGAGGCCCACTCCTCCTTAGGCCCATTTACTTGTATTAGGACACAAGGTACATTATATACCCTTATATCCTCTCTATTCCAAGCAATGTAGGACTTTGTTCGCCCTGCGCCGCAAGTGCACGGGTCGCGCCAAGTAATAAAGTGATAAGTAAAGTATCGTTCCCATGAGGATTTGGTCCAAAACCCAGTCAAACAATGATTATCACACTCTCGCCCAATTTGAGTGACACAAATGTTGAGATTGAAAATTAACTAAGAAAATAAACCTATGCTAAATGAATATAAAACTATAAACAAGTGATTCTCCAACTTCAAGGATAAAATGGGTCCTAAGATTATCTATCCCCCTTGTACTTCTTAAAACTCAATTTAACCCACTCTCAAAGAAGCTCTCAATGAAACCACATGCTAATCTAGGGTTCATATAGTACTTGTAAACGCTCTCTCAAGTCAAGAACAAAAGTTTAGTCTTATTAAGTGTACAATCTCTTGCTACAAGTCAATAAGACCCAATTATGAAGCTCCAACCCTAATGTGACTATGCAAGGCTAGCAAGTATATCTCTATCTTACCAACAAAACCATCCATCCATGCAAACTTCAGGTTCTTGCACTATTTTACCCAAGTTCTACACTCAATCTAGCCCTCTCAAGCATCAATCAAGTGAACCCAACATCTAAATGGTGATCAAGCACTTAGAAGCATTAGGAGAAGAGTAAAATAAGCACATAGATATCATTAATCACAACACAAGAGGAGGAATCAAGAATCAATACATACAAGGGTTCAAAATAATCCTAGAATCAAAGTATTTAGCTATACATGTTCAACAACTCCATGGGAGCATACATATATACAATCAGAAATAGAGAACAAGAGAAGAGAATGAAGATGGAGAAGATAAACCAAGAGAGAAGCCCAAATCTCTTCAAAGCTCCAAGCCCAAGCTCAATCCCCTCCAAACTCCATGCCCTAGCAGAGCAAAACACCCCCAAGAATGCCCAGAAGTCGAAGAATGAGGGCTCACAACGAAGCCCTAGCTTTTATATCAGTTAAAACGCGCCCCTGTTCTGTCCAAAACGCGCGTCTGATACGCAGTTCGCCTTGGGTTTCGCCGCGGCGAGCCCACGGCGAAGTCCAAAAATGACAGAACTGAGAGATGCTCGCCGTGGCTTTTGCTGCGGCGAGCTGACGGCGAGCTATCCAAAATGGGCAGAAGCTTATTCCGTTCGCCATGATTTTCGCCGCGGCGAAGTCCCTACTTCTCTGGTCTTTTACTCTGCTTTCTTTATTCCTTAGGATGCTTTGGCTTCTTCTTATTTTTGTTCAATTGGGAGCTTGGTGGAGGGCTAAAATCTCTTGCTTATTGCTTCAAATTATTCCTACAAAAATTACATAAAACAACATAAGAAATTAACTACAAAAATAATCCAAATTTACATAAATATACAATAATGTGCAACCGAAAATCAAATGAGCATTTTTTCCTCTTGAGTATCCAAAATGTATAAATAATAAACAAAAACTTAAGACAAATATACTCAAATAATCATGAATTTCTAGGAGTTATCAGACTTCTCCCAATTTGACACACCCATTAAAACTCTTAAAATCCCAACAATCCCCTACATGTGTCAAATAGGGTCCTCATTAACTGTTATACACATGGACATAATCATGGTAGCAAGTGGTCCTCTAGACTATGAACTAGACCTAGACTAATAATACTTGGTACACAGAGATGCTGATGACTCCTAGAAAGTCATGATTATTTGAGTATATTTACTTGAGTTTTTGTCTATTATTGATACATTTTGGTTACTCAAGAGGGAAAATGCTCATTTGATCTTCGGTTGCACATTATTGTATATTTATATAGATTTTGATTGTTTTTGTAGTTGGTTTCTTATGTTATTGTATATAATTTTTGTAGGAATAAATTGAAGCAATAAGCAAGAGATGTTAGCCCTCCTCCAAGCCCTCAATTGAACAAAAATAAGAAGAAGCCAAAGCAACCAAAGAAATAAGAAAGCAGAGCAAAGCACCAGAGAAGCAGGGACTTCGCCGTGGAGTTCGCCGCGGCGATAGCCGCGGCGAAGTGAATCTGCCTCTGCCCCTTTTTGTAGAGCTCGCCGTCAGCTCGCCGCGGCGAAAGCCACGGCGAGCAACCCTTGGCCAGAAATTTTTGGAGCTCGCCGTGGGCTCGCCGCGGCGAGACCCACGGCGAAGTTCGTGTTCTGCTGCGTTTCGACAAGTTCAGACGCGTTTTGAAGGAAATAAAAGCTAGGGCTTCGAGCTTATTCGACATTCTTCGACTTCTGGGCATATTTTGGGGGTGTTTGGCTCTGCTAGGGCTTGGAGATTGGTGGGATTTGGCTTGGGCTCGGAGCTTCAAAGAGATTTGGGCTTCCTCTCTTTGTTTATCTCTTCCTTCTTCATTCTCTTCTCTTGTTCTGTTTGTAATGTTGTATATATATGCTCCCTTGGAGTTGTAGAACATGAGTAGCTAAATACTTTGATTCTAGGATTCATTTGAACCCTTGTATGTATTGATTCTGTTTGTGATTAATGATATCTATGTGCTTATTTTACCCCGTTCTTAATGCTTCTAAGTGCTTGATCACCATTTAGATGTTGTGTTCGCTTGATTTATGACTCGAGAGAGCTAGGTTGAGTGTGGAACTTGGGTAAAGTAGTGCAAGAACCGGAAGTTTGCATGACGAACGGATGGTTTTATTGGTAAGATAGAGATATACTTGCTAGCCTTGCATAGTCACATTAGGGTTGGAGTGTGATAATTGGGTTCTATCAAATTGTGGCAAGAGATTGTGCAAAGAATAGGACTAAACACTTGTTCTTGACTCGAGAGAGCATTACAAGTACTCTTTGAACCCTAGATTAGCATGTGGTGTTGTTGAGAGCTTATTGAGGGGAGGTTAATTGAGTTTTGAGAAGTATAAGGGGGAGAGATAACCCTAGGGTCCATATTAGCCTTGAGGTTGGAGAATCACCTGTTTATAATTTTATCTTCATTTTATTTTCTTATTTCATTTTCAATCTCAGCATTTGTTTCACTCAAATTGGGCGAGAGTGTGATAATCATTGTTTGACCGGGTTTTGGACAAATCCTCGTGGGAACGATACTCTACTCTTCACTTTATTACTTGGCGCGACCCGTGCACTTGCGGCGCGTGGCGAACAGATGCCAGTGGTCCTATGGACTATGAACTCACACCTCTTGGCGTATACTAAAGGTATTACTAGCCAGATTATACCCCCACATTTCAGCTATTAATAGCGATTTTTCCCATTAGTCGGCCGTGAGCGTGCCTAGTGCATAACGAATGCTCTAGAAACTTTGTCAAGGTTTCATAGGAGCAGCCCCAATCCACATTTATAGAGGTTATTTCATGAAATGTACCTACAATTAGTACACCATCCCGTAAGATTATGAAACCATTAAGAGTTTATACTCAGCCTCACCAAAAATGCAATCTAGAACTTTCCGGTACCATAGGGATGGACTAGCAAATTAATTTAGTGCTGGCATAACTAACAAATGACTTGTTCTTACCCATTGAATCACCTTCATGGGATCACCAATTGTTCGCCATAAATTGCTACCGCAAGTGCACGGGTCAAGTTTTAGTAGTATAGTTCAAGAAAGGGTTGTCGTTCCACTAGGACCACGTTAAAAGCGAGTTCATTAGGTTCATTATATTCCAAATTAGCAATGGGCAATAGGCAAATGATTAAATAAAGTTAAAATGACTAAATAAAAGGTAATTGTAAAATAGAACACTTGAAGTGAAATTTAACACAATGAGAAAAGCCTAGGCCTATTTATCCACTTGCATTTCATGACACCTAATTTCCCCTTCCCTAATGCCAATTTATGCCTATTATGTTATTGCTTGAAGTCTCTTGTGTTCAAATAGCTCTCTCAAGCCTATTCAAACCTTAATTGGTATTAACTTGCATAATCTCTTACTACATGCTATTACCAATTAGTCTCTTTAATCACCCAACCTCAATTTTCACAAAACTTGGTTAGTGAATATCTCTATCTCACTAACAACTTCCAATTAGTTAAAATTGCAAGACAAGCTTGGTTTTAGCCTAGTTCTTTCCCCAATTAATGCTCTCTCAAGCCACTAATTAAGCAACAATCCAAATGTTGGCCACCATTTAGAAAACCATAAGCTCAAGCTAAAACCATAACATAACATTCATTAATTTAGCAATAGGAAAGAAAATCATAGATGTCAATCCATACAAGCTTCAAAATAGACCTAGAATATGAGTTTAGCTACTCATAACACAAGAAGTATCAAGAATCATCATCAAATACATCACAATGCTCAGAAATAAGCAAGAGAAATGAAGAAGAGAAAAGAAATGAAGAGAAGCAAACACAAGAAATTTCTGCTTGAAGCTCAAAAATCTACTTCTCCCAAGCTTCCCAATCTTTCTCCAAGCTTTCTCTAGCTTCTCTTGGTGTTTCTCAGCCTCCAATCTCGTGCCCAAAGTGTTCTCTCCCGCAAACTCGGCCAACCCTAGCTTTTATCTCATTGTTTTTGTGTGTTTCAGACCCAAAACGCGCAGCAGAACTGACGAGTTTTCGCTGCAGCGAGAAGATGTTCTCGCTGCAGCCAAGCAAACAGAGAGGAGGGGGAATTTGAAGAGGTTTCTCGCTGCAGCGAGAAGATGTTCTCGCTGCAGCCAGGTAGGCAGAGAAGGGGACCCAATTTTTGCCACTTGTTCGCTGCAGCTAGCAAGTGTTGTTGCTGCAGCCAGAAGCTCAGTCATGCCTCCTTTAACTTTGCTTTGTTATCCTTGCTTCCCTTTTTCTTCACTCTTAATTTCTTCTTCTTTTTCCTACTAATTAGAGAGGGAAATCATCAATTCATCTCAATCTTAAGGTGATAGGAGTTCACACATTTTCACATAATGTTCTTCCTTACAAACATATTAACAGGCATATATGAGCTCAAAGCATGTGAAAAATGTGCGAAATGTGTAAAATTTCTAAAGGTTAACACCAATCATAGAGGTTGGGTTGCCATCTGTTAATGAAGAGCTCTGAAATTGGGTAAGATCAGCGTAGTGCCGCCTCGAGCCTGCCCTTCAAGAAATAAGGGACCAAGGGGATAGTGGAAGCTACCCCCTGGTGTCATTCTCTTAAGGAGTCTAAATGCAAATGGTTCCTAGTAACTAGATGCAAACAATTGAACGAGTAAAAAGCATTTTTTGGTTGATTTTTAAATATAAAAATGGTGTAAAAGTGTGGTATGTTCAAAACAAATTAAGGATTGGATAAAAGTGGGATTTGGATTGAAATAGGATAAAAAGTCATTCTTGATAAGTGAGAGCTTTGGGATTCATCACTTCCAAAGATTTTTGGGGAGCCTCTATTTGATTTTCAAAAGACCCCCAGAGGAACCCCTCTAGACTAGGCTTAGGTTAACTTAATTAATGCCGGAACCCCGCACATTAGTTAATTTAACCTAAGTTGACTAAGCTCAAAATCAAGAAATAATTAATCATGCAAGACTTTAAATCCGCAACTTGGGCTACCCCACAATTGCACTTAATTTCTCAATTAACCATAATTCATTGATGGCCACCCAAATAAGAACTAAGATTAAAAAGAGTGATTTCCCAATGTCTAAACACAATTAATTAATTTCTATGCTATTTCATTCATGAAAAACTACTTAACACTATTAATCCACTAACCAAGCTACCTTGAATTAGCACAAGATTTTCACAAAGAGAATAACAAAATCATGAACCCATAAGTTTCATTAAACTCAAAGTTAAAGTAGCATAATGTCAAGCATTCAACAAGAAAGAAACAACATAAAATAGTTTCTAACCTTCATACATCATATAGAAATGAACACAACCAAATGTCATAAATATACCCCTGGAACCCTAGAAAAGCATAAATACAACAAGAGGAAGAAGGATTAGAACTAAAACTCCCCTAAATATGCTCCAAGCTCATCCCATAGCTCCCACCATCAAGAATGAAGGAGCTTAGTTGATGCTCTTCATGGTAGAAACAGCAACCAAGAGGAAGGAAGTGAAGTCCATTGACAAATCTCTTATTTGTATGGTTTTTATACGCCTAAATTGAGGAAATTAACATGATTGAGATGCGACATTGGTCCAATAATACTTAATGTAGAACTTAGACTCTTAGGTGAAATTAGTGTTAGATTAGGGTTAATTAGCCATAATTGTAGATTAATTTGTATGAATTGGTTTAGAGGGCTATTTGATCCTTGTTTTCACTTGTAGGGTCGTTCAGGACCAAAAGATCAGACCTGGGATGAAGAATGAGGCAAAACAAAAGAGCAGAAACAAAGTGACATCGCCGCGGCGAGTCAGACGGCGAAAGTAGCTCCAAGAAGCAGAGAGGAATGTGGTTCGCCGTGGGTTTCGTCGCGGCGAACCCACGGCGAACAGGCCACAACTTCCAGAAACAACCTGAGCTCGCCGCGGCGAAGCCACGGCGAACTACGTGAATTCTGCAGATCAACTCGCGTTTTGAGCCTAATTTGGATCCAAATTGAAGACCCACTTACTTGACCCGACTGGGAGACTTAAAAACACGAAGGATACACCTCATTTTGGGCAGATTTGGCTCACATACACCATCCCAAGCCTTAGCTCTCTCTTTTCTTCATCTTCATCTTCATCTTCTTCATCTTTCCTCCTCCCATTCATGGCTTCCACTCCTTCCTCTTCACTTGTTGGTTCTTCCATGGAGAGTAGCAGCTAGGCTCCACCATTCTTGGTGGTGAGAGCCAAGGGATGAGCTTGAAGCTTCAATAGGGGAGTTTTCCTAGTTCTAATCCTTTCCCATTTGTTGTATTTATGCTTTTCTAGGTTTCTAGGGTTGCATTTATGACATTTTGGTGGGTTGTATTAATTGCTATTGCATTTGGTTGAGGTGCATTTATGGCACTTAGTTGAATGCATTTATGTCATTAGGGTTAGACACTATGTTTATGTTTATGTTGTTTCCTTCTTGTATAATGCTTGACATTGCTACTTATTAGCTTTGAGTTTAATGAAATTTATGGGTTCATAGTTTTGTTATTCTCTTGGTGAAAATTATGTGCTAATGCAAGGTGGCTTGGTTAGTGGATTAAGAGTGTTAAGCTATTTGCTTGAGGGAGATGGCATAAGAATTAATTGGTTGTGTTGAGACATTGGGCAAACACTCTCTAGGTCCTAATTTATTGTATGGGTGACCATCAATAGATTAGGGTTTAGAGAGAAATTTAGAGCAATTATGGGGTGGCCCATATTGTGGATTTAAAGTCTTGCATAATCAATTATTTCTTGATTTTGAACTTAATCAACTTGGGTTAAATTAAGTAATGTGCGGGGTTCCGGCATTAATTAAGTTAACCCAAGCCTAGCCTAGAGGGGTTCCTCTAGGGTTCTTTAGAAATCAAACAAACTCCTCGAAAACCTTTTGAAGCAATGATTCCCAAAGCTTTCATTCATCAAGAATGACCTTTATCCCATTTTCATCCAAATCTCACTTTTAACTCTAATCTTTTACTTTACCTTTGCACATACTAAACTTCCTATCAAAACCAAACAAAAATGCTTTTTACCCGTCTTTTCAAGTTTACATTTTAGCTATTAGGAACCATATTACACTAGGCTCCTTGAGATCGACACCCCGGGTTAGCTTCCACTGACCCCTCGGGTTTAATTTCTTGGAGAGCGGGCTCGAGGCGGCACTGCTCTGAACCTAAACCTTCAATCAATTTCCGAGCTCTTCATCCATGTGATTTGGTGGAAGAAAAATAAAGGAATGGGAGAATGGAAGAGAGAAAATGAGAGGAATATGAACAAGAGTTCTTTCGTGGCTCCAAATCTGCCTAATGCTCTTCAAATTCGACCTTATATGTTCCTGAGTCGGGTCCTAGAAATAGCTCTTGGTATGGACTTGAATTGGGCCCAAAAACCAGAAAAAAATTCTGCAGAACACGACTGAGCTGCGGCCCAGAAATTTAAGCCATAGCTAAGTTTTTCTCTGCAAGGCAGTGAGCTGTGGCCCAGAAATTTGAGCTGCTGCCTAATTCTCTTTTGGAAAATTGAGTTTTCTTTTCCCATTGCAAATGAAGTGTTCCACCCATGGTTCTCCAATGGTCCTACAAGTAAAAACATACTAGAAAAAGGATCAAATACCCTAGAAATTAATTATTTCTAATTAATTACCAATTATGGCAAATTAATCCTATTTTTATCCTAATTTCACCTAAGGGCCTAAGATCTTAATTAAGCACAATTTGACCAAAATTGCATCTCCATTATGTTTAAAACCTTGTTTTTAGCATATCAAAACCATATAAATCCAAGGATTTGTCAGTTAACCTCTTGGATTTCATGACATTTTGGAATGTTCTATTTCAATTTTGGTGCACCAATGTGTATATTTGTGCATATTTTGGGTGTTGAGTGAAAGAAAATGTGCAGTTGATTCTTGATTGCATATTATTGCTAAAATGTCTATATTTGAATATATATCTAGTTTTTATAACCATTTTTGAAGGGTTAGGAAGACATGAGAGAGCACTTATGGGTAACTTAGTATCCTTGGCTAGTATAATATATCATTAGGAAGCAAATATAGTTGAGAATTAATTGAGTGCTTTTGAAATACAAGGGGGATAAATAATCCTAGGTCCTAATTGCATCCTTGAAGTCCATGAATCATTTGTTTTTATTTTATTTTATTTTAAAATTAGCTTCCTTCCACTCATGATATTTGTCTCACTCAAATTGGGCAAAAGTGTTATAATCGCTACTTGACCGGGTTTTGGAACCAAATCCTCGTGAGAATGATACTTTACTCATCACTTTATTACTTGGCGCGACCCTTGCACTTGTGGTCCGAACAGGGGCAGTATGGTTTATTTGATTAACAAGATTATATATGAAGATCCTTAATAGTCATTTTGGCTTTTTTAGGAATTTGTCTAATCAAATTTACGCCTCCAACCTTCTTATATTAGAACCCACCTGCACCTAGCATGATAGCTCCAATACTATTTGTTTTCATCACTATTTATAAATATGTAAATAGCTTGAAGTTTAAAGGGTTTATGGGCTTACAACTCAAAGATCCAGTTACTCTATCTACCTGAAAATAAAGTTTAGGACATAAAATTGGTGGTTTACGATTATCTACATATACTTGAAGGTTTATAGGGGGGTTTATTTTTAAGTTTGAAATGTTAAAGAAGTAATTTATCATAGCTTGACATTATATCCTTAAAGAGTATAACTTCGCAGGCAAACTCATTCAAAGTGATAGGGCCAAAGGTTTGTGATGAGGCAAACACCCGAATTCTTGATTTCTAGCATGTTAAAATGTTAATTGTAAAAATACTTTTAATTATCAGAGCAAAAGAATGATTAAAAAATATTTACTAGAGACTTTAAAGTTGAATTTCGGTATTTCAACTGTATTTAATTAAATAGGATATTCCCTAAACAATTTTTCAGTGCACATAATAGTTCATAATTTGTCTAATCAAATTTACGCCTCCAACCTTCTTAGATTAGAACCCACCTGCACCTAGCATGATAGCTCCAATACTATTTGTTTTCATCGCTATTTACAAAAATGTGTAAATAACTTGAAGTTTAAAGAGTTTCCAGAGACTCTATCTACATGAAAATAAAGTTTTGAAGGTAATGAAGCCATTATATATAAACAGAAACAGAGAACAAGAGAAGAGAATGAAGATGGAGAAGATAAACTAAGATGAGTGTTCGTTACCGGCCGCAAGTGCACGGGTCGCGTCAAGTAATAAAGTGATAAGTAAAGTATCGTTCCCACGAGGATTTGGTCCAAAACCCGGTCAAGCAATGATTGTCACACTCTCGCCCAATTTGAGTGATTCAAATGTTGAGATTGAAAATTAAATAAGAAAATAAACATATGTTAAATGAAAATAAAATTATAAACAAGTGATTCTTCAACTTCAAGGATAAAATGGGTCGTAAAATTATCTCTCCCCCTTGTACTTCTTAAAACTCAATTAACCTCCCCTCAAAGAAGCTCTCAACGAAACCACGTGCTAATCTAGGGTTCATAGAGTACTCGTAAAAGCTCTCTTAAGTCAAGAACAAGTGTTTAGTCTTATTAATTGCACAATCTCTTGCTACAATTTAATAAAACCCAATTATCAAGCTCCAACCCTAATGTGACTATGCAAGGCTAGCAAGTATATCTCTATCTTACCAACAAAACCATCCATTCATCATGCAAACCTCCGGTTCTTGCACTACTTTACCCAAGTTCTACACTCGACCTAGCTCTCTCGAGTATCAATCAAGTGAACCCAACATCTAAATGGTGATCAAGCACTTAGAAGCATTAGGAACGGAGTAAAATAAGCACATAGATATCATTAATCACAAAGTAAGAGGAGGAATTAAGAATCAATACATACAAGGGTTCAAAATAATCCTAGAATCAAAGCATTTAGCTACTCATGTTCTACAACTCCAAGGGAACATATATATACAACATTACAAAACAGAACAAGAGAAGAGAATGAAGATGGAAGAGATAAACCAAGAGAGGAAGCCCAAATCTCTTCGAAGCTCCAAGCCCAAGCTCAATCCCCACCAAGCTCCAAGCCCTAGCAGAGCAAAACACTCCCAAAATGTCCCAAAAGTTGAAGAATGAAGAATAAGCTCGAAGCCCTAGCTTTTATTTAAGTTCAGTCCGTCAAAACGCGCAGCTGACACGAAGTTCGCCGTGGAGTTCGCCGCGGCGAACTCACGGCGAGCTTCCAAAAATGTGTTGCGCTCGCCGCGACTTATGTACTTCGCCGCGGCGAGGTGATAACTCCTAGAAATTCATATCATTTGAGTATATTTTCCTTGAGTTTTATTAATTCATTGGTAAATTTTGGATACTAAAGATGGAAAATGTTCATTTGATTTTTGGTTGCACATCATTGTTTATTTATGTAGATTTTGATTATTTTTGTAGTTAATTTCTTATGTTGTTTTATGTAAATATTGTAGGAATATTTTGATATAATAACCAAGGGATCCCGGATTAAGAAGAACACTTCAAAAAGGGGAGAATTTGGGGCTAGAAGCTGAAATTTCAAGAAAAACGGGAAAATACAAGTTTTTGGACGAATTGTAAAAATTACAGAAAAGGACCTCGAATTTCCCAAATTACAAATAGGTCCCCGAAATTCCAAAATTACAGATAGGTCCAAGTTCGCCGTGACTTCGCCGCAGCGAACCCAAGGCGAACACCATTTGCCTCTGCCTTATTTTTGCTAGTTCGCCGTGACTTCGCCGGCGGCGAAACCCACGGCGAACTGCGTGCTCTGCTACGCGTTTTTTGACAGATTTAAGTGATATAAAAGCTAGGGTTTCGAGGGAGCTCGACATTCTTCGACTCTTGGGCATTCTTGGGGGTGTTTTTCTCTGCTAGGGCATGGATTTTGGAGGGGATTAAGCTTGGGCTTGGAGCTTCAAAGAGATTTGGGCTTCCTCTCTTGGTTTATCTCTTCCTTCTTCATTCTCTTCTCTTATTCTGTTTTTGTAATGTTGTATATATATGCTCCCTTGGAGTTGTAGAACATGAGTAGTTAAATACTTTGATTCTAGGATTATTTTGAACCCTTGTATGTATTGATTCTTGATTCCTCCTCTTAATTTGTGATTAATGATATCTATGTGCTTATTTTACTCCGTTCTTAATGCTTCTAAGTGCTTGATCACCATTTAGATGTTGGGTTCACTTGATTGATGCTTGAGAGGGCTAGGTTGAGTGTAGAACTTGGGTAAAGTAGTGCAAGAACCGGAAGTTTGCATGACGAACGGATGGTTTTGTTGGTAAGATAGAGATATACTTGCTAGCCTTGCATAGTCACATTAGGATTGGAGCTTAAAATTGGATTTTATTAAATTGTAGCAAGAGATTGTGCAATTAATAGGATTAAACACTTGTTCTTGACTTGAGAGAGCGTTTACAAGTACTCTGTGAATCCTAGATTAGCACGTGGTGTCGTTGAGAGCTTCTTTGAGGGGGTTAATTGAGTTTTGAGAAGTACAAGGGGGAGAGATAATCTTAGGACCCATTTTATCCATGAAGTTGGAGAATCACCTGTTTATAGTTTATTTTCAATTATTTTCTTAGTTAATTTTCAATCTCAACATTTGTGTCACTCAAATTGGGCGAGAGTGTGACAATCATTGTTTGACCGGGTTTTAGACAAATCCTCGTGGGAACGATACTCTACTCACTACTTTATTACTTGACGCGACCCGTGCACTTGCGGCGCAGGGCGAACATGAGGCCACGGCGAAGTCCCACTTATTATGGTCCTTTGCTCTGTTTTCCTTATTCCTTGAGCTGCTTTGGCTTCTTCTTATTTTTGTTCAATTGGGAGCTTGGTGGAGGGCTAAAATCTCTTGTTTATTGCATCAAATTATTCTTACAAAAATTAAATAAAACAACATAAGAAATTAACTACAAAAATAATCAAAATCTACACAAATATACAATAATATGCGACCGAAAATCAAATGAACATTTTCTATCTTGAGTATCCAAAATTTATCAATGATTTAATAAAACTCAAGGAAAGTATACTCAAATGACATGAATTTGTAGGAGTTATCAATGAGAAGCTCAAATCTCTTCAAAGCTCCAAGCCCTAGCTCAATCCCCACCAAGCTCCAAGCCCTAGCAGAGAAAAACACTCCCAAAATGTCCCAAAAGTCAAAGAATGCCTGCTGAACTCGAAACCCTTCCTTTTATTTCAGTTCAGTCTGTCAAAACGCGCAGCATCAGCGTTCGCCACGGTGAACTCACCAAAAATCAAGAATGAATTGTGCTCGTTGCGGCGAGCTCACGGCGAGCTAACCAAAAACAGGGCAGGGGTAGATGCTGTTCGCCGTGGCGAGGTCACGGCGAAGTCTCCTTTATTCTAGTACTTTGCTCTGGTTTCCTCTTTGTTTTGTTCACTTGGGAGCTTGGTGGAGGGGTCATAATCTCTTGTTTATTGCATCAAAATGTCCCTACAAGAATTATATAAAACAACATAAGAAACTAACTATAAAAATAATCAAAATCTACATAAATAAACAATGATGTGCAACCAAAAATCAAATGAGCATTTTCCATTCTTGAGTATCCAAAATTTATTAATGATTTAATAAAACTCAAGGAAAATGTGCTATCATTACATGAATACCCGGAAGTTATCAATAAGCTCTCTCAAGTCAAACCCACATGAACAAATCAAACTAAATGGTGGCCAAACACTTAGAAGCATGAAGAAAGGGATAAAATCAACACATATATATCATTTACTACCAAAAAGGAGGAAGAATCAAGTCTTAATCCATACAAAGGTTCAAAATAATCCTAGAATAGAAGTTTAGCCACTCATGGAGTGAAAACAACAAATCTGGAACATATACAAAGCCATGGCAGAAATTTCAGTGAAGAAAGAGAGAAGAACAAGAAAAACCAAGGGAAACGAGGTTGAATCTCTTTAAATCTTGGATCTTCACTTGAATCTCCTTGCAAATCCTCAAGCCCTAGCTCCTAAGAGGTCCCCAAAGAAAGCCCAAGTCAAAAGAATGTGTTTGAGAGTGAGTTTTTGGTGTTTTTAAACCCTATTTTCGAGCAGGATTTTTTCACTATGCAGTTTGTCAGCATTTTGGCCACGGCCAAGAATTTTACCTGCACTAGTTGGCCACGGCCAATAACTCTCTGCCAGAAATTTTTCAGGATTTGGCTGTGGCCAGGAATTTTGCCTGTGCTTTTGGCCATGGCCAATAACTTTCTGCCTACTACTTTTCCAGCTTTCTTGGTTGCTTTGAATCTTCTTTTCTACTTCTTGCTCCTTGATTTTAGCTTTAAATACAACTCAAATGCGGCTTAATTAATTGGCTTCACCCACCTAACAAGCAATCAAATCTACAAAAGCCAAAGTTGATAAAAAGAGGGAATATATTCACATTTAAATCAAGAATTCAATGACTTTAACCCAAATATCAACTTGGCACATTTTTCTATCATATCTACATCAAAATGCATCTAAATCCAACCAAAAAGTTGTATGAACTATAGGGAAATGTGCTAAAAAGGCATGAATTTCATAAGGTTAACAGCTGCAGCTCATTTCTCTTCTGAAAAATTAAGTTCTTCTATCGCATGCATGGGATTCGTTTACCATTTGTAAATATGGAAGTAGCTACAAATAATGAAATCCTATGAGACATTCATAATCTAGGATCCCATCATGAGGGTTAATAAACAATTTCAAGCATCCATGGGATTCGCTTACCATTTGTTAATCCCAGGATAGTCTTTTTAATCATGTTTTTTTTTTATTTATGATTGTTCGTAACATGCATATATAAGAGTGTTTTGGTATATATATTTTTTTAAAGACCATGGTTTTGACGTAGCAATTCTTCTTTTGTATGATACAAAAATCAATCTTATAAATCAATTCTCAAAATCACAACTGTAATTTTACTCCAAATCACCATTAATCCAATAAAACGCATAGGACACGACGGTTTACTTGCATTATTGCTAAGGGTCGAGACGTTTTAACCACATTATTTTGATTAAGTTTAGGTAACCATATTTGACTGAATTGAATTAATTAAAAAAGACCATTGATCTTTACTGTTAATAATTATTATAAGCAATCGGGGGTATATATGTGTCAACAGTGCATAAGAATGATTCATGATAGATGCGGAGCTACATAAAGTAGTAGGAAGGGAAACCGATGGATATGTAAAAATGGCAAGGTGCGTTAATATGTACATATGCGTGCGTATAATCAGACGACATGCATGCATGCAAAAGTGAAACCAAAGATTTTATTGACAATTATTTTGGACTTGATCGTGCATACATGCATATAATACAGGCCAAATAGTGACACTGTTATTGGAGGCCGCACGACAGAATTAGGCAGGCCTGCTTATTTGAAAAGATGAAAGGGAAACAAGGTGAAGCAAAGCATAGCACCATGCACGCAGGCACGTACAAGGGCACAATTATTAGAACAGAGAGACAGACATATATGCATGCAGTACGGACTCAAACAAGCGATCAAGGCTCAGGGTTATAGTCGTTAGGGGTGACAATCCACTTGGAGATGCCGAAGATTCCGCTGTCAAGGAGCTGAGGAACGGCGCCGAGGAAGATGGGCGGCGAGACATTGGTCCAGTCGGCGGGACGGACGTCGCTATGCCCAGCGAAGGTCTTTTCTTTGGGATAAATCAGAGTGGTGAAGACGCTCACAAGATCTTGGAAAGTGACAATAGGAGACTGCTGAGTGTGGGACTGGTAGACCACATAGTCAAAGTCCTTGTCGTGTTTCCTGTACAGGTCGTTATAGGTGTACATGAGAGGGGCCGAGACAGTGATGGAAGCTTCGGCGATGCGGTAATCGCCACTAGTCTTTAGATTCGATACCACCTGGTGTATCGACTTGGTAAAATAATCCAGCGAATCAGGGTTGATGTGCTCCTAGTACACGTCGATGCCATCAATGTGGTAATCCTTGACGATTTTTCTGAGACTTTCGGTGGCATCCTTGATCCAGTTGGATTCGTCAGCAGAAGTGGCGGCAAATGGGAATCTCGGGTCTCGCCCTCCGATGCTCAGGAAGAACTTCACCGAACTGCTGGCGCTGTCCTTGAACGTTTTGATCACATCGGGTGTTATCTTACTTGTATCAAAATAAGGGATGAATTTTCCCGTCTGGTAGCTCCCTTGCTTATCGTAATCTCTGGCGAAGGCCAGAACGATGTGCAGTTCGTCCTGGAGGATCACATGGTTGAGATTCTCTCTCTCTCTCTCTCTCTCTCTCTCTCTCTCTCTCTCTCTCTCTCTCTCTCTCTCTCTCTCTCTCTCTCTCTCTCTCTCTCTCTCTCTCTCTCTCTCTCTCTGTGATTGATCGATGATCTTTCTTTTGGTGTGATGTTGCATGTGTCCACTCATCTTCCTTATATACACCAATGTTTCACTCCCCCTCCTCGTGGCGTCGTTATCCCATTTCCATGCATTCCTTTACTTTATTCATATGTACACACACGAGCCTTTTACTTGCATTTCTTTTTTCTTTATTCCCTAGACATCTATGCACGTGCTTCTTCCAATTTAAATATTGGTATTATCATGTGCCACCATCTTCATAGTCGCCGCGAATATTGCTGTGATCATCTGCATCAAGTCTCTTATCCAATTATCTGAGTCATCCTTGGTGCTCATCCCCCCGACAATAATGAAATGCATGAAAGATCCAAATGAAACCGAGTATTTTCATAAAACTATGACACTCATTTGTGTATATATATATAAACAATTAATTAATTTACCTCACCCCCTTAATCTATACCAACTAGTTATATATATATAAACAAAAAATTAATTTACCTCACCGGCCCCCTTAATCTATACCAACTAGTTAACTGGCTCCTTCGTATTTAGGAGTGGAGACACCGTTCTGTAATGAAGATTATAGCTGCTGTGAAAATAAGCTATTTTTACCTCACCGGCCCCCTTAATCTATACCAACTAGTTAACTGGCTCCTTCGTATTTAGGAGTGGGGACAGCGTTCTGTAATGAAGATTATAGCTGCTGTGAAAATAAGTTATTTTTACTTTATTTTTAATATCTTTTTATTTAACTAGTTAATGATCAATACTTGCGTGCGTGTGTGAACAAGTTTAAATGTTTTAGTTAGTCAAAGAAATACAACAAAAATACTTCAACGTATTCCTATGATATATATCCCGCCGTGCATGGCCTCAAGTTTCCTGCTGTACAAGTTAAATGGAGTATTCGAAAACTATTAAGATGCATGGCACGTTTCCATTGCGTTATTAAAAGGATAGACATTTCAAAGTTATCTTGATTCCTTCTACATATGCTCATTTACATTTCTAACAATGCTGATCATCATTAAACGTATATTATGTATCTTTTTGTAAAAAGGTTTTTCAATTAACTATTATTGCAGAATACCAACTAAATCTGGTTGAAATGTCAAATTCTAAGTTTAGGCCGACTCTTTTAATAAATTGTTATTCGGGCCAAGAGACCTAATCAAGGATTTCTAAATGCTACTGAAATAATCCCTCGGTTCTCATTATAAGAGCCTGACAACCCAATTGCGCGCTTCTTTAGAAAATTGTTAAAAGTTAGTTAAAAATCATAAATACGACTGAAATAGAACTTTTTTCGAATATCACCCTTATTTATGATGGGACTAATGGGAGAAATAAATATGTATATTAATGGGCATCAACCGTCATCAGTATTGTTTCTCAATAAGCTCGGGGAATAACGGATCATAAAGGACATGTTCCGGATAGGCAGCATATATGTAATCATAATTATTGGAAATAGAGCATAGGAATTTCATTCCTCCATTCGAATATGTGAATATGTGTGACATTGAAAGTCTGTGAACGGATTTCCATGGTTGGGAATTGATGTGTATCTTGGGGACAATAAAGCTGGAACTCGTGAGATCTGCCACAATAACAAGGTCGACCACTTTGATCAGACCAGAAGGGGTAAGTTGTAACACCCCAAATTTTAGAAAAATAGAAACAGGGAATTATTTAAGATTTTAATAATGTAACTAAAATATTAAGAAATATTGAAAATGAATTTACGATGTCAGGTATATTTTTAATAATTTTTAAAGTTTATTTTTTTTATTATTTAATGAAAAATAGTTAGAAGATAAATTTAAATAAGGGAATATTTAGAATCTTGGGACATTGTTTATTATTTAAAAAGTCTTATAAATAAATTTAGAAATTAAAGCATATCTAGAAAAATTATTTTGGGACAAATTCAGGTCTAATTCTAAATGATAATGGTAAATAAAATTACCATTTAAGGGGAAAATAGAAAATAGGAAATGAAAAAGACAATATCTGCCCCTAGTTGAAAATATCTTTAATTGAAAAGAAGGGGCAAGATGGTAAATCTTTCATTCAAAATATCAATCCCTTCTCTTATTAATATGCTTCCACGTGTACCTTCCATTTCTTTCTATTTCTTTTCATTTCATCCCATTTCTCTGCTTCCTCCCAAACCGACATACTCCCTCTCGTTCTTCTTCCTCTGCTCCTCGACTCTTCGCGCTTCCAGCGGTGGCCGACGGTGAGGGCGATGATGGCTGGCGACGAGAAGCGGCGGAGAATACCCGGGAAGCTTGGGAGACTCTTGGGTAAGTTCATTTCCTCCGTCGTCCTCTTCTTCTTGGTTCAATTTGATCGATTCTGAGAGGAATCAATTTGAGCTCTAGGGGGTTTTGGGAATTCTAAATCCATAAAGATGAAGTTTATATTTCGAATTTAATGATTTAGGGGTGATTTTGTGCAATAAACCAAGTTTGATCGATTTGTTTCTTGAACCCCAAATCTGCCATTGTTCATCCGATGTTCCTCTTCGATTCTTCACCCAAACCGAAATTAATTGGCGTTTAAATGGTGTTATGTGTTGATTAATGATGTTGTTTGAGGTTGAATGTTTGATTTTGGAATTTTTCTTGCTCCCCTGCTTATTCGATGCTCTGCTCTTTTTCTACGATTTGGATTTCGGTTAAAGAGGAAGGGGAACTGGAATTGAGGTTGATTGTATTTGACTGATGGTATGTGAAGTTGGAATTGTTCAATTCTTCTCTTTTCTAGTGGTGTTGGCCGATGGGTTATTGTCAAGGGAAGAGGGAATATTTTGATGTTTGATGATGCTTGGTAGTTTGAATTCTTGTTTTCCCATGATTGTGTTTCTGCCTATGATAAAGATGATGACATTAGTGTTTAATCGTATAAGATTGATGTTGGTTGAAGATGATGTGATTTCATTTTCTCTTCTTTGCTTGGTGTGTTCTGCTTTACGGGTTCAGTGGAAGGAGAGGAAAATTTTGTGATATTCAATTAAATAAAGATGTAGGAAATTGTTATTGATATCTTGTTTTTAGGTTCTGGAATCTTAATTCTAGTTTGGCCGTGTGGTCAATGGGGTTTTGGGTCTAGGAAATTAATTTATTTCTTTTCTGTTCCTCTGTGTTCAGTGATGAAGAAGAAGAGTAATTAGAGACTAATCCTGTGATGATTGGGTCTGAGTTATAATTGTTGAGTTTTGAGAACTAATACTTTGTTTTGGGCTCTTTATAATCAGATAGGAGTTTATATATGTGATTGCATGTCTAATTTATGTTTTGATTTTGAAGTTTAATTTCGTGTTCTGCTTGCTTTGTTGGTTCTGATCATATGGCTCCGTTCTATCTTGAAAAAGATTAGTATATAATTAGTTTATGGTTATTTATGAAGTTGAGGTTTGATGGTTATGGGAATGTTAAATTATTCATTTTCTTTTCTTTCTCTTATTTGTTTTGCTCGGCGTGTGCAAGGAAAAAGGGAAGGAGGTTTGGTTGATATTAGATTTTAAGTAGAGCTTTAATAAGTGTAATTGAGTTCCTTCCTGCTCAATGCTTCATAGGTAAACAAGGATCAAATCAAAAATTTAAATAATAAAAGAAAGGAAGTTGATGCTGAACCTAAAACTTATGTGCTAAATATAAATGTAGATATGTCTTGTATTGAATTTTTATCGAGGTTAAATAAGAATATGAATTTTTAGAATATTGGTTAAGCAAGCATTTTAAGGTGTTAATTGTGTTAATGTATGATTAAATGTTTTGAATTTTAAAGTTCTAAGGAGAAGAGAAAGGGATTAAGTAAACATACATTGATATGCATTGATGTTCATTGATGCGAATGATTTTTGTTGAATGAGTTATATTAAAGAAAGGTTACTACACAGATTTAAAGTTAGCTAATAGTTGCTAATTAAACTTCCTAAATATTCTCAAAAAGGTATTTTACAAAGAAGGTTCTGCACTAAATAAGTTCCTTTTCTTTTCTTTCGTTGATGGTCCAACTTGCTAGTGGGGTAAAGTTGAGCTTTAATGACTTCAATGGTTTTAAACAGTAATAAATTATTATTTCTTTTAAAATAGATACATCCGAAGGTTCAATGTTGAACCATGAATCCTGAACGTTATGTTATGATTTTATTGTATGTTTACGATTCTTGTTTAATCTCCTATAACTGCCCTCTTGCATTTTTATCAATCCTCAAGTTATGAAAGCTTTGTTTTATTAATAGTTGAATCCTAAATAAGAGAAAAGAATAGTAACTTAGACTATAAAATAATGAAAAGTAGTGCTTATAGATTGTTTAAAAGCTTTTAGCTGAATTAAAGTAGTTATTTTGTTTTTATTGTTGCTTGTCAATGATTTGGAACTTCTTTTGTCCTTCTTTGTTTTGATGATTCATTGTTGCAATGTTGGTGATTCAATGAAATAAGGATTAAAGAAAAGTAAATCTAGCATTGAATGAGCGGTGTGACTTGATTATTACTTCAGTTGTCTAGTTTTGTAATAAATCTAAAGACTAGTAAAATAATAAAGATTGCAAATTTATAATTGCTTGATCTAGCTATTAATTGATGATGTTAATCTACAACTGAATTCTTGTTTTATCCTGTTCAAATTGTCGTATTTGGATACTTAAGTTGTGAATTAGATGTGCAAGTATGAAGTAAGTGATAGATAGAAAATAGAGTTGATTAAAGGTTATAATGAAGCAAGGTTGTTCAAGTATAAGGAAGTTAGAATTCTGTTTTGAATAATCTAAAGGCTAGATAAGTGATTTTAAAAGATTCAAATTGATTAAAGAAAGAAATTAAGATTTCTAAGTATTTGTGCTGTGATTGCTTGATGTGTTCTAATAGTTTAAGCTTATGTTTAATGTTAAGAGAAAACGGTATTTAATGAAGATTGTTTATTGTTATGGGACGTAACTTGATCGTAATAGTTTTAACAGAAATTATTGATTAAACATTGATATTAAGAAAATTCAATATAAATAAATTATTAAGGTATCTCAATGGTTATAATTCTAAATAAATATAAGCAAAACATAATTTGCCTAGAAGACAAGCTTTGGGTAGTACTAATTAAATTAAGGTTCGAGAGAGAGACGCTGAATAATTATATAGAAGTTTAGGTATTAATCTATTATTTATATTAAATGTCAATAGGTCTTGATAGTAACCTAAATTGAGAAGATCAGTGGAAAGAAAGGAGCAGATAAGGTCTAAGCTTGGAATTCAGGTAGCAATTTATTTCATTACAGTAAAAGAATTGCATGTATTATTTTGTAATATCTGTTTCAAGTTTACATTATGCATGAAGGTGATAAGCCTTGTTAATTCCTGCATAGTAATTTATGGAGTACTCCAGGCTTAGGTGGGTCGCTCCCCCTTTGCCAGTTCAGTTATGTTATAACGGGATAGTTATAACGAGAAATCCTGCAGGTAAGGCCTCCACTAGTTAACGAATATATTGTTAATAGTGGCTGGTAGAGCATTGAGCGCAGGAAGTATGTATAATTGTTTTATTTGTTCAGGTTTATGAAATTAATACATGTCAATGCTAGCATGATAATATAAGTTAATGAAAGAAACTGCTATTGGGATTTCCAATCTCACCCCATTCCCCAAACATTTTTCAGTTTAGCAGGTTGAAAGAAGCTAGCTGGGGAAGAAGAGTAGACGAAGAAATTAGGATTATAATTTGAAAAGCAAGAGGCAGTAAATATTTTAATAAGGTTATTTGTATATGTTGTAAAATTAAATTATTAAATTAATAGTAGAAAGTATAGAAAATAGAATTGTATAAATTTATTAAGAGATTTAAATTTCCTAAGTATTATGAATTATGAATAGACTCCCTTAAGAGAGTTAATGTTCTTTTAATTGTTTTATTAGCCACTTTATTTTATAAAGAGTTTTAAGTTATTTCAATTTGTCTGAAAAGCCCATTCCAACCAACGGAGGGTTGGTCTAATGTTTTAAAAGAAAAGTTTTAAATTTTTGCGTATTTTTTTGGGCTTCTGACATTAAAAAGTGGTTATAATTCAATTAAAAGGCTATAATATAGTAGTAAAAGTTCAGGTGTTACATAAGTAATATTTCCTACTCTTCCACAAGGGGATGGTTGACAATCTCTGTATTCCTTGTCTAGCTGTGACAGGGAAGGTGGGAAAGAAGAAAGGAAGAAGGAGAAGAAGATGAATAGTAGCATATAGTACGCCTCCATTGTTAACTCATTGGGAAGGGGTAAGTTTTGGACGTGTTTGAATAGGTGTATTGCTGCTATTCTTGCACGTGAACTTGTTTGATTGGTTTGATTGCTCAATTTTGTGGTTTGGAGTCAAATTTGGTGGATATTTACACCTTGAATGGCCAAATTTTGCATTTCAACCCACTTTGCTCCCAAAACCATTTTTCCAATTCATTTTTAGTGTTTTGAACTTGTTTGGATCATTGTTGCAAGTGTTTGAACCCAATTCTTCACTTTTACAACTTTAGTCCATTTTCAAGAACTACTTTGTACACTTTTGCAACCCAAATGGTCATATTTGATTCTAAGCATTTTTCAAGTGGTTTGGTATTTTTCTCAAGTCCCCCTAACATATTTGAACCTGTTTTGATCAATGGGAAGGCTAAAAATAGCTTAGAATTAATTGAGAACTTTTTGTAAGAATTACTGCACACTTTGCTGCATATTTTTCCAAACTTTGATGCAACTTTGACAGCCACTTTGTTGCATTTTTGCAGCCACTTTTGTGCAGTAATTTGTGCTCAAATTAGCCTCCCTGAGCTGCTGTTCGTCACCGGCCGCAAGTGCACGGGTCGCGCCAAGTAATAAAGTAGTGAGTAAAGTATCATTCCCACGAGGATTTGTCCAAAACCCGGTCAAACAATGATTGTCACACTCTCGCCCAATTTGAGTGACACATATGTTAAGATTTAAAATTAACTAGGAAAAATAAAATGAAAATAAACTATAAACAAGTGATTCTCCAACTTCAAGTATAAAATGGGTCCTAAGATTATCTATCCCCCTTGTACTTCTTAAAACTCAATTAACCTCCCCTCAAAGAAGCTCTTAACGAAACCATTTGCTAATCTAGGGTTCATAGAGTACCTGTAAACGCTCTCTCAAGTCAAGAACAAGTGTGTAGTCTTATTAATTGCACAATCTCTTGCTACAATTTAATAAAACCCAATTTTAACGCTCCAACCCTAATGTGACTATGCAAGGCTAGCAAGTATATCTCTATCTTACCAACAAAACCATCCATCCATGCAAACTTCAGGTTCTTGCACTATTTTACCCAAGTTCTACACTCAACCTAGCTCTCTCGAGTCATAAATCAAGTGAACCCAACATCTAAATGGTGATCAAGCACTTAGAAGCATTAGGAACAAAGTAAAATAAGCACATAAATCTCATTAATCACAACCTAAGAGGAGGAATCAAGAATCAATCCATACAAGGGTTCAAAATAATCCTAGAATACAAGTATTTTAGCTACACATGTTCTACAACTCCAAGGGAGCATATATATACAACATTACAAACAGAACAAGAGGAGAGAATGAAGAAGGAAGAGAAAAACCAAGAGGGGAAGCCTAAATCTCTTTAAAGCTCCAAGCCCAAGCTAAATCCCCACCAAGCTCCAAGCCCTAGGATAGCAAAACACTCCTAAAATGCCCCAAAAGTCGAAGAATGCCGAATAAGCTCGAAGCCCTAGCTTTTATTTCCTTCAAAACTCGTCTGAACTTGTCAAAACGCAGCAAATCACGCAGTTCACCGTGGGTCTCGCCGCGGCGAGCCCACGGTGAAGTGCAAAAATTCCTGGGCTGCGGGATGCTCGTCGCGGCAAGCTGACGGCGAGCTCCAAAAACGGGCAGAAGCTTATTCAGTTCGCCGTGACTTTCGCCGTGGCTTTGCTTATCTGGTCTTTTACTCTGTGTTCTTTATTCCTTGGGCTGCTCTGACTTTTTCTTATTTTTGTCCAATTGGGAGCTTGGTGGAGGGCTAAAATCTCTTGTTTATTCTATCAAATTATTCCTACAAAATTTACATAGAACAATATAAGAAACTAACTATAAAAACAATCAAAATCTACATAAATGTACAATGATAAGAGACCGAAAATCAAATGAACATTTTCCTATCTTGAGTATCCAAAATTTATCAATGATTTAATAAAACTCAAGGAAATATACTCAAATGACATGAATTTCTAGGAGTTATCAGCTGCTCAATTTAGCCTCATTTTGCTAAATTTTTGCTGCTGAAACAGTAGCATTACAGCAGCAATTTTGCTGCTGAAACTGCAGCGTATCAGCAGGATTTTCTGCTGCATTACAGTAGCATTTCAGCAAGGTTTCTGCTGCTGAAACAACAGCATTACAGTAGCAATTCTGCTGCTATTTTGCTGTCATAATTGCTGATATTTTGCCGTTGCATTATGCTCTGATTTTTTCTCAAAATTTTACTGTTATCTTGCATGAGAGAAGGCCCTTAGTTTTCCCCTGTGACAGTGATGAGGACACTATTAATTTTAAGTTTGGGGTGAGGGTATTTTTGAATATTTTGGATAATTTGGCATGGATGTCAATTTTGGAAATTTGGACTGTTTCTTGTCTTGAATGTTTGAAAGTTGAGTTAGATTTATTAATTGTCTCATATGGTGAATGTGTGATCCAATGATAGAAAAGTTGCTTGGGTGATATGTTTGATAGGAATTTGTGGTTGATTGATTTGCATTTTGAAGCTTAATTCCTAGCAATTTTTGGAAACAAAATTCATGCACATGAGATTATGGAATGATTTGAATGCTTTTGTTGGGAGACCTTGTAGCAAGTTGGCATATATTTTCTGTCTCAATTGAAAAACTTTAGAACTCATCTTTGAATCTGATAACTCCTAAAAATTCATGTCATTTGAGTATATTTTCCTTGATTTTTATTAACTCATTGATAAATTTTGGATACTCAAGAGAGGAAATGTTCATTTGATTTTCGGTCGCATATAATTGTATATTTATGTAGATTTTGATTACTTTTGTAGTTAATTTCTTATGTTGTTTTATGTAAATATTGTAGGAATATTTTGATACAAAAACCAAAGGATCCCGGATTAAGAAGAACACTTGAAAAGGGGAGAAATTGGGGCTAGAAGCTGAAATTTCAAGAAAAAAGGGAAAATACAAGTTTCTGGACGAATTGTAAAAATTACAGAAAAGGACCTCGAATTTCCCAAATTACAGATAGGTCCCTGAATTACCAAAATTACCGACAGGTCCCAGTTCGTCGTGAGATCGCCGCGGCGAACCCACGGCGAGCCAAAACCCCCAAAAAGAGCCAGAAACGATCATAGTTCACCGTGAACTTCGCCGCGGCGAACCCACGGCGAACTGCGTGCTCTGCTGCGCGTTTTTTGACAGATTTAAGTGATATAAAAGCTAGGGTTTCGATCTAGCTCGACATTCTTCGACTTTTGGGGCATTTTGGGAGTGTTTTGCTCTGCTAGGGCTTGGAGCTTAGTGGGGATTGAGCTTGGGCTTGGAGCTTTGAAGAGATTTGGGCTTCCTCTCTTGGTTTATCTCTTCCATCTTCATTCTCTTCTCTTGTTTTGTTTTGTAATGTTGTATATATATGCTCCCATGGAGTTGTAGAACATGAGTAGCTAAATACTTTGATTCTAGGATTATTTTGAACCCTTGTATGGATTGATTCTTGATTCCTCCTCTTAATATGTAATTAATGATATCTATGTGCTTATTTTACCCCGTTCTTAATGCTTCTAAGTGCTTGATCAACATTTAGATGTTATGTTCGCTTGATTTATGACTCGAGAGAGCTAGGTTGAGTGTAGAACTTGGGTAAAGTAGTGCAAGAACCGGAAGTTTGCATGACGAACGGATGGTTTTGTTGGTAAGATAGAGATATACTTGCTAGCCTTGCATAGTCACATTAGGGTTGGAGTGTGATAATTGGGTTCTATCAAATTGTGGCAAGAGATTGTGCAAAGAATAGGACTAAACACTTGTTCTTGACTGGAGAGAGCATTGCAAGTACTCTTTGAACCCTAGATTAGCACATGATTTCTTTGAGAGCTTCTTGAGGAGAGGTTAATTGAGTTTTGAGAAGTATAAAGGGGATAGATAATCCTAGGGTCCATATTATCCTTGAAGTTGGGGAATCACTTGTTTATAATTTTATTTTCATTTATCTTCTTAGTTTATTTTCAAACTCAACATTTGTGCCACTCAAATTGGGCGAGAGTGCGATAATCATTGTTTGACCGGGTTTTGGACAAATCCTCGTGGGAACGATACTTTACTTACTACTTTATTACTTGGCGCGACCCGTGCACTTGCGGCGCAGGGCGAACAGAATCTCTTGAAACAATTGGATGTTTTCACACATTTTTGAAAAATGATTTGGGCATTCTTTTCAATGAGTTTGAGCATTTCAAGCCAACCCATAACATTATTCCATTTGCACCCTCTTTAAGCCTTATAATGAAAAACCATATGAATTTTCTTTTTGGAACCCACAATGGACCTTAACCTTAGCAACTTGAAAAACCATGAAGTACCCAAATCTTGAGATAATTGATGAATCATTGGTAGCAAGGGTTTGATGGTTGCTAAATGTGCAAGATGGTACAAAATTAGTGTGGGGAATTGATAACTCCTAGAAATTCATGATATTTGAGTATATTTTACTTGAGTTTTTGTCTATTATTTATACATTTTGGATACTCAAGAGGGAAAATGCTCATTTGATTTTCAGTTTCACATTATTGTTAATTATGTAGATTTTGATTGTTTTTATAGTTAGTTTCTTATGTTGTTGTATATAATTTTTGTAGGAATAATTTGAAGCAATAAGCAAGAGATTTTAGCCCTCCTCCAAGCTCCCAATTGAACAAAAATAAGAAGAAGCCAAAGATCAGCCCAAGGAATAAGGAAAACAGAGCAAAGCACCAGAGAATAAAGGACTTCGCCGCGGCGAAGTACATTTCATTCTGCCCATTTTGGGAGAGCTCGCCGTCAGCTCGCCGCGGCCAGCGACACTTGATTCTGTAATTTTTGGGACTTCGCCGTGGGCTCGCCGCGGCGAGACCCACGGCGAACTTTGCATTTCTGCGCGTTTTGGACAGAACAGGCGCGTTTTAACTGATATAAAAGCTAGGGCTTCGTTGTGAGCCCTCATTCTTCGACTTCTGGGCATTCTTGGGGGTGTTTTGCTCTGCTAGGGCATGGAATTTGGAGGGGATTAAGCTTGGGCTTGGAGCTTTGAAGAGATTTGAGCTTCCTCTCTTGGTTTATCTCTTCCATCTTCCTTCTCTTCTCTTGTTTTGTTTTGTAATGTTGTATATGTATGCTCGCTTGGAGTTGTAGAACATGAGTAGCTAAATACTTGTATTCTAGGATTATTTTGAACCCTTGTATGTATTGATTCTTGATTCCTCCTCTTGATTTGTGATTAATGATATCTATGTGCTTATTTTACCCCGTTCTTAATGCTTCTAAGTGCTTGATCACCATTTAGATATTGTGTTCGCTTGATTTATGACTCGAGAGAGCTAGGTTGAGTGTAGAACTTGGGTAAAGTAGTGCAAGAACCGGAAGTTTGCATGACGAACGGATGGTTTTGTTCGTAAGATAGAGATATACTTGCTAGCCTTGCATAGTCACATTAGGGTTGGAGTGTGATAATTGGGTTCTATCAAATTGTGGCAAGAGATTGTGCAAAGAATAGGACTAAACACTTGTTCTTGACTCGAGAGAGCATTACAAGTACTCTTTGAACCCTAGATTAGCACATGATTTCGTTGAGAGCTTCTTGAGGGGAGGTTAATTGAGTTTTGAGAAGTACAAGGGGGATAGATAATCCTAGGACCCATTTTATCCTTGAGGTTGGAGAATCACCTGTTTATATTTTATTTTCATTTATTTTCTTAGTTAAATTTTCAATCTCAGCATTTGTTTCACTCAAATTGGGCGAGAGTGTGATAATCATTGTTTGACCGGGTTTTGGACAAATCCTCGTGGGAACGATACTCTACTCATCATTTTATTACTTGGCGCGACCCGTGCACTTGCGGCGCGTGGCGAACAGGAATATAAGTGGTACATAATGTTCTCAATAGCTTGTACTCCGAAGCCAAGAAAAATGAAAAAATAATGATGAGCAAAAGAAAAAGAAAAAAAATGTAGTTCAATTATCTCAATAAGACTTGGAGTACAAGATTTCAATTTGAAACAAGTTTGGGGGAGTGGTTGCTTCTTGAAAAAAAAATGTTGTGAAGTGAAGGAAGATGGAAGATTTGCTTATAGTCACTTATCTCAAGATGTTTGAATTCCTCTTTTGACCTTTCTTTCACTAACCTAGCCCTAAACCACATTACAAGCTTATAAAGTCCCATTGATTTTGGAATTGTATGGAATTATTTTGTGGTGGAGAGAGAGGAGATTTTGAGCTTATGAAGTCTTGATGTTGAGGGTGCTTTATACATGTTGAAATGTTGCATTTGATCTTGATAACTGTAGGATTTTTATTCTATGACTCCTCACACACACACTTTTGAAAATTGGTAGGAAATTTGTTTTTAATTTGCAAATCTAGCATTTGCATTTATTCCACTTCTTTCCTATTGAGTATATGATCTTGAGCAACCAATGAGGAAATCATCATGCATGGACCTTAAATGGATAATTAGTGAATCTAACTCTTACATCATTTGTTTTACTCGAGGACACTACTGCATAAAGGACTTTCAATGTCTGTTATTTAGGGGTTTTCAAGTCAGTTTTTCATGTGATATTAAAACTAGTGACTTAGAAAATATGACATTTTAACGTTACTAAAAGCAACAGACGTGGAAAGTCATATTTTCCACGTCACAACTTATTGAAAATGTGACGTGAAAAGTCTCTGGTTTGATTATTTTTTGTTTTTTTTAAAAAAAAAAAGAATTAATGTCACATGTTTTAAACAAGTGACGTGGTTTCTCCTGGCTGAAGAAACCATGTCACATATTTGGGCTAATATGTGACATGGTTTCTCCTGGCAGGAGAAACCACGTCACATGTTTTATAACATGTGACATGTACATGTCACATGTTATAAAACATGTGACGTGGTTTCTCCTGCCAGGAGAAGCCATGTCACTCATTACTCTAGTATGTGACGTGAATTCTATTTTTTTTAAAAAGAAATTAGTTTCTTTTTTATTTTTTCCTCATACTTTCATGCATTGCATTGCTGATGGAAACAGATTATTATTTAACAGATATAAACCATCAACCAGAGATATAACTAATTTAATCAAACTAATTAAATATATATATACATGTGACTTTTACTACTACTACACAAACAAAAAATTCCATTTTTACACAACTTAGTATTTTGTACAATGCTCACTGATTTCTACAAACCAAATCTAAAAGAAAAATTAACTTGGGAATGCAGAGAAATCAAGAACCAAATTGGGAAACAAGCAAGAATAATTTCAAGAACAACCTGGAAATCATGTTCTTCTAATTGAAAAAGTAAATCCACTTAATGTAACAAATGTAACACAACACCTCTCATCCTGGAATATTTAGAAGCGGATTTTGCATGATTATTTCCATGAAATAGGTTCAGGAAAATGACATTGAAGAAACAGAGCAAGGAAAAAAACAAAGCAAGAAGTAAGAAATTAGTAGGAACGGGTAGCTAATTAAAGGTGTACACATTTCAATAACTAGAATGCTCGATAAAAGAGCTTAGAACTCCAAAATAAGAAGATAGAGAAAAATGCAAAGATACTAAAATGCAATACATAGAAAGCAAAAACACAAAAGGAGAGAGAGGGAGCTAAACCTGAAGAAGTAACAGAATGAAAGAAGAGGAAGAGAGGCAAAGGTTTCGAGAGCTGGGGGTTTGGGAGGAAGAAGACGAAGTGAGGGAGCTGAGGGTTTGGGAGGAAGAAGAGGATGTGAGGGACCTGAGGGTTTGATCAGGTCAAAGGAGTTATTAGCTAAGAGAGGGAAATGTGGAGATGAGGGAAAAAAGGCGCCTTTTTTTAAAAAAAAATTAAGAAACAATGTCACTTGTATGCTTAATATGTGACATGGAAAGAAACCATGTCACATATCAAAAAACATGTGACATTATTTCTTCTTTCCACGTCACATATCAAAAACATGTGACATTGTTTCTTAGCTAAGAGAGGGAAAAAAGACGCCTTTTTTTTCAAAAAATTTAAAAAAAAATGTTTCTCAGAGAAACAACGTCACATGTTTGAAATATGTGACATTGTTTCTCAGAGAAACAAACAATGTCACTTATTTCAGAAATAAGGGACGTTGTTTCTTTTCTGTTTTGAGTTTATTTACAAAATTGCCACCGCGTTTTTTTTAATGTCAATTTTCTATATAACAGACGTTGTTTGGGGACGTGAAATGTATATTTTGTAGTAGTGGGACGAGCAAAAGTTCAAGTTTGGGAGTGTGTTAACCTCTTGAAATTCATGTCATATTAGCACATTTTCCTATAGTTCTTACACTTTTTGGGTGGATTTATACATATTTTGATGTGCATATGATAGGAAAATATGCCATGTTGATAGTTGGGTTGAAGTCATTGAATTTGTGATATAAATATGAATATTTTACCCTCTTTTTATCAACTTCGGCTTGTGAAGATTTCATTGCTTGTTAGGTGGGTGAAGCCAATCAATTAAGCCACATTTGAGTTGTATTTGAAGCTAAAATCAAGGAGCAAAAAGTGGAAAAGAAGATTTAAAGCAACCAAGAAAGCTGAAAAGAGAAGTTGCAGAAAGTTATTGGCCACAGCCAAAAGCACAGGCAAAATTCCTGGTAACAACCAAATCCTGAAAAATTCCAGGCAGAGAGTTATTAGCCGCAGCCAACCAGTACAGGCAAAAATCTTGGCCGCGGCCAAAACTGCTGACAGACTGTACAGTGAAAAATTCTGCTCGAAAATAGGGTTATAAAACACCCCAAAAACACACTAAAACACATTCTTTTGACTTGGGCTTTCTTTGGGGACTACTTGGGAGCTAGGGTTTAGAGATTTTCAAGGAGATCCAAGATTTGAAGAGATTCAACCTCATTTCCCTTGGTTTTTCTTGTTCTTCTCTCTTTCTTCTCTAAACTTTCTTCCATAGCTGTTCATATTTTCCAGATTTGTATATTCTTCTCCATGAGTGGCTAAACTTCCATTCTATGATTATTTTGAACCTTTGTATGGATTAAGATTTGATTCTTCCTCTCTTTTGGTAGTAAATGATATATATGTGTTGATTTTATCCTTCTCTTTATGCTTCTAAATGTTTGGCCATCATTTAGTTTGATTTGTTCATGTGGGTTTGACGTAAGAGAGCTAATCCATATGTAGAACTTGGTTAAAATCATGCTTGACTTGAAATTTACATGATAAATGGAAAGTTTGTTGGTAAAATAGAGATATCTTTGCTAACCTTGCATTGTCACATTAGGGTTTTGTTTTTAAAGGGGATTTTCATGATTTGTAGCAAGAGATTGTGCATTTTAATGGAAAGATAAACTTGATTTTGACTTGAGAGAGCTTAGTCAAGTGCATATGAACCCTAGACAAACACATATGTTCATTGAAAATACCATTTGAGAGGGAGTTCTTCATGTCTTATGAAATGTAAAGAGGATAAATAATCCTAGACCCCATTTAACCCTTAAAGTCAAAGAATCCATTATTTTTATCACTTTCTAGTTTTTAGAAATAGATTTTCACCATTTCTTTACATATCCCAAAAATATTTTCTTAGTTTAACTTTATTGAAATCACCTAGTCCTTTGCTTGGTCAAAAATTTTAATCCAAATCTCCGTGGGAACGATATTTCATACTACTTGCGATTCGTGAGCTTGCGGTTAACGCTTGACGGCGAACACAGGACAAGACATTGGTGTGTATAAGGAAGTCAAATCGACACATGCAAACTCACACCAAAAGCAAATCATCAACCCAACAGAGAGAAATTGTCGTTGAAAATGGCAAGCTTGTTAGCCTGCCGTGTATACGCTACTCTAAGTCCCATTGTAAATCTTCCTAGTGCAAGCATCCAGAACGAAGTGCACATCGTTTTGGCCTTCGCGAGAGATTACTATAATGAGGGAAAGTACCAGACAGGAAAATTCTTCCCCTATTTTGATACAAGATAACTCCAGAAGTAATTCAAAGCATCAAGGATAGGGCCTCCACCAATCCAGTCAAGTTCTTCGATCCAAAGCATCGGAGGACATGACAGTATATTCCCATTTTCCGTCACTTCTGCTAATAAACTCAACTGGATCAAAGATGCCACCGAGAGTCTCAGAAAAATTGTCACCGCTTACCATATTGATGACATCGACTTTGTGGTCTACCAGTCTCACACTGAGACTTCTCCCATTGTCACTTCTCAAGGTCTTGTGACCGTCTTCAACAATCTGCCTTATCCTAAAGACAAGATCTTAGCTGGCCACACCAGCTGGCCCGGCGACTGGGCCACCGTATCGCCGATTGTATTCGACGGCACCGTTCCTCAGCTCATAGCTCCTCCTGTTCCATCTGTCATATCTATATGTGTGTGTGTGTATTTATGTCTTTGTTTTATTGTGTTGATGTCCTTGATGCTTTGCTTTGTCTCATCCAGTTTAGTTCCCTTTCATTTTAAACAAGGCCTGCTTGCATCGTGCTCGCTTCCCAGAATACCATAATGCCACTGTTCCAACGACTGTCATGTTTTATATATCAAGTATATCATCAATAAAGTCAGTTGCTTTAAATTTACACGCTTGTCATTGTTAAATATTACCTCTGTTTTTTATTTATAATAAATTATTCTTGGATGTTCGATGTTCCTTTTTTATAAGATTGGATTTGGTATGATTGAAAAGACTTTTTTGCAATTTCCCTATTTTACCCTCACCCAATACAAAAAATTATTTATATCATTATTACATTTATTGCATTCTCCACTGTATATTCTTGCTCTTCCACATAAAAAGGAAAAACCAAAATCTTTTTTGTCTATATTAATTTCACCTAACTAATTTTAACCATCCCTTCTAACTAACAACAAAATGATTTGATTAATCCTATCTTATAAAAAGAATGGAGGGATTAAAGTGTATATAAAAAATAGCTTAGATTGGGAATCTTTTTAAATTTTAAGGCAGAATTAATGGTGTTTATAGTTTTTTTCTTTCATAAAATATGTTGGGAAACTATTTATAAGTATAAATTAAGGGACACCACGTTTAACAATCACAACTCACTAAATTACTACACACAGAGCAACTTTTATTCACACCATTATTGGACTCATACATATTTGTATGGGAACAAAATAGGAAGAAAAACAAGCATTCTATACTAACGCTGACAGTACGAAATAGACCTTTATTTGAAAGGGAACTTTGGACAAACCAAAGCACCACATAAACACACACACATAGTAGCACCTTTATTTGAAAGGGAACACACACACATCTGTATGTATGTGGGAGATGGATTATTCAAGTATATATAGGCCTCAAGCCTCAGGATTATGATGATTAGGAGTGACAATCCAATTGGAAAACCCAGAGAATGCATTGTTGAGGAGGTAAGGAACAACACCGAGGAAGATAGGAGGAGTGACGTAAGCCCAGTCGGTGGGTGCGTCACTGTGGCCAGCCAAGATCATGTCTTTGGGGTAACGCAGCCTCTATCAAAGACAGGTTCGAAACGCTTGGTACACCACATAGTCGAAACGCTTGTCACCTTTCTTGAACAGCTCGAAGCATCTGTTGTCCACACGAGAAGACACAGTCATGGAAGCCATGGATATGACTTTGTCCCTCAACTTTAGCTTTGTTATCACCTCAAACACCGAGTTGGCGAACTGATTCTCCGCAACAGCATCGATGTGCTCGTAATAAACGTCGATGCCATCGAAGCCGTAGTCCTCCACGATTTTCTTTAGGCTGTCAATGGCATTCTGGATCCATGTGGATTCATCAGCAGAAATTACGGCAAATGGGAATCTGGGGTCACGCCCTCCTATGCTCAAGAAGAACTTTATTTTAGTGTACTGTGACTTCTTCCTGAAATCCTTGATGGCTTGGGCACTGAAATCATTTGTATCAAAGTATGGCACAAATTGTCCCGTCATGTTCGCGCCGCCATTATCGTAATCTCTGGCAAAGGGAATAACAATGTGGAGTTCTTTGTCGAGGTTTACATTTGGAAGATATTCAAGGGAGCTCATGGCATTGGCGTAAACACGATAGGTGGACAGTGAGCTCACCATCTTTTTTGTGTGTATGTATCTCTATTGGATTATTTTGGTGAGTTCTTTTGTGTCCATTTGGCTTCCTTATATACTGTTGGGGAGTTTGTTTTGCTGCCTCTTGTTTTAGCTTGCTGCCCACTCTAGAGTTGGTTACCCACTACTCTACACTCTAGGATTTGATATAGAGACTATTACACGATTTTCGCTTTCCACATTGTATGCATGTTATGCATTTATTGGTAGGTGCATTGTTTACTTCTTCATATTGCACGTTAACCAGATCTTAGCTTTTAGGAGGTGGATTCATTATTTTTATTATCGGATCTGTCCCGTCATTACTCTATTCACAAAATTTGTTCTCTAAATAAAATGGATCTGTTCATTCTCCCATTTTTTTTCTATTTTTTTTATTTACATATAAATTCATTTGTTTACCAGATCACCAAATTCAATTCTAGCTAGGAATTAATTAGTGTCATTTAAAAAGTTGTGTTTTAATTTTACTTTCTCAATATTATTAAGGGTTAAATAGCAAATCTGCCCCGGAAGTGTACCCCACGTATCAATTTCGCCTCGGAATTTTTTTTTTTTGTTCTAAATTGCCCCGGATGTTTCAAAACGTAGTAATTTTACTCTTTTCTTTTAAATTTTCAACGTTGACCTTTAAAAAACTGATGTTAACCCTATTATTAATATTGTTTCGATCAAGTCCCACCGTGTTCATCATCTTTGTTCAACATCTTCAACAATATGATAGATGCGTGTGTTTTTTAGCATATGTATACTATGGTGCTTATACTTGACACGGTTGAAATATGAATCAATTGTGTATATATGTGTGTGTTAGATTTGTCATTCTATCACAAAAGTTTAAGTCAATATGATATGACTCACCTCTACATTACATATTATTAATTCATTTCTCAATTTTTCGATGTGGGACTTTATGTTTTCTTCAATATTCTCCCTGCTATTTTTTTATCTATTTCATTTTCATTTTTTCTTTGTTTCCTGGGCTTGTACTTCTTTTTGAGTCTCAAAAGCCTCAAGAATACAAATATTATTTTCTTTTTTTTTTATCCCACTAAATGAATGGCTCTGACACTATGTTGAAATATGAAATAATTATGTGTGTAGATATATGGATATATGTTAAATTTGTCTTTCTATCATAAAATATTAAACCAATGTGAGAGAACTTACCTCAACATTATATACCATTGATCAATCTCTCAATATTTTCATGTGGGACTTTATGTTATCTTTAACAACAACCACCCATTGTAATTACTCCTTCTGTCTAAAGGATGCTCTTTTAGAAGAAATCCTTAATTAATTCATCATACAGATCACTTGGTGGATATACTATTTCTTTATGCTCTTACATACGATCAAAATTAGAAAAACAAATCATGTCTATAAAAACAAATCACTTGGATAGGCTTCGCTATCTCATTTTCAATACTATTGCGTGATTTTTGCATTCCACATTGCATAAAAGTTAAGCGTTTATTAGTAGATGAATTTTAATTTTTATTGTTAATCATCATGTCTAATTTTTTGGAGGTCGGTTTATTTTTTTTATTATCTTATCTGGTCCTGTAAGTTATCTATTTAAAAATTTAATTCAGTAAATAAAAATTATATATATACATATCATTCTCCCATCTTTTTTCCTATTTTCTTTAATTACGTATCATTTGATTTGCTTCTCAGACTACCCACAATGACGTTTACAAAGTGGTGTTTTAATTTTACTTCTTCGTTATTATTGTTTCAATATATCAAGTCCCGCGATGTTTATGATCTTTAATTTGTTCGACATCTTCAACAATGTGATATATGTATGTGTGTCTGACTTTGTATATGTCTGTCATGAGTGTTGCACCCGAGATGCACCCTTTGGAATTATTTAAACAATTTTCTCTATTAAATAAGCACAAAGCTTAGTAGAGAGAATGATTTGACCGTCGTCTTATCGTCTTACGGTCAAATACAAAATAAACCAAGGATTGTATTATAGACCACAACATTGGATCGTTCTCTCTCTCGAGAAGCTTTATATTAGTTCCTAAGTGATCTAAATGTCATGAAATATAATATGGACAAGGGGATAAAATTGGTTTTCTTATAAATGAATGTGAGAATGCAAGAATGAAAATAAAAATCCTAAAATACTTATTTTTTGTATTTTTATAAAGGTAGGATAGTGAATTGAAAATAGATTAAGTGAATCACTTGAGAATGAATTAGATACAATCATTGCTCTCTTATAGTAAAGGGAGTTAAACTATGGCTAATTATCAAATTGATCATAGAGGAATCTCTAGGTTAGGCTTGAATTCGAATGATTAATACCGGAACCCTACATATTAATCTTTCCAATTCAAGCTGATTAAGCACTTTAGCTAATGAATGAACTTATCAATCGCAAGGAGCTTTGATCCCAAAACCGGTACCCCACATTACTACTTGATTAACTTTAGAGTCTTAATTCATTGGGGGTACCCCATTCAATGAATTGAGACTAGAAAGTGGATGTCCAATGCTTCTAACTAAAAAGTTCATTAATAAACAATTTCTACAAAGTCCTTTAATATACCAAACCTCACCAACCGGCAAGCTTTAAGTGATTTTAGTATGATACATTCTTGATTTGAAAAGTAATTGATCATTTTTTAGTAAGTGAACTAAGTGGCAATGAATTTGACTTAGATGGGTTTAGACTAGTAATCATATACCTAGTGAGGTTAAGCCTATTGAATATATTTATCCTTTGTGTACCCCTTATCTCTTTTGTTGATCTAGAACTTGATTTGAATTGATGTCCTTGCTTTTGTCGCTAAAGCAATCAATTAAACTAGGTCCAACTAATAATGCAATCTAGTGGCAACCTAGGTCATTCTCCCAAGGAGCAATCTATGGGTTTTTCTTTTGGATTAAAGTTAGATGATAAAAATGCATAAAAATGGACCTAAACTAGAATGCAAATCTAAATCCTAAATAAGAATGAAACTAACCTATGTGAATGCAAATACAATTTGGGGGGTTTTTTAGAAAGAGAAGTTAAAATCCTAAGCAAAGAAACTTATTAATAATTAACAAAGAAAATGAACAATTATTTGATTCAATTATGATGAATGGGGACAACTTAGAAATCGCATGGAGTTAATTTTCCTAACCTAAATGAGTTAATTAGACTAAAGGGAGATCACCAAGAATTGAAATTGATATATCTAATTACCTAAGTATTGCATGGGAAACCCTCATCACAACACCACTTAATCCACTAGAGAAATCATAATGGACTAAGTGTTAGTTAATTAAATATATTAAAACCAAAACAATTTAATTCAAGTAATTGTGGAAATTATATTTCGGATTATCTAATTAAACAATTAAACAACCGATCACTCAATTAAACAATTAAGTGATAAAAACCCAAATTTGCAATAGAAACCACAATAACAATTAAATTAATAATGAAAACTCAATTATAAATTTAATGCCAATGCAAGGGTTTGTAAACATAAAATCCAACAATCAATAAAGCACAAATTGAGATATAGTTATCAATCCAACCCAAAGAACAAATGAGTATTTAATCTAGAACTAAATTAATCTTAATTAATATAACTCAAAATTATTTAAAACTAAATAATCCTAAGTTTTGGATTAAAAGGATAAAAGAAAAACAGTCACTTATGGTCTTCAAGTGCAAAGCCTAGGCTCTAGTCTCCTCCATTCATGCTCCTCCGAAGTTGTCTCCCAAATAGCTTAAGCTTCCATTACCACGTCCTCTCTTCCCGATTTTGTTTTCGCTGCTGCAGCCATGATGGAATTATGGGAGGAATAAATTTGGATATATGTATATGGGTGTACGTGCAGAGAATTGAGGGAATGAATATAATGAGTGATGTTGCAATGGTGTGGGTCCCGTAGATGGTAGTGGAATGAAAAGGTTGCTGATTGGAAAAGAGAAGGTGAATGGCCGAAACTGTGTGTACTGAGTAGGCGCATGCGTCTCTGATGGTTGTGAGCGGAGGCGTGATTGAAAGCGCGGTCTGATGGAATTATGGTGCGTGATCGTTGTAGTGTGCCGTCTTCCCCTTTTGTATATGCGGCAGCCTTCTTTTTTGGAGGGTGGGAGAATTAGGTTTAAAGTTTAGGCCCAATAAGATTATACTAACCCATAAAATTTAACCATTAGATTTATCTTAATTTCTAAGACTTATTCTGTACCTTAGGATCTTCTAATCTCCTCTTCCTTAACCTACGAGAATTAAATGAAATTATGATTTCACATAGTTGGGAATAAGTTATCAATCACAAAAATAGGCAATTAGAATATTGACAATTTTAAACCCAGTAATCTCATTATTAATTCAAATTTACAATATTTTCTAAAATTGGCTAATTATTCAAATATTTCTTAATTTGTCCAAAATAGCCTAAAATTATTTCCAAAATATAGAATAAGGTGAGATAAAATATATGAAAATATTGATTTATCAACATCTTAGAGTGTGATTATGGATTAGCAATGCTTTAGGTTCAATTACAATCTCACTTCATTCAAACTACCAAGCAAACATGCTTAATAGATATAAATCAATGAAACCATAACGAACTATATATAGATATAATATCATATATATTGAGGAGCAAAAATCCTCATCACAAATCCAAACCACAAATTAGCATCAAATATTGATTACAAACATAATCAAATGAGTCTAACTACAAAATACAAAACCTATACGTAGAAATTGAAAAACCTATAGCTAGAACAAATGATGAAACATATAAAACTCCCATTTGAAGATTGAAACTCATGCCTCTTCACCCATCTTCAAGAATTGGAAACTCCCATGGCATCAAGAACAGCCCCAAATAGGGTAGAAATTTCGGCCATATAGGTTGGGTATGGAAGAAAATGAAGGAAATGAAAGGTATATGGAAGAAGTGGAAGAAAATGGAAGAAATGGAGGTTGGGATGGAGAAAATGGAAGAGGAAGAGAGTGGAGATGGAAACGGAGCGAATGAACTTGTAAGAAATGGACTGGGTTCGACCATTTTAGGTCTAGAACAAGTAGGAGTCAAGTTAGAGTTGATTTGAGTTGTAACCAGGTTAAAAAAAACAAAAATCACGTTTTTGGAGTTATTGTCGCGGTCGTTCGCCATGGGTTTCCATGACGAATTTCGCTTTCGCTTCGTCATGGCCAATAAGAGGCTTTTCTACAATTTTCAAAAAGTTTTGAATCCTTTTCTGTAATTTTTACAATTTGTTCAGAAACTTCTATTATTTTGACTTTTTTCTTGAATTTTCATCTTCTTGCCCCAATTTCTCCCATTTTCAAGATTCCTACAATATAAAATAACCTCAAGCAAGATGAATAGCTCCTAATCATCAATTAAATCAAAAGTAATCACAAAAAATTCCAGAAATGCCCTTTTTTACCAATAATTACTCTAAAACCTAATTTCTTCAAAAGATATGCAGTAATGTCCAACTAACATGATAAAAGATCTCAAAAATGATATTAAATATTTGCAAATCTTGGGATTTGTAAGTGAACTAATTAGATTCATACTCTCGAAATCTAATGTGCACGGTCCACCTTTGATTGGTTTTTAAATCATGAATATTTGAATAAAATATTATTTTTTATAGAAATTTATATTTAAGATATTGGCTTTCATTTATATTTTATACCTATTAAAATAATTTCATCTCTCAATATTTCGATGTGTGAAACTTTATGTTATCTTTAACAACAACCCATTGTAATTACTCCCTTCTGTCTTAAAGGGTGCCCTTTTATAAATAAAAAATCCTTAATTAATTCATCATACAAATCAATTGGCGGGTAATTGATGAACTTTTCCAAATATTACCTTAAATATGAGAAAAATTAGAAAAACAAATCATGTCTAAAAAAATCACTTGGATGGGCTTCGCTATCTCATTTTCAATATTTTTGCATTCGACATTGTATAAATGTTAAGCGCTTATTAATAGATGAATTTTAATTTTTATTGTTAATCATCATGTCTAATTTTTTGAAGGTCCGTTTATTATTTTTTTTATCTCATATGTCCTGTAAGTTGTCTATTTTCTGTAAATAAAAATTTTATATATACATATTCTCCCATCTTTTTTCCTATTTTCTTTAATTACAGATCATTTCATTTGTTTTCCAGACTACACACAATGACATTTACAAAGTGGGGTTTTAATTTTACTTTTTCTTTATTATTGTTTCGATCAAGTCCCGCGCCGTGTTTATGATCTTTGATTTTTTCAATATCTTCAACAATGTGATAGATGTGTGTCTGACTTTGTACATGTCTATCATGAGTGTTTCACTCTAGAAGCTGTTAGAATCTTAAGTTTTAATGAGGACTGGTCCCATAGAAAACATAAGTAAATAGAGTGTAAGTTACCTTTGAATTTAAACAAGTAAAATCTGATAGGTAACAGATTACTATCGTTAGAGCTAGAGCCTATCGCAAATAGACAAAGAGCAATAGCAAATGAAGACTTAGAAATAACAAAGTTAATATCTATCGCTAAGTCCTTCATTATTGCTAATAAATATCCTATCGCTAGAAGTTCATTGAGAACTTGGATAAATGAAAGGAAGAACAACTAGCAGAAAAATGAACTAAGTCTTTGAACTAATGGAATCAGCTAGCGATATCATAAGCTGCTATCGATAACAGGATTAGCTATCGATATCTAAATACTTGAGGAAATAACATAAGTTACTCAGATAGCTAAACAAACTTGCGATAACAAAGGTCACTAACGATAACCCATCTAGCTATATGTTCGTCACCGGCCGCAAGTGCACGGGTCACGCCAAGTAATAAAGTGATAAGTAAAGTATCGTTCCCATGAGGATTTGATCCAAAACTCGGTCAAGCAATGATTGTCACACTCTCGCCCAATTTGAGTGATTCAAATGTTGAGATTGAAAATTAAATAAGAAAATAAATATATGCTAAATTAAAATAAAATTATACACAAGTGATTCTCCAACTTCAAGGATAAAATGGGTCCTAAGATTATGTATCCCCCTTATACTTCTTAACACTCAATTAACCTCCTCTCAAATATGCTCTCAACGAAACCATGTGCTAATCTAGGATTCACAGAGTACTTGTAAACGCTCTCTCAAGTCAAGAACAAGTGTTTAATCTTATTAATTGCACAATCTCTTGCTACAATTTAATAAAATCCAATTTTAAGCTCCAATCCTAATGTGACTATGCAAGGTTAGCAAGTATATCTCTATCTTACCAACAAAACCATCCATCCATGCAAACTTCAGGTTCTTGCACTATTTTACCCAAGTTCTACACTCAATCTAGCCCTCTCAAGCATCAATCAAGTGAACCCAACATCTAAATGGTGATCAAGCACTTAGAAGCATTAGGAATAGAGTAAAATAAACACATAGATATCATTAATCACAACGTAAGAGGAGGAATCAAGAATCAATCCATACAAGGGTTCAAAATAATCCTAGAATACAAGTATTTTAGCTACTCATGTTCTACAACTCCATGGGAGCATATATATACAACATTACAAAACAAAACAAGAGAAGAGAATGAAGATGGAAGAGATAAACCAAGAGAGGAAGCCCAAATCTCTTCAAAGCTCCAAGCCCAAGCTCAATCCCCTCCAAACTCCATGCCCTAGCAGAGCAAAACACCCCCAAGAATGCCCAGAAGTCGAAGAATAATGGCCAAGAACGAAACCCTAGCTTTTATAACCTTTAAAACGCGTCTGTGCTGTCAAAACGCGCAGCAGAACAGGGAGTTTGCCGTAGGTTTCGCCGAGGCGAGCCCACAGCGAAAAATACCAAAGAGGGCAGAAACAGAGGGAGTTTGCCTTGGATTTCGCCGCGGCGAAAACCACGGCAAACTGGGACCTATCTGTAATTTTGGAATTTCGGGGACCTATCTGTAATTTGGGAAATTCGAGGTCCTTTTCTGTAATTTTTACAATTCGTCCAGAAACTTGTATTTTCCCTTTTTTCTTGAAATTTCAGCTTCTAGCCCCAATTTCTCCCCTTTTTAAGTGTCCTTCTTAATCCGGATCCCTTGGTTATTGCATCAAAATATTCCTACAAGATTTACATAAAACAACATAAGAAACTAACTAGAAATATGAGCAAAATCTACACAAATGAACAATGATGTGCAACCAAAATCAAATGAACATTTTCCTATCTTTAGTTTCTAAATATATCAATGATTGAATAAAACTCAAGGAAAATGTGCTGAAATTACATGAATTCTTGGGAGTTATCACTATCGATAGGAGAATGCTCATTGTGATAACTTAGACAAACTGATAAGCTGATACATTGAGCTAATGGACTAAGCTTGCAATATCATCTGCTGTGCATTACATGATTACTTGTTTAGCTAACAGCTCAAGTGCAGGAATTATACTATGTAGTTAGCGATAGCAAAGCATGCTAGCGCTATTGAAAAAGTTGCTATGCAAGTACAGTTGGTACAGATGCTCAGAACGCTCAGTCTACATCTCTCTTAGCTCACCCTACGCAAGAGCAGTTGAAGCTAGAGCAGAAAGTTAACCTCGATGAAGAAACTACATTAATTGCCAACGGCTATGAGCTCTCAATGACCATATTTAAACGGCCTCATGAAGATGAACGCAATGGCAAATCTGAGAAGAGATATAAGTACAGAACTTGAGCATTTATGAAAAAACGACGAAAAAAAAAGAATATTCACGAACACATTCATTGCTCTCTGATCTTTGTATTTATTGTTCTTAGTAATTTTATTTGTACTTAAGTGATTATCATAATCTGTTCATTAAGTAAACTTTATTATTGAAATCCTCTACTGTTTGAGGTTGTTCTACCTTACAGGTAGTAAGGGGGAGTGTTTAGAGGGATTCTAAAACTCTGTAAAGGTTGGCAGGTGAAACTATGTTGTAAAACCTGTGGTTAGTGGAACCCAACGAGGAGTTGGAGAACTGGACGTAGGCAGTGTTGGCCGAACCAGTATAAAGATTGTGTTGCATTAAGTAGTTTTTAATTTTCGGAAGCATAATTCACCCCCCTCTTGTGCGATTGCCATTCTCAGAAGCACCTTTGGAATTATTTAAACAAGTTTCTCTATTAATTAAGCACAAAGCTTAATAGAGAGAACTAATTAGATTCATACTCTTGAGATGTAAACTGAACGGCCCAGATTTGATTAGTTTTTAAATGATGAATATTTGAATAAAAATTGTTTTTTATACAAATTTATAGTTAAGATAGTAGCTTTCATTTATATTTTGTGCCCATTAAAATAATTTCACTTTTTTAAAATATATTTCAAAAAAGTCAAATATGGACATCCAAAGTAGATTTAGGTGGTTCAAACCTCTAGAAAGAAATAATTAATCCATAAAATAAGTCATTTGTGTCATAAACCTAAAGAAAATGTAGAATATTGAGATGAGGGAGAAGAAAGAAGACAACAGAAAAATTAGGGAGAAGTTTTTATTCATTTCAACCTTATCATCACTTGATGTATGCCCATTATTTATAAGCCAAGTGTTCTTAAATTATATCTCAAGATTTACAACAAAAATTAAATCTATATAATTGTACAAAATGTAACCTTTAGAGGTTATGTGAATTAATCATATGGAAAACTCCCAAAAAACTATTCAAGTGGTGGGTTACCTAGGTTTGAGTGAAAAACCTTAAAGGACACATGAACTCCTTTTCTTTATTCATATAAACATACGAATACTTGCATTTCTTTATCTGCCCTAAACATCCATACGCGTGCTTCTTCCAATTTAAATATTGGTATTGTCATGTGCCACCATCTTCATAGGCGGTACGAATATTGCTGTGATCTTCTGCATCAAGTTTCTTATGCAATTATCTGAGTCATCCATCGCTACCCAATAATCCTTATCCCCCCAGACATTAATGAAATGCATGAAAGACCCAAATGAAACCATGTGTTTTCATAAAACTATGACACTTTTTTATATATAAGTAACCAGTTTACCTCACCCCCTTAATCCATACCTACTAGTTAACTGGCTCCTTCATATTTAGGAGTGGGGAGAGCGTTGTGTTATGAAGATTATAGCTGCCGTCAAAATAAGCTATTTTTACTTATTTGTAATATATTCAACTAGTTAATGATTACTACTTGCATATGTGAACAAGTTTGAATGCTGCAGTTAATCAAACTATACTACATTTTGACAACCCATATGCTTACTGTTGAGACCCGAAAATGGCCGATAAGTCAGTTATTAGAAAGGGTAATTTAATAGAAATCCGGATATATAAAGGGGATAAGGAATCCTAGCTAGATTCATTCTCTTCATCTTAAAAGTAGTTTTCGAAATTTGTTTTATTTATCTTAGTATTATTCATCAGAGCATAAATTTTATTCAACTTAAGTAAAAACATAATTAAAGTAATCAATCTGCATTAGATTAAACCTTAGTCCTCGTGGGAACAATAAACTTTTTACTACTTGCGACCCGTACGACACTTACGATTGAGCTATACTGTGATCAGAATACTAACTAAAAATCCAGTTGAAACGTCAAATTTTGAATTTAGGCCGGCTCTTTTAACAAAATGATTTTAGGGCCAAGAGACCTAATAAGGGGTTTCTAAATGTTACTAAGAGACCAAGATATCTCTACTTAATTAGTTCAAAAAATTATTGCTTCTCCCCTTTTGAGTTTTCCCTTTCATTTCTATCAATGGTTATAAGATAAAATGTAAAGAAAGTTTGTGTTATTCATATACATGCATACTTTCATGAACAAAACAAATTCTAAACTATAATACCATAAAATAAAGTGTTTAAATAAGGTCTGAAAAGATTTGATAACCATCTTATAAGAGGTAAAGGAGATTTCCGCACCCCAAAAAAAAAAAAACAATCTCTTCTCACTTTAATTTTCTCCGAAGGATTGACCACAAGGTTTTATCTGAGAAAAAAAGCAACAATGGATGCATGTTAATTATTAAAGAAATTAAATAATTCCAATAAAAGCTTCGCAAAGAGAAGATAATGACTCTAAAATCGAAGTTTGAGTGCACTTGCATTCAGCCTGCAGTATGCTAATTCAGATAGAAGATGCAATGGAGAAAATTCTCAACGACACTCAGAATTGCCTTATCATGTGTATTCAACTATCATAAAGAGAGGTTTTGGTAAGGATGGATTCTTCACAATTCTTTTTTACTACAAAGGGCATCTAATTGGTCTCATAACAATATTAAGAAATCATTATAGTAGATCTCTTGGCCTGACTAGAAATTCTATAAAATTATAGCTTTGAATTTGGATTTTTGGTTATTCAACCTGATTAATTCGGATTGGATTTCCCCTTAAATATAAGTTTCATATGTGATATGTGATATGACCGTCGTCGTATCGCCTTGGGATCAAATATAAAATAAATCGAAGATTGTAATGTAGGGCACAACGTTAACCTTGGATCATTTTCTCTCTCGAAGAGCCTTTTATTAGTTCTTAAGTGACATAAATGTCATGGAATGCAATGTGAATAAGGAAAAATAATTTTAGTTTTCTTTTAAAAGAGTGTGACTACAAGAATGAATTAATTAAGATCCTAAACTACTTCGTTTTAGTATTTTTACAAAGATAGAATAGTGAGTGAAAAAGGGATGATATGAATCTCTTGAAAATGAATTAACTGCAACCATTGTTCGCTAAGGATAATGAGAGTTTCTTTGTTAATTACCAAATTATCCTTAGAGGAATCCATTTAAGCTAGGTTTGAATTGGAATAATCAATACTGGAATCTTGCATATTAATTCTTCCAAGCCAAGTTGATTAAACACTTTGGCCAATAAATGGACTTGTTAATTGTAAGGGGATTTAGATCCAATAACCAGTCTCCCGCATTGTCACTTGATTAATCCTAGAGTCATAGTTCATTGGTGGCATATCACTCAATGAATTAAGAATAAGGGATTGAAGTCCAATGCCTCTTTCAACTAACAAGTTCATTAACAAACAATTTCTACGTAGTCCATTAATATACCAAACCTCAAAGCCATCTTTGAGTGTAATAACTAACTAATGGACATCCATCCCATCATATATTGTTAATTATCACCTAGTAAAATCGGGTTTAATTTTCTCTAAGTTCTCGAATATATCAAACATCACCAACAGGCAAGTCTAATGTCTAAAATCATGGACCTATTAATTTAAGCATTATCAAAACCTCTTAGAGTGTGATTATGGATTAACAATGCTTTAGTTTCAATTACAATCCTACTTCAATCAAATTACCTAACAAACATGCTTATTAACAGAGAAAAGTTAATGAAACATATATAATATCATATATTTTAAGGATCACAAATCCAAACCACAAATTAGCATTTGACATTGATTACAAACATAATGAAATGAGTCCAACTATAAATTAGAAAACCTAGACCTAGGAATTGAAAAACACATAGAACAAAAGATAAAACATAGAAACTCCCTTTTGAAGCTTGAAACTCATGTCTCTTCACCCATCTTCAAGGGTTAAGAACCCTAGCCTCTCATAGCATCAATAAGAGCCCCATATGGAGGTGAAATTTTGGCCATAAAGTTTGGATGTAAAAGAAAGTGGTGGAATGAAAGATTGATGGTAGAAGTAGAAGAAAATGGAAGGGATAAAGGTTGGGATGGAGAAAATGGAAGATCAGAAGAGAGTGGAGATGGAGTGAAGGAAATATGTAAATGACAAATCTCTGATTTGTATGGTTTTTATATGCCTAAATTTAGGAAATTAACATGATTGAGATGCAAGTTTTGGTCCAATAATGCTTAATTGAATATCTTAAACTCTCAAGGAAATAAGTGTAAAATTAGGAGTAATTAGCCATAATTGTAGATTAATTGTAATAATTAATTTATAGGGCTATTTGATCTTGGTTTTATCTTATTTTCACTTGCAGGGTCGCTCAGGACCAAAAGATCGAACCCGGAATGAAGGAGAAGGCCAAATAAAGAAGCAGCAACAAAGTGACTTCGCCGCGGCTTCGTCGCGGCGAGTCAGACGACGAAAAACCCATCAGAGGCATAGGAGAAGTGAGTTCGCCGTGGCTTTCGCCGCGGCGAACCCACGGCGAAAAGGGCAGAAGAACTAGAGACATTGGCACTTCGCCGCGGCGAACGGACGAATCTGCAGAATATCAGAACGCGAATTTTGGCCCAGATCCGGATCCAACTTGAAACCCACTCACTTGACCTGACTTGGGAAAGATAAAACACGAAATACACACTCCCTTAGAGCAGATTTGGTTCACATTTTCACACCCCCAAGCCCTAGCTCTCTCTTCTCCATCTTCATCTTCATTCTTCATTCTTCTTTCATCCTTCCATGGCTTCCACTCCTTCCTCTTCTCTTGTTGGTTCTTCCATGGAGAGTAGCAGCTAGGCTCCACCATTCTTGGTGGTGAGAGCCAAGGGATGAGCTTGAAGCTTCAATAGGGGAGTTTTCCTAGTTCTAATCCTTTCCCATTTGTTGTATTTATGCTTTTCTAGGTTTCTAGGGTTGCATTTATGACATTTTGGTGGGTTGTATTAATTGCTTTTGCATTTGGTTGAGGTGCATTTATGGCACTTAGTTGGATGCATTTATGTCATTAGGGTTAGAAACTATGTTTATGTTTATGTTGTTTCCTTCTTGTATAATGCTTGACATTGCTACTTAAGAGCTTTGAGTTTAATGAAATTTATGGGTTCATAGTTTTGTTATTCTCTTGGTGAAAATTATGTGCTAATGCAAGGTGGCTTGGTTAGTGGATTAAGAATGTTAAGTTATTTGCTTGAGGGAGATGGCATAAGGATTAATTGGTTGTGTTGAGACATTAGGCAAACACTCTTTAGATCCTAATTTATTGTATGGGTGGCCATCAATGGATTAGGGTTTAAAGAGACATTTAGAGCAATTATGGGGTGGCCCAAATTGTGGATTTAAAGTCTTGCGTAATCAATTATTTCTTGATTTGGAACTTAATCAACTTGGGTTAAATTAAGTAATGTGCGGGGTTCCAGCATTAATTAAGTTAATCCAAGCCTAGCCTAGAGGGGTTCCTCTAGGGTTCTTTAGAAATCAAACAAACTCCTTGAAAACCTTTTGAAGCAATGATTCCCAAAGCTTTCATTCATCAAGAATGACCTTTATCCCATTTTCATCCAAATCTCACTTTTAACTCTAATCTTTTACTTTACCTTTTGCACATACCAAACTTCTTATCAAAACCAAACAAAAAAAATGCTTTTTACCCGTCTTTTCAAGTTTACATTTTAGCTATTATGAACCATATTACACTAGGCTCCTTGAGATCGACACCCCGGGTTAGCTTCCACTAACCCCTCGAGTTTAATTTCTTGGAGAGCGGACTCGAAGCGGCACTGCTCCGAACCTAAACCCTTAATCAATTTCCGAGCTCTTCAGTAAAATTGAGGGTTTAGGTTGGATATAAGCTCAAGAAGTAGGGTCAAGTGAGAAAAATGGGTTAGGATCCGAAATTGTTTTAAAAAAGCGCAATTTTTGTAATTTTTAGAAAATTCTGGGCCATTTTTTGTAATTTTCACAAATTATCCAGTAACTTGTATTTTAACTTTTTTCATGAATTTTCAGCTCCTTGCTCCAATTTTGACCCTTTTTAAGGTTCCAAAAATATAAAATAGCCACAATCAAGATGAATAGCTCCCAATAATCAATCAAATCAAGAGTAATCACAAAAAAATTTCAAAAATACCCTTTTTACCATTAAGCTTATATAATCACTCTATAACCTAATTTCTTCATAAAATATGCAATAATATTCAAATAACATGATAAAACACCTCTAAATTGATATAAAATATGGGCAAATCTTTGGATTTGTCAATATGATCCTAGCTAACAAATAAAAGCTACGTTATTGCAGTGTTAACTGGGTAAAACATTGTCCACTACAGACATAGAGGTGGATAGTGGGCTCATCATGCATCTTGATATCTTGTTACACTGCTTTAATTCAGGGGAAAAAAATCTCATAGATTAAATACCCTTACTAATCACGTTAGTGGGCCTATTCTCATAAACTACGCCTTTGATCCTATCTAAGTTGATGTTAGTTTTTTTTTTTTTTTTTTGTATATTTTGATATATTTTCATCCTATCAAAATAATGCATTTTTATATTAACTTAATATTTTTATTTATAATAGTATAATTTTCTATAACTATAATTTTCTAATTATAATATTAATTATCTCTGATAATTTATTTTTAATTATAATACTATTATTTTACTGCAAAAAATATTAAAATAATAAAAAAGTTATGAGAACAAATATGTCCAAAAATTTGGCTCCACTCATAAAACCCCCCCATTTGGAGGGGAGCCAGGATAGGATGTAAGAGGAGAGAGTAGCGATGATTTGGGATTCTTCCCCTCCAAAATTTTAAACCAAACAAGGGGAGGGGAGCATCTACTCCCTTCAAACCAAACACAAAAAATCCAATATGTTCATACTTATACTTTTATTTAATTTTGATTTTGATACATGTGTGTTTTTTATCTCTTAATTAGCTCATTAACTTTGCTAAATTACGACTATTGCATCCTCTAACTTCGTTATATCAGCATTGTTAGTCTTTGTATAGAAACTAACAGTAATGACAAAATAAAATTAAAGCATTTAATTAGGATAAAAATATACATAAATACCAAAATTAAAATTAAATGACACAGTTTAAGCACCAATAAATGTATTCTCCCATATAAAGACACTGATAAGGTGAGGGATTCAATGGTTGAGCCATTATTTGGACTATGTTGTGCCTGGTTACAACATGAATGGCCCTTTTTTTACATCATTAATAAAACTTGTCCTCCTATTATTTTGCTCCTTTCCCCATATCAGTATATCACATTTTCCATCTTCATCCATTTTTTCAGGATATCTCATACATTTATTTATTACTACTTCATCCGTTTTTGAATGGATCAAGTCACTTTAAATTTTTTTCATTCACCTCAAGGGTCAAATCAGTCTCAAAGAATCTTTCATTATTTTTTCTACAACAAAATCACATGCATAGTTTCATATAATTAACAATTATATGATTAGCCAAGAAATAAAACTTTGGTGGTGGAAAAGAGAGGAAGATCACGAGGGAGTTCTTGAGTTTCGTGATAAGGGTTTTGCTGATGAAGGAAGAGAGATGTGGAGGGGAAGAGCTGTGTTATATGGATGTCACCTCAGCATAATCAAATCAACTAATGAACTAGTTGTCTTAATTAAACCAACATTTTCCATTACTTAAGATACCTATCGTACCTCACTGGATACTTTGAGAGTAAATTTAATGTGTCAATTCTATTAAAAAAAAAATTAAAACTCCATGCAGATATATACTTTCAAGCAGAACAAATATCAACTAACTTAAAAGCATTTAAAAAAAGTTAAACTCCTTCTCAAAATTGTTTAAGAGTAGTATTAAATCTCTCATACTTGACTGAATTGCTAGAGAACACTAGAACACGCCTAGGAATATCTGTTGGGTTTGTCTTCTCTCCAAATTTCATCAGACCATGTTATATTGTGTTGTTGCTTATATAAAGTAATCTTGTTCATGACTAATGTGAGACTTGGGTATCTTCCATACATGCTACTCCTTAATTACTTCTCAAACTACATTACTAACTTATTCAGACTGCAAAGTTTCAACATTTATTGGGAAACAAATTCCTATTCATAAATTCTTACGTTGGACTTCGGATCGGGTTATTTATTAGGGTTTTCTGGCTAATGAATTATATAAATTTAATTTATTACCGATATCACATGTATTATAAAATACTTAATTGAGGGACAATAAAGAAATATGCAAATTTCCTAAATTAGGGAATGAGCAAAGTTTCCTAAAATGTGAGTGAGTATACCATTCTATAAACTAAGGGTGTCTCCTTTAGTCAAGATACATCTCAACTGTTGAATTTTTTCCGTCATATATGTGTGTTTGTGTGATGAATCTATTTGTGCAACCAGAGTTTACTCTAAGAGTCTAAACTCTCTATGTAAGAGTTTTGGTTTGACATCTGATATAAATTTCATCATGAAACTCAAATCAAATTTTCAAGGATATCTATAAGATACGAGTAGCTAGAAAGAAAGAGGGACCAAAGTTTGTGGCTCCTTTTGTTCCCAAAATTTTGCTTCTTTCTCTTCATCCAAACAAATTATCTCCCACTTGCCATACGTTTTCCCCAAACAGGTATACCCTTTTTAAGGATGATCATTAGTAATTTGTCCTCCAACTATTGATCATTCACCAATCTCACATTTAATTTCCCCAAATTTTATTTTTACAGTCATCCAATATTTACTACTCTCTCCATACCTAAATATAGGAAATATTTGAGAAGGTAAGCTTGTTACTAAATACAAGACATTTTTCTATTTTTTCTCACATTTTTCTTAAATTATCTCTATTAATGCTCCACAATATTAAACAAACAAAAGAGAGAGGGTAAGAATAAAGGAATGTGATTAGGATATTTTGGTAATATCATGTGATTTTAACTAATTTAACTGACATCTTTAAACTAATCAAATTAGGTAAATATGTCTTATATTTAGAAAGAAAGGGAATAATAACTTGTTCAAACTTCAAATCCATTTTTTTCATAAAGACCAAGAATGAGACATGATTTTGTGAATAAAAAATATATATTGATTCAAATTATAAATGTATGAGTCACGATTATTTACCTCATCAAAATTTAATAAAAAGCATTTATAACAGTTAAATTCCTTCAATTTTTCACAATTTGCAGTACCCAACCAAACGAGAAGAATTTTACCATGTATTTAATAATTTTTTATTAACTTCATCAATTTTTCTTTTGCTGGGTGATGAAACTAGTTCAGCAGTTATTGGGGGCAATGATTAAAAAAAATAATTTTACTTTCCTACTTATATTTGGATTGGTGATTTGAAATTTGGATCATGCATGCCAGCCCTCTCCCAATTGTTTTATTTAAGAGAATCAATGAAATATTTTCTAGCTTTTTGATCCCTTTAATTAGGATGATTTCATCCATTATTTTCATTTCCTAACAATACGCACCAAGATATTTTAATATTTTCTGCTAATAATATCCATTCAAGAAATATAAGGCAATCACATTTCTCCACTTTTAAATGAAAAGACGAAATAATATAAAGAAATTATTAAATATTTAAACTATAATTGATTAAACGAGTCATGCATTCATAAGTTTACTGTTTACAATCGGAATTATTTTATAATTACATATGCATAACTTAATATTTGAAACAAGCAACTGTTAGATATACTTACTGATCTTGCCTTTAGTCATAATTATTAAATACTGAGGAAACAAAATCTTCAATTCATGTGGCCTGGTGAAAATTGATACCATATGCTTATGTGTGTGTGTGTGTGTGTGTGTTTGTATCCATAGGGTTGATTAAAAATACATGAATTTTAAGGCGCAATGAGAAATACATGATAAAAAGGGACAAAACAAGGCAAAATAAGTAAAAACCCAACTGCCTCAAAACAAGGAAATAATGTTAGTTGGAAAAAAAAAGGAAATAATATTGAACTGATAATAAACGGCAATGATGAATCTCATTGATGATCCAATGGTGTTTTGTACCCTTTGAGTTGAAACATAATGAGGGGTATGTGGCATTTTGGAAGGCGATGTTTGGACTGTTGTCCAACTAGAATCCAAAATAGGCATCGTCACTTGGGAATTGGGAAAGATCAAAGCTATTCCCATGCAACATACACTTTTCGCAACTTTAGAATTTCTTGCACATACAACAAAAAGTTACCCGTTTTTCTTGCTTTTCTAATAAAATATATTTTTAGTTCAAATATAGTCTGACAATTTTTTTTTGGGAAAATTTCAAATAAATACCCCTCGAATATCAAAAGGACAAAAAAGTACCTCCAATATACAAAAAGACATAAAATGGATCGTTCCCAATTTGGAATAAACAATTTTAAGGCAAAAAGACCAAAATGCCCCTGTCTCCATTCACTTTCAAAGTGAAGTGGTTAATGGTTATACTAGAGTGGTTAACCGCTATACTGAAGTGGTTAATTGCTATACTAGAGTGGTTAACGACTTTCACAATTATAAGAGTATTTGAGCCCAACTAATGAATCAGTGAAGTAGTTAATGTCTATACTGGAGTAGTTAATCGCTATACTGAAGTGGTTAATTGCTATACTAGAGTAGTTAACAACTTTCCCAAAAACAAGCCTAACTAATGAATCAGCGAAATGGTTAATGGCTATACTAGAATGGATAATGGCTATACTAGAGTGGTTAATGGCCATACCTGAGTGGTTAATGGAGACAGGGGTATTTTGGTCTTTTTACCTTAAAATTGTTATTCCAAATTGGGAACGATCCCTTTTATGTCCTTTTGTATATTAGAGGTACATTTTGTCCTTTTGATATTCGAGGGGTATTTATTTGGAATTTTCCCTTTTTTTTTCTCGCAAAAAAAAAGACAAATTAAACTTTTATCGGTAATTAAGAGTTTAAATATTTTGATATAAAATGAAATAAATAAAAAGGGAATATATATTTTAAAAAAATCGCATGGGACTTTTCTTTTTTTTTTTTTTTGCTGATAAAAATTTCCATGGGACTTCAAAATTACCTTTCAACTCTATTCTAAATCTAATTAGGTTATTTAAGAACCTTCATGAAGCGTCATTGATGGTACTTTTCATCTTTTTTTAAAAAAAAATCAAAACACCATGTGAATTGGGTCACATGCCTCCTTAAAGTCGTGTGTCTCCGGTCTCAAAGAATATTTATAGGAGTACATATAAAGTGGAAATTCTTATATAAACCTGGTCTGCCGATGCTTCAAAACTGTTTTAAACTGATCTAAAGAATTTTAACTTGATAAGGTATTTGTGTGAGAAAAAAAATTAAAACTCCAATTTTTTTTTTATTTTCTTGCAGGAGGGAAAAAGATCAACCCTCATATGGTCATGTTATATTAAAATATTTATGAAGTACTTGCTTGTAATTGGTGATTGTAATTGGTGAGATCAAAAGTCATTTTACAAACATGTTGATACAAAAATTTCTCAAAGCTGAGCAGGGTAATTAATTTTTCAGAAAATGTAACAACTGTCTGATTTTTTTATGTGATATTAAATCTCTCTTAAGTCTTAACAACTTTTTTTAAAAAAAAAAAAAAAAAAAAAAAAGACAGAACTGATGGGAAGGCCTAGGATGGGGTTGGGCGGTGATGGGCTACGTGTATGATTGTGTTGTATTTCCCTACAACAAAGTGGCCCATGTGTGCATTATTGAAGCTACATATGTCCCGCTTTGATTTCATTTATCTTTTTCGATTTGACCTCGAATTCCACTTTCATTATTCTGTCTTTTTTTATTTCAAAAAACAATCAATTTCATTCTTAACCTCTACTCTTTCCATGCAGCTTTGAGCCTTTGACCCTTTTATGTTCATGCAGTTTTTAGATCAAATCAAAACATTCACGACTTGAAAAATTTTGGGAAAATTATATTGAGGTCCTACATAAGGTATTTAATCATAATCAGGTCCCAAACAATCATCAAATTACATTGAATTCTTAAGGGACTTGGGTGTAATTAAATTGAGTTGTCAATACCAGCTCATTGAATTGTCAATGCATAGCGCAATAGTTGTCAATGGGTTGTCAACTCAATGGTTGTCAATACCAGCTCTTTAATAAGGTATTTAATCACAATCAGGTCCCAAACAATCATCAAATTACATTGAATTCCTAAGGGACCTGGGTGTAATTAAATTGAGTTGTCAATACCAGCTCATTGAATTGTCAATGCATAGCGCAATAGTTGTCAATGGGTTGTCAACTCAATAATTGTCAATACCAGCTCTTTAATTTGTCAATGCACACAAAATAGTTGTCAATAGCAGCTCCTTTAGTTGTCAATGCACCTCTTTCATTGACAACTCAAAGAGCTAATATTGACAACTCAATGACAAGCCATTTAGTTACACCCAGGTCCCTTGGGACTTCAATGTAATTTGATGATTGTTTGGGACCTGGTTGTGATTAAATGCCTTATATCGGACCTCAACGTGGTTTTCCCAAAAAAATTTCCATGCTAAAAAGTCTACTTTCTTGTTAAACTCTAATTTTTAGAAAACAAAAATATAATTTCTTTATTGATCACTAGGTTAGTTCTTTAAAAAAATTCAGATAAAAAAATTAGAGCAATTCATTTCTACAGTGAAAACACTGTATTTCTCTTAATGGTGAGGATTGATGAAGAAGGAAGAGGCTTCTTGCTAAAAACATTAAGTGAAAAAGAATAAGAAATTTTGCTCAAAAAACAAAGAAAAAGAATAACAAATAAGATATAAAGAGAAATAAAGTATAGATGATGGGGATGCGGAATGCGGATAGAAGAGAGATTGGTTTTGTTGGTTATAAAAAAGATATCAATCATAGTTTATAATTGACAAGGACATGTATTCAAATTCTATATTCACATGACAATTTTGTATATAATAAATTGTAGTGAACAAAAATAATTTGTAAATACATTTATATACTTCTTAACCCGTGTACATCCTCTAATCAATGTGTAAATCCATATAGTTTCACCTTATTGTTAATTAGATTTATGTACTCCTAATTCTTTTTAATTTTATGAAATCCCTATAGTTTTACACTTTTACTTGTTCTTAACTATGTTTCTATGTTTCCATAAACTTTTTATCATATTCTTATAATTTCACCTATTTTTTTAATCAAACTCTCTGTTAATTTATCAGTCATATGAAGCTATACGAATTTGGATTTGATAAAAAAAAAATGTAAGAACTGATAAAAAGAGTATACACCTGCATGGACTGATGGACCTAATAAAAAATATAAAATATTTAAAAAGATCTTTAAAAGAATTAGTTAAAACTTTAAAGACTCCCATATTAAGATAACTCCAAAATTTTCTTAAAAACAAAAAACAAAAAATTCTGTGTGAATGAATGTGGTCCCTATTGAGCCCTGAATAAGACAACCACAGAGTGGGACTATTGGTTCAATTAATTAATAGGTTATGTTTGGCTTCACTTATTTTTAGGAAATAAGTATTTATTTTGGGGTAAAAGTAAGTTATTTTGTTGGTAGCTTATTTTGCATGTTTATCTCGGCTTATTGTCAATCTGACTTATAAGTAACTTATAGCTTATAAGTCAAAATAAGTATAAGTTGTTTAAAACAGCTTATTTCTTACTTATAAATCACTTATAAGGTGGGGCCTACAAATTCTGACTTATTTTTCATATCTACTCACAACTTATCCAAATATACACAATCTGACTTATAGAAAATAAGTCACTTTTTATACAGCACACCCAAATATAAAAGTCATTACACAATTTGATTTAATTTCAATCTGACTTATATATAAGTCATTTTTTTTATAAATCGATCCAAACACACCCTAGATAAATGAATGAATCAAAAAGCGAATAAAAATTAAGAGGTAAATTTGCGCACCTCTATTTAATACTCCTGCTCGGACTTTAGCAGCACCCTTCACGTTTTTCTCGATATATCCCAGATCAGTCCACATTTGTATGAAACCATCCCCCACATGCCCCAACACCTAATTGTTCTTGCATTCTACTATTTTTCAATTAACTTCACAAAATTACAATAGTACTATATCGATTATATTCTGAAATAAGTGTGCCTTCCGTATGGCTATATGGGGGATGAATTTAATTTTTTTTTTAAAAAAAAATGAACTATACCATGTATACTTTATTATTTATATTCTGAAAATATAATATAACTCATCATAAATTTTATATGTTATATTTATCAAAAATATTAATCCTAAAAGGCCACTATGACTCATACATATGCCTTTTCTAACTTTCTGACGTAACATGTATAGTGCTTAATTGACAACTCACAACTTTTTTCTGCCGAAGTCTCTTTCTTTGGCTGAACATAAAATGTTTATGGAACATTCAATCTTTGTATTATCTGTATAACAGTCCGTGTATGAAAAAGTGGCGATAAAAATACAAAAATGTCACACAATCGTAGAAAAATGATGCATTTTAAAATGATTTTTTGTATCCTATTTTATGGTTTTTATTAACCATCCTTGTAAATTTATTTGTTTTGTTGCCTTTGTATTCCCCATCATAAACATTCTATCACCATCAAAGTCAATGGACGCACTACGATACATACTATAGGTTGGGTCCCTTTTATTTTAATTATTGTATCTTCTTTAAAAATAAATGTATGGGTGTTAGAGTCTGAAACTCGAGGTGTGCATTATTCTCATTTCATGTTTTAAAATATATATTTTTTATGACAGCTACTACTCTGTTTCTTATTATAAATCCATCATAACTACTTCTCACATACCAAGGGTGGAAGTTATAACATTACATATATCCCATTTTTAAAAAAATTTCTAACTTTATTCTTATTTAAGATAGGTGTTAAAATAATATTTTATTCATCATAAACCTTCTCTTTCATCTTCCCTATTTCCAACATAGGAATAAAATAGTCACAGTAGCATTAATTGATCCTAAAGTGGACTTATATTTTGGAACAAAAAATTTGTGATAGTTAGATTTATAATAAGGAACACAGTGGTACATTGATCACAAATTTTTTTAACTACTGAAGGGTCAACTTTCTTTTTAAGTGAAAAATTATTTTTGTTAGAGATGGAAAAAAATATTTTGTTGGAGAACTTTCACTTGCTTGTAGGGACCATAAAAGTTCAGCATTTGTATGAATAAAGCACATTTTAAAAATATTTCAATTACAACAGTTTTATTTGTAGTTTTGAAATTCGAATTTTTTTTAAATAAAAGATGTGTTATGCTAAAATAATTATTAAATTTATGTACATATGATTAACATAACCAAGTAAAATATTTTTTTTATAGAGCTAAGTAAAATATTTCAAATTGAAATAAATAGCATCAAAAGGTAATATTTTTATAACTTATTTAGGTAATCTCTCATTATAACAAGTTATCATTCTGTTCCTTATTATAAGTCCACCTTAACTACTTCTCACATACTAATGAGTGGAAGTTATAGCATTACATATATCCCATTTTAAAAAAACATTTCCAACTTTATCCTTATTTAAGATGGGTGTTAAAATAATATTTTATTCATTATAAACCTTCTCTCTCATCTTCCCTATTTCCAACATAGGGGTAAAATAGTCACAGTAGCATTAATTGATCCTAAAGTGGACTTATATTTTGGAACAAAAAACTTGTGATAGTTAGACTTATAATAAGGAACAGAGTGGTATTAATCAATTTGTTTAGAATTAGTGTATTCATTCTTAAATATAAGACACTTTTTTATTTTATCTTTTATATTAATCAATTTTTTAAATTAACTTGTCTAACTTACTGATGTATAATCTACATATAAATATTTTATACTCACACTTAATCTCTTACATAATTACTTTCATTGATGTTGATAGTGAGAAAAGCCAAAACCATGAGTTAATTAAAAAAAAAAGGAAAAGAAATTAAAGTCCATGTGGAGGGAGGGACCAGCAGGACCACGGTGGTCCCCATCGTACATGATCACGTCTCTTTCTCCATCTCTATCATTTAATTTTCGATTCCAATTTAATGGAAAAAAAGATGTGGAAAATATAAGTATTCCATGAAAGCATCACAAACATCGTTAATATTCTCAAAACATCTTTAGTGGCTATTATACGCTCCATTAATGCTAAATGGGTCTCTTAGTTTGCTCATTCACATCCATATACGTTATTATCACATGTGGTTGTTCTCGTGCTATCAAGTTGATACTCTCTAGTTTCACTTCTATGAGTGACAATTATTTAAATTATGCAAAACATATTGTTGGTGAAGATTAGTTAAAAACAATAAGTTGATAAAATCGAAGCTTTTTTCAAATATACCTTATTCCTGAAGAATAATCAATATAAGAGAGAATTAGAGGGAAAAGATATGAGAGATATTGTATGAGAAAAATGAGATAAAAGAGGCATATGTAACAAATTGAGGGTAAAAATGAAAAAAATGTGTATTAAATTTTTAGACAAAATAAAATTGTTATTATAAGAGTAACCCTATAGGAGAGAAAATATTACTTATAAATATGACTAGATTGAGAATTCCCTATGTCCCATAATATAAGGTCCATTTTTTTGAATGATTTTATCCTAAAATAAAAAGCCCTATTTGACTTTATATGAATAATAAATGCATTTTTTTTCATTTTACCATGCATTAATTTCTCCCACACATTCTCTTTCATCTTCTTTTCATAATTATCATCTATCTTACTCATTCATAAATAAATGCGTTTTTAGAAAAAATATTATATTTACCACACATTTATTATTTATAACTAACTTTAAGTTATTTTTTAGGAAACCGTAATTCAATTAAAAAGACCTTATATTATGGGACAGAGGGAGTATTTACTATTACTATATACTCCTTACATTCCTAAATATAAGAACTATTTATTTAATATAATTAGATTAAGGTTGTTAATTAAGGTTGTTAAAATAACATGATATTACCAAAACACACTAACCACGTACCTTTATTCTAATCACCATTCTCTCACACGTTTATTATATTGATGAATGTCATTATGGATAATTTAGGAATAAATTGAGAAAAAAAATATAAAGAAGTATTATATTTAGGGATAAGCTCACATCCCTAATTAGATGTTATATTTAGGAATGAAGTGTAACGCCTGGAATTTTACTACTATACTATAACATATTAATTGAATTATAACCACTTTTTAATGTCAGAAACCCAAAAATACGGAAAATTTAAAACTTTTTCTTACCAAACAGTGTTCCAACATTATTGCAGTTGGAATGGGCTTTTCAGACAAATTGAATAATTTAAAAACTCTTTATAAAATAAAGTGGTTAAAAAAAAATTAAAAGTACTGTAACCCTCTTAGGATGTTTATTCTTAATTCATAAAACATGGGAAATGTAAATTTCTTAATAAATCTATATAATTCTATTTTCTATGCTTTCTGCTATTAATTTGATAATTTAATTTTACATCATTGTTCGCCACGCGCCGCAAGTGCACGGGTCGCGCCAAGTAATAAAGTGATAAGTAGAGTATCGTTCCCACGAGGATTTGTCCAAAACCCGGTCAAACAATGATTATCACACTCTCGCCCAATTTGAGTGACACAAATGTTGAGATTGAAATTTAACTAAGAAAATAAAATATAAACAGGTGATTCTCCAACCTCAAGGATAAAATGGGTCCTAGGATTATCTATCACCCTTATACTTCTCAAAACTCAATTAAACTCCCCTCAAAGAAGCTCTCAACGAAATCATGTGCTAATCTAGGGTTCAAAGAGTACTTGTAATGCTCTCTCGAGTCAAGAACAAGTGTTTAGTCCTATTCTTTGCACAATCTCTTGCCACAATTTGATAGAACCCAATTATCACACTCCAACCCTAATGTGACTATGCAAGGCTAGCAAGTATATCTCTATCTTACCAACAAAACCATCCGTTCGTCAGGCAAACTTCCGGTTCTTGCACTACTTTACCCAAGTTCTACACTCAACCTAGCTCTCTCGAGTCATAAATCAAGCGAACCCAACATCTAAATGGTGATCAAGCACTTAGAAGCATTAAGAACGGGGTAAAATAAGCACATAGATATCATTAATCACAAATCAAGAGGATGAATCAAGAATCAATACATACAAGGGTTCAAAATAATCCTAGAATCAAAGTATCTAGCTACTCATGTTCTACAACTCCAAGGGAGCATATATATATACAATCAGAAATAGAGAACAAGAGAAGAGAATGAAGATGGAGAAGATAAACCAAGAGAGGAAGCCCAAATCTCTTCAAAGCTCCAAGCCCAAGCTCAATCCCCTCCAAACTCCATGCCCTAGCAGAGCCAAACACTCCCAAAATATGCCCAGAAGTCGAAGAATGAGGGCTCATAACGAAGCCCTAGCTTTTATATCAGACAAAACGCGCCTGCTCTGTCCAAAACGCGCAGAAACACGAAGTTCGCCGTGGGTCTCGCCGCGGCGAGCCCACGGCGAAGTCCAAAAATGACAGAATCAAGTGTCGCTCTCCGTGGCTTTCGCCGCGGCGAGCTGACGGCGAGCTCTCCCAAAATGGGCAGAATGAAATGTACTTCGCCGCGACGTCCTTTATTCTCTGCTTTGCCTTTCTTTTCTTTATTCTTTGAGCTGTTTTGGCTTCTTCTTATTTTTGTTCAATTGGGAGCTTGGAGGAGGGCTGAAATCTCTTGTTTATTGCTTCAAATTATTCCTACAAAAATTATATACAACAACATAAGAAACTAACTATAAAAACAATCAAAATCTACATAATTAACAATAATGTGAAACCGAAAATCAAATGAGCATTTTCCCTCTTGAGTATCCAAAATGTATAAAAAATAGACAAAAACTCAAGTAAAATATACTCAAATATCATGAATTTCTAGGAGTTATCAATCATATACAAATAAACTTACTTTTAATAATCTAATCTTAATTTATTCACCTAATCTTCTTCCAGCACTCTTGTCTTATCTCATCCATCTCACTATCTTCCAGCTTCTCTGAAACAGTAGTTTAACGCAGTTTATGTCATCATTATAATAAGGTTAGTGTGATTAGAATAAAGGTACGTGGTTAGGATAAAGGTACCTCACTATCTTCCATATTAGCGACGGAAAATTCCGTCGCTAATTCCTGGTTTTTTTGTAGTGTAATTAGATTAAGGTTGTTAATTAAGTTCATTAAAATAACATGATATTACCAAAACACATTAACCACGTACCTTTATTCTAATCACCATTCTCTCACACGTTTATTATATTGATGAATGTCATTATTAATAATTTAGGAATAAATTGAGAAAAAAATATAAAGAAGTATTATATTTAGGGATAAGCTCACCTCCCTAATTAGATGTTATATTTAGGAATGAAGCGAGTAATTAATATTAATACTAATAGTATTATGTACTAATAATAGCTATTTTGGCAAAAAAAATTACTACCTACAAATTAGGTCTTACAATCATGATTGGAGAGAAGTGCTACGTTATATTAACTATTAACTAGTGATATAATAACTCGATCATATGACGTTAACTAATTAATTCAACAAGAATTATAGAAATTATCATAACTTAGATTTCAGTAAAAATAAGATGCTTAGTGTCATAAATGAAATGATTTATATTCTACTAAAACCTAAGGTGTGCTTGGGGCAAGGAAAATGTCGGGATTAAAATATTTTAGTGAGTTCAATTTTAATGAAATAAAGAAATCGGATTATAAAATTTTGAAGAAAAAGATATAATTAGATTGAAGAGGAAAAAAATTAAAAACTATTTACTTCAATTTTCTATTATTTTTAAAATCAAACTCATAAGTATAACAAATGTTCTTCTCATCCCTCGTACAAGCAGACCAAGGGGGTTACTTGTACTTTGCTTGGGAAAAATATAAAAATGAGAGTCATGCAAATTCGAATGCACACACATGAATGTATGTACCACAAAGAGTCATAAGAAATATTATGTATATAAGATATAAATTATGCATTTGTCACATGTAAAATTAACTAAAATTAGTGTTTCCTTAATAAACAAAACATGTCCTTTGATTCACGTGTTGTATTTAATAACTAACAAATACGCTCGTTACATGAAATATTAGTAGTTATTTTCCTTCGAAAACTCACATGAACTCATGTTCTGCAATTCAAATCACTCCATGCATTGCATGGTTCTTTAAATTACGAACAACTTGATAGCGTATTATATACTCTATATAGCCTATCTTATTTATTGAAGTTTTTGTCTCTCCCAGAAATGCATTTGATAATATTTAAATTCATAATCTTTTTTCCAAAGAACGAGACCTTTTATTACATTGACTAACAGTTTATTAGTTTTTTATATTTAATTTTTATCAAATATATGCTTTCGTTTCATTTTTCTTAGATCCAAGTGTGAATATAAAACATTTCAAAATTTATATAAATCATATCTTGATTAAATAACATTGTTTGATTTCCTATGGCCAAAACAAAAAATCTGATATTTTCCGTGCAAATGAATTGAACCACATGTCAAAACAAAAGGGTTTTCAAGCAATCCTTAGCTTTAACTTTGAGATAAAGCTTAGCATAAAATTATTCTTACCCTACAATGGCTAACACAACAATTAATATTAATATTATTAAACAACAACTTGAAAGATTGATGGAACCATCCTATCAATAGTTTATAATTTATCTTCAGGCCAAAAAAAAATAGTTTATAATTTATCGTGCAAAACAGTTGACGCAATTATTTATATCTTCAAATATTAATATATTATTATATATAATGTGCATACTTGTTGGCAAAAGAAAATGTGCATACTAAGGAAGTAATCCAACAAACCAGCACAACACAAGTATAATCAAGTCTTCATAGACACAGAAAAATGATCCTTAATCATTTGCTGGTTTTGACAAAAACTCTTTAATTTCCACATGACTCACATGCGAGGCATTTACTTTTTTGACTTAATAATGTTGGTTCAGTGGTCCTCATTTGCTAATAAATTTATTTATTTTTCTTATCCCGACAAAATGAACTAACCATATTTTTTTGGTCTAAAATTAACTAAACATATGGCATCATAAAATAGATCTAACTTATATAAGTTTTTTTATACAACTTATATACTCCATTTGGTTTTGGTTCTGAATATAAGATCTATTTAAGGAGGTGGATTTGGTTATAATCAAACAAGAGAGGGAGGGTAAAGATAAAAATAAATGGTTAAAATGTAGTAATAATATCATATGATTTTAGTTAATTTAATCAACATTCTTAATAAATAAATCTTCAATTAAGAATAGAGGGAGTAAGTATTTTACTTGGTAAGTATCTAAAAAACTCCTGTCAATAATATCTTTCTAGGGAAAATTTTAGAAAAAGACCCTCGAATTATATAAAGGACAGTTCAGTACAACGAATTTCGAAAAGGACAGTTCAGTACAATGACTGAACTGTCCAAACCCAAATTTAAAGGAAATGTCCAAAATACTCTTTGCACAACTAACTTGGGAATCCCTTAAGAGAAGTTGGGAATCCCTTGAGGGAAGTTGGGAAGCCTTATTGGAAGTTGGGAATCCCTTGAGGGAAGTTGGGAATTCCTTAAGGGAAGTTGGGAATCCTATAATTGAACCAAGGTCATTTTGGACTTTTCCTTTAAATTTGTCAATGGACAATTCAGTCACTGTACGGATTTGTACTGACTAGTCATTTCTAAAATTCGCTGTATCAAAGCGTCCTTTTAATAATTTGAGGGTCTTTTTCTGAAATTTTACCATCTTTCTATCCGTATGATTTTGTCTATCTGTTTCGCTTAAGTTTGATGAATAAAAAAATAAAAAATGAATCCAAAAGTAAACAGATAGATCAAATCAATCAATTTGTTACTATTAAAAAATTGATGAATCATCCACCTAACAAAATCAGAATAGACCTCACTCACTCAATATTTGTCCTTTACAGTGCATGCCCGTCCGGTTCCAACTCATTTGAGTAACAGGTGTTTTATTTTTATTGGCTATTTTTAGCCAGACCCAGACATTAATAGTTACGAATTCCTTAATTATTTTTATTTTGGAGAAAAATCCTCAAGTTAACATGCCAAACAACGTTATTTCTATTCATCATTCATAAACAAACACATCATAATCATAATCATAAATCATAAATATGTTAATATGATATGACAATACACAGTATTTTATTTTTTATTTTTTCACTCACACATGATAACAAAAAAAAATATGGAGATTTAATTTTTCTCATCATAAAATTGCCATAGCATATTAAAATTATGAGAAATTCTTATATAAATTCAGTTCGACGCATCATTTATAGTTTAACCGATAATAAAAAATAACTCAGACATATTTTAATATGATGTGACACTAAAAATCCTTTTTCACTATGGAAGAAAACATAAATGGAGCTTTGCTTTTTTCCCCTCACATAAATATTACATCATATTTAAATTCATTTTTATCTTTCATATATTTGTCACATTATATTAAAATTTTTTAACGTGTTTATTTGTAATTAATCATATCACGAATGAAGTCACACGCGGAGTTCATACAAGAATTCTCTAAAATTCTCCAAATTAAATTAAATATTTCTTATGGGTTTGTTTGTAATTGGTGACGTGACAAACTAAATTTATATAAGAATTTCACTCTCTTTTTCATTATCCAATAAATAAATAATACTCCGTATAAGAAGGTGAGTTTATTTCTAAATATAAGATGTATTTCTAATTTTTCTCAACATTTTCTCATATTATCTCTATTAATATTCCTTAATGATAAACAAGTAAGAGGAGGATGGTGGGAATAAAGGTAAGTGGTTAGGGTGTTTTTGTAATATCAAATGGTTTTAACTAATTTAATTAACATCCTTAATCAGTAAATATGTCTTATATTTAAGAATAGAGGGAATATTAATACTCTCTCCGGTCCTAAATATAAGACCTATTTTAAGAGGTAAACTTGGTCCTAAATATAGGACATCTTTCTAATTGTTACCAACTTTTCTCCAAATTATCCCTACTAATACTCCCCAACAATATACAAGAGAATGAGAGTAGGGATATATGTAGATGGTTGGGATGCATTGGTAATATTATATGGTTTTAATTAATGTAATTAACATCCTTAATCTAATCAGATAACGTAAATAAGTCTTATATTTAGAACGGATGGAGTAGAGATGGAAATAGGTTAGGCATAACAAGACTTTGATTAAATAGACCTGGGCCTGTAACAGAAATATAAAGTCTGAACCTAGGTCTGAGCTTGCATGAAAACCTTTTTTTTTTTTTTTGCTTGAGCCTTGACTTTCAAAAGGCCTACAAGCCTTTATAAAAGCCTACAAAGAATGTAGGCCTTTAAATAAGCTTAAAAACATTTACACCCAATTCCAGCGCCTTTGACAACTCGCTGCTGCATTCCCAAAGTTTGAACTCAAGACCTTGGTTAAGTTAGAAGAGATCCCTTACCATCTCATCTAAGCGCCCATCAGTAAAAAAAAAGATTGAGCTTTATGTGTGAATGATAACATGCAAAATTCAGAGTTAAAGCTAAGGTTGTAATGGTATAATTTATATAATTGATTTATTTTATATTATATATATAATAATATAAATTAGTAAAAATTTAAGGAGGATAAGCCTGTAAAGTTAGACCTTAGGAAAAAAAAAAGGTATGTTCTATTTATTTAAATAAGTTTATTAATAAGTGAATGAATATGAGTATGACCTATTTATTAAATAAATTAAGTTAGGCTTTAAGAGATATACCGTAGGCCAGCATGACCTACTGAAATAATAATGATGATGATGATGCATCCCTCCGGTGCGGTTGTTACAAGTGCTTACGAGCTATCTCTTCTTCTCCTTCTTCTTCTGCTTCCTCCTCCTTATAACGTCTTTTTACTGCTTAGTTATTGCTATATTATTAATGGCGCTTCGTTACTCACACACCTCATTATTCTCATAACCTCTCTCTCTCTCTCTTCTTGCTTCATTCTACTCTAAAATCTTCTCTCCGGCTAACCTGCCGGAAAATCCCTTCTCCGGCGAAAACACCTCCGGCTCAAACCATGGCCGAACAATTCTCGAGCTCCGTCGAGTTCGGACTGAGGCTTTCAAAACGAATCTTCTATGGCAGAGGATCGTTCTCTGGTCCGACGCCGGAGCCACCGTTATCCAAGGTTTCCGACGCGTACCTCCCGACGGCGCCGATGTGTTACGCTGTGGTGCCGGAACCGGAGATTGTTGACAATCCTGACATTCGCACTTACCAGCCGTACGTTCACGGCCGTTGTGAACCGCCGGCGTTGATTCCTCTTCATATGCTCGGAGTTGAAATGCAAATTGATTGTTCCTTGGATATGGCGTTTGTTACTGTCAGTGGAAATTGGCGTGTTCATTGTGTTAGGTCGAGTAAAATATGTGATTGTCAGATTGCTATACCAATGGGAGAACAGGTAATTAATTAATTAATTAATAATTAATAATTACATCTTGTTTGTTAATTTTGTTGCTCTGATGATTATGATGATGACAATTACGATAGAGATTGTTGCTTGTAGAGTTATTCTGATAAATAATTGTGACTGCTTCTAAATGCTTTTATTGATGAAAACAATGAAATTTGATTGTTTGTTACTTTAATCCTGTCTTCTTAACAATCTATCGTTCTATTGTAAAAGTTATTTTTTATGGTGTTCAAGACTTGAAGTTTTGTCTCTCATGGATATAAGTTTCACTATGTTTTCTATAAATCATTTGCGTCTGCAATTTTCTTTCCAGAAATGGAACAAATCTCATGTTAACTTTGTTTTCGAGGTATGACATAAAATTTGACTATCATCATGTAAATTCAGTATTATCCAAGATTCCATACTGCTCCCTATCATTGTTTCATGTTTAAATGCTTGATGAATATCTGCACTGTCTTTTTCTTTGAGGATTATAGTTTGTTTTCTGAGTTCTCAAGTTATACATATGATGTGGCTAACAGGGTTCACTTCTAGGTCTTGAGGTTGATGACGGTGAAATATCTTATCAAACTGAAGTTATTACTCCAAAAGATGAAGGAGATAAAGAGAAAGCAGCGAAAACAAAAGATGGATATTTCTTGAAAAGCCAAATTTACACTGTCAAGATTCCACAGGTTACTACTAAATAGCCAGAGGAGATTAATCTCACTTGTTTACTTAGTCAGTTAATACTTTATAGTTTTACTCATACAAAATACTACATTTCAGGTTATGGGAGGCTCTCTTCTTTCAATAAAAATCAGCTGGTGTCAGAAATTGCTATATAATGAAGACCAGTTCTCAGTTAGTGTACCTTTTAGTTTTCCTTCATACGTCACCCCAATTGAGAAGAAAAGTTCAAAGAAAGAGAAGATTTTTTTAAAAGTACACTCTGGTCTCGCAGCTGAAGTGTTATGCAAAAGCAGCAGCCATCCTGTTAAGGTAAAACATTGATGTGGCATCTCATAAATTAAGCCTTCCAGTCTTATTAGGACACAAATCTTGGGTACTCCATTATTTATCAGTACACTTCCATGTATCTGAAAAATTAAATCGCCCATGCACGAAACACCATATTAGGCCTTCAAATTCTATTTGGCCTCTATTAGTTGTGATCTAAGTGGCTTCCTTACTTTCCAGGAACTAACACATCAATTTGGAAAGTTAAGTTTCTTATATGAAGCAGAAGTGCCCGCATGGTCAACTACAGACTTCAATTTTTCATATGCGGTAAGACCTAGAAGCAGACTGCTATAAGAATTTTTAATGAAATTCCATATAAACTCCAATCCATTGACGTTCAAGAACTGACCTGAAATCCATTTATGTAATAATGTAACGCTTCAAATATCACAGGTTTCTTCAGCTGACATATCTGGTGGCGTGCTCTTACAATCTCCATTTCTGCGTGATTTTGACCAAAGAGAGATATTTTGCTTGCATCTTTACCCTGGAAATAGCCAAAATAGGAAGGTTTGTTTTCATCATTTCGCACTTGATTTTTTTCTTATTTTAATTTTGAAGTACTTATGTGCTATCATAGTTGGTTATGTTGCAACTTACAAGTAAGATGCCTGTACATCTCTTGCATGTATGGACAAATGAAGGGGATTACACTGTTCTTTGTTGAGTTTTCCCAAGTATGAATGCATCAAGAGGACCAATTCAATGTATGGCAATAATTTAACTGCATTTACATATAAGTTTATAGTAATGAGAAATATATGGAACTTCAAAATGGATCCATGAAACAAATTACTTTTATGGATTGATGTGTATAGAAATGCAGCCAGCGTTTTGCTATGTACCAGCCATTTGAGGAAACAAACAACCCATTTGATCAAGTTGGCTTATTTGCAAGCAAAGTCTCTTAAACTAATTTTTAAATACTTTTTAAATATGTTCCTATTTATTTGCTCCTACAGACTTTCAGAAGGGATGTGGTCTTTGTCATAGATATAAGTGCAAGCATGAAAGGAAGTCCGCTTGAAAATGCAAAGAATGCATTGCTGGCATCACTTTCTCAATTAAACGCCCAGGATACATTTAATATTTTAGCCTTTAATGAGGACTTCTACTTGTTCTCACCATCAATGGAACCTGCTACAGAAGGGGCAATATCAAATGCTACCCAATGGATTGGTACTATGTTTATCGCCAAAGGTGGTACAAACATACTGCTTCCCCTAACTCAGGTATTTTTCCCCTCATCGAAGTTTTCAAAATGATGCACAGACGATTCTGCCACACTTCATGGTTTTTATGTTATAATATTTTCACATTATTTTTTTTATAATCCAACTGCACTAATGAATGTATTTTCTTAAAAGAGCTTAAAACTTGTGCCACCATTTTGTGAGCTTAGTTCTGCATTTTTCATCATTTATATAATGCCACAAAACCATGCATCAAAAAAATTAATGACAATTAGTTTGCTTTCTGTTATTTTTCCTTTCTGAATTTATTTGCAATTCTGTGCGATTTTTTGTTGTTACAACCATGTATGCATAAATCTTTTACAGCTTTCTATCTGTCACAAAATCATATGTCTTGGACCTTATTCATCAATTTTGATTGTTTTCTTAATGTTCACACGTTGCTGTAGCTTCCTGATCTAATAATTTTCTATCTTAGGCAGTGAAGCTATTTCAGAAAACTACTGATTCAATCCCTATCATTTTTCTCGTTACTGATGGAGCTGTTGAAAATGAGAGAGAGGTCTGCAATTTCATTAAAAGCCATGTCACAAGTAGGCAATCAATTTTCACACCTCGCATATGTACCTTCGGCATAGGTAAGGGCTCTACCCTTATTCTCTTTATAGTCTAAGAATTGCATCTTATGATAAGCTGAACTTGATAATTTCTTCTGACAGTAATACTTGAAGCATCATAACTGTGATAGTTTGATGCTTTATAATATACTTCCCTATTAGAAATTTCTTTCAATGCCTTTGTTGAGACACTTAAACTATGTGCATTATGTTGCTATTAACTTCTATTGTTGTATATATGACCAAGTTTATTGGTTTGAGTTATCAATAATTGGTCATTTCTTTATATCTTTTTCTTTTTCAATTTGCATTGTCCAACTAGCTTTACCTCTGAGTTTTAAATTTTAATGTGAATTATTTTCAGGTTTATATTGTAATCACTACTTTCTGCAATTGCTAGCACAAATTGGGAGGGGTCACCATGATGTTGCTCATGATCTAGGTTAGCGTCTTTCCCTAATGTCAAGGCTTCAATTATTACTTCCAATCAGTTATACCCTCGCATACGTATTTTTCTTTCCTCCAAAGAACATTCGTCAACTGAGCTTGTGTTACTGGTTACAGTTGTCACCCGGAGTATCAAACATATTCAATTTTCAAGTATTTATGTTTTCTTAAAATTTGATATATCAGCTAATCCTTGGGGAGAAAAAGTTATTGCTAAATCTAATATATGTGATTTTACATTAATATCTTGTTCTGTTTTTTGTCTTGTCAAGATTCAATTGAAGTTCGAATGCAGAGGTTATTTAGATCTGCTTCACGAATCATTGCTTCCAATATAATGGTGGAAAGCTTAGAGGGTCTTGATTCACTGGAGGTACAACTCTACTGACTACTGTTTATAACCTGAATAATTTATAATGATTTCTTGAATTTGTAACTGCCAACATGTCCGGTATTCTTGTTTACTCAAAGATCATGGGTATCATCAATTCATCTGTGTTTGCCATATAGTGACTTCCTCTGTTCGTTTCCTTTTCCTTTTTATATTTGGTTGCAGCTATTTCCATCTTTTATTCCAGACCTTTCACTTGAAAGTCCGCTGATTATATCAGGAAGATATGATGGAGTCTTTCCTGATTCAATTAAAGTAAAAGGCACCCTGTCAGACATGAGCAACTTTGAAGTGGACTTGAAAGTGCGAAGGGCAAAGGATATGCAACTTACAGATGTAACCTTTCATCTCTTGTGCTCATCCCCCCCCCCCCCCCCAAAAAAAAATAATAAATAAATAAATAGGAAAAAAAGAAAAGAAAAGAAAAGTCGGACATGGAATTGATGTTTCCTTGCAATGGGAATGAGAGTTTGCCATGTTTCTGAGTAATTTGAACAGTTTAGACCCTCCTTTAATTAGTCTATTCATGGAAGCATTCACAACTGCTAACCGATGCCTATTTTGGTTTGACACTTCCATCAGGTACTTGCCAAAAGACATGTAGACTTTGTCACTGCTCAGGCATGGTTATTAGAAAGTAGAGAGCTGGAGGAGAAGGTTTGTATATCTCATACTTCGCACTATCTGTGAATTTCTTACCCTAAAAATAGTAGTAAAAAGAGGGGAAGAGGGGGGATTAGATAAGCTTGTAATGAAATTCTATCTTGTAGTTTAAACTAGGAATACTTTTCAGTTTATTTAGTGTTAAACGACACCTATGCTTTGTGTCTCTCCCTGTTTTTATCTCTTAAAAAAAATAGAACGGAATTTTGATTTTGAGCAGCAGTTTTTGTTTTTTGTTGATATATGTATCACTGGTAATATATCATATTACTCACTTTCTGATTCTAAACTAACTGTAAATGTCAAATTTCTTGATGAAAGGTTTCCAAAATGAGCACACAAAATAAAGTCCCCTCTGAATACACCTGCACAATTCTTGTGGGTGTGAATGCTGAAAAGGGAAAGAAGGCACCAGAACCGCTCCTGATACAGAAGGTATAGTTTCATATAGATTTTAGACAGATAAGGCGAACTCCCCCTGCTTGTAAAGGGGAAAAAATTCAGATGCAACCTTTTAGGTGTTACTCTTAGGTTTTTCAACATAATCATGGCACGTGAAGAAACTTCTTTCAAGGCAACTAGTACTAGTAATAGTATGTGATGTTGAGTCATACAAGATGTTCCTTTGCCAAGTCTTAATTAGAGAATCTGATAGCAAGCTCCAAAAAAATGTGGAAGAATGGCATTGGATCTGATGGGTACCCCCACCTTAAAAGCTAATGGTTGAGGTGAGAAAATCAGCCCACTTAAATACTAGATGTGGGACTTGGTACCTCATGCTACCAAATCTCTAACAGGATCCTTGTTTGTGTTTGACCCTGTGTTCCCTTGAAACAATAACCCTTTGGAGATTGACAACAATGAATAATGTATTAACAATTTTAATTTTTTTTTAAGTAGGGTCCAAATTGTTACTAATAATTTTCTACAAGGGACCCAAATTTCACTCACCCAAGAAATTTTGCCTAATTTTGTCTTAGATCAGCTCTGTCATCTAATTCCTCAAATTCTTCAAAAACAGGCATACAACAAAATTACCCTGCAGAATGTGCAACTTAGAAGCCAGAGAATATTCCTTGGAGGGCTGAGTATTGGATTTGGTGACACCAAAGCAACAGCCGCCAACACACCGCCGGCATTGAAAGAAGCGAAACCTTCAGAAGGTCTATTGGAAAAGGCTGCTTCCAACTGTTGCAGCAGAGTTGCTGATACCTGCTGTGGCATGTGCATGCTTCGCACTTGCTCTTTTATGAATGACCAAGTCTCCATTGTATGCACCCAGCTTTGTGCTGCTCTTGCTTGTTTCGAGTTAATCAAATGCTGTATCGAGCTATGTGATTGTGAGTGTTTCGATTGACATTATTTCCCAAGTTGAATTGCAACAAAATGTGCGTGTATTGTGTAGTATTAATGTGTAATAAGTGATATTAACTATGTATATATATGCCCTTGTGCAATGTTGTCTAGTCTAGCTATGTTTACAACAAGCGATATCCCACCCGGTGGAGAGCATGTATCTACGTTAATGAGTTCTTTTCTTATCCCCATAAATAGAAAATGCATAGCTGAAAAAGTACACCAGAATTCTATTTTGTTCACTTGCATTTATAGTCTCTTTGATAGTGAAATGCTAATTCTCGGGATAAATCTTACCAAAAATCCATCTTTAATAACTAACATCATCTTCAAGATTGTTCTTCCATTCTGTTGTATTTTATCACGTCAGACAGATCTTTATCATTTTTTTAAAACCAATAATCCTTGTTAGAGTTTGTATGATATCCAATGTAATATTAATAACTAACTTTACGCAATAAAAATTAGCTTTGTTTCTCAATTCAAGATCTATGCAAGGAATAAAACCTTAATTCACGTTATCTCTAAAATTTATAATTTCTTCTTTAAATTTCCATATTGATCGTGCGTTCAAGTCAAAAAGTAGATAGGGAAAATTTCATTTAAGGACCATTGTAGACAATTAATGTAAAAGAAGGACCACAAAAATCTGAAATTTCACTGCAGGACCTAGGTCCTTAAATGAAAAAAAATTGTTGTGTGAAAAGACCTAAAAGCCCTTTTGAATTAATTTCACATAAGGACCTGTACAAAAAGTCTTCTGACGCTGACGCTGACACAACGTACTTCCTCGTGCATATGGCCATTTCCTTGTGCATATGGCCATTTCCTTGTGCGTGGCCAATTAATTTCAAATAAGGACCTATGTAAAAAGTCTTCTGACGCTGACGCTGACACAACGTACTTCCTCGTGCATATGGCGATTTCCTTGTGCATATGGTCATTTCCTTGTGCGTGGCCAATTAATTACTCCTTGTGCATATGGGCATTTCCTTGTGCATATGGGCATTTCCTTGTGCGTGGCCTGGACATAACACATTATAAGGCATTTCCAGGCCACGCACAAGGAAATGGCCATATGCACAAGGAAATGCCCATATGCACAAGGAGTAATTAATTGGCCATATGCACAAGGAAATTGCCATATGCACAAAGAAATCGCCATATGCACAAAGAGCAATTAATTAGCGTTATAAAGTGCTATGTCTAGACCACGCACAAAGAAATGGCCATATGCACAAGGAAATGGCCATATGCACAAGGAAATCGTCATATGCACAAGGAGCAATTAATTGGCCATATGCACAAGGAAATGGCCGTATGCACAAGGAAATCGTCATATGCACAAGAAGCAATTAATTGGCCTTATAACGTGCTATATCCAGGCCACGCACAAGGAAATGACCATATGCACAAGGAAATGACCATATGCACAAGGAAATGGCCATATGCACAAGGAGTAATTAATTGGCCATATGCACAAGGAGTAATTAATTGGCCTTATAATGTGCTATGTCCAGGCCACGCACAAGGAAATGCCCATATACACAAGGAAATCGCCATATGCACAAGGAAATCGCCATATGCACGAGGAAGTACGTTGTCAGCGTCAGCGCGTCAGTGTCAGCGTCAGCGGTCAGCGTCAGATTTTTGTCAGCGTCAGATTTTTGTACAGGTCCCTATCTGAAATTAATTCACAAGGGCTTTTAGGTCTTTTCACACAACAATTTTTTTTCATTTAAGGACTTTGGTCCTGCAGTGAAATTTCAGATTTTTGTGGTCCTCATCTAACATTAAATTGCTACAGTGGTCCTATAATGAAATTTTCCCAAGTAGATATTGATATCACATATAAGGGTTTCCGAAGGGTAACTAAGTGTACATAATTAAAATAGTTAATTTAAAGAAACAAAGTAACGAATATATGTTATAAATAACTAATTTAACTAATTTTTTAATATTTATAAATTAATTATTTAGCTCTTATACTAAAGAAGGGTGGTACAATTAAGAATGGAAAATTACCTATAAAGTAATGTTTTTATAATTAAAGGAGTAAATAAAGAAGGTGGCATGGGCAAGAAATTAAAAATGTTTTATTAGTATTAATGCATAAGCTTTTCTTTTTTTCTTTCTTTCTTTCTTTCTTTCTTTTTTTTTTTTTTTTTGTGTGGAGAATGACAATTAGATCATAAGGAAGAGAGGTAATCATGATAGATCCTTTGAAATTATTTAAATTATATTGAAGTTGATAGGAATTTAGGTGATATTAAATCAAATTTGTTTGGAGTTGTCAATGTACCTAACTAAGTTGTTAATAATAATTAAATCATAAAATAGTTGTCAACAAAAATTCATTCATCTGCGTCTCAGACACGTCACCCAAGTTTATAGGAATATCAATGTAATTTTAATTTAATGATGTCTAGTCATGATTAATTTTTTTCAGAAGGTGGTCATGAATAATTAATTCTCTTCCACCGTAATTTCTTTTTTTCTTCTTTCTTCTTGCCATGACAATTTCCAAAAGATGAAGTTGGGTCGTTGACTGTGGTCATTTCCAAGTGGACATCTGTATGTGCCTGAGAGCTCTTGAGCTCTGCTTGCTTATTAACAATTTCTACGCTTTACGCTAAATATACGTACAAATCCTCAGATTTCCTCGATTCATACCCTGAGATTTGGCTTCCGTTTTCATTATTTCTCTGGATTGTGACAAGATTCTTCATTCTCTTTTTCATTTTTCCTCCACGGAATTACAGGTGACTCTCTGTTTGGAAACTCACAAATGCATCGGGAAAAATAAAGCAACTTTACTTTTCTTTTCTTCTTCTTCTTGTCACATTCATCGGTTAATGTTAGGAATTTATGAATTAGAATATGAATAGGAAAATATCTGCTTTTTCGTTCAATTGATCTTGGTTGGTTGGTTTGTGACTTTTGTGTGGACTGTCATTGCTTCAATTTAATCGTTGCTGATTCTTGCAGTTTGGTTCTTCAAAATGCGGCTACCTCTTGTTGGATTAATCAGAATGCTTCTTCTTTTTGCTTTAGTTTCTACTTTCTGGTAGGCATTCCAATCTCCTCTGAATTTGGATATTCTATTCGGCACTGCAGTGTCATGATTATAAACTAAGATGAGAGTGAAAATTTTTTGCCTTCTTAGAATTAAGCATATAGGATTCTAATATCTGTAATCTTGTGATCTTTGGGAAACTCGATGTGAAATTTGGGGATGTGGTTGATAAGTTCCACAATGGGCGCCAAGAAATATTCTTGATTTTCTTGTTCCTGTCTTGTGTGTTTGATAGCCTTGGGAGATTGAACTGGTGAATAATATTACTAAATTTATCCATTTGAAAAGAAGATTCTGCATCCACAAATTCTTACACGCATCAAATTTTAACTAGGGGTTAGAAAATGTTATTGATTTTATATTACAAAAATTGTATAGCATTGTATATAAAGATATTGTATATTTCATTGTATAAAGTCAAATGTATCTATGATATCGCTATATTGAAGTTAATTTACTCAAAAGCAGAGATGAGACAAATTGACTTGGTGGTCTCCTGAAAACATTTAGGTCTTTGAGCAACGGAGGTAAAGACAAGGAGAAAACTCTAGCTATTATAAAACCAGATGGATTGCTAGGTAACTACACAGATGATATCAAGAGAACAATTCTTGGATCTGGTTTCTCAATCTTTAAGGAAAAGAGGGTTCAACTTGATGAGGACACTGTATCAATATTTTATGCTGAGCACTCTTCTAAACATTTCTTTGCCAGCCTTATAAAGTACATGACAAGGTATCTCCTTGACTGTCTTAATTTCAGCATGTAAGAGTATTGCAACTTTTTCTTGTGAAACTCTTAGTTGGATTTGCCTCACTGCTTAAGTAAATACAAAGAACATAATAATCTTATTTGCCCCACCTCATTATAATGCTTCACTTTCTGGGTCAAATTATATCTTAGTTCAATATTATCCATTTATGGCCAGATTCATGAAAGTCGAACTGAGTTTCTTTTGTTTTGTTTGTCGTGTCTCTTTCTTGACTATTTATGCAATACAATTTGGTTTTTATAATTATGGGGGGAGTGAAGTTACTCAATACAGGTTTACCATAAACAAGGGGAGGTCCTTTTAGCTTCCATAATACAAAAGCTTTCATCTTAACCAACATTATAGCTTTCATTATTGTGTGGTAAGCACAATAAAAGATAGTTTCTTGGTCAACTGTCAAGCTGTGCCCTTATTATTTGGTTGCCATCTATGATTTTTGTTGTTAACTACATGGACGAGGAAATTCTGGCTTCACTTTTGTGGGAAGTAATGCCTCATCACAGTTATTTCTGTTTAGCTATCATTTTAATCTAGTTCGATGTTGCTTTCTAGCTGTTGTCTTGTTCTGAATCTCCCTGCATCCTCTTCTGTGACAATTGTTTATCAGTGGACCAGTATTAGTTATGATTTTGGAGAAGGAAAATGCTATCGCTGATTGGCGTGCCCTTATGGGCCCAACTGATGCACACAAGGCTAAGATTACTCACCCTCACAGGTCATACATATTATTTGTTACGCCTCTCTTTGTTTGGATTTTGATGAACTTTAGGTTCTAAATAATTGCTCAACTTCTTCACATTCTAGCCCCTAGACTGTGTGATCAGATGGAGAGACAGTTTCATGAAGTTTATTGTTGTAGTCTCAACTACTTTTTTTTGTGGTGAAATAGTTTTCTTTTTTGTACAGCATCAGAGCAATGTGCGGTCAGGACACTGAAAGGAATTGTGTTCATGGCTCAGATTCTCTTAAATCTGCACAAAGAGAAATATCGTTTTTCTTCAGAGAGCTGTCTGCAGGTTAATTCTAACTCTATTTTTTGTATGGACATCATATTTTCTCTTTGTAGTTGAGATGCTGCACTTGATTTAGACATTGGGATTTGCTGTATATTGAGGTTTTTTTTGGTTTATTGCCCTGTCATTAGGTAGGTCAGATTGGTTTTTTTGTAGTTAAGATTGGTTTATTGCCCTGTCATTTAACTTAATTTTTCCTCTTTGTAGTAGTGATGGTTCTATCTTTGGGTTAGTGAGCTAATATATTGCACCAGCAGTGTGTTTCTGGAAATCTGGTGATCACATTTTGACTAAAGTAATATGAGAGTAGCTAGTGGAGGTGCACACATTTAGTGACCAACTGTACCTCAAATGTGATTGCCTCCCATAGGAAGGTACACGTACCTAGCAGAAAAGAAATTCGAGTAGCTTTACCTTGAAAGTTGTGAAACTTAGTTTCCTACTAAGAACTAAACACGCAATGCATGTTTGGATTAGCATTTGCAAAACTTGAGTATCTACAAACTGAAGTTTGCAAACTAAAATTGGGATAAAAAGTCGACTACTATTATATGATTTATATTTGGATGCTCTTGATTAGAAAGGTCAGTTTGACAGACTTTAATCTTTGATGTTTGAGATGAATTTGACGTCAAAGATTCGATTCTTACCCTTATCCCTTTTCCCACTTCCTGCAATCAAAGGAATCACCTCTAAAAGTAAGATATAGGCATCTAGGCCCGTGCAATACCACATGCTAAATTAAGCAAAGCACAGTTCCAGTTTTCTTCCAAGGGGGTTTGGAACGACTCCAAAGGTGGTTCTGTTGGCTACTTTTTATGAACTTTCTTGATGTGTTTATTTAATATGCTCTCTAGCCATGGATTTAATGTATTTAAAATCTTTTTATTTTATTTTTTTACACTGCATATGGGTATAGAACATGATGAATTAGCTGTCTAATTACCTTGTCTCTTTATTTCTTTGGTCAGATTGTATTACTGAGCATGATGAATTGTAGCTGACAAGGATTTGAAGCGGGAACACAAATTTCTTATTGAGCTAACTGCATTGGTACACATTCATCATGTACTGTGCAGAATTGTTTCAATGCCTATATGATCTGAGATTTGCCTGATTCAGTGATTTGTCATCAAATTGGGTTGAGCTGTTTCCAAGAGTTGAATCTATGTTGAAGTTGTAACATAGTAAATATGAAATTTTGACCCATATAAAGTGATCCAATTCAGACAAAAGAAAAAGGCTATTCTTTTATAAGAGTAACCCTTATCTAAAAATCAAAATTAAAAGTCACCAGTTGCTGTAAGGTGGGATCCATTGTCTTAAAAGGATTGGGTTATTGAAACTCGCCGCTTTCTCTCTCATCTCAAAGGAACAGTGGTCAAGGTCAACTATGTTTTGTTTATCATTTTTTAAAGTTAAAGTTCATTGATAATGGACAACTTGTTGCTTGTGTTTGTTTGGGTTCCCTTTCTTTTCTCTTCTCCATTCTCATTCCTTCCCACGTCTTTATATTCTGCTCAGTGTTCTTCGTGTGCGTGTGCGTGTGTGTTGGTTAGTTGCATATTATCTCTACCATATTACAGTTGAAATGATGGAACTGCAATGGGTTATATAAAACGCAAAACGATGTATACTCTGTATCTATATTTTGAAAGGTAATAAGACTAGTCTGCTGGGATTTTGAAACTTCACGGCAGGCTCTTGCCAGTCGGAAGACTCCATGGATTCTTCCTATGAGGATCGGCCTCTCAATAAAACACCAATATTATGAGCATAAGTTCAAAAGGGATAACACATATCAAAAGAATAACTTATTAGGTAGAAGAGCTTCTTGAATTTATAAACTCTACTTTTCTTGTTAAACTCTGGACTCATAAGTCATAACATAATCTTGCCTAAACTAGTGATTTAAGGAAGAGACGTTGGCATTGCATACCTCAATGACCATTCTATGGGCTCTGTTTCGATGTTCTCTTGGTGATGCAGATGTTAGGTCTGTTATAGGAGCCAAGTGAGGTTTTAGGAAACTGAATCTCTTTTTATAAGAAATAATAAACCTTACTTCTTTGAATCTGAAATGACTCTTTTGATCTTAAATGCATGTTTTTCTTATACAATATATTTAAAGAAATAGTGAAAACCATCAAAATTTGGTATTACTCGTTACTATAAATTGGCGCGTAATTTTATTTTTTTTTGGGGGGGGGGGGGGGGATTTGGAGGGAAGACGTAGAACTCATACACTTGGAGATCAAACTTGGAGCATGGTAGAATACATCTTATGCCACAAGACCCAAGAATCGTCGGCCCAATTAGAATGTATTTTATTTTCTGAGCAATTTATTGTATTTTTCGATTTGCAAGTCTTAAATATAAACTCTTGCTATTAACAAAAGAAAGTCAAAATCAGTGTAGTATACTTTTTAGGTGTTTTTAGTTTTATTTGCAAGTCTCCTCACATATTTTCAAGAATTATTTATTTTACTTTCATTTATACCCTTTATTAACAAGAAGCAAAAGAGTCAAAATCAGTATAATATACTGCCTCTTATATATCTTTTTTATAAGACACTTTTAGCAGCAATGTATAACTATAAGTCAGTGAATGAGTATTTACTACATTTCTTAAGGTTATACCCTAATTTAAAGTTTGATACACTTTTTCTTTTTTCTATTTGGCTTGTCAAGATGTAATTAATTGTTTCAAGTATGGATACTTATTTTAAAAAAACTCTCAAACAAGTCTAATGACCTAACCGCATTTCTTTGGTTACGGTTAGATGGCCGGAAATCCCCTATAAATCTATCATAAGAACTAAAAGAGTACGAGATCATTAGACAGAACTTATAGGTACTTAAGATTGGTGAGATTATTCTTTACCACTCTGGTAATAATCTTTGAATAAATCCCTTTTTTTTTTCAATTGAATCCATTCACTTTAATTTCTATGCTAAAATTTAATTACCGAGTAGTGCCCCAAAACTTAAAATTCACTGCAAGAATACAAATCCCAAGATGAGCAAAATGGCTTTAGCAAACAGAATCCTGATAAAAAGCCAAGGATGAAGGGTTTGGTGTCTTCGAGTGACAACTTTACAAGGGTCATTCATGGCTTCATGTTTTGACAAATCATATGAAAGAAACTTACTTAGTCAAACTACAATCATGAATTATCTACGTGCATGCCTGGACGATTTGATTCCACGACTCTCACTCTCTTTTTTTAATTACGGTTTAAGTGCCTAATCATTCCTTAATTAGTAATAACTTTTCAAGCTTTCTCTTCTTAGAATGCTTCCCCAAACCCGAAGCATCTAGTAGTTTCAATATCCACATGGCCACCTATTTTTCCTTATTCCCTGTTCTCTCTTCACAAAAGTCGTACTCTTGGTTTATGTGAATCACTCTTTTAATTATTTCCCTTTATTTTGCATCTCGAGGATTATATATTTCTCTCCTTAAAGTACGTTCTTCCTTCCATCTCCAACATCGATTCATATTGATCCATTTCTACAATGTTCGTGTTATATACGTTTAGTTATTATTATGGCACAAGATCGATCATAATTGAAGGCTATATGTAGAAAAATGTTTATTTATTGATTAAGATTTGCTTAATTATCATGTGACTTTGATTTTGAGATTAGAACTAATTTGGAATAATAAAGAGTTATTAGAGAACTAATTACTATATGGTCATCTGTGACATCATGTTAGCTATAGTATAATCATTAAGTTGACATACCATCAGGGTTTTGGTATGGGGACTGATTTAAAAGTTTAAGTGAATCTCGGGACTAAAATAGAAATTTAACTAATATATTATGTGATACCTCTTATTTTAATTAAAAGGGTTAATGTGGAAATCAACTTATGAAATATTTTTCTAATTAAGAGCATTGACACTATAAAAATTCCATAGATACAAGAATAAACATGAATGTCCCTAAAATGAGCAAAAGTGCTATTTCCATATAAGTTTTGCAACACTGACTATTTATCCGAGGGAGGGAAAGAAAACATTAAGACTTGGTCAAAATTTGTATATTTAGTCCATTCGGAAACGCTCATGCATACTATTGTACTCATCAAAACTTGATAACCTTAAAAGTTGGATTTATTTTATTTTTGACTGACAAAAATGGCCTTTCCTCCCCTAACCACTTAACTAATTTGATTTAAAATATGAATAAATTAAATTAGTTAATTATAATAAATATGATATTTTTTCTAAAATAACCTTGTTTGAAATTAAAATTTCTTATAGTCTAGATAACGATGCTATATATGTGTTTGGTCCTAATTTATATAATTTTTTTAAAATAAATTATTTATGGATTCAAAATGATTTTTAAATGTGTTGCGTTTCATTTTAATGTGTCATGAGATATAGATCTAAAATGGATTTTTTTTTTGAGTTTTTAATCCGGTATCCCAGGCAAGCCATCTTTCAGGCAGTCAACTGCCCAGACTGATCCATATCTGCTAAATTACAGGTACCTCAAAGGGTGGGATGGCTGGCCAGGGGATTTAACATTTTTTCATACCCAAACGAGGATCAAACCCTCGACCTTGGTTAAGGGAGGAAGAACCCTTACCGCTCTACCACATGCCCCTGGTTACTAAAATGGAATTTTAATGTGCAGAGTTTAATTTTTCTATTCATTAGTTCCTTGGTTTATCAAAAGATGGATTTTTTTTATTAAGTGAACGTTATTTGAATGGGTAGAATACAAATGGAAGCTTACGTTTTTTCAGACCTTGAAAAAAGTTGAGATTGATGGTAAATTGAACTATTTTTTAGAGGAAAATATTCAATAACTTTGGATGAAAAGCTGCATGAAAATATTTTTTTAAGAAATGCTTACAATTATTTATTAAAAAATAATAGAAACTTTTTTGTGTGTGGCGTTAATGAATTTCTTTATAGTAGCAAGTATTACTCACTTTATAGGATACTATTTATTAGAGGATACATATTATATTATTGTTGAGTATCAATGTAGGAGCAATTTCGAAAAGTGATAAATATAAAAAAAATATGTCCTACATTTAAAATCAATATTAATTTCCAGATAAATGTAACATTAAATACTAAAATTGTCAATAGTATCGTACAAGCAAATGAATGCATGGGAGAGGGGGGCTTAAGCTATTGCCTTAGTTATCAAAGGACAATAACTAACAACAATACTCATCTGCTCCTGTATTCAGAACATGAGGAGTAAACTGATAGAGATTTAGTCTAATAAAAGGGACTACTCACATGGATAACAAAAGGATGAAACTTTTTGAAAGAGGTACTCACATTTAATACCACATAATGTTTCAGACAATTGCCTCCAATAGAAAAATACATATGCTTCTTAAAAAAACATGAGTAGCAATATTTTATAAGCTAAATATCGAAGCAATGATCATATAGTTTTTCAATATAAGTATATATAAGCTATTGAATTACATGAGACTTTAATTTGAAGGCATCATGCTGATAATTAATTGATGAATTTTAAACTCCTTGGTAATACTGAAAACTTTGAAGGCATGATGTTGATGATTTTGATATTGGCCTGCTTGGGAACACATATAGAAGATTAAGATCTTTGTAATTGGTAATTAATGGGACAATTTTACAGGAATGTTATGTGAGTGGTACGTACAAAGTTTAGATTACCTAAACCTGCTTTGTATTTCCGTCCTTAATCATGGAAACTGTGCTTTATGTCCCTCTTCATCAACTACATTAATTCGATCGTTCCTTAATTATAAATTTAATCCTTCTTCGTGGTCACACTTAAACAGGATGGAACTCGATGATCTTGAAATCACCAGCTCATGTTTCAATTATAATATATTTTAAACATGATATTTCATGGGAAAATATCTTCTTGTTTTACTCGGCTATCTTTTTCCATGATACAACTTAATTTATATGAATATGTATAAATAAAATATATAACAAATTGCTTTACTCATCAATCATAGATTGATGCATGAAACAAAACTTTGGTAAGAGTTGAGTTTGAATTCCTATGTATGTAAGCGTGCGTGTAGTTAATGTGTAATAAGGGAAAACAGGACATTGTTCAAAAAATCCCCCATTATAAAATTTATCAAGCAAAAAGCCATCTAAAATTTGTTTAAGACCCAATTGTAATATATTTTTCATCAAATTCAACATATTTCAATTATTTGTAAAACAAAAGATATGTTGCATACAATTATTAGAGACGAGTTGTGCCTATTAAAAATACGTTGCACTAATTAAGGGGTTTAGGTACCGTTGAGCAATTTGTAATGGAAAATTCTAAGCAATTTTCTTAAAAACAAATATTCAACTAGTACTATGTTATCAGCCTTTTGATTGCGTTTATTCAATATATCTCATCCATTATCTTTTTATAGCTTTCTTACATAATGAGTTTTAAACATTTATAACCTCTATAGCCGTGTCACTTGAATTAGAACCAAGGAGCTTATAATATCTCTAACTTCGTTTGAAGTCAACTTTTAATATGGTGTAAGTGTTAGTTTGGATTAATGTTCAAAAAGTACGTTCAAACAAATTAAGATAAAATCCTTAACACATACTTATCTCGTATATCATATATCACGTTGAAAAATAGTTTCTGTTGCCAATTCGATCCATCATTCACTAATTGTTAAATGTTTTACATATTGTGTTTACACTATCAAAAGGAAATATATGATACATTGTTGGCAAAAAAAATAATAAGATTATCTTAAATAATAACAAGGTACGCTTTTTTTTTTTAATTGTTATAGGGGTTAAATGCCAATTTTGCTCCAAAAGTATTTGCTGGGTAACGATTTATTTCTGAAATTTTTTTGGAACCAATGTCACCCCAGAAATATGGAAAGTGTAGCAATGACGCTCTGAACTAACGGAACTATTAACAGACCCCACATAATGATTCATGTCAGGAAGAAGATAAACCATTTTTGCCCTGAAAGTTTTCATGGAGGAGCAATTTTGCCCTTGGAAGCTTTTTGAACTTCCAAAGCGACATTGCACATAAAAAAACTTCCGTTGCAAAATCGCTCATCGAAAAAAACTTTCAGGACAAAAATGGTTTATCTTCATTCTGACATAAACCATGACTTAGGGTTTGTTAATAGCTCTGCTAGATAAGGTTGACATTGCTACATTTTTTATGATCCTAGAAAAACTTCTAGAGCAAAATCGCTACTTGGTGAACACTTTCTCGGTAAAATTGATATTCATCCGTTGTTTTAATGCACGCCATACAGATGAAGGTTCCATTCACAATCTCACATTTGGAAAAACCTTAGTTAAATTATCTAATGTTCAACTCGCAATATCACATTTAGAAAAACCTTAAATAAGTTGCTCACTGTCAGATAGATTACAAGTTTGCAAGAATAGAAACATTCAACTGAGGGTTGAGTGTTTTAGGGCTTGTTTGGTATGAAGGATTTAGAGGGGAGGGGGGAGAGAAAATTTTTGTGAGCTGAATTTAAAAATATTGAAGAAGTGGGGTTGTAATTAACTAATTATTAAACAAATATTAGATTTAAGATAAAAGAGTAAGAGAAAATGATTATAAAATTCAACTCAAAATTTTTTTTCCTCCGCCCATTTTCCCTCCCCCTCATACGAAACAGATCCTTAGAGATTAGCTTATTTACTTTGGGGCAATGAGAATAGCGATCAATTTAATGTGACAAAGAAAGCTAAAAATGAGTTAATTATATTGGATGGAGACAAAGAGTGCTAAAAATGAGTTATATTAAGAAAGGATTTAGAAAGAAGTCAACCCGACCCCTTTGATACACGTGTTGGTCCGACAAGAGATTATGAGAATCGCCGTGTCGCAACATGTGGCAAACTGCCATCACCTAACCTCCATCTCTTCCTCATGTGGTCCTCATCACCTTTAATCTAATTTTTATCTTTCCTTCTAAAATAATTTGTTTAACTATAAAGAAAAATAAAACATGCATGTAAGTGATGTTGAGCCACAATGGTTATGAACACATATACCTCAAAAGGAGGGATTACAATTTATACTCAATATGAATTTCTATTCTTTCTATTTATAGTTTTCCACGTAAAAAACATATATTAAACTTCATTAACTTTACCTTAAAATTCAATAACTTTTTAAATTTATCTCTATTTAATATACCACTCTGTTATTTATTATAAGTGTACCATAACTACTTCTCATATACCAATGAGTGGAAGTTATAGCATTAAACATCTCGTATTTTTAAAAATGTTTCCAACTTTACCCTTATTTAAGAATAGGTGCTAAGATAATATTTTATACATTATAAACACTCTCTCTCATCTTCCATATTTCCAACATAGGGATAAAATGTTATAGTAACATTAATTAATCTCAAACTGGACTTATATTTTAGAACAAAAAATTTGTGATAGTTGGACTTATAATAAGAAATAGAGTGGTATATTATATCGTATGAGATAAAATATGCACAATAATGAATTAAAAGTATAATTATTCATTTATATGAAAAATTTAATGAAGAATACCTACGATTTATGAATAGAACCTAAAAAACATATTTTTTCTCTACCTTATATAAATAAAACCAGAAGAGTGTGTACTTTTTATGATGTAAATGATTTATGTTTCAGTTTTAAATGCTTGTGCAATTATTTCTTTGAAAATAAATAATTAAAAAAATAGCATAATTTAGTATAGATTTTATTTTTTTATTGATATTGATTAGATATTTTTGTATATTGTAAGAAATTTGAGATAAATCAAATTATTTATGAATTTAGCATAATTTATTAGTAGTGTATGTAGATTTGATTTGATTTTATATTGGTATTAATTAGCTAATAAATAATTAATCATGTATACATATGCAACTACAACCATATATATACTCTCCCTCTACTCTCTTTCTAGAAGGTGTGCACAATATAAATCAATTGGAGTGTTCATTGATGTTTCTTTGCCAATTGTCTCCTTATAAGTAATGCTTAAATGTGCTTTTGCGTAATTTCTCCCTTCTCCAAAACCTTATTATTAATACAGGTAAAGTTAAAAAATTTTATCAAATTAATATTGATGATTTAATGAGTTAACTGACATTTTTTATTTTAATTAATGTGACTTAGCTGAAAGATACTTATATATAAATTTATAATAGTCACCATGGACATTATATACTGATTTTTTTAACACATGCAGTACTTACTGAAGGCATTATTCTTTCTTATATCAATATATATTCTATTAGTTTTGACCAATTTAAGGCCAATTTGACTAACTACTGACCAATTGCTTCCTCCCCTAATTCTCCCCCTTCACATTATATTAGACATGTTTTCCAATCTAACCAGACAATTTATTGGCCAATCCGATTTAATTCTCTAGATTGAATCTTGAAATCACCTACATACATAAATGTTTATATAATCTTTTTCTTGAAATAATATTCCAATCGCTCTATTAAAAAAATACTTTTTAAGAGCCAATAATCTAGTAGCTACTAGCTACTAGCTAGCTCCAATATCAGTCTACTTATAGTATATAGTCTGTTAGGGTTTCAAAATCATATTGCAATGCTCGTACTTGTGTGTGTGTGTGTGTGTTTCACTTTACAGTAGCTGAATTTGGAGTGCTTGCATGCATTAAGATTATATCCAGCTGATTCAATGGATTCCACCATCTTGCATTGTAATCTACATGTATACAACCTGTTGTCTCATCATATAGTTTAGTAATGTACTACATATTCTTAATTAAGAAATTACATAACAATACACATAAACATACCTTACTATATATAGTATATCTTATATTTATTGGACTTATGAGGTTTTTTCCTCCTTTTCTTTTTCGCACACACACACCCCTTTATTCACATGTAATTATCTAACCTCAAAAGATATAATATAACGATAAGTATGATTCTCTAGCATGGCAAGTTGGTGGAGCAGGTGAAATAAATCCAGGAATTGGTCGTGAAAAAAAGAAACATCCCCATGCGACCATGGTTTCTTCTACTTGTTCAAAATGCCGCATATATTTATATATGTTAGATACTACTCTGTTCCTTATTATAAGTCTAACCTAACTACTTCTCACATATCAAAGAGTGGAAGTTATAGCACTAAATATGTCATTTTTTTTAAAAAAAATTCTAACTTTACCCTTATATAAGAATAGGTATTAAAACAATATTTTATATATTATAAATCTTCTCTCTCATCTTCCCTATTTTCACATAAGTGTAAAATAGTCAGAATAGCATTAATTGATCATTAGCCGAACTTATATTTAGAAACAAAAAAAACTTGTTATAACTAGACTTATAATAAAATAATAAATAACAGAGTTATATATATACGCGTGCTATACACACATATATCTCCGACCGTTTTATCTACCTTTTTCAGATTTTGATACTTTGTCTTCTTCTTCTTCTACTAGCTGTGAATTGCTGCCCATACTTCTTGTATATCATTCTTTTTGTCTGCATGCTTCATTTTTTGACGTCTCTCTTCGTTAGCTAATTCCACATATTATTATTAGTTCCTTAATTCAACGAATTAAAGAGAGATCACCACCACACTGAAACTTGCAAGTTCCAAGACACATGCTGTTACTAGCAAATAGAGATATATTGGGAGGAACAAAACATGTATATTAGGGTTTGGTACGTACCAAAATCCCAACCATTCTCTGACAGGTGCAGATTGAAAAACACCAAATTAAATAATCTAATTAATTTACCATATTAATTTAACATGTACAATAGTATGTTTGCCGGTATACATTCTCTTATGTGCAACTATACCGACACAAAGTGAGACTATGTGCGCATTTGTGGCTTCGTGGGACTAAAGCTTTATTAATTATTCTTATATTCTATATTAACTCTTTATGGAACTTTGAACAGTGCACACCTTTAACCAATTTCACAATCTTTACGTGAGATTGTTTTCACAACTACACTTGCTAGATCTACAAACCCATACATATCTATATATATCTCCTACTTTGTTTTATATATATGTCTTAAGTTGAGATGCATATGCATCCTCATTTTTCACGAATCATATGTACAATTGTTAAAATAAAATACTTAAATAAATCATGGGTGATGCTTCTTTTTTTCATATCACTATTTGATTGGGTCAAATTTAAGTATTACCGGCCTTAATTGATGTTAGCTCTCTAAAAGACATTTTTACGCACATATAGACTCAACCTCGATGCTATTTGACGAAGATCAAATCCGTCCATTATCAAACTCATTTAGAAATAGCTCTGTTAAAGACATTTTATGCATGCATTCAAATAGCCTCAAACTAAAACCTTATGTCAACAAAATGATCGTGGCTAGCTACTTATTAATTGTATAGAGATTGGGTTTCTCAACGTTGATGAAGATGATCAATATGTGATCCAACGGTGGATATAGGAACACGGGGGAGGAGAATGTCTTTCGGGGTGAAAATGAATAGAATAATGCAAAGGAGATTATTAAAATAGAAGATAGGGTATATATAAAGAGAGGGGAAGGGAGATTGGTCAGATACAGAGACACAGATTGGGAAAGGGGAAAAAGAAAGGCAGCCATTATTGGGGACTTGGACCAAAGAGAAAAATATAATGAAATCAAGCTAATTAGAGCTACACGTAGTAGTCTCAAATTGGCCATGAAATTCATCAAAATATTCATTCCCATCCTACTTTTCCAATCCCAAAGTTGGTCTTTCTCTGGCTTTTAAGATCTCTCCTCCTCTTCATCATCAACAAACCAGCCATTCTCATTTTCTTCTTCACTCCAAACATTGTGTTGTTTCTTCACTCTCTCTCTCTCTCTCACACACACACCAATAACCATATTCTTCTTTCTCATCACCTTTTCTATTTCTTTGCTTCTAATAACTCTCACAATGAAGGTAAATACATGTGTGTGTGTGTGGTTTTGTATCATACAGAGACATCATTAATTAGTTATTATTGTCTCTGAATCAGTTTATTATGAGAATGATTATAATGTTCAAATTTGCAGTTTTTCGGATGGATGCAAAATAGATTTGGTGGAAAACAAGAGAGCAGATCAAAACCAAACTCATCATCATCATATCCTGCTACTTGTAAGTATCTTCACTACTAAACTCTTCAATCTTCATGCACGATTCATTTACATTCTCCTCTAATAAGTTGTTTTAAGATCTAGCTTCTTGACATATAATTAAGATCTTGTTCATTATTTGTGATAACTAATTAAAACCAAGTTAATCATTTTATATATATGAATTGTTAATTAGTTACAAGGGATCTGTTTCATATTATTCTCATTTCATTTTCATGAAGCTTCGCCTTTTTACGCACGTAAAAAGATATCATTGGCATCATTTTGATGATCGAATCACGCAGAATTAATTAGTAACTTAGCAACCAAAACATACGTACACAGCAGATCCAATAGTACTATAATATATATGTAGAGATCCCCACATAGGATCTTGCTTTGCGTTTGTCTGCCACTAATTATTTTTGAGATTTCAAATACTTTTCCATATTACTATCTAATTAAAGTGTCATATTCTATGATTATCATACTTGCCTATTTAGATTAACTTTGTAAAAGAGATTGTAAGAGGAGTTCTATCTCAACTTACAGAAAAACACTTTTAAGTGTTTTTTAAGGTTTCTCAAACAGGCATTAATTAATTAAGATAGTTCTTTTAAAGATATATATTTTTTACATTCACATAGACTTAAAGTCAATATTTTATAATTAAATAGCTAGATATTTTGTGGAGTTAGACAGTGTACTCTAATATAATTAAGCGATCCAAAGAAGAAAAAAAAACCAATACGCTTTGTCTAGTCCATCAGGACAAGATATATGTAAATACATATATATATATTATTTGTTTATATACAATGTGAAATTATGATGATGTGGCTAATTCCTATTTGCTAATTTGTAAAACATTCCATATTAAGCATTCTTAGTGGGGGTGTTCACATCCCAAGAGTTTCCTTTCTTGGATTGCTGTACTGAACTTTCCCACAATATCGGATATATTATAGAATATATTCACCAAGTTATGAAGATAATTAGCTAGCAGGTGTTTTTTATTTTATTTATTTTACTTTTTCTGTCTGTAGCAGACAAAATGAATTGGATCGCTACAACGGAACACTGTTGTCGATACTGTCTATAATAGAAGACACATTTGTTACTGCACTCATCTTCATCTTGCCTCGTTGCTTAACAATTATCAAAAGAATTAAATTATATCTTATGTTCTATTATTATTTTAAAATTTTATTATTTGACTCTCCTCAGATATATATATATAGATATATATATTTATATATAAGTAATTCTTCTTAATTAGCTTATATCATTTAGTCTTCAAGAGTGTGGTTTCATTTTTAATATAAAAGTAAGTTACAAAAAACTGCTAAATTCTTTACCAATTAAATACAATTTTTATGAAAAAAATATCCAGTCTTAAATTTACATAATTTCCAAAAACATCCTTAAATGGAAAATTACAAATCCATTTGCTAATTTTTTTTGTTCAACAATCCATTTGCTAATTGAAAAAAAAATACAATTATACTAAATTTATGGAATTTAAAATAAGTTACATTAGTTCCCGCTCATAAAACAACATAACGTTTTATACGATATAGGATTAATGACAAGCAGGTTATATATCTGTGTATATATATATATATAGATATATATAAGTATATAACCTTGTAAATATTTACAAGGGATAATATATTTTATTTTATGCAATTTTTTATTACAATTTTTTACACGTCTCATTAATTGTTTAATGTAACACTATGTTTTTTAATTGTTTTAATTTATCCTTAATTCTTAATATAGGATTTATTTTGGGCTGTGAATTCTAATAAAAATAAAGGTGGAGTGACATGTCATATAAGGTCTGTCCAACTAAAATATACAAAATCATATCATTTACTCCAAGGTAAAAACTTACATGACACTGAATGAATTAGTCTCGTCAATTTCTCTTAATAAAATTGCTACCTCATCTCTCCAATTAATTCTCTATAATTAGACATACTATATATGACTTGACCTTAGAGGTTCATTCGTGCAAGAATCTATCAATTGTAATATTTTGATTTAAAAAAATAAGGATTTTTTCTTACATTTTTTTTTTTGCTAATTTATTACCTTAATTGAGGTATTTCTCTGATGAGCTTCGTTCATGCACAGATAAAGCAAAAGCAGAGCCTCGTGAAGAATTCAGCGACTGGCCTCATGGTCTCTTAGCAATCGGAACTTTTGGTAACAACAACAACAACAATGAAATCAAACAAACCCCAAATCACAATCACGATCATACCCAAAATCCTTCACAAGATGATCCTTCATCATCAGAGGAACTAGCAGATTTCACACCCGAAGAAATTGGTAAACTTCAGAAAGAGTTAACCAAGCTCTTGCGACGAAAACCCAACAAGAATGTCGAAAAGGAACTCGCTGATCTCCCTCTTGATAGATTCCTCAATTGCCCGTCAAGCTTGGAAGTCGATAGGAGAATCAGCAATGCACTTTGCATAGATCAAGATGATAATATTGGGAACAGTAATGGTAAAGATGATGAAGATATTGAGAGGACGCTTAGTGTTATTCTTGGTAAATGCAGAAACATTTGTGCAGATAATAGCAAGAAAGCTATTGGGAAGAAGTCGGTTTCGTTTCTGATTAAGAAGATGTTCGTTTGTGCTAAGGGATTTGCTCCTCAACCCAGTCTCAGGGATACCCTGCAAGAGTCAAGAATGGAAAAGGTAACAAGCATGCACAACACCTGTTTGCACAAGTATATCTGTGTTCTTTGCATTTTTAGTATAATGCTTGATGAAGGATTAGTGTGTGGTAATTATCATAAAGTCATAGTGCGTGACCAAATTGAATCAATCGATGAGAAATCCTTAAGTAAGTACTTGCTCCATGGCTAACTATAAAATTCTGTTTATTGTTTTTGGAGAAATTAAGATAGCTAAATGAGTTACTTAATCATAATGTATTTTGTTTATTATTAAATTATTATATGTTAGCTTATAAGTCAAATAAACTAGTTTAGAAAAAAATTTAGGCAAATCAATTTATAAGTAACTTATTTATCTTTATTAGGATTTTTCAAAAAAGTCAATTTTTTTAAGATTTTTCAAAAAAGTTAATCTTATATTTAGAAAAAGAGGAGTGTATATCATAAGGTGATTTCATAGTCATATAGAGAGATTGTCTTTGACCCTTGATCCTTCGCTAGTGAAATTGGAGCGAGGTGGATTGAAACAGAACGCAATTGCATTGATTGTATGCTATTCTATTCAAGTCTGTAACTTTCAATGTTGAGTTAATGTATTGGTCCGTTCTCTGTAGTTCTATGTTGTTAGTTTTAGTGTGTAGTTTCAAATGGATTTGGTCTGAATTTACGTATAGAAATCATTCGTTAATTAGTACAGGGACACTATTAACCCTTTTAATATATCATGCTGCTATCTCTATACTGAATCTCTGCTCATTGTGATTGTAACTTCAGCTGTTGAGGACAATTCTTCACAAGAATATATACTCTCAGTGTTCTCCATCTCGGGCGTCATCTACAAAGAAGTGCCTTGAGGGCAGAAGGATGATGCTAAGGAATAGGAATGAGGATGAACCTGTAGAAGATAAAACTGACGATGGCTGTAAATGGGTCAGGACCGATTCTGAATGTAAGTTCATACTACTATTCATATATAATGTCCCACTGGAAACGAATTTCATAGTGATAGAACTGAAATTTCTATGGACTGATGAGACCTTTATTTTTCTTATTGCAGATATTGTTCTAGAGATATAAATCTGCTTCACTTGCTGCTGTCTCTTTTTTTCACTTTGTTCAGGTTACCTCTAAAACCCTTTGTCATCGAAATTGCATTAGAAAAGCCATATCCAAGTTTATCTGACTAAAGAAGACTATGTTGCAAAAGGCCATATTTTAGATATCTCTTTTTTATACTAGCAGCTTAACTGTATTTAACTAAATATCATAATTCCCTCGTATGCAGATGTACAATATAAGAGCGTTTCAGACTCGAGCTAGAAGTCAATATATGTAAGCATGGTGATTTGGATGATGAAGTGGAGCTCACATTTTTAGAAACAGAGTTCATCTTTTGATATGCTGCACCATGATATGTATGGTGCAGAGAGATTGTGTCTCTGTTTTCTCCCCTTTTTTCATGGTTGTATCTGCGAATGCAGAGCAATTCATGTTACTGAAAAATTTGTAGAAAGGATCAAAGTATTCATCTGTTCTGTAATTGTACTCAACTCCACTTTTTTCTCTGCCAAGTTGTTTTACTTTTCTCCTTATGAGATGATTTGCAGATGAATAATTCTCAATATTATTATAATTAATAAGACCTTATTTAGCCTCAAAGGAAAAAATTCATATCACATTTCTAAACAGCAAATCACTTGAATCATTTTCAGATTCGTTTGATTCAATTAACACTAAGTACCTAATAAATAATGGTTTAAACAGTAACTTACAAGTTCGACCGTCCATATATGTATGATGGGTGTGCAAATTCTTTCCTTGACAGAAGGATGACCCAAAGCCGGTGATCACTTAGATCAACTGGCATATGCCTCCTTTTGTGAGGTTAGTTGGGGGGAGGGGGAGGGGGTTCGATCCCCCTGTGGTGTATTTACAGTTTCACTTTTATATAAAAAAAAAAAAAGAAGAAGGATGACCCAAAAAAACTTAATTAATAGGTATTATTTTGATAAATTTAATTAGTTATGTGCATTAATATTAATAAATAATGGGAGTGCTTAATCTTCTTGTACAATATAAACATACAAGTTAATTTTTATTTTTTTAATTAAGTCATTTATTTTGAAATTCTATTGAAAAAGAGCAAAATCTCAAACAATGAGAATTTTTTTTTTATTTATACACCGGTATCGGTAACTACTAACAACTGATTAATCCGTTTTACGGGAATGTAGGTTTATAATGGGGGAATTTTAGTACCTCCAAATAATTATCGTAACTGCATACTCATGAATTGATTTCGAAACCATTTGTTAAGTCAGAACAACCTACGGGTTATTGATCTAAGCGATTGATAACCCAGAATCATTTTTTTATACAAAATTTTTAGAAAAATGGTTGTACTCACCAACAAATCTAAAGGTCTCGCTGATAACTCATATTATAAACAAACCATTTTTTCACTCTAGCTAAGTGCTCTACCTAAGGGCTCGTTTGGTTGGCTGAAATATAGCCTATGGAAAAGGAAAATCAATATTTTCTCTCCTCCTTCCATGTTTGCTTCGTTGAACCTCGGTAGCTTCCATTCCCGCCTCGCCTCATTTTCCTTTAAAGGCTGGAAAATGGGATCCCACCAAAAATGGTGGGAACGCATTTTCCAGCCTCGGATGGAAACGCCAAAAGTCCATCTTACCCCTCAGCCCCTCCCATTTGTTCTTCCTCTGGTCCTTCGATCTCACCTACTTAGCAGAAAATGGCGTGTACGGAAACAAATCTTGCTGCAGTTTCATTTAGCCTTGTTTGGTTTTTTTTTATCTTCCTGCACTTTCTTTTTGAACCTTTATTGAACAGATCTGGAGGTATTATATGTGGGCTTAGTTTTGTTTTTGTTTTTTTTTAAATGGAATTTGTAAGAATCGTGTTTCAAGACATTACGGCATTGTTGTTATTTCATGAAGATATGAGGTAGAAGATGATGTTTCATGAAGACCCAGGGCTGTTGGGTTCCATCGAACAAAAGAGTTGAAGAGGGTTTACTGTGGCTCCATGGTGGCTTCTTTTTCATTAACTTGATTTTGCTTACCGTAGATTTGTGCCTTTTTTTTTCCTTTTCTGTAGGTTGGTTTGCTCTGGGTTATTTAATCAAATTAGACTTGAGTTTGCTGACTTGCTATTGTTCTGAATTTTTATCTTGGATATGGATAATGGGTAGTATAACTGAAATTCTGCATAATTTTATGCAATTAAATTCGAATTTGTATAGTCAAATTCTTATTTAGGAAAATTACATTCGAATTTGAAACAATTCTCTTTTATAAAACAAGGGTCAAAATCGATTTTGAAACTTCAAATTCGAATTTTACAACGTTAATGCAACGTCCTACGTAAATATCACTTGTTTTTCGAAATTTTATTTTAATTTTCACTTTGTGGATCTTTTTTATCTGAATTGAGGTAATAGATATGGGAATGTCTTAATCATTTTATTTCTATCGTTTTTTAAATTAAAATATGTAATTCTTTACAAGAAATATTTTTATTTATTAATGTATATTATAAATTTTTATCAACATTAAATATTTATTGAAATTATAATTATAAAAAATAATTTATTAATTTATTTTTATGATTATTTAATTTTAAAATATTTTGTAATTTTATATTAGTGAGTTTAATTAAGAAATACTCCTTAGAGGCAATATGGTCAATTACACATATTTCTGAGTTTCCTTACCACTATTTTCAACCAACCAAACATAAAATTTTCCATTCTATTCATTTCCTTTCTTGTGCGTACCAAACATGTTGACTTCCATTCATTTCCTTTCCGTCAGAAATTTTTCTGTGAACCAAACGGGCCCTAAGTGCTGTTGAAAATCATTTTAACATTGTGTTAACATGCCAAACGAAACCTACCTTCCACAGTGAATCTCAAAGAGCACCTCAGATAACTACGTTCATCAATTGAACAGACAAAAGGTGTTAATGGAGGAAGAAACTCGCAGCTTCACTCTTCTCCCTCCACCTATCACCAACCCACCATACCCTTAAAACCCTAAAGCTGCAAAATTCAAACCCAACTTATATATTGTATTTCCCTTTCCTTCTCAATCCTTTCCCGCTCGCTTTTCTCTTCAAAGTCCCTTCCTTTCTGCCACAATTCACTCCTCCCACTCTTTCTGGATCTAATTGAGTGACCCCATGTTTGTTGGCTTCACCTTGACTTGGATCTAAGACTGAATTACTTTTCCCTTTTGATCGCCGGCGGAAAGTTAGGGATTTTTTTGGGGGAAAATCTATTTCTTGTTCAGTGGGTGTTTTTTGTGTTATTGGGATTTTGCTGTTATTAAGGATTCTTGAAGTGTTTGGTTGGGCGCCAGAGTTTAATCTGTGCTGCCAATGCCATTTGTGTGGTTTCTGGAGAATTTTTCGGTGGTTTTTGTGATACCGAATACGTTTCAGATTCATAATGTCTTGGGCAGGCCCTGAAGATATCTACCTTTCTACTTCACTTGCTAGTTATCTTGACAGTGAGAATTCTCTCCTTATGTGCTATTTCATATGGATTAAAGATTCGTCAAAGATTGTCTGTATCAATTGAACTTGTTACTTCCAGAAACTGTGAATTTAAGCTTTTCTGTTTAGTTGAGGAAAGAGTGACTTCTCTTTCTTTTCATCCTCTACTTGTTTGATATTACTGTTGAAGTTCATGTTGCAGTTATTTTATTGGTAAAGCCTAAGACATCCTTTTATGTGCCAAATATGCTCGAGTCTTAATTGTTGTGTGACCATTTCATGGGGGAAAGGAGCCTTTTTTGGTTAAATTGTACATATCTTACAGTGTACGTTGTGCATGTTAGTTTCTTGCCTTCTAGTGCATACGAGATCATATATTTGCTACCTACCATCTGTAGGGAATCAGAGATTGCTAAAATCTTAATCTGTTGAGTGTATGACCAACGAAAATATTATATGTTAAAATAGCTAGTTGATGGTGAAATTTGAGGACCTCTAGTTTGTAAAAAAACAATGTACTAAGAAGCAGGTAACATGGAAATATTTAAACTTGATTGGTATGATATGGTTGTACTGGATACTATTTAGATAACAGCTAGATACCGGTGCTTGAGGTAACAATGTTTACTTTGTTCCGTATCTCCTTTTATTAACCTTAATTCATTCCAGTTTCTTTCTTAATTCTACCGTTGTTTATGTTGCTCCTGCAATTGAAGGGTATGCATGAGCCTCGAACATTTTCTAGTATAGTTGTTTCAGCTCACAAGTCAGGAAAGTTAAAGCAACTTCAGCTAAAGTGAATGCTTGATAGTGCCCATTTATCTTACATTCGTAACAAAGAAATTGTGCAAACTCTGCTATCTGAAAATATCATTTTGTTTAGAAGAAAAATGTTTTCATTGCTTGTGCCATACAAACAACCTCTATAAAGAACTGTCGGGATGTGGTTCAAAGCAATGGAAGCCAAATGGAGTTGTAAATTTAAATTTGATTATACTGTTCAAGTAAGCTTGTTTTGCAATTATTGTGCCAAATCTTGATGTTTTGATACTATTGACTTTGTAGAGAAACTTCTTGTATTGCTGCGAGATGGCCGTAAGCTCTTGGGAACGCTTCGCTCTTTTGATCAATTTGGTACCAACTTGCGTTCATTTATTCATGGTTTGACCTGCTACATGCTGGAAATCTTATATCTCATTTACCACATGCAGCTAATGCTGTTCTTGAGGGTGCCTGTGAGAGGGCTATTGTTGGTGATCTTTATTGTGATATCCCTCTAGGTCTCTATGTTATCCGTGGGGAGAATGTTGTGTTGATTGGTGAGCTGGTATGATCGCTGTTTTCTTTCATTTACATAGAGTTACCTTTTTGTGCTTTTAGACCTCAATCTTACAGCTGCCTTTTAAATTTTAGGACATGGAGAAGGAGGAGCTTCCTGAGCACATGACACGTGTTCCAGAATCAGAAATTAAGAGGGTATGTGTTTCTAGATTGACACTTTTATTTTACTGAAATTCTGAGTTTCTACTTTTGTTTTGCATTTCCCCTAGAGTGAAGATAATTGTATGTTGTCACATGTTCATCTCTTTATGACAGTAACATTGCTAACGACCTACCCTAACTTAAAAGGTTCTCTATACAAAGCTTGCTTAGCTGGTGATGTGTTCATTTCACTACTAACAAATAAGCAATCTGTTACAGAAATCATAATTCTGTATGAAGAGAATGAGGGAAAGAGAGGAAATAGGATAGAGATTGAGAGAAGCAAGAGATACAGAGGAGATGAACAGAGAAGAAGAATAGAGAAACAGAGACGAGAGAGAGAGAAAACATGATTCAACTCATTAGACCAAACACAACACAATACATCACACCTGAAAATACAAATACAATTAGGCATTTCTATTTATAGCCTATAGTTCCAATTTACCGCCTAACAGCTCTAACAGCTATATTAGCCTAACTAACTAACTCACTCTTCTTCTATTATTATTATTATTATTATTATTATTATTATTACATAACAATACCCCCTTCCTAAAGAGATCCTTGCCCTCAAGGATCAAGTAAAAACAAAGATACAACTTCAGAGATACACCAAAACTTAGGTACAGAATCACTGGAAAAAAAAACTGCTAACAAATGTAGTGGAACTGTTCTGGAACAATTTGGAGCTGACCCAAAGAGCATTGAATCAGGAACATAGAACTTTGCACTAAAGCAGAACCTTGCAGCATTTTTATTAATTTTCCCTTAAACCAAATCTGGACCAAACTTTTTGTAGGGAAAATATGAACAAAAATCCATGTAGAAAATGATCTTTTATGCCCATTAGGAATAAACCTTGACAGCAGCAATTTTGGGCCCAATTCTTGAAAGAAAAAATCCATAAGCCCTTGAACTTCAAAAAATATCTGCCTCTTCCAGAAAATAGTTGCCAGCTGTGAACCTCTAAATGAAAGAACAGTGATTGGAATAGTTTTCACAGTGCTTTGTACAGGGCTAGTTGTAATAGCCAGCTGGGAGCCATCATATGCAGAACATACCTCCTTTACTACTTTATCCACCTGACGTAGAAGGCAACTTTTTAACCATTGGATATTGTACATTGGACATTGTACAAAACTTGACCCTATAAGCATGCTAATGAGACTTCCTTTGAACCAAACCTGACAGTAGGTCTTTGTCCAGTGGAAATTCCATTTCAGCCCTACTGAAACAGTGTCTAAGCATGAGAAAACAGAGGAAACATTGACAATATTTGACCTTTCTTCCTCAAAAATAAGCAAACACGTAGGAATTTCATTTGAGTTCAACTTCTTTGAACATTTCACAATGTTCTTCGAAAACCCAACTTCTGAATTTATAGAAAATGAAGAAACAGAGGTTGTGCAGGGGAGCATGGAAGCATTACCATATGGATGTTGGGACCCACTACTCATAGGTGTGTTTTTCTCACTCTGCCACATGTCCCTTACATGCAAAAGGTCTTGTAAAATTCTCACACAGAAGAAATTCGAAGACCCATAAATTCCCGATGGGAGATTCAAACTCTTGAATGTTTTTGCATTTCGGAAGTCAGGGAGATCATCACGCATCGCGACCTCAACCTCATTCATAGTCGACTCCATTTCTTCAGTTCGGTCTGTAGCTTGCTTAATTTGTTGCATTAAATCAAGAAGGCTCAAACTTGTTGGAACTGTGACATTTCTGCCCTTCATGCCTTCTTGTGCACCCACGTCCAGCACTTCGGACCAGTCTTCTTTTATTCGAACAGTTTCTTGAGTGATACTCGGACAAGACTCATTAACTAAAGAAACATTCTTGGATGTTGGTGACGCGGCTGTTCCTGTAACGTGAAGTGAGTTCTTGCTGCCAGCATTCTTGGCCGCTTTCCAATTAAGAGCGATCTCTTGAACCCGTGCCATCCTTCGAGCTTCTTGCATGGTTCGAGGATTGAACAAAAGAACAGAGTCGGTGATTTCTTCCTTTAAGGCTCGCACATATGCCTTGACTAGATATTCCTCAGGCCATTCCAACTTCGCCGAAACAGAGTCAAATTTCTCGTTAAATTCTGCCAATGAGCCTGTCTGTCTGAGACGGGTGATGCTTATGCCTTCCTGCACATCTCGAACTAAATCTTGTAGTTCTTGGTTGAAGCCAAGAACGGTTTCTTGCAATGCCTGGATAGAATACTGCAATTTACTAAGTGAATAGTTTAATTTTTGTTCAACTTTGTCGAGACGTTCTTCCATCTTGACGCCTTCAGGTTTCACTTCGGGTCTTACGTTCATTCAATAAGATAGAGGAAATAGAAAGAGGGCCAATAACTTGAGCCGAAGAAAGGTAGGCTCTGA